>MU008160.1:1200000-1800000 GCA_010909165.1 Anthoceros angustus
GAATGATGGAAGACCACATGTAGACATTGGGTACCTCCACTTTCCCGAATACCTGCACTGCATTCTCCTGCTTGCGATGGGCAGCATACATCCCCAAAATGTGGGTTGCCACGAATGCGTCGCTCTCGTACCCGCCATTCCTGGCAATGGAATGCACTTTCCTACCCAGCAGCAGGTCCTTCTCTCCCGAGCACCTCTTCAGCAAACGATACAGAACAGAGTCAGGCACGCGACATCCCCGCTGCACCAGGCCGTCCAACGCTTCCACAGCCTCGCTCAGCTCCCCATCCTCGCATCTCCTGCTCAGCCTCTCCACCATTGCCGCCCTTTCCCCATCCCCATCCCCTGCGCCTCCATCCCCCTTGGCCAGCTGCAAACCCCACCCATTCCGGCTTCAGCCGGCTGTTGAGCCACAGCACCCGCCTGGATACCTTGTGCCTGAAGTCGGGATAGCGGGGACTGGGCTTGTCCGCCCCGTTGTCCCACCGCTGCCTGGGATCCACGAAGAATTGGTGCCACAGCCGCTCCTCCCCGGTCTCTGCGGCACCAACAGCCTGCGGGGTATAAGGCCTGCACACTCCCGTCCCCGGAGCTCGGCGGCTGCAGCAGCTGACGCAACGTCGGCAGGGGAAGGGGACACGGCAGAATTTCTGCCAGTGCCATGGCCATGCCCACCACCGGGTTCCATCGTGATGGATGGAAAACAACAAAATCAAAGCGGATATCCAGTCCTCGTCGTCATCCGGGCGATGGAATTTCCTTCCCTCTTACCCCACATTGTTGGTGCTGATCGGAGGCTTGTACGCAGGTTGTTTGTGCGGTGCTTTGTTGGATGTTTGCTTAGGAAAGAGGTTTCAGAATTCTGTGTCTGTCCAGCTTTGACATCCGCGAATGCCAACAGGCGGGTTTTCCGAGTAGTCAGCAATTGGCAGCAAGGTACGGATCTTCTCCACCACCATTCATCTTGCCTGTTCAGCGGGATGGACTCCAGATAAGGCAAGCCACATCAGGGACCAAGGTGAAGACGGCACCGGCCAGCCTATTTCTGGGGTTCATGAATTGGACCCCACACGCCTCTCATGAGAGGCCGGGGTGGCATGTTGCTACGGCTACGATTGCTGCTCCTGCGTCCTGGAGAAGGCTGTGAGACGCTTTCCAGATCGTTTGCCACAACTGCAGCGGCAACCAAGGTAACAGCTGCCTTGCACAATCCTTGGATGAGTGTCTTGGCTGGTGTGAAGCTGGGGCAGGCACCAAGGACCAAGGTTAGGGTTCCCGGAGATGCTGGCAAGGAGCAGGAGCAGGCGCAGCTGGATCTTTCCCTGAGGCGGTTATTTGAGGAGGGCTCAGTGATGTGACTGAGGCGTTGGACCTACAGGTGCAGCAATCCTCAATCGTTCCCCACACTCACCATTTACTCTGCACGGTCCGTTCGCATACCCGACCACCATGCCGTTGGAACCCGGATTGAAATCGCAGTGGCACGCAGGAAGCGCCATCTTCCACCAACTCACCGGCGAAGCGCTTCCGATATCCTCCTGACTAGGCGAAATGACAAATAAATCGACGAACGTGGACACCACTGCCGTGAGAACGCGCGGAGAACGAATGTGAATTGGCATATATTCGCAAGCTTGCCAAGCCCGTGGAACTCAAGATTATGAGATGAGTTTACTATGAGTTTATCATGTGCCACACAAAGCGGAACGGAATGTTACAAAAAAACAAGCTGACCGATCATCGTGTAAAAGCAATTCGCTCTCAAATCCATCTCACCGTGCGTTAGAGCCTTAGTCACGGACCCATAGTGTAAGCCTACATGACAAGTGGTTTCGGCTGCAGTGATGATTCTTCAAAAAAAACCCTAGACATTCCATAGCGGACGTGCCACAACAAGGGCTTCTATAGTATTACATGGGGTAGACACAACAAGGGCTACCATAATATATCATAGGGTGTATAGTCGCGGGTCTGATGCCCTCTAGTAGTTTGTTCACAATGCGGGTCTGATGCCCTTTAGTAGTTTGTTCACAACTGCCTTGGTGTAGATGGGACTTCCCCTCTCTACTTTTTTTATAAAATCTCCATGTTCATAACATAACATGGGACACCTAAAATATAATTTAGGGTTAGAACACGAGAGTATATTTTCTAGTAGTGTTATTTTATCAATTGTTGTGAGTACACTGATCAATAGATCTTGTGCCTTCTCGTTACAGGCAAGTTAAAGGTCAAGCTCAAATCATGCAGTGGATTTGGGAATTGTACAATGAACAATGCCCAGAAATCTCTTTGCCGCAAAACTCCTTTTCTTCTTGAGAACCAAATATCATAATCTCTTCCATTAAATCTATCTTTCTCTTTCAAGTTGTCACCATAATGATTGACCACAGTATTATCATTGATATCATTTATAGGTGGATTACCTCGTAGACTAAAGGGAACATCTTGTTCCTCTTGGTCAACTTCTCCAGCCATTTTAAGTGATCTATAAAATTAGACCTCACTTAAACAACCATTCTTCTTCTTTCGCATAATCGAAGAAGATAGACCTGCATTTGGGGCAATTCCATTGTGATTGAAATTCTATACTTGATTTCGTAAATTCTTTATTATTCATTGTAATTTGAAGTAGGTGAGAAAAATATGTGTTTGGATTTTTGCAGAATGTTTGAATAGAATGTTTGGATAATGAAATATCGAGTTTATGAAAAATTTTGATTAGATTGCAAATTTTTTGTCTTAAAAATCCTAATTGAGTGTTTGTAGACTTATTTCTTGATCTAATGCAAGCAACAATGTTTCATTTGCTAATGGCTAGTAGGTTAGAAATTGAAGAAAGCAATAAGCCAACCACGCAAACTAGGAATATTTTGAAGGGCTAATTCTAATGCCTTGATGTGAATTGGACTAAAAACTTCAAGTAAATCACATCTAGCCAGGTTGGTCAACTTTCATTGATTTGCATTCTTAATAAGAATAGAGGCAATGAAATTTGTGATGTAGATGGATAATCTAGCGGCTCCATTTTTGCTCCAGAAAATAGAGTCGTTATAGGGCGGGGATCCCATGCATGGGGTTCCTATAGTTACGGGCCCCAGAGACAAGTGAACGGTCTCTTGATGCCTCGCTCCACCAGCATCTACTCATTCTCTCTCCCTTTTCGTCTCTCTCTCCCTGATTTGGTGGATTTTTTCCTCTCCGTGATCCAACTTTCATGCTAGGGCTTCTTCGAGTGGTACCATGAAAAGGCTTACGTGCGCAATTCAGCCTTGTGTGATGTGAGAAGGGCACTTAGTGCGTCGAGCATCGCCTCGCCCTTGCAAGGCAACGCTGTCAAGGTATTTACAATACCATATCTTTCTTATTGCTTCTTAATTTCAGGACTTAATATCTGGTTACCTAGCCTTCTTGCCCCTAGATGCGCACACTTGTGCGCGCACCTGAGGCAAGAAGCACACTTGGGTCTTCTTGCTCCCGCGTGCGTAAACAAGCTTGCGCAATGCCACAGTGAGCGTACAAACGTGCTTGCGCACTCATCTCGTTCTACCATGTTTTAACAGAAATGCTTGTATTGGACAAACGGTGGACATGGAGAAATAGCGTGTAACTGGCGGTTCTGATTATCTTCACCCCTTCGAAATCGCGGTGCTCACCCATAGATGCGACACAGTGCGATCCAATGAACATGTAGGGTGTGGTACCGTGGGTTTGAACACCATTTTTAAATTGGCAAACATCATTAAAAAAATCTAAATAAAAATGTGCATTTTCGCACTTTTTACATTACATTGTAGCAAGACCATTACCATACCATATATCTCATGAGCTCCATGCCTTCTCATCTACTTTCTTTTCATGCCTTCCCATATACTCTCTCTTTGCGAAACACATATGTAAGCATACACCAATATCCGATTCCTCCATCCCGTTGGCGTCGAGCTCTTCGCAAATGCAGTGGACGATGGTTAACTAGCTTTTGCAAAAGCGCTACTTAGACAAAAGCTTCCACAAATACGTAGCTTTCGATGTTTTTTGCAAGTGCAAAAGCTCGACTTAGACAGACTTAGACAAAAGCTTCCACAAATACGTAGCTTCCGATGTTTTTTGCAAGTGCAAAAGTTCGACTTAGACAAAAGCTTCCACAAATACGTAGCTTCCGATGTTTTTTGCAAGTGCAAAAGCTCGACTTAGACAAAAGCTTCCACAAATACGTAGCTTCCGATGTTTTTTGCAAGTGCAAAAGCTCGACTTAGACAAAAGCTTCCGCAACAATCTTCATTCAAGATGTGACATCCAAACATGATTTCATTGGAACCCCACATTTAAGCGTCCTTGAGACAAATCAGTGCTTGGTGGGGTGTCACCCGTCCCTAACTTCATGGTTCTGTGGGGCCACATGTTGTAAACATGATGCCCTCGTCTCCACATTAGTGCCATATAGGGTTACTCCATCGTCTTTACCGTGTGTGGGCCCGATAGTTGTTATTGTCCCACGGGGTTATTCTAGTAAAAGCATCCTAATACAAGACTTTGATAGATACTTTGAAATATCTCCTGCAGGCCTTGTTAAGATTAGCCAAGAACGCTTTATGCTCCGAGGCGAGGGCTGTCATGTCGTCTTTTTCCTCGCTTTCCGAGGTTGGGCTCCGGGGGCTTCAAGCGTCCCTCCTGGAGAAACATTATGGGCAGGCGAAGTTGGCCCTCCTCCGGGACTCCTTCATTCCTAGGCCCACTTGGGCTCGTCTTCGGTCTTGCTCGGGGAAGGGGGCAGGTTCTTGGCTTCTGGTTCGACCCAGTATTCAAGTGTTTCACATCGCACTAGCAACTTTTTCCACCGTGATGCACTGGGCTTGGTCCATCCTCTAGCTTGCTCTCTTTCAACTTGCACCGCGGGCCCCTCTTTATGACTCGGACGCACTTGGCTAGGTATTCCGCAGGTAGGCAGCGTATCACTACGCATGACGCCGTCCGGACGTCATGTTGTCTATTGCTAGGGAAGGCGGGTTCTTTCCATTTAGGGAGCGCCTTACACATTGCTCAATGGGGTTTCGCTTAGAGCTGATCTATTTTGACCCGGGGATTAGGTTTCAGCTTGCTTGATGCGTGTAATGATCCCACCCGAGATAGTGTCTCCACACATGTTATCCTTAACCCTCCGTTGGGCGGCGAGGGATGCGCGATGACTAGGGTAATGCCTTGTGTGACGACCACGCCTTTGTCCCCTGCCATCGAGACTCACGGAGCCATGGGCAAGGATTTCTATGTTCGTCAAGGCTTGCGCTAGGGCTTATCACACCGCAAGAATGGGGTTGGCCTCCTCCTTTCTTGTATTGTTGCTTTCTTCCGCAATCTTCATTCAAGATGTGACATCCAAACATGATTTCATTGGAACCCCACATTTAAGCGTCCTTGAGACAAATCAGTGCTTGGTGGGGTGTCACCCGTCCCTAACTTCATGGTTCTGTGGGGCCACATGTTGTAAACATGATGCCCTCGTCTCCACATTAGTGCCATATAGGGTTACTCCATCGTCTTTACCGTGTGTGGGCCCGATAGTTGTTATTGTCCCACGGGGTTATTCTAGTAAAAGCATCCTAATACAAGACTTTGATAGATACTTTGAAATATCTCCTGCAGCCTTGTTAAGATTAGCCAAGAACGCTTTATGCTCGAGGCGAGGGTCGTCATCTTTTCCTCGCTCGAGGTTGGGCCCGGGCTTCAAGCGTCCCTCCGGAGAAACATTATGGGCAAAGCGGTTGGCCTCCTCCGGGACTCCTTCATTCCTAGGCCCACTTGGGCTCGTCTTCGGTCTTGCTCGGGGAAGGGGGCAGGTTCTTGGCTTCTGGTTCGACCCAGTATTCAAGTGTTTCACATCGCACTAGCAACTTTTTTCCACTGTGATGCACTTTCGCGTGGGCTTGGTCCATCCTCTAGCTTGCTCTCTTTCAACTTGCAGCTGCGGGGCCCCTCTTTATGACTCCGGGACGCACTTGGCTAGGTATTCCGCAGGTAGGCAGCGTATCACTACGCATGACGTCGTCCGGGACGTCATGTTGTCTATTGCTAGGGAAGGCGGGTTCTTTCCATTTAGGGAGCGCCCTTACACATTGCTCAATGGGGTTTCGCTTAGAGCTGATCTATTTTTGACCCGGGGGGATTAGGTTTCAGTTGCTTGATGCGGTGTAACAGATCCCACCCGAGATAGTGTCTCCACACATGTTATCCTTAACCCTCCAGGTTGGGCGGCGTAGGGATGCGCGATGACTAGGGTACTGTCTTGTGCAGGACGACCACGCCTTTGTCCCCCTTGCCATCGAGACTCACGGAGCCATGGGCAAGGATTTCTCTATGTTCGTCAAGGCTTGCGCTAGGGCTTATCACAGCCGCAAGAATGGGGTTGGCCTCCTCCTTTCTTGTATTGTTGCTTTCTTCCGGCAAAGAGTTTTCCATCGCTCTGCAGAGGGCGTTGCAGTATGTGACAAGAGCGAGCACGGAGATGCTCTTCTTCGATAAGTTAGGCCTTTTCACATCCCTGACCACAAAGTTCTTTGGCTGGTTGGTAGTTTTGAAATGCATGATCGTGGGGGCTAGTCCCCATGGCATGGTGCCCTTCGTTAGGTTTTTCCCTCTTTGTTTTATGGGGTGGATGAGTTTTCCCATCTCTTTTTTATAACAAAGTCTTATTTTCCTTTGAAATATCTATAAAGTGTACAAATTCACTAAAAAAAAGAAAGCTTTCGCAAAAAGGCGGCTTACGCAAAAGCTTTTGCTGCTTTTCACAAATGGGTCACATTAGCGCGCACACTTCCGTTCATGACTGCAAATTCAGTTCAACTCTACATCTCAACCAGCGCTCGATTGTTCGCTAACGGTTCAAGTGCTTGCCCTCGAATGTCAACAAAACATGCCTAATGTGTCCCGAAAGCCTTAGATCCTAACTAGATATAACCCTTGCCATGGAAGGCCCACTGCTTTGAGCAGACTCAAGGTGTCCCTTGGGCCAACATATTGCTCGAATGCCCTTACAAATAAACCCTGGCTTGAATTGTAAGGGAGTTCCCTTTGTGGCATTCGAGTCGGTCATGCTTTACTACGTGAAAAAATTCCTCATTCCACCTCCACCTCAATTCAAGGATGAAGTGTTGGCCGCACCATTGCAGGTTTCTTTTGAGCTGTGGCAAGAGGATTATATCCCTCGGCTGGGATTCCAAGCTCGATAACCGGATCGCCCCGGCCAAAGACCTTAGAACATTGAAGCCTTAGATCCTAACTAGATATAAGCCTTACCGTGGCCCCCGGTGGGCAAAGGCGGGCCCTATCACCTGGCCATATGAGATTTACGCTCAGCCGTCCAACAGACTCTTGTCATAATGGTTTTTTGAGTTAGTAGTAGACTACCAAGATAAAGAAAGTCATTGAATTCCACTGAGCTCCAGACCGTCCACCAGTCACCATCAGGGTCCCCGCGGACCACTGGGAACCTTGGTACATGTACATGTACATACATCTATATGTACATCGGCTAGCAGCTCCACGATGATGACATCACAACCGCATATGATCACCAAGAGCACAGGATGACATGCATTGCCTTTTAACATCCGTTCACTTTCCAAGTGAACGCATGTGAGACTCTGCTCTTCAGCAAGAGGGAATGCTGGGACGATGGGCTGGAAACCATATCAGCTTTCATCGGACTGGTTGTATGGAGACTTCAGTAATCTGACTTTCATCAGACTGTTTGTATGGAGACTTCAATAATTCGACTTTCATCAGACTGGTTGAATGGAGAATTTTATAATTCGACAAACAGAAGCTGAGCCCACAACAGTAGATAAATTCCTTCGACACTCAGTGGACCTCATCACCAGGGATGCAAGCTTGAGAGCCGGAATCCGCACAGGTGCAGAGAATTTCCTGCTCCACTCGGAGGTAGGGGACTTTGCATTCAGCCACTGCTTAAAAGGAAGGTTCACAGATTCCAACATTTGGTACTGTATGTTCTTCTGTACGCCTCCCAACCTGGCGGAAGAATTTGGTGGCGAAGTGTCCATACTTTAATCGGAATTCAGGCATACAAACTTCCGGTATGGATGAAGCAGCTGACTCTCTCCTTCTCCAGAGCAAGGCAGGGACCTCCCAGCAAGCCAGGCGCTTGCTGCGGCGGCCATGGCTTCCGGGCTGGCTCTGTGGAGTTACATTTTGTGCTCCGTGGCTGTCACGGGCTTCGGGGTGTTTGCTCTCTTGTTTGCTGTCATCAGGCAGAAGCGGAAGGTGACGGAGATTGGTTTCGGGTCCGGTTTCTGTTCCATGAAGGGCTGGCTGTGTGACTGACCAGGTTCCAGCTTGGGGCTGCTGGATGCAGGGCAAGGACACCACTGAATTCTTCTTGACAGCACGGGGAACAGCTGGAGCGTCCTGGTCTTTCTACGCTGCAGCGATGGGGTCATGGGTCATTTTCTCCCTCCCATCCTACGCTTATGGATATGGTGAGTGGTTGAATGTGGTGGGTGTGCTGGGACTGGGCAAGCCTGCTCTTCTCTTTTATGATCAGCATTGACTCATGGCTCAACTGTAGAGCAGGGATTGTGGGGCTTGTGTTCTACGCAGTGGCTTGTGGCCTTCCCATTCTGCTGCAGGGTAGTCATTGGTGCACTGAGAAGTACTACTAGGATCCAATTCTGTGCATGCTGGAGGTTTCTTCACTCCTGAACTGTTCTTCAGAGATTTGGGGACGTGCTGATGGTATGGGTCACCCTCATCATGATGCTCAACATGGGTATTGGTCTCACTGCCGAGATGACAGCCGTAGGAGACCTTTTCAGTGATGTCATTGGGATCACTCGTGTACCCATTGTTGTCCTGATTGCCTTGATGTCCATGATTTACACGGCTGGTGGAGGGCTTTACGTGAGCATGATCACTGACCAGCTGCAGGCTGGCCTCACCCTTGTGCTCCTGGCAATTGTTATCGTGTTTGTGGCTGTCACCTTCAGGGAATCACTTCCTACACCATTACCCAAGTACCTCGGTGCCACCTACCCAGGTGAGTCGCAATCTGTGCGTGTGCTTGCTACCAAGGCTTGCTTTCTCGGCTGGGAAGTCTGTATGACCCCATCATATCGTGCTGACTGTGCACTGTGCAGGGTATGCTACGATTGCCACAATGCCAATCTCCCTGACATCAGCGTCGTTGTTCAGTGAGGCGATGTGGCAGCGCTGTTGGGCATCTGTGAGTGACCGAAACTTGAAGTGGGGTGCTTTCTGGGGAGCTTGGCAGGTAATTCACATATCCAATGTTGGGGTTCAGAGAAGCTAATGTGGTTAAACAGGAACATTAAGGCGTATGCCCCGTGTACTAGGTGATTCTCGTGTGCTTCCTCTTTGGATTCGGTGGGTACATCGCAGCCTGGTCTGGGAAGTTTGTGCCTTCTGGACCAGATGACTATGGCAACACCATTTTCTTCAGATTGCTTACGAACAGCGATGGAGTCCAGGTATGGCACTGTCTCTTTGGTTAATGTCTGATGTCTGCACATGTTTTCAACATATACAGTGTGATTGTGCATTGCACAACCCCAGCTTATTTGTGTTCCACTTGCAGGTAGAATGGGTCACTGTCGTCGTGGCTATTCTTGCAGTGATCCTGAGCGAATCAGCTCAAGATTCCCTACAAAATGCACTCACAAACTGCATTGCAGGCGTGTTTCTGCGCAACCACTCTGTTATGTGGAGCCGTCTGTTGATGGTTGTTCTAACAATACCATGCCTCGTGGTATCACTCAGGGTAGGTAAACAGTGCCATTAATTGTTGGATCCGTTTGTGAACTGATGACAAACACTGACCCCTATCGTGTCCCTCTTTCCAGGGCTACAATATCAACAGCCTGTTCCTCATCAGCAACATCGTGGCAGCCACATCCGCACTCCCCATCATCTCAGGGCTGTTCACCGGCTACTGGGCTGAGCGCATAGTGACACCCATCTCAACCCTTTGTGGTTGCTTGTCTGGACTCGTATCTGTGATTGTCTACGCAGCCATCCGCAGCAACGGGTGGGCGGTTAGCGTGTCCAAATCCTTGCATCTGGTAACTCTCCAAGCTCTACTCCCATACTTGCACTCACAACACATCGTCCCCAACTTCTGATGCTTGGCCTTCCTGCCACAGGTATTCTTCGATATGTATGACTGGCCACCTTTTATTATCGCCCTGGTAGCCTCTGGTTCAGGACTTCTGGTTGCAGCAGCAATTGAGATCCCCACACGCATGTGCCTCGGAATCCCTTTGCAGCCCAGTGCACTTGCCAAGGCAGAGGCAGAGCTCTCTGACAGACCAGCTGGCATCTCTAATGAGGAGCTTCAAGGGTTGGCTGAAAGAACTTCCATCTTCAAGGAGGAGCCTGCATTAATTCCTTCCCCCTTCCAGCCAGCCTGAAGTGAAAACCGTGAAGCTCAAATCTGAAAGGAAAACAGGACTTGGGACTCCATTTCGTCACTTGCCGGCCCACGATGAGCCATGTTGTGGAGGAGCACGGTTTTTCTCTCGAGCTATGTGTGCGGTTGGAGTTACGGTCGTCTTCCCTGACGCCTGTTATTTAAGTACATTTTTTATTTCATGAGACAAATTTCTTTACTTCAAGACTGTTGTCAGGTCCTGATTTCTATCCGAAATAGATTTCCACACACAAACATGCAGGCGGAAATGTCGAGAATGCGGATCTGCCTACGTTTGATCTTCGCCGGGTGAGACCAGAGGGGGAAGCGAGCCGCAGGAACGGCATGGCGCTGCTGCCTTTGCAAAATGTGGCTTTGTTTCTGGACTCGAAGCAGCAGCAGCGGCCAGTTAGTGAGCTGAATTTGAAGCAAAGCTTCAGGCGGGACGATGGCCTGTCACTGCCTGATGTCTCAGCTTCTGCTGAACACAATGATGAAGGAATTCTGCAGAAAGAGCAACGGTGGGGAGATCTGTTCTCAGACACAAGGAGGTATTCTGACTTCAGTCACAAGAAGTCCGGGAAGGACAGTCCGAGTCCCGGTTGGGTGGAGTCGCAGCTGGCCGGATGGGACGCTGGGGTGAGGGAGCCCTGGCTGTGTGATGGAAATTGGGTTGAGATTTTGACGAAGTGTTGTGAGGAGGGGGAGTTGAAAGAGGGTGTGGAAGCATTGGAGCACCTGGTGAAGAGAGGGTGTAATGTCACCCACATTTTCTTCTACCGTGTCCTGAAGAGGTGCGTTGGGCAGAAGGATGCGGCTCTTGGGAGCCGTGTCCATGCCCTTGCTTGCCAATGTGGGTACGAGTCGAATCCCTTTTTGGCCACCCTCATGGTTGGAATTTATGCTTCTCACGGGAGATTGAGGGAGGCAGTGGAGGTTTTTGACAAGGTGGTGGCTCCGGACGCTCATTTGTGGGCCACCATTATTTTGGCGCATGCTAGGCATGGGCAGGTTGTGGAGGCCATGAAGTTGTATCGGTTGATGAGGGATTCCAGTGTGAAGCCAGACGACCATGTGTATGTGGCGGTTCTCAAGGCCTGTGCTGCTGCAGAGCATCTGGTATTCGGGAAGGAGGTGCACGCTGATATTCTGGCGAATGCTGGGAGGGGGAACATTTTCGTGGGGAACAGCCTCGTGAACATGTATGCTAAGTGTGGGAGCTTGGATGATGCCCGCAGAGTGTTTGACAGTCTGCCCGAGAGAGATGTTGTGACATGGACTGCCATGATCAAAGGGTATACGCAGCAGGGGCTGTGTCGACAGGCTCTGGCTGTCTATCATGATATGCAGCAGGAGGGTGTAGTTCTGGCTGATCATGTCACCTTTGTGTGCCTCCTTCAAGCATGTATTGGGCTTGGAGTTTTGGTGCAGGGGAAGGAGCTGCATGCTAGAATTCAGGAAAGGGGTCTGGAAGGTAATGTGTTTATTGGTAGCTGCTTGGTGGACATGTACGCAAAGTGTGGGAGCTTGGAGGATGCCCGCAGATTGTTCGACAGGCTGCCCACGAGAAGTGTGGTGGTGTGGAATGCTATGATTGCAGGATATGCTCATCATGGGCTTGGTGGACAAGCGCTTGACCTCTATGCAGGTATGCAACTGGATGGCATGACTTTAGCTAATGCTGTTACTTTCATGAGCCTCCTGCAAGCTTGTGCCAGCTTCAGAGATCTGCACCAGGGGAAGCAGCTTCATGCTCAGATCCGGCAGAGAGGACTGGAAGCCGATTTACTGGTTGGGAATTGTCTGATCGACATGTATGCAAAATGTGGAAGCTTGGACGATGCTCGCAGTCTGTTCAACAGAATGCCAACAAGAGATGTAGTGACTTGGACCTCCATGATGGCAGGATATGTCCAGCAAGGGAAGGGCGTAGAAGCGCTCTCTCTCTATTCCAGTATGCAACAGGAAGGCATCACTCCAGCCAATCAGGTTACCTTCGTGTGCCTTCTTCGAGCATGTGCCAGTGTCGGAGCTCTGCTTCACGGGAAGGAGCTACATGCATGCATTCGAAAACAGGGATTGGACACGGATGCGCTTATTGGCAGCTGCCTTGTGGACATGTATGCAAAATGTGGCAGCTTGAACGATGCTCAGAGGGTATTTGATGGATTGCCCAGCAGAGATGTGGTGACATGGAGTGCCCTATTGAACGGCTATGCTGAACACAGCGATGGTCGAATGGCGATACAATGTTTCAAAGGGATGCTCGATGATGGTGTCCAACCGGATGGTACCACTTTTATTTGCCTTCTTGTGGCATGCAGTCATGCAGGGCTGGTGCATGAAGGTCGGCAGTATTTTGACATGATGAAAAACCTCGGCATTCAGCCTACTGCTCATCACTACAATTGCATGGTTGATCTTCTTGGGCGGTCAGGCCTTCTGGATGAGGCAGAACATACTTTGCTTACCATGCCCTTCGAGAAAAATGTGGTGGGGTTGACGTCTTTGCTTAGCGCCTGCCGAAGCTACGGTGACGCGGAGCGAGGAAGATGGTGTTTTGATCGTCTTGTAGAAATGGAACCTGAGAATGCCACGGCATACGTTCTCTTGGGCAACATCTATGCCAGCAACGGCAGGTGGGATGATGTAGATAGAATAGAAAGCCTTCGAAGGTCCAAAGGTGCTAAGAAGAAGCCTGCAAAGGTCTGCATCGAGGTTAACAACCGGGTCCACGAGTTCACAGTGGGGGAGGAGAGGCTTGATATCTCCTCAAAGCTACGGAGCGTGGACAGAAAGCTGAAAGAGGAAGGAGGGCATATGCCACAGACAGAATTGGTCCTGAAGCCAGTTTCTGAGCTGGAGAAGGAAGATGCCCTGTGCGGGCATGCAGAGAAGCTGGCCCTGGCATACGGTCTCCTCAACACTCCTGAGGGCACTCCATTGCTGGTCACTAAAAACCTTCGCATGTGCAATGACTGCCACAGCAGCACCAAGATCATGTCACATCTCGAAAATCGAGACATCATAGTCAGAGATGCCCACCGAGTGCACCGTTTTGCTGAAGGCTCTTGTTCATGTGGAGATCGGCATTGACAATTAACCTGAATCGGGGACTCACACTCTAACCCAAGTGCACACAGACTTTGCCCCTCGAAGGAAGCTACTAGGACTTGATAGACTTCACTCACCCTAACCCCACTCTTTCCTTTCCCTAACCTGCAGCTTGTAGCCCCTCGAAGGAAGCTAGTAGGACTTGATAGACATCTTCGCTGACCCCTAACCCCGTTCTTTCCTTTCCCGAACCTGCAGCTTGTAGCCGACCTGCCAGCATGCAGATTGCAAGGTGCATTTCCAGTTGTAAACTCCAAAGCACCATGAACACAAGAGTGAGGGACGAAGGCCGTGAGGCATTCGTGCCCATTTTTGCACTTCCATATCCGTCGGTTCTGTGCAGTGTGTGAGAAATATCTGCCAACCTCTGAAGTCCTTTGCCGCTGTTTCCGAGTACATGTTCAGTGGCTGTTGCTAAGTTGCCACAGGTAAATCGAGTCCCTGAATATCCTTGTATGTATCTACAGAAGGGCGGGCCTTCAAGTTGCGATGTCGGAGCCCTAAAAAGGCAGTGTCACCATGCAGGGTGTCCTGGACACCTCGCAGGCTGCAAATGTGAGCTCGGGTGGCCCGATTATGTGGAGTACTGGCAAGGCGTGGCTGAGGAGCTGGAGAGCGCACACCACGGCCTTCTCGACCTGTTCCTGCCGCCGCTCGCAAGCTGGAATCGAATCGGCTGGGGAGCTGTTTCCGTGGGGCAACAGGAAGGCCCTGCTGCATTCGGTGCATTGCGATCCGGACTTCAGGCACAGCGTCTCTGGCAACTCATGGGCCCGGGAGGTGCAGGCCAGCGTTTCAGGCCGGGGAGGAGACAGCGGCGCAGAAGCTTCCAGGAAGCATCTGGGCTCTGTGGGGAGAAACCTGGCGGAGGGTAGAAGGCTGCACACCGGGATCGGGAGAGCCGGTCTGGATGGGGACCAGGAGCTCGGGGGCGCGGTTGTGGGCATGCTTGTCAAGTGCGGGAGCGGGAGCGGCAGGGGGGCGTACAGGATTTCGGAGGCGGACTGGACAGGGCTCATTTCGGGGTACGCCAAGCAGGGCCAGAATCATGACGCGGTGGACGCGTACGAGAAGATGCAAGAGGCTGGGGTGATGCCCACCTCGTTCACCTACTGTGCGGTGCTGAAGGCGTGTGCTGGGCTGAAGGATTTAGGGCTGGGGAAGCAGGTGCACAGGGATGTGGTGCGGAATGGGTTCGAGGCGGACCCGTTTGTGGCGCCCGCTCTGGTGACCATGTATGCGAAGATCGGGAGCTTGGTGGATGCGTTGGAGGTGTTTAATGCGAGCCCGAAGGAGGGGAATGTGTTTTTGTGGAACACTATGATTGCTGGGTATCAGCAGCATGGGTACGGGACGGAGGCGTTGCAGCTGTTTGGGAGGATGCAGGAGCAGGGGGTGGTGCCCAATAGGCATAGCTATGTGCATGTGCTGCGGGCGTGTACCAGCATAGGAGCTGTGAGCGAGGGGAGGAGGGTGCATGAGGGGATTACGAGTACTGGGCTGCATTCTGATCCTATCGTAGGGGCTGCGTTGGTGGAGATGTATTCGCAGGCTGGGCAGATGGGGGATGCCAAGAAGGTGTTTGATGAGTTGCCTGCGAGGACGGTGGCCGCTTGGAATACCATGATCAGGGCCTTCGGTCAGAATGATGACCCTATGAAGGCTTTGCAGTGCTTCTACGACTTGCAGAAGCAGGGGTTGAGGCCGGACGGGCAGACGTTCATTGCGCTGTTTGTGACGTGCAGCCACCAAGGGCTGGTGAAGGAGGGAAGGAATTTCTTCAGGGTCATGACTGAGGAGTACGGCATAGCTCCCACACTTCAGCACTTCACCTGCATGGCAGACCTTCTGGGCAGGGCCGGCCACTTGAAGGAGGCGGAACATATGCTGAAGACCATGCCGTTTGTGCCCACTATCGTGGGCTGGACCTCCCTGCTCAGTGCCTGCAGCAGGTTTGGGGAGCTGGAGATCGGAAGGCGGTGCTTCGATAATGTGGTGAGGATGGATCCTAGCAATGCGTCTGGGTACCTGCTCATGTCCAGGCTCTACACCGCCGTCGGGATGAAAGAGGAGGCATACAGGATAGACAGGCTGAGGAGATCTGCTGGTGCAAAGAACTATCCAGCGAGTGTCTTGATTCACGTCAACGACGGAGTGCATGAGTTTCTGTCTGGCGGGGGATCCAAGAACCATCCCCTGTTCAGACAACTCCAGGAGAAGGTCATCAGCGTGACAGAGAACATGAAGCGTCTTGGGTTCGACGTGGGGGACTCCCCAGCGTATTCTCGACAGCCACCTCCAGAGCCCTCCTTCTCCGATTCGCCCTCTTCGCCCTCGTCGCCACTATCTGAAGCTGATCACAAGGCTGTGGCGGAGTACAACAGGGCCATGGGGCCCATAGTGGGGCGCAAGAAATCCAACAGGCTTAGGATGTGCGCGAGCTGCCACCAGTGGGTCAAGGTCCTCTCCTTGACAGAAAAGCGGGAGGTCATCATGCGTGATGGATACCGCACCCACCACTTCAAAGACGGCATGTGTTCTTGTAAAGATCACGACTACGGGACTATTCAGGGGACTGTTTTGGAGATGACTCATGATAGCTGCGCGCTCAACAAGAACGTGAGCAGCTACCGCTATTCATTTCAGGCTCCGCAGTGACCTCTGAAACACTAGTCTTGGCAAGGATGGTTTAGAATGCCTCAAATCCTGGCACAAATTGTGTTCTCGAACGTGTACAAATAAACATTCCTACCAAGCAGTGTTCTGCAGTGAACTGTGAGGAACGTGGCTTGGCAAGGGTGGTTCACAGAGTGCCTCATTTTCTCATCGCAGGGTCTGGCACCAAGTGTATGCCTGGTGTGCAAATATACCTGGAGCAAGCAATTGTTCCCTCATTCACCATTCACCCCTGATGTCTGCAAATAACATATGTAGCAGTCAGCTGTTCCTCCATTCACCTATTCACCTACTACCTATCCTCCATTCACCTAAACAAATGGCACCCTTAAAGTAGGTGTAACAACTAAAATAGGTGGATACATAAATTATAATAAATAAATTAAACAATATTAACTTATTATCTTTACTCCAATTCTTGAAAGAAAACTTTGTAATAGGGTACCCTTTCATCTCAAGTTTTAATTTCTTGTGTATTGTAGGTATGTTTTTCTTGTTGTATTTGCTGATTGTAATAGTATAGCTTGTTCTGTTTGCAATCTTTCAATCATGTGAATTCAAGATGTACTAGTTAATCTATTTTTGTGATAAGATATTTTTATTTTATTTCTATAGGTAGTCTTAGGTATAGAATGGTTACACATGTTCTTCCTTTGAAAGCTCAATTCATTTAGAAATTATGAAAAAGTTAAGGTATCAATCTACATACCAAGAAATATTGACTCAAACTCCTAGAGTTGATGACCTCGATGGCAATGTTTACATACTTTTTTCATATTCTGATTCTAGTAGTCATTATATGTACAAATGTACATGCTCTTGAAAGGTCTTTTGAGCATGGTGGTTCATCTTTGAATGAAAATGAAGTTCTCTTTGAAAGTGATGTAAAGGATATCTTTGATGCATGGATAACAACCTTTAAGAGAAACTATATCAAGAATCCAAAAGAAAAAAGAATCAAATTCAACATATTTAAAGATAATTTCTGGTATGTCTACGAGCACAATATAAAACATGAAAAAACTTATTCTCTACGTTTGAATAAATTCGCTGATCTTACTAATGAAGAATTTAGGTTGCGTTTTGTTGGTCCACGATTGAATAGATCATTAAAAGCTTTTCAAAATCACACTAAAAGCTTTATGTATGAACACTCTAGCATACCAAAGTCAATAGATTGGAGGGAAAGGGGAGCAGTAACTCCAGTTAAGGATCAAGGTCCTTGTGGAAGCTGTTGGGCCTTTTCCACAGTAGGTTCTGTAGAGGGAATAAATCAGATAGTGACAAATGATCTCGTAAGTCTTTCAGAGCAAGAGCTTGTTGATTGTGACACTACTATCAACCAAGGGTGTAATGGGGGTCTTATGGACTATGCATTTCAATTTATAGTTAAAAATGGTGGTCTTAGCACTGAGGAGGATTATCCTTATATTGGAGTTGATGGAAAATGTCAAACAAATGAAACCAATAAACAATTGGTGACAATAGATGGTTACGAAGATGTACCATTAAATGATGAAACCGCTCTTTTAAAAGCTGTAGCTAATCAACCAGTAAGTGTAGCAATAGAAGCGGGAGGACGAGATTTTCAATTTTACTCTAGCGGAGTATTCACAGGGATTTGTGGAACAAATTTAGACCATGGGGTAACTGCTGTAGGGTATGGAACTGATACTAGTGGGATGAATTTTTGGATTGTAAAAAATTCTTGGGGTAAAGATTGGGGAGAAAATGGATATATTAGGTTGGAACGTGACACCAGTACAAAATCTGGAATATGTGGTATTAATGTGGAGGCTTCCTATCCTGTGAAACAGAAGTCTCCTCCATTTTCAATTCGATCTTTAAGACTAAGTTCTTCTATACCATTTCGTGACCAAATTTGTGACACAAAACATACTTGTCCAGTAGGAAATACTTGTTGTTGCACACAACTTAGTGCGAATAGAACAAGTAAATGTAGTGCATGGGGTTGTTGTGCTTTAGAATTTGCTTCTTGTTGCGATGATCATATTCATTGTTGTCCACAAGCATACCCTGTTTGTGATGTAAAGGCTGGACTTTGTTTGAAACCCTCTAGAAATCTAAGTGAAGGTGTTATGGTTTGGAGGAATACAAATCTAGATGAGCCCTTGTCAACTTTTAGCTGTCCTTTATGATTTTATGAGTAAAATCATAAATTTAAGCAACCATTTTCATTTGGTATGAGAAAACCTTTAACCAATACAATAAGTTTATTTTAAAAATATTTTATATTCTTAATAAAATTTTATATTCTATTTTTAAATCCCCTGCATTTTGGAGGTATTCATCTCGGGTGTAGAGGAGGGGGTTTTTCCCCTGCATGTGTCCTTAAGGTCGGCTAAGGGCCTTTTATCGTCTCTGGTCAAGTGGGCTTCAAGCCTCTCTCCTGAAGAAGCACTATAGGCAGTTGCACAGCAAGCTCTTCTTTTGGATTCTTCAATTGCTCAACCCACTCAAGCTCGTCTCCGCTCGTATTCAGGAAAGGGAGTAGGTGCCTGGCTTCTGGCCTGACCTTGCATCTCAGCCTTCTCATTCGCACCGGCTTCTTGGCTTCTTTTTCTACCGCGATGAGGTTCTGCCTAGGCTTGGTCCAACCTCTGGCCTATTCTCTCACAAATAGCTTTCTTCCGGCAACAAATATCCATTGCTCTACAAAGGGTGTTGGCAAACGCAATTTTTAGAACAGCTTCGAACACAGGGAACGTAGCATCTTCAGCTCGGCGGTTAATAGGCCCTTCCTTATTCCAGACTATGAGGTAGCTTTAGCGTAGACATTCGGGGGGCCTGGTCCCCCTTAGTATGGGCCCTTTAGGGGGTTGTTCCCTGTCACCCCAATGTAGATGGGACTTCCCATCTCTACATATTTAGAAAATCTACACATTTTATTCTTATATATTTGAAATAGTTTTTTATATTATATTTGCATATAATATTTTGTTACAAAGGTGTACATATAGGTTGGTACCTAAAAAATATGTGAAGTTGTAGAGATAAGAATCAATCTATCTTAATAACGAAATGATATAAAATATTTTATATTGAGTTTAAAAATAGACCTAAAAAATTAATTTTATCCACTGAGGTTATTGAGTCTTTTTTTTTTTTGTGCATTAACGAGTCAATTAACGAGGGAGCCAGGTCTGTGAGGTCGTGAATCCTAAACTTCAACTTTTTGCGCAAGTAGGATCCTAGATTTTATTCAGAGTTGTGTGGAATGTTACGATGAATTTAGAAATGGTGCTTTTGACCACTTTGGTTAGACAGTATTAGACTTTTTCAGGGGTGTGTTAAATGCTAGGAGGAATTTAGAAATGGTGATTTTGACCACTTTGGTTACACAGTAGTAGACTTTATTCAGAGGTGTGTCGAATGTTAGGACGAATTTAGAAATGGTGCTTTTGACCACTTTGGTTACCAATACTGTGTCCTCATCCTGTGACATTACTAATGTTTCTTTTGCATCTAACAATACTTTGTCCCCATACTCCAACATAAATAATATTTCCTTCATATTTAATGTGTCCCCTGCATCCTCTAACATTATTCATGTTTTCTCGGCATCTACTTATATTGTATCCGAGGTTATGCTCTGACATCATCTATGTTGCATCTACAAATACTATGTCCCCATGCTCTAGATCTAACACCATTAATGTTTCTTCTACATTTACCAACATTATGTCTACAAATAATGTGTCCTCATACTCTAGATTTAACACCATTAATGTTTTATCTATATCTAGCAACATTATGTCCCTATCCACTAACCACATTAATGTTTCCTCCACCAACTTTTTGTCTCTATCTTGAAACTTTATAAATGTATCATTAATGTTTCCTCTACCAACTTTGTGTTTGTATCTTGAGACTTTCATTTACCAACTGTATGTTTTTGTCTTATCTTTTCACTATTTTAATCAAAAATATGTTTTTTTCTTTGATCCAAAGTATTGAGATTTCAGACTTAGGTAGATTCAATTTGAGTATTGAAACCTAAGGAGATTCAAGCTGGTGAAGTATAAATGGATTACATGCATACATACATAGACATCTTTGGGAGTTATTTTATTTACTAAGTTTATTTTATGTTTTTAAAAATTTAATGTTATAAATTGAATAAACAACACCTCCTACGACGAAGGGAAGGGTGATACGTGGCAAACAACACACAACCTAAGATCACGTCAATCATTCCTGACACTTGACTACACGATCTAATATAGCAATCTCATACAAGATAAATATATATTAGCAGGCCTTCAAGTGACCTGCCATACGTGTTTAGTGACGAATCCTAGATGACCCTCTACGTACTACATATCCATATTCTTATTCATACAATGTACACACTACCAGAGTCTACATACACAAAATACACACTAAAGTCATCAAACTACGAATGCCTTCTAGCTACTGACCTTGACTGAAGACGAAGCTCACATCTAGCTCTCTCCAAGCTCTCCACAATGCTATCGAAACAAAGAATGATGTATTCTTAAGAACTCGGCCATTTAAATCCCGCAAGCTCACCCTATTTGGACAACTGGTATCCCAAACTTCTAGAGAGCACGCGCGGATACTCTATGGTAGTTAGTTTATGTAGGGTGGATATATGCTTTCTAAAGAGTAACGAAAGGACACATTGCAAGCTCTGCTTTAAGAAAGCATGCATCCGACCTCTTAGTGTGTGTCCAAATGGCTTAGGCCAAATGGACACACATTTATAAGAACGCCATTATTAAGCATCCCGCGCTTAGATCGGTACTTACATGGAGTGCCTAAAGGGAGTGGATGCCCTTGGTGCAAGTAGCTTGGGCACACCTTAGTACAAGTTGTTAAATACCAAGTTCCATGCGCTTAGATCGGTACTTAGATGGGGTGCCTAAATGGAGTGGATGCCCTTGATGCAAGTAGCTTGGGCACACTATGGTACAAGTTGTTAAGTACTAAGTCCCATGACAGGAAAATTCTGTCCAAGTGGACTAAAATATAATCTTCTTTTTTTCCTTCTTCTTAGTCCCGACTTCAATATGCAGCTAACATGGTAGCTTCTACACGAGTAATTTTTAATATCATTACTCATTGTTTTTTTTGATTTTTTATCTTTTCTAGAAGAAGACGAAGAAGAAGAAGTCTGTAACTAGAACCGTTACAAAATGCATTCTTTACATGTATATGCTCCGTTACAAAATGCATTCTTTACATGTATATGCTGGACTCTCATGCGAGTGACCCGGTTTTCAACTTTCAACCCAAACGAGAGATTCCTTGGTCAGCGGGTTTGGCATGCATCTAAGAGGTTATCAACCGGGACATACGGTGGATCGAGTCCCCCAATCACGTAATATACCATAAAATAAAACCTAAACTCTGACGAAGGTAACTAATGAACCTTATCTCACGAAGATAAGTGGACCTAAACCTTTTTTGGTGTGAATTATTGGATTATTTGTTGGCTAAAACAACTCTGACCAATTACCATATCTCGAGGGACACAAGTTCCTAGATTCTTATTGAGCCAACTTCCATCCATACTAGGGAATTATTATTAAATAGTAAATTAACAACCATGTTATCACAAGATAGCAGGAACTTGATATCCTTAACCAAAGAAGTATCCACTGTATTAATCAAGTAAACTATATATCACTTATTTAAATTATGTATAGGTATTCTTCATTATGTAATTTTAATGTTTCAATTAAGGTGGTGAAGAGAGAGTGTCATGCTGGGATGTGCACGGGGCTTCGTACCACACGAGCTGTACGGCGAGCAGGCGCTTTTACTTCCTGATGAGATTTAGATATGTACTGTGAACTACCATTCTTCTTTACCCCGCATGTAAGCGATCCTAGTCACCAGTCACCCCAGACGGACAACCAGCCCGTCCCTTTTGGGGTCTAGAAGTTGGACAACAAAACGTCCCCACAAAATTCCTACCTTCCCCACAAATGAGAAACCGCACGGCAAACGTTAGAGAAAGAAAACCGCGCGGTCGTAAAAAGGTCCCCACAAGATTCCTACCTTCCCCACAAATGAAAAAGCGCACGGTAAACTTGAGAACGAAAACCGCGCGGTACAGGATTAGGGCTCATGGCCCGAAATAGCACGTAGGTGAAAAGAGGTAAAAGCCCAATCTCAAGAAGAAGCATGTCACGCGACTGTGCACTCGGATGTCTTGGATGCCTCGGCAATGACCACCAGGGCAGCCCAAGCCTACCTGTAGCACATTTCCAAGCGCCTCCTTCATTTGCAATAGGATCAGTGCAGAATAGAGTTGCTGCGCCTGCTTCAGGTTCCCAGCAAAGTGGGTCGCCTACTGATCCGGTATTTCTTCAAAGGTGAGCAGTCCCTTCCGTCGTACATCGAGCAAGACGCCATCCAGGATGCATCCGGCGCACTTGCAGCTGCAAGGCCCGCTCCGCCTGGGCTCCATACTTGAGACCTCCGCCGTGAACCCTTACCCAGCCCTGACCAAGGTGATCGGCACCCTGGGCCCCAAATCCCGGTCGCTGGAGATCATCGAATCCCTGCTGAAAGCGGGCATGTCCGTGGCCCGCTTCGACTTCTCCTGGGGCAGCCATGAATATCACCAAGAAACCTTGGCCACGCTCAGAAAAGCCATCCACAACACGAAGCGCCCCTGCGCGGTGATGCTGGACACCATCGGGCCAGAGCTGCAGATCCTGAACAAAAAAGAAAAGCCTGTGTCCTTGAAGGCAGACGCCACGGTGACGCTCACGCCGGACAGGAAACGTGAACCCTCCTCACAGATCCTTCCTGTCAACTACGATCACTTGGCCAAGTCGGTGAAGCCAGGGGACGTCATCTTCGTCGGGCAGTACCTCTTCACCGGGAGCGAAAACACATCCGTCTGGCTGGAAGTGGTGGAGACCAAAGGGAAGGAGGTGATCTGTAAGGCCAAGAACAGCGCAACCCTGGTGGGCAGCGTCTTCACAGCCTACGCCTCCCAGATCCACGTCACGCTGCCCACGCTGAGCGAAGGGGACAAGGAAACCATTCAAACCTGGGGCGTCCCCAACAACATCGACTTCGTCTCCGTCTCCTACACCCGCCAGGCCGAGGACATCCGGGAAGCCAAAGCCCATCTTGCCAACCTGGGAGCCAGCCAGATCCAGGTGTACGCCAAGATAGAAACCGCCGATGGGCTCCGGCACTTCGACGAGATCCTCAAGGAGTGCGATGGCGTTATCCTGTCCCGGGGCAACCTGGGGATCGACCTGCCGCCGGAGAAGGTGTTTCTCGTCCAGAAAGCAGTGCTCCACCGATGCAACATGGCAGGTAAGGTGGCCGTGATCACCCGCGTCGTCGACTCCATGGTAGAGATTCCCCGGCCGACCAGAGCCGAGGCCACGGACATCGCCAACGCCGTGCTGGACGGTGCGGACGGCATCCTGCTGGGAGCCGAAACCCTAAGAGGCCTGTACCCTGTGCAGACCATCGCCACCGTGCAGCGCATTTGCGCTGAGGCGGAGAAGGTGTACAACCACAACGTGTACTACCGGCAGGCAGTGCTGGCTGCCGGAGAGCCCATGAACCATTTGGAATCCATCGCATCCTCCGCAGTGCGAGCTGCCACCACCACAAATGCTTGCATGATCGTGGTACTCTCCTACTCCGGCAAGGCGGCTCGCCTGGTGGCCAAGTACCGGCCGCCTGTGCCAATCCTGGTGCTGCTCATCCCCAAGCCTGAGACGCCCTCCCCTGCAGCCATAACCTTCAACGGGACCTTCCAGTTCAGGCAGTGTATGGCAGTACGCGGCCTGATGCCACTGCAAGCCGAAGGGCAGAACCTTGCCCCACTCACCTCCGCCGACCTCTGCCTCAAAGCTGCCATTGAGCATGGGAGAGCGGCCGGTATAGTGAAATCCCATGCCAAGGTCGTGGTGTGCCAGAAAGCCGGGGACTCGTATGCCATGAAAATGGTTGATCTTGACAGCAACCAGGAAACATTCTAGGTGAGTGTCAAAATTTCGATTCACAATTCACAAACAAACTCTTCCAGAGCTCCAGCGATGTCTCGCCAGCCCAAATAGGTAATATACATAATTCGCCCAGACTGTAGGGTCACTCAGCCCACAACATCACCCAGCGAAGCAGCAGATGGGACCTCCGATCTACCCCTGTGTGGACACATCAAGCTGTTCTGCTGCGAGCAATGTCCAGAACGTGGCATCCTTTGTTTCTTCTAGCTATACAGTTGGTACCGAACCTGGAACTCTTTTAAGAGCATTTGGCAATCTCTAAATATCTCAATACTTCATATTGCAGCGAAGTCGACTAAAGGCTGGTGCCTTGGCGACACGAAAGACTGTACATTGAACTTGAGCAGCTTGTCTCGCCCTCTGGTTGGTGGTGGAGATGTGTAAGTCTTGATTCCAATGAGCGTCACAAGGGTGTCGTGGACACGCCCATATAGCATCCTTTCACCATTCCAGTACTCCAAAGGTCTGGATCTGATCCTAGTGCTGCGCCTGAGACCATCCTTCCAAACTGTACCAGCACCTGCCAAGCTCTTTCTCTTGCTATTTGCTGCTTCGGTTTGCCTTTTGCGTTTGGACTTGCCTTTGCAAAGCTCAGCATCTGTGTAGTCATGGTTCTGTTCAGTGGCTTGATTAGTATCCCCGGAGCCATCACCTTGAGTATTCACAGCCTGCCCTGACCCATTTGTCGCGTCATCGGCATCGTCATCGAGTGGTTCAACCAAATCACGGGCAGATTCAGGAGGCCTGCCGGATTCAGTTTCATGCTGTTCAGAGCTCTGGCCTTGTGTTTGCATGAAATCCCCAAGTAAATCCACGCTCTCTTGATCCTTGAGATGAGCAACATCTGCAGACTGGTATCCGACATCAATCCCCTCACAACCAGCTTGTCCTGACTTCACCTTTTCAGATCCTGTCGCCTCAGGGGCAGGTTCGGAGCTACCATCGATAAAGTTCTTACTCGTAGCAGCATCTCCAACATCCTCGCCATTCTCCATCTGCATTTCCTGCAATCTTCTCAGGGAATCTGGAACAACACTCCCTTTGGGCCTTCCCAAGCAAGAAGTTCTTTGTTCCACCTCATCCAAAGTCTGCATAACGTCTCGTGTGTCGGGAGTCTTAAAACCAATCACTTCAGGGTCCGAATTCGCCCCCGGTTGCTCCTCAATCGGCCCCTTCGTTTCACCCTGCTCAACTCTTGAATCTCGTGAACGTCCCGAAGCATCATCTGGCTCAATTCCTCCGTCCTCCCTTCTCAGCACATTTGGAGTACAAGGGGTTGCACTCTTCTGCTCATCTACAAGTGTTTCGGCTTCTAACCCTTCTGCGAATCTGCAGGTTCCAGCAACGGACTCCACATCTGAGGAACAGGCATCAAGTACCTCCTTGTCCAGTAACTCACTGAGTTCCATCATTTCTTTCATCAAGTCTGCTGGTCCGTCCTCGTCCTCTGCTTGCAATGTAGGGCTTACCGGAAACAGTACCCGTGGTGCTGCGGCCTCTTCCAGAACTGCATCCTCTTCGGGAACTACATCCTCCTCCAGAAGTACATCCTCCTTCCCCGTTTTAGATTCAACAGTTCCTTCCGCAAAGAGCACCTGGGGTGCTCGGACCTCGTCCACAATTTCCATGTCCCCCTCCTCAGGTCCAGCAATTGCTTCCGCTGCTGGCAAACTCACAGGAGCAGCCTGTCCCCCTCCTCCACCGCCATAGCTCAGGCCTTCGAAGCAAAACTGTCCAGAAGCCGAACCTTCCTCCTCTACAAGGTTCTCCTTATCCCAACCGGCGATTTCTTCAGCATCAACTTCATCCTCCAAGCAAATGTGAAAAGCAGTCTTTCCCGCACTCCCCCGCCTTGCTTTGGTAGCGCTTCCTCGAGAACGCACTCTACGCTGTCCTTTTCCCCTTTCCCCTTTCTTGTCCATAAAATTCTCAATCTCCTGCAACACGCTATACTTGCTACCACCTCCAAGCCAGCGCGTGGATGAGGCACACTTGGAAGCAACGCCTTTCTCAACTCCGCTGTCCTTCACCTTCTTCCGACGCATATAAGTTGCAGAGAACAGCGATCCTTGTACAGACGCAGCATCCGCTGGTGCCCGGGGGGAAGCTTGCTTCACCTCATCAAGCTCCCGGACCAGCTTGGCGTGACGCGGCATCAGGCGTGCCAAATCTTGCTCCTCCTCCTCTTCCTCCTCCTCGTCATCCTCCCAGCAGGAATTTCTTGGAAGGCTACTTCGCCTCTCCCTCGGCGCAGAGTGCATCCCTTCCTCCAAATTCCGCTCCAATGCCGCTGCGATTACCAGGTGACCATGCCTGGCCAAAGACTTCAGACAGGCCGCCTTCGTCGTCGCGACTGTGCAGTGGAGCCGGCCGTTGGAGCAAAATTTTTGAAAACGAGAAAAGAGTGCACGGGGTCCTCGGCTCCGCTTTATAGCCTTCCGTACATCCCTTTTCCAAAATGCAAATATCTACAAAATATTCTATGCAGGTGCGTATTCACATATTCTGAAGGGAGAGAATTTCCACCACCGCAACCGGCTCCCAATAAGAGCATGTCAGGGTGTCTTCCGCCGAGCGCGTTACTTCACTCTTGCTTCCACTGAGACTGGAATGCGTCGCGTGCGAGTTGTTGATGCCACCGATGGCGGCCTTGGGAGAGACGGACGACCCGGCCGCGCCCCTGGCTTGGGGACTGGAGGTGGAGGCGGCGAGGGATAAGGATACGGTCGTGCCGGGCGCGGGCGACCGGTGGGCGGCTTTGCTGGCCGCCGTCTTGCGGCCTTGGCACTGGATCGTGGGGATTGCCAAGGAGGTGAATGCCAGTGTGGTGTTCGGAATCATGATTGTGTATGGCGTCAGCCAAGGGTTTGGGGGAGCATACAACCGCGTGGTAGTGAGGTACTATTGGAAGGATGTACAGGGTGCAGCTCCCTGGCAGGTGCAATTCTACAAAGGGATCAACTTCCTCCCTTGGAATGTGAAGCCTTTGTATGGTTTCCTCACGGACGCCTTCCCGATGGCTGGGTATCACCGAAGACCTTACTTCATTCTGCCAGGTTCCGAGCGTCTCTGGGTTGCATTTGCTGCGTAGGGACAGTGATGGGGAGTCGGTATGAGAGTAGCGTAGCTGAATTATCCGACACCGGGATTATGTTTTCGTTTGCAGGTCTGTTGACCGTTGTAGCAGTTGCGGGTGTAGCGTTAGGAGGGAAGCTACATGATTACGTTGCTGTTATACTCTTCACAGCTGTCTCGTTAGCTGCTGCCATTGGAGATGTTACCATCGACGCTGAAGTGGCCAGGAAAACCCGTGAACATCCGGCTCTGGGGCCGGATATGCAAGCTCTGTGCTCTGGATGCTCTTCTGTGGGAAATCTGATCGGTTTTGCCTCCAGCGGGATGGTTGTTCATGCCCTTGGTTCCCAGGTCTGCAGACTTGTGTAGTTCCCAGAATCTGATATGGTTTTTGGATGGTTACAGGATGGAGAGTTGATGCACCTGCAGGTGCTGATCTAGTACCGTCCATTTCCATGTTGGCAGGGAGCATTCGGGCTTCTGTTCATTCCGGCTGCACTTTTTCTGATCCTTGGTGTCATCTTCTACGAGGAGCGTGACAGTTGCGGTTCACACCAGGTTTCTGTCCTAAACTACTTTTAGGCTCTATCTTATCTGATTCTCTCTGGTTGCAGATCTGAAGGACTCTTGTGTGTTTTAGGCGTGGGGGAACCTTCGGCAGGTTCTGCGAGAGATGTGGTCTACTCTTAGACAGCCCCAAGTCTGGAGGCCCGCTTTGTATATGTATCTCTCATGGGCATTGTGTCCTGTTATCTCAGAGGCAAAGTTCTATTGGTATACTGACACCACTGTCGGCCCTGGCTTCTCCCAGGTATCCTTTTGCGTAACTTATTTTCTGTCTCTCTGTCTCCCGGTAGTCACAATCTCACTTTTTGCTGGCGAGCAGGACTTTATTGGCATTATGTATGCTGTTGGCTCTGTTGGAACCCTGGGTGCCTCCTTTGTCTACAACAAATACTTGCGGGAGTGCTCCTTCCGGAGCATGCTCAGATGGTCACAACTCCTTCTGGCAGCTGCTGGAATGCTGGACCTGCTGCTCATCTTCCGCATCAACCTCAGGATGCATTTACCGGACTCCTTCTTTGTTCTTCTTGATGAGAGCCTGACAGGGGCGCTTTACCGCCTCAAGTGGATGCCACTCCTAGTCATGTGCGCAAAGCTTTGTCCTCCTGGCATCGAGGGCACATTTTTTGCTTTCCTCATGTCAGTAGATAACATCGGCACGTTCTCGGCGGTGTCTAACGGCGGAATCTTGCTCAAACTTTGTCATGTGGTTCGCCAAGGCAGTGCTGCTGGGCCCGGTCAAACTGATTTTCGGCTTCTGTGGCTGGCAATTCTAATCCGCAATTTTATGCTGCTCCTGCCGTTGATGTTCCTATTTCTGGTACCAGATACCGGGCCCAGCGTGGAAATCGTTTGTCATGAACCAATTCTTCTGGAAAACGAGGCAGTCAGTAACACTACCGAATCCTGCTTGGACTGATGAATCCTGCAGGCCTGTCAGAGGTTTTCCCCTGTGCTCACTTGGTACAAGTACTGTGCTAGGCAGGGCATGAACGGGACATGGGACATCCCCATGGTGATTTTAGTCCGTGAGAAAAGGAGATACCGAGTGCCTTTGTGTGATTGTGTGGAAGAGAGGGCTCCTCTCAGCAGTGAAGGAACTGCTCAGCAGAGCCATGAATATGTGTAAGTACGGGGCCTCAGAAACCCCAAGTTAAGCAGAAGGCCGTACTCAGCCCCATCTCTGATTATTTGGACGTCTTTGCCAGACAAGGCTGTCTCATCCAAGTGGTCCAAATGGCTTAGGCCAAGTGGACACACATTTATAAGAACCTCGTGATTAAGCATCCTGAGCTTAGATCGGTACTTAGATGGGGTGCCTAAAGGGAGTGGATGCCCTTGGTGCAAGTAGCTTGGGCACGCCATGGTACAAGTTGTTAAGTACCAAGTTCCCATGACGGAATTCTTCTTCTTCTTCTTCATTCCCTTGCCTAGCAGTCCATTGGTCTGCATCTGACTGTTATCTTGTGTGTCGCAACTGTGAGGTCCCGATTTCAAGTGTGTGCGTGTAACCATTTCTGCACACCGAGTTGTTCTGAACGTGCAGGCTTCCTTGCTGGAGGCGAGCAGTCAGGCTTCGGCCTGCCTTTCCTTGTCTCACATAGCAGCGTCATTGGTATTAGACAGCATCTGTATGTCCGTACGAGTGCAGGTATAGGAGGTAAAACAGGATATCAACCGCCTTAGGAGAGAAGACAGAAACCTAACCACAGTGTCACATCGCTGGCTAGGCCCGAAACCACCAGTCTTTGTGGTCAGCCCTGGAGCAGGCTTGACCCAGGATCTGTGCCCACAAACCACACTACCTTCTCACAAGACGAGCATAATTTTGATCTTCTGATGTTCTTTGGTGTCCACCCTGGGGCGACCTGGTGTTGTATTGGCCGGGTCTTTCTGCGTGTGAGAGGGGATTCACTTCATTTCAAGGACCTTTATGTTACACGTCTAGAAGGATGTCCAGATTGTAAAGTGGGTGCAGCCGTACTCAGAATTTCAGATGGTAGCGCTGGAAGAAAGAGTTTCCAAGAGCCTAGGGCCCACAGTCGTGATGTCCCCTGCAGGAGAACCAAACCATGTGACGAGCATTGGAGCCTGGTATCTAAAGGGTAAAGCAAAGAATAAGTGCAACGCTGATGGCACAGGAATATGTTGTTAAACCAACCTGCCCCAAGAGTTAACAGAATTATGTCACTCTGTCCTGCATTCCAGGTGGCTGCAACTTCCCAAGATAGCCTCTTCACGACGTCTTCCTGACACCCAAAGAATGCCGATGCTCAAATCCGTTCAAACTACTGCATCTCACACAACGTTTGCAAAATGATGTGGCAGGTACCAGTTCTTGGATGTAGACGGCAGGGGGACCAATGATAGCAGCTGCCAAATTCTGCCCACTAATGTTCCACAAGTTCTCTTCACGAGCAGAATAGACCTGCATTTCCGGCCATGCAACAAACTCCTAGCATGAAATTCTGCAGGCAGTGCACGGATGTCTCTGGAAAGATCATTAAGAGGGATAGGTATGTTTGGAAAATGCACACCTTTGTGATGATAACTCTGTCTGCAGCACTGAAGGCTGGAGCAAAATCTTCCAGCAACTTCGCCAGCCGGCTACAGGACAAGTCTGCCATCATGTCAGTCTCGCAAACATGGCTACCTTACAGTAAGCAGAACTTCTTTCACAACCGATGCCTGAGAATCTAGGATGACAGCTCGAGACCTGTAAGTGTGAGGTTGAAACACCACCCAAATGGACTGCTGGTCAAATCTTTGTCTGGCTGCTTGAAGGACAGCACGGACTTCGGTAGGGTGATGAGCATAGTCATCAAAGATCTGGCATCTTCTTGCTGCACCAACAAACTCAAATCTGCGACGAACTCCTCCAAAGTCACCCAATATTCTGCTGGCTGCCTCTGCTGAATCCCTCATCACTTTCAATTGTGCTGTCCCATCACCAGCCCTCTTCTCCTGGACGGACAGTAAGGATACAGCAACGAGTACCTGGGAACAAGATACATCAGAACTACTCCTACATGAGAAAGCTCTAAAGAAGGAGGGAAGTATCTGAGCTGGAGGAATTCGACTTTACTGCTAGGGAGTTCAACACATTATGAGTTCCTGGGATACGTAGGCTGACTCTTGCTATCGGCACACCATCATGCACCTGCCAGACAGAAGCAAGGTGCCGAGATTTTCAGAGGCTTCATGTCATAGAATCGTAAAATTTGATGTACTTCAAACCAAATGCTTTACCGCAACATAATCTGATCCACCCCGCACATTCGGAGCGAGTAATAGGGCCTGCCAGTCATTTTCCTTGCCTAATCCGTAAGTGACAACTTGGTATGGTGCCTTCTTGTCAAGCCAAGATGCCCGGGTGTTCGGCATTGACTCACTGTTCTCCTCAAACGCTCTTGCCAGAGACTTCGATCCAGCACTGCAACCACCAAGTTTACAATCTATGAGGCCACTCGCATGCAGTGTGAGTCCATCACCCAAGCTCCATTTACCACTCAATGCTCGGCATCCATGGAAGAGTTCAGGCCGTCAGAAGGTGCAAAAGAGATGAACAGAACCTGTCACCACAAAGCACAAGGGTTCCTCCCTCTTTGATCCGCGACACAAACTTTCTAAAGACGTTTCTCACGGAAGCCTGGCACAAGCAAAAGTAACGTAGACATATCCACAAACTTTTGCACGTATTCCTGAAGAGCATCTGGGAGAGATGGTACCTCGTCTGGGAACATGTCCACATGTTCCCACTCAACGTTTGTCACTATCGCCATGGATGGATCAACCCCCAGGAAGCAACTGTCATATTCATCTGCCTGTACTCCAGTAATACAAGGTGTCAGCATTCGAATGCCATTGGCAAGCTGGGAACTGAACTCCTGAAGCAGTCAGAAAACTAGGACAGGCTGTCCACTCCTGGAAAAGCAACAGCTGAGCCAGGTTCGGTCTTCAACAAACCTCTAGCACAAAACGCCGGCCCTGCCCCACAATAGCATTTCCACCGCCAGGGAACTGAGGCACCTCTGCTCCAACAACAACTGTAATGTCCTCCCCCAAACCCCTAAGCACCGTGGCCAACATTGCCGTGGTGGTAGTCTTTCCTGCACCAACAAAGCCGTCCTTAGACCCTGTGCCTCAAAAATACGAAGCAATTTGGACAGAGAAGCACGGTCAAGTAATCCATACCATGAGAACCAGCAACAGCAACCAGCTCATACCCCTGTGTGATTTTGGCAAGCCAGGCATCCCTCTTGAATCTGACACAAAACAGAGCCTGAGCGAGCTTCTAGAAGCAAACAGGAGGTGAGGTTACACCGCGATGCATGATCAAGCCTGCTGCCCCCGGACTCACATAGGCACGGCAAGGGCTTGAGCAGCTTGTAGCTCATCATTGTCCTGCGGTATTGCGCTGGACACCACCACTGCGTCAGGCTTGACAGCATCAGAGCCTTGGAGCAGGCTGGCAGAGTGGCCCACATACACCGTTGCACCTTCCTCTTGCAGGGCCTTCATGCGCTCGTTCCAGGTTGCATCAGACCCACTCACCCGCCACCCCTGCATTTCATGGTGCATATCATTTCAAGCTCCAGGCTGCCAGGGAAAAGCACTCTATGCTGACTGTGGATGAACCCATGGATGGTACCTGCTTCAGAGCAACCAATGCGAGAGCCGAAAGCCCAGTCCCTCCAATCCCAATGAAATGGACTCCGCCTGGCTTGCCAGTCATACCTGCTCTGGCCGCTCCCCCTGCTGCCCGACGCCTACCCTCTGCCCTCCCCTTGAACCGCAGCTTCGTCACCAACGCTCTCCCAGGCCGCTCCTTGCTCCTGAGCATCCCACGCAACCCAGCCCATGGTCTTGGCAACACCGGCTGGCTGTGGCTAGCTCTGGGCATCGCACCTCCTGTCTGCACCTGATGATGGATGCATGTTCCTAAACACATCTTCCCCATCTCACCCCAACCTCTCAACCCAGAATGAGCATAAATGTAGGCACAGAGTTTGGATGCTGCATCCTGCACATCTCATCCAGACATCTCATCCAGCTCATAGTTCACGTGCTCTGATGCTTGACCCATGCCCATTACTCAAAATGGGTGTTTCCGGCAATGAGAAGTGCCACGACAAGGGCAATAAAAACTATTCCGGTCTATGCACTACCATGCCACGTTCCACTGTCCGACATGCCCACATTGCTCATGAGCACGTCTTGGATGAGTCAGGCACTGTCCAGGGGATTTGGCACTGATTGAATAGGAGTGGAAGTCAAGTAATTTCGGAGCAATTCTTGGGAGCTGCATCTCTGTCGTGAAGTGACACAAGGGAAGCTCCATTTTCGACTGGTGGTCCAGTTGAAAATCGACGAAGGTAAGTGTTCCGTCTGTCACCATAAGGCTTCGCGGCCAGGACAATCTTCGGCAGTACGAAGGATTAAGCCAGATGTTTTGAGTTGGATGTTGGAAGTGGATGTGCGAAGCTGCAAGCTCAGTGACCAAATCCCGACCTTCCGCATACAGTATGTATATATTCAGTGTTTCTATGCTCGACTGAAGGGTGCACGTCCTCCCTTCATTGAAGAAGTGACATCTCCTCCCTTCATTGAAGAAGTTACATCCAGACTTGGGTTCATTGGAACTCCACAATGAAACGTCTGGAGACCGTGGGTGCCACTAATTCCCAACACCGTGGGTGCCACTAATTCCCCTGGATACCATGGCGAGGTGCCGTCGCCTACGCCTAAGGAATTGGAGGTGGAGGTGGAGCAAACGGCTTCCCCTACAGGAAATGGAGAGGCTGGGTGCGGGGGAAAGGGGAGAGGTGGGCAGGGCTGGCAGGAGGGGGAGGGGGTCTCGGGTGCGCAGCTCCTTCAGACATGGATGCAGCTGCCTGCATCGCTGCGTTCATGATATCCATGAACATTGCTGCACTCGGGCTTCCACCTGCCTGCATGTTAGGGGCACTTGGGGGCATCCTCTCCATCATGCCCTCCACCTCCGTGCAGCGCAACCTTAGGTCGCGCACCTTGTCCACGACCTCCAGCAGCGTGGCCATGGCGCCACTCATGGCTGCATCGATAGCAACAAGAAATGAGCGAGTGGACGCCATAATGCCCTGAAACTCCTGGGGCGCAGGCTCCTGAAGGCCGCCTTGGGATGTGCCTGCCCCATTCCTGCTGGTGCTCGCACCAGCTGCTCCTCGCGGCCGGAGCACCGGAGTTCGCACCTCCGGCCTCGCCCCCCCATCCATCTTCCCCCCTGCCGGCTTGCGTCCGCCCCGGGGCTTGGGTTTGCCGCCGCCGCGGTTCGGCTGCATCCTCTTCTTCTTCCGCCCACACACGCCAGCTGCCTCCAGCTCCACAATGAGCTCGGCCAACTCTGCTCTCAGAGTGGCCGCCTCCTCCTCCCGCAGTTGCGCCTCCCCAAACGACGCTCAATCTTTTGACGGCGCTCCACATCAGTGTACCTGATGCGGACAAAATTGCCATCCGAGTCATAGATGATTCGGTATGGCCTGCTCTCGTCCACGCCTTCAACACCTGCAACCCCCAACCCATCAAGCAGCTATTAGCATCGTTGTCAATCCCATCTGCAACCAAAGAGCAACCACAATTTGCCATTACCATCGGAGTCGTCCGAGATTTCGCACCCTTGCCCCTCCACACCTCCCTCGCCATTCAATTCCTCCACAGCCGCCTCCTCCCCCTCTGCGGCCGTTGTGGCATCCACCCCCTCTGGGAGGACCTCTGCCACTGCCTCCTTGCCCAGGCGCTGGCGCCAGTGCCAGCCTCGCCACCTCCGCCCTCCTCACCTCCTCCGACCGCGACTGGCGGAGGAACGGGCAGAGGAGGAGCTTCGCCCTCCCTCCCGGGCTGTGTTCGCCAGACCTTGTTGTGCCAGCGACCGCTTGCGAAGCCTGGCCCTATGCCCGCGCAGCTCCTCTGTCTCTTCTGCGGGCCTGTCGCCTGCATCCCGTGATTCCGCAGCTGCGTGAATCGGATCGTCCCCACCGCCGTGCGCTGCCGCCGCCTCTGGCTCTCCATGCCGTTGCCCCCCCCAGCTCGCGGGTAGCAGACGCCCTCCTCGTGCTGAGGTGCATTTGCCAGCCCAGTCGCAGGCATACGAAGATGGGCCGCCGGGGACGGCCACATTGAAACTCCTGGCGGATCCGAGAATTGCAGCCTGGCTGACGGCCGGTGCAGTCCGAAGTCGCTAACCTTGGTATGGACGCTGCCGGCCTCCGACCTGATTGCATGCGTGGACGTCGCCGGAGACCGCCCTTGCACCCTGGCTGCACGCATCTGCGACGCAGTCGACAGCGCATGTCCAGACGCTCCAGCCGAATGCATGCGTGGTGGACAAGAATGCGGCTCGTATGCCCACGGTGATTGCGTGTATGCCTGGCTGCAGTTGACGGCGGCATCTGCGTCATGCATGTCTGGGGTAGCCTGGGTGCCAGCACCGCCATCTCCTTGTGATGGGCGCACGGATCGGGTGCTGACGGCCTCACGCGGTCCGCTAATGGCAGTCATGTTTGCGGGTTGCTTAACGTCCATGGCCCAGCAAGCAGCTGACCGCAGTTCAGGACGCCGATGAAAATAGCTGTAGCTGCAACACACGAGTTCCACTATGGAAGCTGTGTGAAAAGGAGTTCCACGCTCATGGCATGTGCAGTGCCAATTGCAACCTCGCAGCCGCAACTGTGATTGCAGTGTATGTAGAAGCGGCAAGCACGCCAACGCAGACACTGCAGCCCACAAATTTGTTGCTTGCCACAGCTGAAGTAGCCCTTGTGTTCCCGCCTATTCCCGCAATAGCACCTGGTTAGGAATTGTCCCAGTCATTATGTTTCCCGCGCATGGGTCCGCAACTACTGCCATTACCCTTAGGCGGCGCGATGATGCCTCCTTGCCAGGACACAGCATTCATGATGCTGAGCACGGATATGGTTCAAAAATAATCATGGATTCTGCGCCCTCGTACACGCCTCCTCTTCGCAGTGGTGTGCGCCTCGTCAAGTAAGTGCACCCACATTGCCTTCCAGAGCCAGCTACATTAAAAAAATGGCACACCTTCAAACTCAACGCCACCGCCATGAGAGCTGTCACACGTGCTGACCATGCCTTGCCATCATTGTGGCCCGCTATGTCAGAGAGATCTCTGCTAGACGCTAATGGCAAGGCATGTTCACCACGTGTGACAGCTCTCATGGCGGTGGCGTTGAGTTTGAAGGTGTGCCATTTTTTTAATGTAGCTGGCAGAGATCTCTGTGACATAGCTACAATGCAGCCAAGAAACTGCAGCCACGTTGCAGATCATTGGCGCGCTGCAGTGCAATCATGGAACACAGCGCCGCAGGCCGCAGCGATCGCCACATCCTTCGCCGGCAATCATGGAACACAGCGCTGCAGCGATCGCCACATCCTTCGCCCGGCAAGGTGCAGACCGTGATAACCGCAGTCTTGGTGGTGGGGCCGCGACGCAGCCTCTTTTAAAGGTATTAAATTGCGACTGACCCTTCGCATCTAGGAAATATTATATTGTTGCATAACACAACTCCTACCCCCTACCACACACTCCATCGCCTCGCAGCCCTCCCCGCTCCGCCCTGCCCCTTTCTCCAACCCCTTCTCTACCCCCTAAATCCCGTCACCGGTCCGCCGCCACACCTGTCCCCGCCGTTCCTGACACACCCAAACCCCATGGCCGCTTTTCACCCTTTTCCCATTCCCATCCCCTACATTCCCCGCCCGCGCCCTCCCCTACGCGAACACACCCGCGCCCTTCCTAAAACCCCATCCACCACCGTCAGCCGCCCCCATCCCCGGCCCCGCGCCACCCATGCACACACCCCAGCGCCCTCCCTAAAACCACCCACCCCACCCCTGTCGCCAGTCCGCCGCCCTCCGTCACCCGCCCGTTCCGTCACACCCAACCCCTACAAACTAGCAAACCCGCCCAGGCCGCCAGGAAAAGCACTCTATGCTGACTGTGGATGAACCCATGGATGGTACCTGCTTCAGAGCAACCAATGCGAGAGCCGAAAGCCCAGTCCCTCCAATCCCAATGAAATGGACTCCGCCTGGCTTGCCAGTCATACCTGCTCTGGCCGCTCCCCCTGCTGCCCGACGCCTACCCTCTGCCCTCCCCTTGAACCGCAGCTTCGTCACCAACGCTCTCCCAGGCCGCTCCTTGCTCCTGAGCATCCCACACAACCCAGCCCATGGTCTTGGCAACACCGGCTGGCTGTGGCTAGCTCTGGGCATCGCACCTCCTGTCTGCACCTGATGATGGATGCATGTTCCTAAACACATCTTCCCTATCTCACCCCAACCTCTCAACCCAGAATGAGCATAAATGTAGGCACAGAGTTTGGGTGTTGCATCCTGCACATCTCATCCAGACATCTCATCCAGCTCGTAGTTCACGTGCTCTGACGCTTGACCCATGCCCATTACTCAAAATGGGTGTTTCCGGCAATGAGAAGTGCCACGACCAGGGCAATAAAAACTATTCCGGTCTATGCACTACCATGCCACGTTCCACTGTCCGACATGCCCACATTGCTCATGAGCACGTCTTGGATGAGTCAGGCACTGTCCAGGGGATTTGGCACTGATTGAATAGGAGTGGAAGTCAAGTAATTTCGGAGCAATTCTTGGGAGCTGCATCTCTGTCGTGAAGTGACACAAGGGAAGCTCCATTTTCGACTGGTGGTCCAGTTGAAAATCGACGAAGGTAAGTGTTCCGTCTGTCACCATAAGGCTTCGCGGCCATGACAATCTTCGGCAGTACGAAGGATTAAGCCAGATGTTTTGAGTTGGATGTTGGAAGTGGATGTGCGAAGCTGCAAGCTCAGTGACCAAATCCCGACCTTCCGAATACAGTATGTCTATATTCAGTGTTTCTATGCTCGACCGAAGGGTGCTGCACGTCCTCCCTTCATTGAAGAAGTGACATCCAGACTTGGGTTCATTGGAATTCCACAATGAAACGTCCGTGGGTGCCACTAATTTCCAACTAAGCGTCTTTCGACGGGTGCCTTTCATTCCCAGCTCCAAGCGTCTTTGGGACGGATCAATACTGGGATGGGGTGCCAGTCATTCCCAGTTCCAAGCATCCTTGGGACGGTCCAGGGCTCGGATGGGTGTTATCCATTCCCCAGCTCCAAGCGTCCTTGGGACGGTCCAGGACTCGGATGGGTGTTATCCATTCCCCAGCTCCAAGTGGCCTTCGGACGGATCAATATTCGGATGGGTGCCATCCATTCCCCAGCTCCAAGCGTCCTGCGGACAGATCAATACTCGGATGGGTGTCATCCATTCCCCAGCTCCAAGCATCCTTGGGACGGATGAATACTCGGAAGGGGTATCACTCATTCCGCAGTTCCAAGCGTCCTTCACACGGATGAGTACTTGGATGAGTGTCATGCATTCCCCAGCTCCAAGCGTCCTTGAGACGGATCCATACTCGAATGGGGTGTCACTTATTCCGCACTTCCAAAAAGTTTCCCGAAAGTTTGGTGGAGAACGTACTGCTGCTCCTTCCAGCCGTCAGCCAAGCTCGCTTTTGCACTGTGTGCAAGCCATGGAGGAAGCTCATCATGTCTTCCAGATTCCGGGACCAGACCGCGTCGATAGCATTGCGCTCGGGTTAGGCTATCGCTCTGTGCAGAGCCGTGAAAGCCTTCGATACCCCGGAGCGTTTCAAGGTGGCGAAGATGATATTCCTGGCGGATGTGGACGAGACAGACCTGATTCCAAGCGGGAATTGGTGCGCACAAGGTGGCCTCCTGGCGCTCATGGTGCACTGCTACAGCTCGACGCGCAACATTCGCATCTTCGTCTTCAACCCAGTGGAGGAAACACCCTGTCATGAGCTTCCTCCTCTCCCTGGGGTCATGTGGGTGACCTGACCATGGTGGGTGGATGGAGATTACAGCTTCCGCGTTGTCCTGTCGTTCCATACTGAGGATCTCGTTGAGGAAGCATTCTGCATCTTCTCCAGCTCTCCCAACGGAATCTCGCCCATGAACTGGAGCAGGGTTGTCATTTCGCAGTCGTCGGCTCATCAGCTGGTGGACATCGGCGCGGATTTGGGTAGGCGCCTGCGTCTGACCTCGAGCAGGCGGTTCATCTACGCTTTTGTGTGGTATCGGAAGGGGAATTGCACTTCCTATGCACCAGTGCGTTTGAGTGCAGAGGCCGAGTATATCAGGCCACTTCCACCTTTCCATCAGGCTACGACTGTGCAGTATCTTTCCACGCTATCACAGCCAGGCGATGCTGCTGGACTGCTCCATCTTCAAGTTGGATGAAGGCAGCACAGAGTGGACGCCTGTCTCCAGCCCACCGCAGGTGTTGGGGTCTAATTTGAGAGTGTTGGCCGCAGAGATTGTGGGCGACTCACTGTTGATGGTTGTTGTCGCTGTCCTAAGGAGAGTGGACGTCAGCGCTTATCACACAGTGTCTAACTTGTGGACCCGGGTTTGCCAAACCTATTACAGGAAGGATTATCGTGAGGGACCAAATGCCTATTTGGCATCAGACAAACGTCCCAAGTTCATCGCACCCAGAAGTGCCTCTGTCCAAGGAATGCCACAAGCTTGAAGCACAGGCGTTCAGAGTACAGTTGAGGAAAACTTAGCCCTGAGAGGTCTGTTCTTGAGGCGTACTTTCATTGTAGTCTAGGTTTTTCCTTGGCTTTGTATCGTGTAAGTTTACACACCCACACAATCGGTAAATTGTGTGCACGATTCCAACCAACAGGATTGTGCAAACTTACAGGTCCATCGTCTGCAGCATCTGCGGGCTGCTGCTGCTCCATCCCACTTCTATGTAGCTGCCGAAGATGGGGCCCAGGAATGACAGAAAGAGCAGCAGCCCGATGAGTTTTCTTTTCGTGACGTCGTCCAACTTGGTGGCACTTCCTTTTTCATCAGCTGACCTTAGCAGCCCGAAATCAAGAATGACAATGCGTGGGAAAAGGTTGCAGGTGCCAATGCTACTTTCTCCAGGTGCAGGCCAGCCCTGGATTCTGAAGCATGTTGCCAGGTTCCCAGCACAGCTTAACTGCCCGATGTTGTGGGCACTGGCATTCACCGTCCAGGTCAGTCCACCACCCCTGGCCTGGCTGCTGTGAAGGCTGTGGGTTAGGGCGCGAAGAGGGGACGCGTTTGTGACCGGCCTCGTCTTGTCCATGCACCTCCAAATTACCTATACGTCCGTATGGTGGTAATACACGGTATGTACCTGGGCATTCTGCCATATTCTGTTGTTAGACTCATCTTCCGACAGCGGTCCGTAAACGATGGCCACATTATGGCAACCGGACCCGTTGTGGACCCAACAAATTGGTGTGTGTACAGGGATTCTACCAGGAGCTCCCGCTCACCTCATCTCAGGGAGTCAACCCCTGGCAAACAAAGCCTCCAGGTGCAGCAGCGTAAGGAGCCCAACACTTCTACTTCTGAGAAATGGTGTGGGTAGGGATGGGTTTTCCAGCGATGGTCGTTGCCAGGAACAGGAGCACTTGTGGCAACATATTTTTCTGGACCCTACCATGTGGTGGGATAATAGACGAGAGAAGGAGAGCTCCCGTTCGCCTGACTTCCGACTTCAGCATTAACTCATGGCTCAACTGTGGGGCAGGGATTGTGGGGCTTGTGTGCTACGCCGTGGGTTGTGGCCTGCTCATTCTGTTGCAGGGTTTCTTCGGCGCCCACATCACCAGGAGGCTGCCGAACGTCATGTCCTTCACAGACTTCGTTAGGAAGGTGAGTTAGCGGTGTTTGGTGCACTCGGAACTTGTTGTAGGATCCAATTCTTTACATGCTGGAGGATGCTGACTCCTGAACTGCTCTTCAGGGCTTTGGGGACGTGCTGATGTTGTGGGTCACCCTCGTCATGATGCTCACCATAGGTATAGATCTTACTGCCGAGATGACAGCCGTAGGAGACCTTTTCAGCGATGTCATTGGGACTACCCGTGTACCCCTCGTTGTCCTAATCGCCATGGTGTCTATGGTTTACACGGCTGGTGGAGGGCTTTACGTGAGCATGATCACAGATCAGCTGCAGGCTGGCCTCACCCTTGTACTCCTGGCAATTTTTATCGTGTTTGTGGCCGTCACCTTCAGGGAAGCACTTCCCACAAGTACCTCGGTGCCACCTACCCAGGTGAGTCACAATCTGTCTGTGTGTTTGCTGGCAAGGCTTGCTTCTTGGCAGGGAAGACTGTATAACCCATCACCTCGTGCTGATTGTGCAGGGTATGCCACGATTACCACTATGCCGATCTCCCTGATATCAACCTGGTTATTCAGTGAGGCGATATGGCAGCGCTGTTGGGCATCTGTCTGTGACCGAAAGTTGAAGCAGGGTGCTTTTTGGGGAGCTTGCCAGTTAATGTACATGTCCTCTGTATGTTAATCTGATGTTGGGGTTGAGAAAAGGCAATATGGTTAAGCAGGAGCTCTTAAAGGCTTATGCTCCGTGTACTAGGTTATTCTTGTGTGCTTCCTTTCTGGATTGGGTGGGAACCTCGCAGCCTGGTCCGGGATTGTGCCTTCTGGACTAGATGACTACGGCAACACCATTTTCTTCTCTTCACATGGCTTACGAACAGTGAGGCAGTCCAGGTGTGGCACTGTCCCTGTCGTTACTATCTGATGTCTGTAGTCTCAACATATACCCTCTGTTTGTTTGCGTTGCACAACCCCAGCTTATTTGTGTTCTTCTTGCAGGTGGTATGGGTCACTATCCTCGTGGCTAATCTGACGGTGATCCTGAGCGAATCAGCTCAAGATTCTCTACAAAATGCTCTCACAAACTGCATTGCAGGTGTGTTTCTGCGAAACCAGTCTATTTGGTGCCGTCTGTTGATGGTTGTCCTAACGATTCCATGCCTGGTGGTATCACTCGGGGCAGGCAAACAATGCCATCCCTTGTTGGATCTGTTTGTGAACTGATGACAAACACTGACTCCTATCGTGTTCATTTGCCCAGGGCTACAATATCAACAGCCTGTTCCTCATCAGCAACATCGTGCCAGCCACATCCGCACTCCCGACATGTCAGAGCTGTTCACCAGCTACTGGGCTGAGCGCATAGTGACACCCATCTCAAACCTTTGTGGTTGCTTGTCTGGACTCATATCTGTGATTGTGTATGCAGGCATCCGCAGCAACGGATGCCACATTAGTGTGTCCAAATCCTTGCAGCCGAGTGCTCTTGCGAACGTAGAGGCAGAGCTTCTTGACATACGAGCTGGCATCTCTGACACGGAGCTCAAAAGGTTTGCTGAAAGAACAGCCATTTTCAAAGACGAGCCTATAAGAGGTCCTCACCCGTTCAAGCCAGCCTGATGTGACATTCGTGAAGCCCCGTCACAAGAATAACAGGACTCGTGGTTCCAACTGGTCGCTTGCCTGCCGATGCAGAAACAGAGCTGTTCATCTCCCCACAGTTTCCACGCTGTCACAGTGTAAGTAGATGCAGATGCCAGGTCTCCTGCAATCTGTCCGCCGTCCTTGGGGCACTTTTCCAGTGCAAGGCGGAGCATATCAATTGCCTGGCACCATTAAGGCCTTCACTTTAGAATCATGTCTACATCCAAACTGATTGGTCAATCAGGATATAAGTCTGCCGCAACTTTGTGCAATAGGATACCTTCGAGAACATTGAGAGGGCCAATACGATGGCCCCACTCTCCAGCACAGCGAAAAGAGGAGAACAGCTGTCCGGAGCCAGCAAAGCCTGTGAAACACGAACCATGTTAAGATCCCAAATAGCATGGACACAAGGTGAACAACATGATTTCACTGGAGTAGTCAGAGCACCTTCAATGCAGCAGTCAACATTCCCATCTGCCGGTATGCTAAACCCAAGGCCTGGATATAAACAGGTATAGTGAAAGCACTTGTTCTACAAGCACCACGACAGTTCCCAAGTCAGGAGTGTGAACAGGTAGCCTGTAGTAGAATCACCTCCCAGGACTGTGCACCTCCCAGGACTGTGCACCTTCAGGATATCCTCTGAGAGCCAGTTGTAAACTCAATCCTTCACTACGTGATACGGAAAAGGTGGCACCTGCGATTCTCAAGTTCAACATTTGTTCGCCTCTATGAAATTGTGTAGGTCACAATGATCTGCCTTGACACTGATTACGGTGTCATTGTGTCATTACGATCTGGAATCGATAGAACCGCAGAGCACAGTTTTGAAGCAACAAAATAGACCGGAAAGCTAGAACTTGTGCTCACTCACTCATGCTTGCACAATTGCAGCCACAAAAACTACATGTTCAAGTTTGCAGTCCCACCTCATGGTGGGAGGTCTGAAAACACCTGCCTACACAAACACCTACAACCCTCCTACAAACCCTGCTCCGCTCACTCTGGAAAGAGCCGTAGAGCAAGGCCTCCATCCTCTTGTGCCCCAGTGCGTGACCCCTCCGCTTCCGAGTTCGCAGGCTGCGTCGGCGCAGCCTGAGGGGGAGGAGCCCGCAACGGGGAAGAGGCAACTGCAGCCGGCTGTGGCATACCATGGCGAGGTGCCTCCGCCTACGCCTATGGAATTGGAGGTGGAGGTGGAGCAAAAGGCTTCCCCTGCATGAAATGGAAAGGTGGTGCGGGGAAAGGGAGAGGTGGGCGGTGGCGGGAGGGGGAGGGGGTCTCGGATGCGCAGCTCCTTGAGACATGGATGCAATGTCGCTGCCGCTCATGATATCCATGAACATTGCCGCACTCGGGCTTCCACCGCATGTTAGGGGCACTTGGGGCATCCTCTCCATCATGCCCTCCACCTCCGCAAACAAGAACCTTAGGTCGCGCACCTTGTCCACGACCTCCAGTGTGGCCATGGCGCCACTCATGGTCGCATCGATAGCAACCGATGAGCGAGTGGACGCCATAATGCCCGAAACTCCCGGGCGCACGCTCAAGGCCGCCTTGAGATGTGCTCGCCATTCCTGCTGGTGCTCGCACTCACCGCCTCCTCGGCCGAGCACCGAGTTCGCACCTTCGGCCTCGCCCCCATCCATCTTCCCCGGCCAAGGCCCGCCCGGCTTGGTTTGCCGCCGCCTCCTCCCGCAATTGCGCCTCCTCTTCTTCTTCCGCCCACACACGCCTTGCCTCCAGCTCCACAATGAGCTCGGCCAACTCGCTCTTAGAGTGGCCGCCTCCTCCTCCCGCAATTGCGCCTCCCCAAACGACGCTCAATCTTTCACGGCGCTCTACATCGTACATGCGGACAAATTGCCATCCGAGTCATAGATGATTCGGTATGGCCTCGCCCACGCCTTCAACACCGCAACCCCAACTCATCAAGCGCTATTAGCATCGTTATCAATCCCATCTCGCAACCAAAGAGCAACCACAACTGCTATTACCATCGGAGTCGCCCGAGATTTCGCACCCTTGCCCTCCACACCTCGCCATTCAATTCCTCCACAGCCGCCTCCTCCCCTTTGCGGCCGTTGTGGCATCCACCTCCGGAGCGCCCGCCCGGCTTGGTTTGCCGCCGCCTCGCCACCTCCGCCTCCTCACCTCCTCCAACCACGATTGGCGGAGGCAGAGAGGAGCCGCCTCCTCCCAAGGCATGTCCGCGAGCTTGTTGTGCTAGCGATCACCGCGCCCTATGCCCACGCAGCTCCTCTTCGCGGGCTGTCGCCGCATCCCGTGATTCCGCAGTGCGTGAATGGGATCGTCCCACCGCCGGCGGGCTGCACCCAGTTCCACTATGGCGGTGTGTGAAAAGGAGTTCCACGCTCATGGCATGTGCGTGCCAATTGCAACCTCATAGCCGCAATCGTGATTGCGAGCGCGGCAGCAAGCACGCCAACGCAGAACCGCAGCCCCCAAATTTGTTGCTTGCCACGAAGGTGGCCCTTGTGTTCCCGCCTATTCCATAATAGCACTTTTGGTTAGAATTGGCCGAGTCATTCGCTTCCGCGCATGGGTCCGCAACTCGCCATTACCCTTAGGCGGCGCGATGATGCCTCCTTGCGACACGGCATTCATGATGCTGAGCACGGATATCGTTCAAAAATAATCATGGATTCTGCGCCCTCGTACACGCCTCCTCTTCGCAGTGGTGTGCGCCTCGTCAAGTTATTGCGTCCACATTGCCTTCCAGAGCCAACTACATTAAAAAAATGGCACACCTTCAAACTCAACGCCACCACCATGAGAGTTGTCACACGTGCTGACTCTGCCTTGCCATCAGCGTCTGCATGTAGCTGGCAGAGATCTCTGTGACATAGTGGGCCGCACATTGCAGCTTTAAATGCAGTCGCATAGCTACAATGCAACCAGAAAACTGCAGCCACGTTGCAAATGCATTGGCGTAGCGGTGCAACCATGGAACAGTCGCAGTGCGTGAATGGATCGTCCCACCGCCGCCATCCTTTGCCCGGTGCGGGCCGTGATAACCGCGATCTTGGTGGTGGGGTTGCGCGACCTCTTTTAAAGGTATTAAATTGCAAGCGGCCCTTCACATCTAGGAAATGTTATATTGTTGCGAACACAACTCCTACCCCTACCACACACTCCCTCGCCTCAGCCCTCCCCTCGCCCGCCTGCCCCGCCTTTCTCCAACCCCTTCTCCACCCCTAAATCCTCCACCGCCACCACCGCCACACCCATCCATCGTCCCCCCGCTGCTCGACACACCCAACCCCATGGCCGCTTTTCACCCTTTTCCCATTCCCATCCCCTACATTCCCCACCCACCCCCACGAACACACAGCCCTTCCTAAAACCCCATCCACCACCGCCGCCCCCATCCCCGGCCCCGCGCCACCCATGCACACACCCGCCTCCTAAACCACCCCGTCTCCCCGCCACACATTCCTTATTTCCTGCTGGCCCTCCGTCACCCGCCTGCCGTCACACCCAACCCCTAAAACTAGCACCTCTCCCCTGCCTCCCTCCCTCCCTCCCTCCCCACTCCCCAAATAATATTTTCTTCTTTATTTTTTAAGTTTTGCAGATTGCTGCAAACTGACCAAATACTGGTGCCTTAGACAAACTCGTATTTCAGTCTCCAATTACATGGGATGTGCATATATTCCTTATCCACATGATTACAAAAGCGTGGGAAATTGATGTCCTATTACACAAAAGGCAAGTGGAATTGCAGGGTTCGCCCTCACCCTTGTGCCCGCAACTATTTGCTGGGCGGTTCGGGTCACAGGTATAGGCATGGGAGGATCTGGGGTGGGTCGGGTCACATGTGTAGGCAAGGGAGGATTTGGTTCATAACATATTCCATTTTGAATGTAATAGGTTCATTAGAACCACATAGTAACGTCTTACAACACTCCTAGGATATTTACGAGTGCACAAATTCACGTGCGATGTCATTATGGTTTACGCCAAACGTCAGAGCATTACAATGAACAGCAGTAGTCTGTGGAATCTGGGAAAAGTCAGTTGTGCCGGCAAAGGCCCATGTACAACTGAGATGGGTGCGCGTGACAATAGGTTGGTAAAGACAAAGGAGGCAGCCACCGAGTTTAGTTCTGGAATACCAATGTCCTCAAGGGCCATCCAGTGTGACGGCATACACCATGGACCACATTAGCCCCAGTCGGGTCGTGCACGGGGCAAAAACTTTGTATGACACGATGATAGCCTGGTGTTTGGCATAGCGGGACCAAAAATAACAAAATTTTCAGGTAATGTTTGTAGAGCTTGAAGCGGGGAGCATGTGAGCAAGTTGAGAACTGTACTACCGGCTGATGATGGGCTTCACAGCTGTTCACCATTTGGTATACGACTATTTCTATGCCATGTATCGTTCGCATTTTTTGTACTGACAAACAAGTAGGAGTGGGCTGCAGCGGGAAGCAAGCACATTTGAGGACTCACTTTACTTCACCTGGTTGCGAATCATGGTCTAAAAGGAGAAATCTTGCACAATGTTCTTCTTTTACTTGCGAATCATGGCCTAGAAGAAAAAACCTCCCACATTGTACTTCATCTGGCTACGAATCATGGTCGACAAGGAGAAACCTCCTACAATGTGCTTCATCTGGATACGAATCATGGTGTAGAAGGAGAAACCAGCCAGAATGCTCAGCATCTGGCTGCGAATCATGGCCTAGAAGGAGAAACATCCCACAATGTACTTCATCTAGCTACGAATCATGGTCTAGAAGGAGGAACATCCCATAATGTACTTCATCTGGCTACGAATCATGGTCGGAAATGAGATACCACGCACACCTCCCATAGCATAAAGTGCAGTGGGGATGGAGAGAATTCGGTCATACCTAGGCTGAGCCCCTTGTTGTACCCACGAGAGCAAGAACGAAGCCGGCACGCGGGAGCGAGTCCGGCAAGGCGAGGGCAAACCCTGCAATTTCACATGCCGTTTTTCGAAGGCCACAACAGTCTTGGTTGCGGCCCCCTCGTGTACCGATGTCGTCTTGTTGATGATGCACAAGAACATTTCACGATGATGGACACAAAGGTTGTCCTCTCACCCACTTTGGCCTATGGTTTAGCGTTCCTTCATCTCATGGGCGTTTCCGTGCCAGTGCATCATGCATATGCTGGATGCTATATGTGAGCGGTTGCGTTTCAGAGGTGCAGGAGGCATTGGGGAGTGACGAGAAATGACATAAATGGACCCTAAACCCGTGCCTAGGCGAACACACCGCACCTCTGTATTTGCCCCTTGTACCATTGTTTGGGATAGTCCCGGTATGATGCAATGCCATGTATCGGACTCATTTTGCATACTGACATATCCATTTGTTTCCAAAAATTTGCATGTGCACAAAAGCGAACATCGTCATCCATGTCAGGCAGAAGGGGTCACGAAATTGGCTGGCAAGGATAGCGTGGACTAGACGGTCAACACAAAGCAAATGAATTGGGTTTATGCAATGTTCCGCACCCGGCTGCGAATTGGAATGGAGTTCCCAATTCTTGAATAATACACATTTTGTTGGTCATACCTGAAAAAGGAAAGTTGACGCATAGAAGGGCACATTGATGTGATGCATATACGCCATACGGAGAGGATGCAGGGTCGTGCAACTAACGATTTGCAAGAGGCAAGTACTTCATCGCTACGAATCATGGTCGGAAATGAGATACCACGCACACCTCCCATAGCATAAAGTGCAGTGGGGATGGAGAGAATTCGGTCATACCTAGGCTGAGCCCCTTGTTGTACCCACGAGAGCAAGAACGAAGCCGGCACGCGGGAGCGAGTCCGGCAAGGCGAGGGCAAACCCTGCAATTTCACATGCCGTTTTTCGAAGGCCACAACAGTCTTGGTTGCGGCCCCCTCGTGTACCGATGTCGTCTTGTTGATGATGCACAAGAACATTTCACGATGATGGACACAAAGGTTGTCCTCTCACCCACTTTGGCCTATGGTTTAGCTGCCTTCATCTCATGGGCGTTTAGTGCGATGCATCATGCATATCTTTGGATGCTATATGTGAGCGGTTGCGTTTGAGGTGCAGAGGCATTGGGGAGTGACGAGAAATGACATAAATGGACCCTAAACCCGTGCCTAGGCGAACACACCGCACCTCTGTATTTGCCCCTTGTACCATTGTTTGGGATAGTCCCGGTATGATGCAATGCCATGTATCGGACTCATTTTGCATACTGACATATCCATTTGTTTCCAAAAATTTGCATGTGCACAAAAGCGAACATCGTCATCCATGTCGGGTCACGAAATTGGTCAAGGATAGCGTGGACTAGACAGTCAACACAAAGCAAATGAATTGGGTTTATGCAATGTTCAAGACCGCTGAATTGGAATGGAGTTCCCAATTCTTGAATAATACACATTTTGTTGGTCATACCTGAAAAAGGAAAGTTGACGCATAGAAGGGCACATTGATGTGATGCATATACGCCATACGGAGAGGATGCAGGGTCGTGCAACTAACGTATTTGCAAGAGGCAAGTACTTCATCTGCTTGCGAATCTTAGTCGCAATTCTAGAAGGCCTTCAAGTTCATTGCAAAATGTGTCGTGGGCATTTTTTATATATGTAAGGAAGAGGGATTTGTTTCCGATGAATCACCCGATTATACGACGATGGGCCATTTCGGTACAGAAGTTTTTTTTTTTTTACGAATGTTGTTTCTGCTGTGCACGCAGTACATAGCTAATTTGACGCACTAATACCGAGGTGCCATGAGGCCTGTTATGAAATGCCATATATTGAGATGATTGGACAGGGCAGAATGGACTAGATATTCGACAAAGAGCATAGAGACAGGTTGTCGAAGCAGAGAATAGTATAATTGCTTGAATGGTGTAATTGAACGCCAGTTTGTAAATGACAGTGAATAACACACGCAGGATACGTGCGTTCTGCACTGTCATTTGCAAACTGGCATTCAATTAGACTATGCACACAAAGAGCATGGGGAAAAAGGTTGCCCATGAGATGTGGGAAACACATAGACTGATGTACCAATAGACCAATTTCCATCCACTATTCTACATTTGTGGGATGTTGATACGGTGCACTTGTGAAAATAATGTGGCCTTAGGATGCACAATTATATGGAGGGCTAGTAGGAGAGGCATGTGTAGACAAAGCGTCCGCAACGGTTACCTATTTCGATATACCACACTGAAGCATTTTGAAAAGAAAAGGGGGGTAGAATAATAGGAGGTATATAATAGTTCAACCAATCAAGGGAAGAATACAGTACATGGATGAATAATAGAATTGGTCATGGACCGGAGGGAGTCCCCTTCCGGCGGTGGATTTGGGCTATATATGTCGAAAGGGTCCGATAAAAACCAATAAAATCAGACCAAAAAACAATGTGATGCACACCTTTCGGCTGCCGTAAAGTGGCGCGCAAAAACGGTGTGAGGATAAGGGGGTGGCAGATAGATACAGCGAATAATGTATTCCCCGACAGCTGTAGCAGCTGCTATACACCCCGGTGTGAGGAGATGCCCTTTATTCGTATTGAGGCAAATAAGGGCCTGACAGTAGCCGGTGAACGCAGCAACGTGACAGGCAACATGCCAATGTGCGTCTTAAATTCGGCCTTGCAGCCCCCGTGATGCACGCTGGCGGGTGCCGTCCTCCTTCGGGAGGATGACAAACGGGGGAATTTTCCGTGCCTAAGGTGGGGTGACGGATGGGGGAGGGAGGGGAGCGGGGTCGGGGTTTCGGAGGCGTAAGAGGGTCAGGCAATAGTTTTGCACGCTGCAGATTGGGAAAGGCAAGTTCGGTGCAGCGGGTAGAGGGAACAAGCAAACGCGACCACCCTGTGCGCAGGATAAGGGCCGCGGACTGGGACATCCCCGGCCATGTGCCTGCAATAGCGTTCCAGGAAGAGGCTTGGCTCCAAGGGTGGGTGCAGCCACCCGCATATGGGACTGCGGAGGAAGATGGCAAGGAGTTCGATGTCTGTGGTCCTCAATATGCACAGAACGTGGCCCCCGAGATGCCACCGCTAGGCGTGATTGAGCTGCTGTCCGGGGTGAGTCCTCGGCTGCAGCACACTTGTCTTTCTGTGTGTACTTTGCAGCTGTTTTCCGTCATGTAAGGTTCCATCCCTTGAGCATTGCAGCTGCTCGATACTCAAACGTGTGTGCCACTGCTGTGCGCCGTGCAGGAACTGTATGTCGTGAGGGACAATGCCTATGCGAAGGGCTTGGAGGGCATGGACTTCCTCCCCGATATGTACCGCCTGCACCTGGCACTGACGACATTGTGCAGGGAGTGCAGGAGCGGGGGGAGGGAATGCCCGAGTACCTCCAGCAGTGGACGCAGGCTGAAGCCACGCCATGGGCGTGGACAGATGTCACCCTGCTGCGTTATATAGTCCAGTAGGCCCTTTGAAATGTACGCTTGTGCACTGCAGGCTTTTTTGGGTGCAAGCCTTCAATTTCAAACAGTTGGATCATAGTATGCTTACGGGCATGGAACAAATAGGCTTTTAGTTAGTTGTGCATTCGTCACAATGTTTCACAGCCTCACGACGGAAATCCGTCCTTAGTGGACTTAAATAAAATTCTTCTTCTTCTTCTCACATGAAGATATTGTCCAAGAGAGGCGTTTATTCCAATTAGACCTGCAGGTAATCTGTGGATCCCTTGGCTGGTTAACACATTGGCAGATAGTTGAAAAGGTCTCAATGAATCTGAAAGCATGTTCTTGTCATTGACAGTATGCAGCAGGAAAGGCTGGAGTACAGCCAACCTTTGCAAAGCTCCTGAAGAGGAGCCTGTGCAAACACGAAGAAGTTCGTGCCTGGTGCTCAGAGAGTCGAAGCTATCTTCAAGTACAGCAGGTCAGACAGGCTTCACTGTTGCCCTTCTATCGATAGCTCCTCTTCACAAACCCTAGCAGGCTCCTCTTCACAAAATCCTATCAAGGCAAGGGAGGGAAGAAACCTCCAAGCTCCAGCTCCAGTCATGCAAGCTCCAGCACCACGCAGGTGTCGCAAATCAACAGCGACCACTAAGTTCAGCCCTCGCGCACGACATAGACCTGGTCATTGATCGACATGGCCCATACTGGATCGACCAGGCATGGAGCGCAGCTCCTTCCAGACCCGTCCCGAAAAATCGAGCCACACGGGGCTCAAAGTTAGTGCTCACCGGGCGGGCCACGCAAAGTAGCCAGTCCTACACACTGACGAGTCCGCAGCTAGAGACGGGGGGCAAACGTTCTCTGCGATGGCCATGGGAGCACTTCTAACCTGGTTCAGCTGTCCCGCGTCAGCCTGGGGGAGTCGGAGCTTGTCGCCGCGAATCCGCTAGCACTGCGCAGGACAGGTGGACCACGTTGGAAGTACTCCCGTGGCTGTTGAAGGGGAAAAGGCTCGTCAGTGCATCCGAGTGAGCGCTAACATTGAGCCCCGTGTGGCTGCACATATGGGAGCTCGATCACAGCTCCATTCCCTGGTCGATCTATACTCGTTCTGGAGAGTATCAACCAGGCCGTCCTTAGTCGTTTTGGAGAGTTATATGGGCCGGGCCGTCCATAGTCGTTTTGGAGAGTATAGGCCAGGCCGTCCAAAAACAGATCAAAGTCCTGGCGGGGCAGGACGAGGTCCATGTCGTGCGCGAGGGGCTGAACTTTAGTGATCGCTGCCGATCTGCGACACCTGCCTGGAGTTGGAGACGGAGGGTTGCTTCCTCCAAGCCTTGGAGGTTGCTTCTCCTTGCCTTGGACTCGGAGGTTGCTTCCTCCTTGCCTTGGACTTGGAGGTTGCTTCCTCCTTGCCTTGGACTTGGAGGTGGCTTCCTCCTTACCCTACTAGGGTTTTGTGAAGAGGAGCCTGCGTCGCTTCTACCCTTCCTTGCAATTTGGCAGCTATGGATGTAGCAAATCACTCTGACTCTGTGGATCTGATGTGATATGTGATCCCAAGACGGAATCGAAGGTACATATCTCGAGGTGAAAGACAAACATATATTTCTTACGGAATTAACTCCTTTTGTGAGTAATATTATATTTATATTCTACTTAATTTATAGGACCCCGAAAGCCCTTGTAGCAGCGGAGATGACCGACCACTCTACCAGGAAAGCCTTATAATGATAGTACGGGCCATCGCGGGCAGGGATCTTGGAGAGCCTTACAACATGAGCCTATGGCGGACAGAGAGCCTTCCAACATGGGCTAGTCGATTGCGAGCAGAGATCGAGGAGAGCGTTACGGCGCGTGATGTGTCACATTTACGGGCGCGTTGGATTGCATAGAGAAAGTCCTGAGACGCGAGAGCAATCGTTCTACAGCGCTGGGCCTGCTTCGCCTCGCGTTGTTTGTGACGCTTATCGAAATGAATCAACCCGGTTGTTTTCCACATTGAAGTCGAAATCGAAGCGGACACCATACTTGGTGACAGCCAAATCCACGGCATTCGCAAGCTCCTCCGCGGTGTGCGTGGGAGGCAGCGTGCCTTGAGGGACGGGGATGCCGTCCACTCCCTCTGCCTTCCGGGCCACCTGCAAAAAGTAGTCTCCGAATTCGCCAGGGGAGAAGACGATGAGCATTCTAGCATGGTCGCCGGAGTTAACCCTCCAGGAATGCGTGTGGAACCTCGGGAGGAAGAGGTAAGTCCCAGGCTTGGCATCCACGGCCTTGTCCCCCACGTACCAAGTCATCTCGCCCTCCAGCAGGAACCAGGTCTCGTCCGTCCTGGACTGGGCGTGGGGAGGGGGACCCTGCCCCGGCCATACCTGAGCTTCGAAGGCGGCGTACGAGCCTCCCGTGTCGTTCCCCAGCGCCTTCACAAGCATCAGCACTCCGAAGGCCCACAGAGCCGCGGTTCCTTCCCCTGCGCAGCGGAACAGGACACTAGGATTGTCAGAGCCGGGCAGGGCCGGGAAGGGGATGTTTGAGGGCGTGGTGAGATGCCTGGGTTGTGATGGATATTGCGGGAGATGAGTCCGAAATTGTCAGGTCCGTCCTGAGCCAACATTGTGAGTGCTAGGCGAGGGACGAGTGAGACGCTGCTGGGAGAGATGGGGCGTCTGGTTATGTAGTTTGCCGCACGCTTGGGATCCCTGTCCATGGGCCGTGGCAGCATATCCGCCCGCGCCTCTCCAAATGGCGGGTCGGTCCCGCCCTTTGTGTGCCACGATGGTACCTACAACACATGGAGTTTCCGGTTACCCGGTATCTCTTCTCTCTACAAACCCTAGGTTTGCGTGTATGCCTCAGGCCTTTTGTAGGGGAATGGTTCGTAGAGAGAGCGAGCGGGTACCGGCAACCGGGACCGGCTCCCGATGGGTCAGAACCGCCATTTGCAGAGGCGGGGGCGGACGCGCTGGAGGGCTGGTTGCCTTGCGTTGAGCATCTTGTGGCAATGTACACAATTCCCCGGGTTGCATGTGGATGAGCGCCTGCCGGGGGCCTCGGGGTTGGAGCAGGCGGAATCAGGATTTCCGACGATGAGGTATTACAGTCTGGTTCCTTCGTGCTGGCTAATTGCAGGTCTGAAGTAGTGAAAATTGTGCACAGGAATGTCGGGCATAAACCCTAAACCCTGAGCTTTCCCTCTCCAGTTGCTGAGACTATTGATCAGGCTGCGTGTTGAGAAGACAGAGGCAAGATGTTTGCTACAGCTGTGCGGTTTATGGCCAGCAAGTCAAAACCGAAGCGGAAGAAGGAGTCAGGGTACCTGATCAATCCTCATCTCATGGGCGAGGATGCGTTCAAACTGTCTGCGCAACTCCAAGCCATTATCAAGCAGCATGGCCCGCTTTCCGTGAACGCGTGCTGGGAGTTTGCCAAGGTATGTCTACAGTCCGTGGTAGCCATGGCTTGCTGATGGAGCTACAGCTTGGTAGGTCTGAGCTTCAGTCGTTGGAATGATGACCTAGTCTTTGTAGGTCGGCAGGGCAGCAGGAGATGTAAGGTCTGTGTGCAAGCTGACCTCTGATGTGCACGTGGACAGGAAATAGAGGTTCTAAGGAACAAGCGAAGCATGAAGGTAATGCTGCACTGGATGACGAGCCGGCATCACTGCAGGATGATTTGTAAGCACCAGAATGACCACAAGCATGCTCCTGTGAAGGAGTTTTTGTACGCTGAATGGGTGCCGAGGCCTGGACAGAAGGGAGGCCCACCCCTAGAGCAATCGCCGCCCTCAGCAGAGCCGGCAGAAACAATCTCATCACAAACAGAGCACTCTGTGCCTTCAGTTGAGCAACCTGTACCCCCGATTTAGATCGAAATTTGATGGCAACGTCTTGACAAAAAAGCAAGAGCTCGAATGCTTCACGCATTGCGACGACGGGATCCCATGAATCCTGCAGGACACGTCGAGCTGGCCTGAAGGGTTGGAGTGCGGACCATGGTTGCCGTGTGGTTGGCTCGTGCCGTCATGTGAAGGACATGCAGAGAGATGCTTCTGGACACGACAAGGGAGGAACAGCCCCTGCTCCCAGCAGTAGATCTCAAGGCTGTTTTAGGGTGAATTGGGGAAGCTCGGCCACTGTAGTATTGCACCCAAGTCCCTCCAAACTGTCGGCTTGCAAACACCGTATCAAACACTGCGGCCATTTCCCGAATCCCAGTGTCAGAGTCAGTGGATAACAACCTACGGGTTTGCCCAACTGTAATCTCTGACAGGTCGCGAAATGGCGGAAATGTCGTTGCTGCCGTCAGGGCTATCTTACAGCCGGTGTTCAGGGTTTGATGGAGAGAGACGGCAGGGAAGGAGAAAGAAAGGGGCCCGGGAGCCCGCAGATAGAAGCAGTGCGCGGATCCGGGTGCTGGATCCGCCGGGACCAGCTGCGTGAGCTCACTTGCAGATGGCAGAGTAATGTGGAAGGCGATCAGCCAGGTTTTAAAAAAATGATGCTAGTCAGACATATTTGTTTTGGAGTGGGATGGGCGGATCTGGGGAGGTCTGATCTGGACCGGAATTGAAATTCTGCTTGTACCAGGTACCAGGTGAATGTGCTTGGCAGAATGAAATTGGATGCTGCAGGCTTCGGCACATGAGGATGTGGTGAGGGTGGATGGGATGGAGCGGCGCTCGAGGGAAAGGGAGTCTGTGAAGCTGAGGGGGAGGAGCGTAGAGGGTGCTGTGTGGAGTGGATGTAGTCTAGGATGGAGGCTGGCAATGTCCGAAGACTGAGGGGGAACTGGACGCATGAAGGGAGTGGAGGAGCTGGGATTATGTGAAGGGCCCCTTCTGCGACGAGCTTCATGGTCTCTCACAAGTATACCCGGTTTCAAGATGAGAGTGACGGGGACAGTCCCACGCTCTCCGCGTCCCCCCGCGCCCGCTGGTGGCCGTCAGCAAGCCCATTGAGAGAGGCCTTGGCATCTGTGTCGCGTATCGGCCGATCAGCTCGGCCCAGCCTGCTTGTGGAGGAGGGTGAACTCGATGATAATGCAGACTATAGTCCTGTTGTGCGGTTGAGGTAGGTGTTCGGTGTTTGTCTGGTTGATTCTCTTCTTATGAGGCATTGGTGGGAGTGAGGAACCTACGGTTGTTTATTCTGCTTCTGCTCGTGCAGGCCGAAACATGGGTGGCTGAAAGGACAATGGAAACGGTTGAAATGGAGGTGGTTGATGCCCATGCTGCAGCTGTCTGCAGAATCCTACGTTGGACTGGTTTTTTGGACCGCTTTGGTGGCCTTCATTCGGGATGTGTACTGGTTCCAGCTTCAGAAGGGAGGGATTGCTCCTGAAATTGGGTTCCTCGCTTACTTGTTCACTCCCGCCGTGGTGTTGGGACAGCCCACTTTGCGAGATTATCTGGATCTACACCCATGGACTCGGTCTCTGATGCTACTCTGTGGCCTGGTTGGTATTTGGGGTCAGTCTCGGAGGACTCCTCTGAGTCGGCTCTCCTTTTCTGCCAACTCGGTTGCCATCATGAGTTTGTACGTCTTCGAAGGTTTCTGGGCTGGAACAGCAGCACGCAGGAGACGAACGGGCTTTGGAATGATTGGGGGAATCCTGCTGTTGCAAGTATGTTTACTTCACCCTTTTCAACGTGACTCTAGCACAGTTGCATTTCCGTTTCTGCAGGCCTGGTCTTGATGGTGCAACTAATTTAAGTTGTATATCAGGCACTGCGATGGGCTTATGCTGGTCCGAATCCGATAGTGGCTTCAACCTGGGGTTTTGTTTTGTTAGGAGTGTTCCCAGGGGTGTGCACGGCTTTCATAGTGCTTACAGAGGATGTAGCAGAGTGGGAAGGGGAGGATGTCGGTAAACATCAGACAAGTTTTACTGCAGCAGAAGTGACAGATTCTGCAGACACGCTTAGTGATGACTTTGATGGGGAAGGAGGAGACAGTGCTTCATACAGAAGGATTGCTGAGTTTGAGAGAAGATGTCGGCTGGGCTTGGCTGGTGATGATGATCTGGAGGATGTTGAAATGCAGTCAATTCAGATGTCGAGCAAGGGAATGCAAGCCCAAGAGGAGGTTCAAAGTGATTTACGCATGACTACTGTTCATGCTGAAGGTGAAGAGGAGGTGGCTGCTGTTGCTCAGATGCTGAGCTTTCCTTTCGATAGGGAGGATGCCCCATTGGTTACTCATAGTAGTCTTCAAGACCAGGAAGGAACAGAGATGGTTGAGATGGATTATGCACATTTACCCAATGGTTCCACAGTTGAGATTCTGGAAGTAAAACTTCATGTCCAGCGCCCACCCTCAAGTAGTCAGGTTGCTGGAGTGTCTTTGCAGTGTTGGGAGGACGAAACCATTGGCAAGAGATGGGGGGAGGGTGAAGAAGTTCCGTGGCTAGATGAGATAGGAGGAGTGGAAGGTAGCTCAGACAGTGATTTCAACATGTATCGTAAACGCGGTTGGAAGTGGACAAAAGCTGGATGCTCAAGGACAGTTCAAATGGGAGTTGGATTTGGGAGTCTTCTGTTCCTGACACACTGGCTGTTCACATCTCCAAACTGTCTGTATCGATGGTCTGGAGCATCGGTGTCCTGGGGTTGGCTTTCAATCTGCTTACTAGCCTTTGGGACCATATTCACTGCAGAAGTTGCCCGTAACCAACTGCCCAAGCAAGTGCAAGCACTTGTTGCCTGGTTGTGTGCTGCAACCGGAGCACTCTTGGTATTGCAAGGGGTTACTTCCACTGTGATAGGAAGTGCTTTGCTATCTTTTTCAGTTCCCTCGCTTTGGGTGATTATGCCAAGGAATATCTTCGGAGTGTACCCGGGATCAGGATTAGGAGTAGCCATGCTTCTGTATGTAGGACTGTTTGTCTGGAGTACAGCCCTGCTTGCCTATGAATTCGTGCCTGCAATGGGGTTTCTCCGAGGTACTCGAGCCTATCTCATGAGCACCACAATTGTCGGCATAGGAGTAGGTCTCGCTCGAGGTCCTGATGTCTCGCCTCAAGAGAAGTGGGAGTTTGGTGCCAGAATGGGAGCATGGCGAACAGGAACACTCACGTGGGGAAGTGGGGTTCCTGGTCGGAAGGTGCTGTCTCTTCTCTCCCATTTTTATCCCTTTCTCGTGTTTCAGTGATGTTGTCACTGTAGGAAGAGCAGGAGCTTTTAAGCTTTCCAATCAACTGCTGATGGAATGCCCGTGCAGGCAGTGGGGACATTGATTGGGCTGGTCGGGGTCATCCTCGCAACTGCACTTGTGGTGCGGCTACAGCATGCTAGCATCTGGAGGGGATGGAATTTGGAGGGAGATCTTAGAGTGATCAACTTAAATGTCCAACAGGGCTTCAGCAGATCAGGGAAACTTAACTATGCTAGCTTATATGATGTGTTCACCAAGGAGCAGCCACATGTTATAATGTGAGTCTTCTCTTAACATTTCGAACTCCTTGTTTACATGATGTTGCAGTCTTGTTACTTATCTTTCTCGTGGTGTTGGTCCAGGCTGCAGGAAACGGACATGATGCACATTGTTCACGGCAACATGGACCTGGTATATGTGATTGTAAGAACTGTTTGCTGTCAAGGACATGGTATGTCAACGCTAGACTGATGCCCATCCTTCCCTCTGCAGGTTGATTACCTGGCAACTTGGTTGAAGATGCGAAGCTTGTACTCTCCTCCCACGAGATCAGATTCTTGGGGCTGCGCTCTGCTGTCCGTCGTCAGCTTCGAACATGCAGACTGGGAAGTACTTCCTTCGCCGACAGGAGAGAATGCTTGCTTCCAGCACGCCAACATTCTTTTCCAAGGAAAGTCTGTCGATCTGGTTAATGCACACTTCGGTGTTTTGGAAGACGAGATTGTGCTGCAAGCTGAACGAACGAAAGAGCTGTTGCTGGGATTTCTAGACAACATCACCGCAGCTGGATCGGAAAGCCAAACCAGAGGTGGTGTTCCCTTGATTTTCGGTGGCGACATCAACGCTGCCCCCCACAGCATTGCCTACTACAGCATCACTTCATCAGGGCTAATCGATGGTTATGTGGCTACCCATGGAGAGTGGAATGGCCCTGGCAGTCGAGATCCTGGAGCTGGCTACATCTTCTCCTCACCTGCCGCCACCTGTTCTTCCTGGAATGAGACTCAGTATGACCAGAAGGAAACAACAGATGGATATCCAATTGTTGCTACATTCGCGCTTTCTTCGTGAACTGGAGTTTTGTCTACCCGATTAAATTGGTGAAATGCCAAATTGGGAAGTTGCTGCGGATAGCACATTTCATGGATTTTGCCTGTCACTGCATCAGAGGTTGCTGTAGAGATCTCCTGCTTGCATGGCCCTGTTGGACACATTCACTATGCGAGAATGTTTTGCAATCCTCATCAATGACAACACACACAAATCATCAATAACAACACAAACAAACAGACGAGAAGAAACGATCGCCACGCAGCATCAAGGAAGAACTGGCGTTTATTACGTTTCCAAATCATTACAGGCGAGGACGCCACAGAAGAACACATTGCCTCTTGTATCCACAGTCCAAATTCGACTCGGACTTGAGCCTCAACCTCGCACACGACAGCGCCCGGCGTGCTGGTGCTGCAAGTCATTTCGGCTGCGAACCCTCCCTGCGACCACCAGGCTTCGTGGCCAAGAGCTCATCGGGAATCCATCACATTGCTGTCTCGCTTTACACCTCCGAGTACCTGTCTACAGACAGGGATACGGCTGACAGGCTACTGTGTCACCATGATCCCCAGAGCCAGGAAGCAACGATAGTCCGGTCCACACCAGCAGGGATGACAAGCAGCAGTTGATAGACAGACTATATCCATGCCGTCCTCCTCCATGCTCTACTGTGAAGGACCGCGAGCAGTCCATCCATGCCTTTCTTTACGTCTCCCACCTTCCGCGTAATCTCTTTGTTATTAGACCACCCGTCCACCCCGTGCTCAGCTCTGCCGCACGCGCCTGCTGCCATTCCCTTTCGTATGCTCGTTCACGAGCGCAGCCCGGGCCATCATCAGCCCGAGCGGCCTCAACCCCTCCTCCACCTCCTCCGTGTCGATCCACTCCAACAGATGCTGCTCCCCGGACCAGGTGTCCGGGATAGCAACATGCCCCGCTACTTGGAGCCGGTGGCGCTGAAGCCTGTCCCTGTTGGAAAGAATCGGCATCGGAACCACAGACACGGAACCAGTCTCCCATGCATCCCCGGCATGCAGAAACTGGTCTCCGGCCCAGGAGTCCGGGACGGAAGGCACAGAAGCCCGTTCATCCTCCCTGCTCTCCTCCCGAGCCTCATGAAACTCCCCCGCAACCTCACCAGCCTGCATCTCCCCGCCAGCCCGGGACAGAGAAGTCGACCTCGTGTACTCTCCCATACCAACAAACTGAGCCTGCGAGAATTCAGCGAGACACGCGGCAGCCATACCAGGCTTCAACACAACCTCCCTCTCCTGCACTCCGGCAGCTATCTTGCTCTTGGACAAGGCCCGGGTGCCTTCAACTTCAACCTCGACCTCAACCTCGACCTCGACCTCAACTTCCTTCCTTTTCTTCACTCCGGGCACATCTTGGACTGGGCCCAAGGTCATCAAGCCACCACCAGCTGCTTCCTTCCTCCCTCCCACTCCGCACAAGCAAAAATTCCAACAACAGCGACAATCAGCCTTCTACGTTGAGCCTTCACCTCCCAACACGCCCCAATTGCACATCAAACCACACCCCCACAACCGACATGGAACAACCGGCCCGCTCTCAGCATCCACACCCCATCAGGCTCCGGCGGGCATTAAATGGGGGAGGCCAGCGGGAAAATCTTTCGGGCCGTGGAAGACTCGAGCTTCCAGGAAGAGGCGGGGCGACAGGAGCAGGATGTGGACGAGAGGCAAAGCGAGGTAACCGACCCGAGGTGAAGGTTACCCGAGGCCACACAACCCACGTCGAAGCGGAAACGTGGGACCGCGGCAGCCAAGTTACTGCGCGGCAGGGAATTGGCAGCTCGTACAGCAACAAGGAACCAATGGGCGCGGGCCACGGCCTCCGGGCGCCGACCAATGGGCGCCGCCTTAACCCGCGACTAACCATGGTCAGCCACGTTGTTTCTCAGACCGGGGAGCATGTATGTAGCACGCTGTACAGTAGCACCACGAAAAAGGATTCCCAGCGATTAGGCCGGAGCCGCTGAGTGAATCTCGGACCACCACAGAAGGGAGACCGATTTTTTGTGGGCGGCCCGCGCTCCAACCACAGACCAGTCCAGCTTCCGATTTTTGCTTTCCGCGCGCTTCCACATCTTTCCCCACTTTCCATTCCAGCCTATGAGCGAGCAGGCATTGATTTAGCGTCTTTCCTTTTGCAGCTTCACTTCTTCATATCTTCCACCCAATTCGTTTTACACACCACGCAGCACTTTCAAATTGGCTGCAACTCCATTGCGCTTTTCAACTTGCCGAGGCAAAGCCGGGATTTGGATTACGTAAAACGATTCCTTTACTCACACTCGCGAAGGGAATCTTCGCCTCAGCCGTTGGAAACGAGGAAGGTCGGGAAGCGTTTTCTGGGCTTTGTTACCCAGCCGGGCTCCGGAGGATCGTAGAGCAACTGGAGATGATGTTTTGAGTGACGCTGTGACGACACTCAAATATCAGTGATTATAGTTATTATCTTTCTTGATTAGATATAGAAATTAATTTTTAGTAAAAAATAAAATTTGTCCAGAACCATGCTCCATTTCAACAATACCCTTCTATGGATGCTTAGGAATATGAGTTAAAATGATAAATATATATATAATATATTTTATTACCCTCCTTTAATCAAGCCAAAACTAGATTAACTTGACATAGGATAAGTGAATTAGGTAGATTGATTGATCCAAGCTTAGTGTGAACAAGTTGAAATTAATGCGTTAGTAAAAAAATAGTACAACTTTATATTATATTATTTATTAAATTATAATTAATTTTATTTAATCTATTACTACTCAATTAATGAGTATAATATTTTCAATGTATGTTTACCATCTTGAAGAGAATCAATTGAGAAAGAAAAGGGAACTACAACATCATCTTCTCTTCACTATGAAAATTAATATTTAGAGAAAAAAATGATCTTTTCACAATATGATAATAATGAATTACCTTTTATGAGAAGAGAATTTTACTATGGTACATGATGGATTACCTTCGAGGATAATTATGAATTATCTCATAGTACCTAAAGTAGAGAAAGAATTCTTCTCATCCATCTTTTACTTCTATGTCAATTCTGGTTTAAAAAACAACCAAAACAGAGTACATCAATTCATCATATTCAAGAAACACTTTATTATTATGCGATATGAACACTAAAGTGGTACTTAAATTGATTTTGGTTGTCCTTACCTTTTAGGTGTCCTACAATATGGCTTGGGCTCAATGGGTTTTACAGGCTCCACAATAGTAGGCCTTGGAGTCCAACCCATCCAGTTAAATTTGCGATCACCATTTATCTTTTTCTGCAGATAGATTGATCGCATTGCCTGCCTCCACCTACAAGATACAATGGATATATGTAAAGTCATAAACAAAGGCAAATATGCACAATATTTCTATAGGAGACATGTATATATCTTACTTGGTTGCCTTATCTTCATATGTCAATTTATCCCCTTCATATCCATCATGGTATTGCAAGGTTATAGGATTGTAGGCTGTGCTATTTTTATTAGAAATATTTCCGACATTTTTTCGCCTCTCTGCCTCCCGTTTTTCTTGTTTCAAGAATGACTCTTCCCTGCCTGTTCTTAAATCATATTCTCTACACATCTTAATATTGCGCCATTCTTGATACATAGCCTGGAATATATGGAAACATGAGCTGAAAGATTCGAAAAATGAGAAGTTTGATAGTATTTGTATGATTGTATCACAAATTTTCTCTTCTAGAACAAAATAATAATCTCAAGGTAAATTTAAAAACCTGTATACCTCTTGTTTCCTTCTAGCATTATGACGCTCTGCTTTGAGCATTCCGGCAACATCTCGCCGAAAACGTTCATAGCGATCCCCTTCATAAGCTAGTGAGTCCTTTTTCTGATCAACCAAGTTGGGATACCAAGGATGTCTTTGAAAAGAGAAATCCCTTGCACACAATCTTTGTTTCTCAAAAAAATCCTGCAATGAATAATTAGACGATGAGAAGATATCTCTTCTTCAGATGCTCTTCAATCAAGCACCTTGATATACCATACAAATTTGATTCCAATTTGAGAAAAAACTGTACTCACGGTATTTCCAGCACCATAATGTCTTTTCTCCTTTAACACATGATCTGGAGCATATCCCCATTTACGTGGAAACCTTGAAGGGTCTATGGGAGGTCTCTTCGTTTTACCCAAGGCGACCTTTTTTATCAAACCTTTTTGCGGAGGAGGATCAAATGCGACGGAGCCAAATAATCGGACAGGCATCTTGTCCAAAATTTGTGAGCAATCTATAGCTTGCTCATGTTTTAGATTGAAAAGAAAGTCACGAACGACCTCAAAAAGCTAGAGGCATAGAGTACCCATGATCACTACCAATTCCACGACAACATACCAAAGCTAGACAACTCGTTGTTTGAGGTAGACAAAAATTCTCATCAAGTAGATGACAATTTTGGTACAATTCAGGAGCCATATATCTCAGAGACCTCCAATCACGCAGGTAAAAATCATGGATGCTAAGCCAATGTTAAGCACAAGCATAAGCTGATTGTCCAGAAGAACAGTGAACCATATATGCCCAAGGGTTTTAAAACGACTGATGATATTAAGCACAACGTCACACCACTGCGGACAGGAGTCAACAGCGAAGAGTTGGTGAAGGCTCCAAATGCTTTCGGCGAGAAGGGATTCAGTTGCATTTGTCGTTAAGTAACGGAGTTAGTTGTAAGCTGATGGTCAAAGTGAGCGTTTTTGTCCGGGTGAGTCGTGACCCTTGGTTCGAAGTTCCAGCAAGTTCACAGTCGCGAAAAAGTCGATTCAACGATCAACAGACATGTCAGTGGTCACCGAAAGTTTTACAACTGAATTACCATGTCTTTTGCTCCTTGTATCCATTTCTTTTGCTGCCCTGTCTTCGTTTCTCTTGCTCTCCTTTTATCAGGCAGCCTGTCTGCCAGGTGAAGCAGAGAGAGGCGTGCCACACACGTCTGGAAAGTGGCAGGAGCTGTACTGTACATGAGTGATGGTGAAAAAGCAAAAAGCGAGCTGGTTGGTACAGAAAGCTGCAGCAGTAACTGGGTTGCATTCAGGCGGAAGTTCCGCTCAAGGATACCTTCATAGGTCCGTTGAATCCCCCAATGACACATGCGATCTTTGTTTGCTCGGGGATTGGTTTGGGTACCCTGTCCAATCAAGACACACAGACTCCATCTTGCTATGTTGGGCACATCCGCTTTGCCTGCAGCGTCTCAAAAGTGATCTCTAATAATTGATCTTGTGTGTTTTAGCTTGTCAAGTTGCTGCAAGTTGCTGCAATTAGCGCTCCGTCTCTAATAGAAGGCAGGAACCAGCAGAACAGGGAACCGCGTGCCTAATAAGAGGCCCTGAAACTCGGTGGTGGCAGGCCCCAGTTGATGCCAGGTGTGAACTACGTTTGTAGCTGCTGCCTGCAAGCTTACCAATTCAAGGAAGAGTGGATGCAATGACCTGGACTTGTCGGACTTGCCACTGCCATCCACTCTGGAGTCCAGAATGTACACTGTGCTTTGCGTGCAAGGCAGCCACGTCCAGAAAAGCAGACCAACCTCCACCAACAGCAACCTTGGAAAGGCGTGGATGCGGTCCCGAGGCAGTTGGCACAGCTGCAGTCCCGAGGCAGTTGGCACAGATGCACGACATGATGTTCTTTAGCACCCTGGTACGGCTGCAAGCCTGCAAGTTCAACCTGCAAGGGTTGTCAAAACCTAATTCTGGCCCCAGAACAGATGATGCCATGGCCATGCAGGCCTCAGCTCCAGCGGTCATAGGCTATGGCGGAGACCGACACCTGCAGGCCAACAACTTGCGAGAGGAATCTCCAGAGCCGCACATGCGTCAGACGGCCCTGCGCCCCTCATTGGAGCCGGCATGGCATTGACTCCAGGGTCTCAAAATGTGAAACCCTAGGCCCCGACGTCAGCTGTGAGCTCAGGGTATAAAACTTGTGGTTTCCTGCTGGACGGAAGCGCAGGCAGCATGTGCTGCCGAGCCAGAGGCAGCGGCCCAGTGGAATGAGTGCACAGCACACTTCGCGGTTGCCACTCACCAGTTAGGAAAAGATATGGCGCGGGACGGGGAAGGCGAGCTGCACGAGTCCCGACTTCCCACGACCAGCATTAAGAACGACACGCATGCCAGTCACGGGCGAGGAAAAGATATGGCGCGCGTCGAGCGTGCCTGTCGATGGGGCTCACAAAATCTTCCTCCGGTGCGGCAGGCGGCATTGGGCTAGCGTATCAAAACCAGGGCCGCCATTGGCGCGCCAGCAACAGCCCCAATCCCGTTGGCTTTCTGCCAAGCGTATGCGGATCCCGCCTGCTTTCTGTGTGCCGTTTGTTGCTGTCATCGCGCTCCGAAAAAGTGGAGAAAAACAAAATCACTGCGGACTTCCCAAAGTCCGTGTTCCGTGTTGGTTCATGTGTTTCGAGAGAGAACCTGTTTCATGGCAACCACGGACTTTCGAAAGTCCGTGATGGTTCATGGGTTTCAAGAGAGAACCTGTTTCATGGATTTTGTTTCTTTTTGGTGAATAGATCAACTACCTATTTATATTTCACTTTCAACGGACTTATGAAGGTATCCTTGAGGTTCCATCACCCGATAGCACGAATCCTCAACTCTCTCCAGCAAAAATCCTGAAGCCTTCCTCGGATAACTTCGGGTGAAAAATGATCGATCATGCAGGGAGATTAGGGCTTGGAACTCTGATCAGGGTTTCTACTTTTCATCAAAGTAGCAGTGTGTGGTGCCTGTGAGTTTGGCCTGTGAGTTTGGCAACAATGCAGGTGCCCTGAAGTATTTTAAAGGCTCAGCTGGCCGCTTGTACCTGGTGGATAGTTGCCTTTACCAGGAATTTGGTTCAGGTGATGGCGGCAGCTGCAGAAACCCGAAGTGGGACAGCGGACATTTTGTGCTACAGTGCGAAACAAGCAGCCATCGACTAAGACGCATTTCCACATTACAATTTCAAACTCGGCCCTTGGTCCCTGAGGTAGCCATTGCGAATGTCTGAAAAGATTAACACAGAACTAGAGTAAGAACAGTGTGTAATCAGAGCCTCCCCACAGCCTGCAAATGTGACCATGGACTGATCAGCCCTGGTACCTACCTCAATCACCATGCCCGATGTGCATGGTGATTGAGGTTTCAAGTGGATGTGGTGAGGGATGCGATGACTGCTGTAATGGAGGCCTTAAAAAATGGTCAGCCCGGGAGGATGCTATAATAGAGGCCTTCAAAGATGGTCAGCCAGGGAGGATGCTATAATAGAGGCCTTCAAAGATGGTCAACCCGGGAGGATGTGGAGGATGCCGGAGGAAGCGGTTGCGGGAGGACTACGAGGATGCTGGAGGGAAGGGATGGCACATGCACGAGTAGGAAACAGATCCGGAGGTCGTGGTGGCGGGGCCGACAGTAAACCGGTTCCAGGTTTAGGGGTTCACAAGTTTAGGGTTTCTTGCGGCAACTGATCTTCTAGGTTTAGGGTTTCACAAATCTTGGGTTCCACAAGTTTAGGGTTTCACAAGTTTAGGGTTTTGCAGCAGCTGATCTTCTAGGTTTAGGGTTTCACAAATTTAGGGTTCCACATGTTTAGGGTTTTACGGTAGCTGATCTTCTAGGTTTAGGGTTTCACGTGTATAGGGTTCTACAAGTTTAGGGTTTTACGGCAGCTGATCTTCCAGGTTCAGGGACGGACACCGGCTATAGTTGACAAACAAATTGGAGAGTGGGGCACCTAGTTTTGAATAAGGTTCCTTCATATTTCCATGTGGCCTCCTTCGTCCACATCTGGGAAGGAAACTCCTTGCCCCGTCTGCAGAATTTTATATAAGGGTATTGTTGGTGCGAAGAGACACATGGGCTTGATGCACAAGGACTTTGACCGAAATGCATGGGAGGCTCATGTGAGGGCTACATCTTCTGGCATTGTTGCTCCTTCCTCCTCACATCCGTCTACTCCCCTAGAGCCTCCGCCAGAGTCTTGGCAATGGTTGCGGGCGCAATTTTAATCTTTTGGCTCTTTATGACACGAGTCTCCCGGGACTCCACCTTTTTCGGCGTCTCCCCATCGACTACAAGACGATGTCCGCTTGGCCTACATGCTTCCCTTGGAGGGCCTCGCGTAGAACTCACGAGATGAAGCAGGCTGGACTTTGCTCCTTTTTCTTCCCCGGTGGTGTCTCTGTCGCTCTAGAGGTAGGAATTAAGGTCACAAGGAGGTTGCCTCTCGGCTCCGCCGTTTCCGGGTCGGGGACCGGTAGGCTCCTCAGGAAGAGGGTGGCTGTGTTGCTCGATCCAGGTTGGAGTCGGCTAAGCTTGATCAGGTTTGTCAAGACCCCGTGAAGGCGCGTCACAAAAGGTTCCTCTTCCTTGGTCACTTAGGCGAGTATGCTAGGGCTGCCCGGGCATTTTGACCAGAGCTGGTGGCTCCGGCGTCCGATGAGACTATTGCTGCTCTTCGGGTCCTTCACCCGGCTCCAGATGTCTACCGGATATCTTGGAGTTTATGGCTGAGGAGCCCTTCTGTCTGGACAAGGTGGTTTTTGGTCGCGCTCTAACTACCGCCCAGGCTCTCTTCTAGGGATCTTTCTGGAACTGCGTGGAAAGTTAGTCCTTCAAGGGAGGACAAAAAATAGAAGGGTGCTAAATTATGTAGTTTTTAACTATCCTTCCCTATGTCACTCGGAGGACAAAAAAACAAAGGACACAAACAGCAAATGCGAAATCACAAACGGCTGTGTGCATGTCACTCCTTCAAGGATAGCGAAAAGAGAAAAGGATGCATCCACTAAATGGTCATTGGAACATTAGAATGTAGAAAAGAATCCAAAGGAGGCATTGCAAGAATTGAACTCGCCCATCTCTTGTGGCCTAACTAAGGCATTATACCACTGAACTAAATGCTGTTCATTTTATTCTTGTCTCGGGATTACAGTTTGGTATCACAATAATTCAATTATACTCTTAATTGTGAAAGTCCTCTAGGCCTTTTGAAACAGCCTCCGAACAAAAGAAAAGAAATAATATTTTTGTTACCGTAAATAAGAATACAATACAGCCAGCTCTCGTTGGAATGTGGGCGAAGCCTGGAGTTCAGCCAAATAGTATGTGAGGGGATGATTAAGCTGTTTTGTGTCATACAACCCCATCTTGATTACTTGGCGATCGTATGCTCGTCCAGCTGCCTCTGCCGTGTTCCAGCTGTTGCATCTCGACGTCCGACCAGATGCCACTCCCATGTTCTGAATTTGTCGAAACATACCTACTTGACCCTTATTGATATCGAATATGTAAGCCTCATACTTTGTTTGCCTGGAGTTTCGATCGGGCATATCTGCAGCTGTTCTGTATCGTCCTCGCATGTACACGCCGTGGGGCAGGCCTTTGCATAGATGGCGGGGAATGAAGTGACACCGTTCATGAACCTCCATCCTCACGTAACCTATCACTTCGCGCCAGTCTGTGATGGCCACCCAGTGTGGACGTTGTAGGCGTTGCAGATATAGCTGTAAATCTTGAGGTTCTTTGAAATTCAGTTTCACTTTTCTATGGCCGGGATACCTGAAGCCACGTAGAAACAGCATGATCTGCACCATGTCGTGGAGTATAGCTGCCCCCATCGCACAATCACATTGTCCTAGATAAATCTGCCCCCTGCTGGAGCCTTTCGGCCAATTGCCAGGCAGAAAAATCTGCACTTGGTAGGTTTGGTTTCGAGCATTCCAGAACACTCCGTGATATTTGTCTCCTTTACCTGGATCCATGTTGTCCTCAGTTTGAGCATCCTCGGGATCGCCTGAACCACTGTGGATATCCCTACGCGCCTTTTTCCGAGGCCCTCCGTCCCGCGTTGCCACCACAGTCCTCAGCATCCTCTGTAAATCCTCCATGGTGGGCGGTTGTGGTGGTGGTATCTTTCGTTTCATTTCGTCAATCAATTCCGCAATGTGTATCAGCTCCAATGTATGCCGAGTTGGGCTACAAGGGTTGTCTGATTGGATGAAGCTCCAGGGTAAGGAGGGAGTGGTGCCGGCTTCCACCTTGCTTGCTTCTTCGGGGTCGAGACAGAAATTATTCTGGACGAGCATTTTCAGGCCCTCATCCACCCACAGCCAGGGGACAGGGCTAGCAGGAGAAACTTCCTCCATAATTTACTGAGAGCAAATGCCGGTAGCACGAATTGCCCAAGCAGCGAGACAGGGAGGGTGGAACGCAGCAGTTCTGAGACAGTCCGTTTAAAGAAATAGCACGAAGTACAAAACTTTTGTGCTGTGGAATTCTGATGCTACCACTTTGAATTTGACTATCCTTCTCGCAAGCAGATGAGGCAAGTTGAAGCCACCACGCTGGGGAGGAGGATCACACACAGCCGGCGCTGAAAATGGGAAGCGGACAGCATTCCCTACGGCAGGCCAATCGTTGAATGAGATCTAGAACTGGAAAGACATGCGGTGGGAATCTCAGGGCATGGAAGCGCAGATGCACAGGGTTTCAGGGATGTGGAATGCCATGAGTTCAGTCTACAATGTTGTTGAGCTCCCCAATGCCTTCAATTTGAATCCGGATTTCATCACCCGGCACCAGATGACGAGGAGGGTTGAAACCAGAACCAACACCAGCGGGTGTTCCTGTCGCGATGATGTCTCCGGGCTGTAGGGTGATACCTGCTGAGATGGTTTCAATCAGCTCTGGTATAGAAAAGATCATTTGTGAAGTCCGACCATCCTGCCACACCGCCGTAAAGTCAAGGTGGGAACATCATTGTAGCAAAGGAAACTGCCTCATCAGAACCTTGACTGGAGGTTCCGTCAAACCTGTCGCAACTCGTCGTTTATCCAGCATTGGATTCGCAAGTCAAGGCCATTGACTGTAGATGCAGGTGCGATGGATGGGCCCATTGGACAGAATGTATCACAACTTTTCCCCAAGAACCACTGGCAGTGAAGAAACATATCACATACTCAGTGTAAGAGCCATGTTCCTGTTGTAAATGACATGGGCGGAACGGTTAGAGTCACCTGCCTGTTGATGACGTTTCTGCAAGTCCCTCGCTGTTACATCATTCAGTATGGTGTACCTGGACGAAAGCAACGGAACGTGGTGATATCAGCAGTAGGCAACAGAGCTGAACCAGGGTATGCCAGGACAAGGTCCACCACTGACCCAAAGACGTGCGACATGGCTTCCTCTCTTGAAATATTGTGGCCACTTCTGCCTATGATCACTGCAAGCTCTGCAACATGGGAGAGCAACATAAGATCAAAGTCTGAAGTCAAAATTAAGGACGAATGAGGTAGACAGCGACAGGTGAGCTGTCTCTTCACAGTGTTACCTGCTTCATAGTCCACCTGTGAAGACACTCCATGAGGATACTTGATAGCAGCTCCAGGCCCCACAACTGACTGTGGTGCTTTTGTGAAGACGATCGGATGCTACAAAGTGGGGCAGAAATGTGCAAGCTGTGAAGATCCCAGTTCCAGACTTGGAAGTTCAAACTTCTCCATAGGGGCGAGGCTAACCTTTGGCGCATCCGGAGTCGTTATACCTGGAGCAGATTTCCAGGTGTCCACTTCCTTCACGTGGTCCAGATAATTCTTCCCGATGCACATGATGACACCACGGGGCCTGGGAATTGGGGCCAGGACCTTCACTTCACTCAGCTTTTGTGAGCTCTTGTCCACCACATCCAATCTGCAACAAGACCGACGAACAGTGGGTTGTATAGTCAGGAATACCATGCTAAGAGATGATTCATGGCAGCCACAACCTAATCAAGCCTGAACTCACCTGTCTTTTATATCACTCCAGTTCTGTATAACATCCATCATGTCATTGTACTCTGGAAAAACAGTGTCACCTGACGAGCTTAAAACCTCCTGCAAAGGCCTGTTGTCCCAGATCAGTCACTTCCCGGCATCAGCAATCAAATGCTCAGAAATTAGCGAAGCTACCGAGGAACTGCTCTCAAGTTACCAGAAGTCATCCCCACGCACAATCCCAACGGCGGTCCGCCCCTCCTTGGACTCGAATGTTATAAGCTTGAAGCCACTGCCTAAAAGACAAGAGAGAGACAGTTGTGCTTGGTACTGAGCAGCTTGAGAGCAAAATCTGAGACAGCGTGAATCAAGTATTATGGAAGCAGCGCATTGCCCACCAGTGCCTCCTGAACCTTCAGCAAGGTCCTTCTCCAGAGGAGCAAACAGGGGTTTCCTAGCCGCCATGCTAGACAACCTGAACCGCGCAACCTGCCTCGAATTGCCCGCTTGGAGCCAGCCTCCAGAAATGACAGAATGTCGCCTCCACGAAGCTACTGCATCCAACGACCCTGAACCGACGAGTTCCGGGTAGTCCGTAACGGCTGGTAGTGGAAGGCACCGGACCCCAAGCATCACAATGTGACTGAGAGAGGCCAGATGTGCGACAGGAAGGTTCAAGTTCCCCAACCGGGACGGGGACACCATTGGTGCTCACAGACAGCATCCATGCATGTCCACATCCCGGGAATCCCCAATCCTAGAACAGATAACAATTAGCTTTAACTGTAAAGGCATTACCCGACCAGATTAGCCCTGACTGTGAAGCTTCCTTCTGCTGGAAGGTTTATGATAATATATAAATCATAAGTCTCCACATACATCAGAAAAAGCTCTAGATAATCTTGAATACGCTCGTCCGGATTCTTCAGACATTGCGTGCAGCTCACACAAGCCAGCTCTGCCACAGGGCACAAGCGTGGCTCTCGCTGCAGCCTCCTAACATCTCATATGGTCCTATGTACACAACTCTTCCAGTGGAGAAAAAAAGGAGGGGCCATCCTCCACACGCACTGAATCCTAAGCCAGTCCTAAGGAAATATTGAAGCAGCCGGATGGTCCAGCCGCCGAAGAATTCTCCTTTTTGTACAGTGCCAGACTCCATAAAGCAGCTACAGAGATCTCAAAAGAGGGTAGTCCCGCAACAGCTCCTGCTCGCTCAAAGTGTCGTTCTCATTCTGGGGAGTCCACAGAACCTCGACAGCCTGAACAGAATCAGCAGGGATGGACCCCAGCTGTGACAAGGCAGTTCTGAGGTCAGCACTGCTATTGATGGAGGGCAACTTGAAGTCCCCTTCAGCGGCCACCAGCACAGTCACCACGATATACTCGTTGTTGAATCGATCGCTCCGGTTCGCAGAAAAAGCACGCCTTCGCAAGGCATCCACATTCACCAGAGTCTCCTCATCAAACTTCCCTCTCTCGTCCAGCGAGAGCTGGTTGAACAGCGCCTCCCCCGCCTCCGGAGACTTCTTCACCTCGGAAGACGCGGTCCCGGAAATGCAAAAATCAGGATGCCGCATCAAAGCCAGCACAGTCTCGGTGAGCACAAAATGCAGACCCTCGGGCGTAGAGGTATCCGCTCGGTCCGCCAGCCGGTCCAGGTCCCGCTGCAAATTCCTGGCGCTCCCGAGCAGCCCGACCTGCAGCTTCAGCACGCTGGTCTTCTCCGTGGCTCCCATCAGCCCCCCGTCCGTGCGGTCAGAGATGAACCCGGAGACCAGCACTGCAGCCACAACCAGGAAGAAGAACAAGCCAAATCCACCAAACCCCACGCCATAGGCAGGACCTACGTACACCGAGGGCCCGTATCCTCCAAACCAAGGCGACGGCACCGCATAGGGAGCCGAGTAGGAGAAGCTGGTCCCTCCGCTGTAAGTACTGGACGGCGCGGAGTACGTCTTGGAGGAGGAGAATGATCTACCTCCGACCCGGCCGCCTCCCGCAGCCAGGGCATCGGCCGGGTTGTGCGTCATCAGCAGCCCCATCAGCAGGGCCACCATCACCGGCTTCTGCAGCATCTTCACGGCCTCCATCACAGCCTCCTTGGCAGCCCCGGCCAATTGCTCCACTCCTCCCTCCGCTGAAATTCTCTGCCATGCCTCAACAAGGAACCCTCGCTTTTGCTTCCCGTTCAGATCCAAGAATGCGCGGGCCGCGGCCCGGCCCTTGCGGCCTCCCAGCTGATCCGCCACCGCCTGCAGCACTTCCTGCCGGCAGTGCCTCAGCGCCTGCCCCGCCAACGCGTTCCTGCAGCCCCGCACATCCCTGCAGCCAAGGAACGAGGAGGCAGGCAGCAAGGAGGAGGAAGAACAGGATGCAACGGAGCTGGAAGCCGGGCTCCCGGGCGCAGCCAAAGGATCCCAGGCGTACAGTCCCAGAGCCACCACCGGCTTGCCACAGCTCAGCACCGCGCTCGCCATCGCCGCTGCACGAATCCGGCTCTCCGCAATTGCCCGCGTCTCGACACACGATTCACGATTTACGGCCGCGTTGCCTGGTCCCCAGCGTCTGGAAGAAAATATGGTCCTCGGCGTCCTGAAGAAAATCTGGTGAAGCTGCTAGAAGGTGGGAAGTGAGACGCCCCGAAACGTCGTCCTTCACCGCCCTATCCACTTCACTTGGGGCCTACCAAATGGCATTTTCTTGTGCGTCCCACGAGCCAGACGTTTTGAAAAATCTTCGTGATCAATTACACCTAATCACACGCATTGAACCTTGTGATCTCAGGATAACCTGGAGTCGCAACAGGGAGAGCTCTACAAGGTTCTCTGCGCGGCTCATTGAACCTAACCTTCCTTTTGTACAAGGGGGGGGCTACGAATTGAGGAAAACTAAAAAGGAAAACTATTGCTTCGAAGAAGGCTCCTTTTTTGTGCTGGCATTCTCTTCAGCAGCTGCATCCTCAGAGCCGAAGGACAAGCTGGTGATGCTGCCAAATGTGTCTTTAATGCCCTCGGCGTTCTTTCCAAAGAATTCCTTCACCTTGTCAACCACTGACTTGAGCTCCTCCTTAGGAGGAATCTGAAGAACAGGACCACACACGGATCACTTCTTCCGGCAAGAATGACAAACCTGAGGCACATGAAAAAATGCCACCAAGAGATCAAAGGCTAGCTAACCTTGATGACATCTGTACCGAACATGGCAGACTTAGGGTTGTCCTTGTCCTGCAGAAGGTAACGCACCATCCGGATGGTCAAGGACAGGCAAGAAAGTTTGAAATGCCAGACTCAAATGAAGGTGCACTCACCCAAATCTTGTAGCCGAAATCGAATGCCGATGCGGCCTTCAAGACAGGGTACATTTTCAAAGCTCCGGCTCTCATGGCCCGCTCGTCCTGCTCTATAAAATGAAGCAGTTAGGAGCATGGCAGGAGGTGGATATGGCTATGGATAACCTAGCGGATGAGACTCATGTGCGTGAAAGCAGCCTCACCTTGTATATCACACCACCGATGTTGCGAGTGAGGGTGCCTTGATACAGCTTCTTGCCCCACTCATTCCCCATGGCTGCCACCATCAATTTTGCCGTGGTTCCCCCTGTCACTACACTGAGCGGATACCATCTTGCAACCTGCCACCGTACGCATCAGGCTTGGCTTTCGGATCATCCTCTACCACATCCACGACTGAAAATGCAATGCACCTACATTCCTGCTGCGCACGAAGAGCACGAACTTGGGATTGCCGTCGTCCTCCAGCTTGGGCATCGTGGGGGCGGGCTGCCGAGGGGGCCCCTGGCCTGGAATGCCTCGCCGGCCCTTGCCCTTGGCCTCCACCACCAGGCTCCATCTCCTGCCATCTGCACCTGCACCTGCCTCCCTGCCGCAGCTGCACCTCCAGCTGCGGGCACGCAGTGGAGCCAAATCGGAATACGAGCTGGAGGCAGGCCGCACCGCTGCTGCAGTTGCGGCTGCACCCGCACCCACAACCGTCATCGTCGCCATCCACACACGCCTGAAATGCGTTGGGATGCAATGCGCTACCTGGTGCCTGGATCCCGAGCTTCCCTCGCTCAAGCACCCTGTCTAAGGCTACCCTACCGCTTCGACGCCCTGCCGGTCTCCCAAGGAGAGCTATAGCCCGGTCGCATGCTGCTCCTGGCCTCCCGTGCTCTATCCGTTTCCGGACGGGAAAGACTTTATTGATGACGTGGAAAGATGTGTGCATTCAAAATATTATTATTATAATCTCATAATTTAAGACCTTTCCCATAGAAAATTTAAACTTGTAGGCTCCTATAGGTACCTTTACTTGCATACATAATCCAGATTTCCTCCAACGCCTAGGGATGTCAAGACAGAAAATTTGAGAACCCATTCAAAGAGTTGAATGTTAATATGTATGGTTCCTCCATAAAGATGAGCTTATACCCGAACTTGTTGGCTAGATATACAATGAAGGATGTGTTGTGTAGTCATGAGGCCAAAAACTATATAAAGAGATAAATGTTGATAGTTACTCTTATGTTTATTTGTTCACACTGTATTTGAGTAGACTTGATATATTCTGGTGATTCATAACACAAGGCCAATGGTGCATTGAAGGAAATTCGCCTTCTGCTGTTTCCTAAATGTAGAGAGCTGCCAAGTTCTAGGGTAAAAGAGCTCATGGAATGAGATTGGGAATTGGCCAAGGCTAGCAGCCCGAAGTGGGGAGCTACTTTCTTCGTAGAGAAAGCTCGAAAGCTTCTTTGAATCACTCCAAACTTTAGGGCTCTCCGAGTAGGATGCCACAAATTTTTGGGAGGCGATTTTGATCGCCATTGATCTAATTAAGAGGTCGGTATCCCCCTAAATTCATTTCGGCGGACGCTAATAGATCAAGCGCGTAGGAGTCCTGGATATTGGGGGTTTGTTGACGCCTGCCACTCAACGCGTATGATAAGTGCATGATTTGGTGGACGCGGATCCGTTGGTTAACTCATTGCAGTGAATAACCACTCAATTCTAGCGGAGAGTGCACCTTCTTAGGAAGGTTTTTGTCAGCACATGGGTCAAGGTTCTTGTCAAGGCAGCAAACTTGGATTTTTAAGTTGTTTTTGTATAGCTTAATTCATTTGGTTTTTCTTATATGCAGGAGAACACTCCTTATGTGTTGTTTTATTCATTATATAAATCAGTATGGATTACACTAAAGAAGAGGATGTTACAAACTCCTGACAAAGAGGCATATGGATGCCTACTCGTCCTTAATGGCTAAACTCGCTTGAATGTAACTCATGTAGTTTCCATGGTATCACAGTTTCTCTCTAATCCAGGTTTGGCTCATTGGGTTGCGGTAAAACGCATCCATCGATATTCATCAAGGACTATGTATGTTGGCCTTCAATATAAGAGATCAAGAACAAGAAGAACAACAAGTAAGAAGGCAACAATTGGTAGGTCTTTGCTAGCGGAGATGGGTCAAACGCATGATTCACCTATGTACTTTGTTACATTGCGATAACATGTGGGCGATAGCACTGACTAAGAATGCCAAGTGTCATGCATGAACTAAGCACACCAATCATCATTTTATGAGACAACTAGTTGCTGAGAATCAAGTTATTATTGAATTTGTCCCAAGAGAGGAGAACCTTGCTGATATACTTATAAAAGGCTTATCAAAGTCTAAACATGAGTATTTCTCTTCTGCTTTGGGTCTTGTGGATTTATATGCTCACAAGTAATTTTCATAAGTAGGGGAATTCTTGTTCATCAAGTTAGCTTGCTATACATCAAGTGTTTATAAATCAAGAGTGAATTGCACATATTAGCTGGTTAGCCCCATTTCACGTTGTTCTAAATGTGAGTGGGAGTGTAGAGGATATTATAATTAGGGCACATTTGAACAACCGCATTGTATAATATTACTTAGGGCACTTAGATATGACTAGACACTAGGATTTGGTTTTTATAACTACTTTTATAAAATTCTTAGTTTTGACACTTCCTTTCTTAGTTTCATATGCTCTTTGTGTGCTATTGCTTCCGCTGTGTGCTTTGTCATAATATTCAATATATTCAGCAGACAGGGATCAACAAATCTCCGTTTCTTATGACAGAAAATACCAGACCCACCAGGCCTGCATTCCCACTGCCCCACAAGATGTCCCTTGGAGATTTTCCAGCAGCACCACACCAAAGCTGTAGACATCACTTCTGGCCGTCAGCTGAGAGGTACGGAAGTATTCAGGATCCATGTAGCCGATGGTGCTCTGTATTCCCATAGTTGACACATGAGTGGCCCCCATTGCAGCCAGCTCGGAGATGCCAAAATCCACCACCTTGGCGTTCAAGTCTTCATCAGGAAGGATTTTTGAAGACTTGAAAGGATTCTGTGTGACAGATGGGAGGGTCAGTTGCAGAATGCAGGTAGGCCAGAGCATTGGAGGTCTGAACGGGTATGAGGAGGCGCCGTTTCCATCTGTTTAAAGCCCAGGTGGTATTTCTCCCGAAAAATTGTTTTTGCTGAGATCCAAGAGTTGAAGACCAGGAGGAAGCGTCCGCCGAGAGAGACGACTACCCGACAGCCAAAATTCAGCCAAGACGAGCAAGTTCATTCCCCGTCATCACATCGTGTTTACGAAGTTCATCAAACACGATCTGAGCATCTTGCAAGCTACCACACTTTTGCATAAACTAATCACTGAAGATACACATTCGGATCTGATCCTCTCACGAGGCCTTCTTCATCTCACGAGGCCTCGACGTCCACGAATACAGAATGGCTAGCTCTCGCTGAAATTTTCGTGACGCCTGAAGCTCAGGCAAGTAGTCTGTCAACGGATGGTTCAGGTCCTTGGTGTCATACAGTCCCAACCTGATTACTTCCCGATCGTAAGCTCTTCCAGCTTCCTCTGCTGTATCCCACTGGAACCTCCGGAGCCTCGGCACAGTCGTGGATGGCATTTCCATGTTCGGAATCAATTGGTATCTGCCAAATCTGCCCGAATCGACATCGAACACATGAGCCTCATACTTATCAGTGCGTGGGGACTGTGGATCTGGCACGGCAGCTTTGGTCTTGCGCCGTCCTCTGATGTACACACCGTGTGGCAGTTTTTCGCATACATGACGGGGTACGATGGTTTTTGCAGGTTGCACTTCCCTCCTCACGTAGTCGATAACTTCTCGCCAATCCGTGAAAGCCACCCATTCTGGCCGCTGCAGGCGCAGCAAATACTCCTGCAAGTAGTGAGGCTCCGTGAAATTCAGCTGGTGCTTCCGGACTCCTGCGGGCAACCTGAACCCACACAGATAGAGCTTGATCAGCACGAGGTCCCTGAAGATGGCTGCCAATAATGGGTCATCAAAACTCCCAAGATGCACCTCCCTCCCAGTCGTGCTAGGATCACGCGAATCCCAAGGCGCCTGGATCTTCACTTCGTGTTTGTTTTTCGCCTTGTGCCATCGCACTCCGTAATATGAATTCGCCGCAGCATCCTGGTCTTGGCCATCAGCCTCTTCCTGGCCATCAGTCCCTTCCTGGCCCGCGGAGCTGCAACCCAGCTCACCACTGGTTCGCGCTCTTTTTCTCCGCTGTTTGTTGTCCGGCTGCGTTCTCTTCGCCTCCAAATCCCTCACCGCCCTTTGCAAATCCCTCATTGTGGGCGGGGCTGGCGGATCTCTGCTTCTCTGGAGCTTCATGATTGCGTTCGCTACGTCCTCCAGCGTAAAGAAACATGGCGTCTGTGATCCACCGAGTTTGAAGAATTTCCAAGGTAACTGTGGAGTAGTACCGGTCTCTCTGCTGCCCTCCTGAGTGCTCGCACGTGAAGATTCGTCACGAATATAATGCTTTCGGACGAAGAACTCCATCCACTCATGCACCCAAAATCTGGGAAAAACCCGAGCACTGCGAGCGACGCTCACTTGGTTGCCAGCCATCGAGCGTTACACAACCTGTAGAAAACTGGCAAGAGTGGGAAGTGGCACAACCCAAGCCTTGAGATATCCTGGACGAGGGGCCCAGAGGTGGGGGCTCACAGCGCTGCTGCTGGCGAGTGGCTTAAGGTTGCCAAGCCAGCTGCTGATCAAGTGTTCTTCCTACCATGCCTACGCCTAAGTTTCATGTAACAAAAGCAAGACAACGAATTCCGCGTTGAACGTTTAGCGAGACCTAATTCAAGCGGACTGAGCGATCGGTGAACGTTCCTCTGCAGCAATGATAGCAGACAGAATGAGAAGGGTGATGTGTAGAAGAGCGAAAGCGAAGACGACACGAGCAGGATTAATGGTAACAATTCAAGCATCTGCTACTCCAATAAGTAGGCAGTCAAAAGATGAAGAAGGCCAAGGGCTAAGTGGGTAGAAGGCCAAGGGCCAAGGGCGAAGTAGGTGGAAGGCCTAGTGTAGTCTTCGCAATCTCCAGGAGGACTTGCTGCCACTGCGTCTCTTGGGGGTCATTGCTGTTTCCGGCTTCCGGAGACCGGAAGCTTACTTTGGTTGTATGCTTGCTTTACACAGAGTCACTTTGAGCGATCTCGGTGCAAACTTGCATCGATTGGGGACGCTTTCCGAGGCCGTCGGAGCCCTGGAATCCCTGGCGGAGACAGACTCTGCTAGTTCAGAATCTCTGTTTGGCGACGTGCTGGAACTGTGTACAGGTAAGAAGGATTTGGTTGTGGGGCCACGAGTTCATGGTTGCATATTTGCCAATATTTGGGGAACCATATCTTGCGCATGTATGCATGAGGATGTAGGCTAGAGGAGGTCATGAATGTGTTTACCAGGGTGGGCAAACCAGATGTTTTCAAGTGATCTTGCATTATCTCTGCACATGCTAAGCATGGGAGACCTAATGAGGCTGTACAACTGTACCATGAGATGCGTGATGGAGTGGAGGCGGATGCTCACGTCTTTGAAGCTGCCCTTCAAGCTTGTGCATTTGCCGCCGACTTGGAATATGGCGGAAAAGTGCACTATGATGTGGTGCAGAGTGGTATTCCACCTGACTTGTTTTTTGGCGCCAGCCTGGTGGACATGTATGCACAATAAGGTGAACTGAAAGATGCACGCCAGGTTTTGACAGCATGGCTACAAAAAATGTGGTGACATGGAATGCCCTGATATATGGGTATGCGAAATGTGGTGAACTGAAAGATGCACGCAGGTTTTCCATAGAATGAACATGAAGACTGTGGTGACTGGAATGCGCTGATATCTGGGTATGCGAAATCGGGTGAACTGAAAGATGCACGCAGGTTTTCGACAGAACGAACACAAAGAATGAGGTGACAATGTGGTGACTGGAATGCCCTGAACAGCTGAATGCCCTGATGGTTGGGTATTTCGAGCAAGGGCTTGGACATGAGGCACTTGTTCTGTCTGGACAAATGGAGCAGGAGGGGCTGATTTTAGCTGACGATATTAAGTTTGCTTGCCTTCTGAAGGCCTGTCAAGCACTGGTGCCTTACAGAAGGGCAGGCACCTGCACTTATGGATTGTGGCGAGAATTCTCGCCAATGAATCGTGAATCGAGATGTTCAGCCTAATGAATCATGATGCTACTTTTACTTGGCTTCTAGTAGCATGTAAGTTATGAGGGACTGGTCCACGAAGGGCGCAAGCACTTGCATTCCATGGCTGAAGAGCATGGCATCAAACCTACCATTGGGCATTACACTTGCATGATTGATCTTCTTGGGCATGCTGGCCATTTCGATGAATCAGAGAAATGCTATTTTCATGGGGTCAAAGTGACGTTGTGGGATCATTGTCCTTTGCTGGAAGTCACAAGGATAACGGAGAGGGTGAAATGTTGTTTTGAAAACATTGTCAGGTTGGACCCTCGGCCAACGGCTTCGCCAATGAGCGTAGGGGGGACCGATGTAGACAGGATTGAAGCACAGAAAATGTCACCAAGAACTTACAAAAAAACCTGGAGTGGCGAGCATTGAAACGAAGAAGCAGGTACATGCATTTGCGGTGGGGGAAAGGACATGATATTGCTCTGAAGGTAGAGAGCATGAATTCACGTCTGAACCAGGAAGGAGGTCAGTTACCTCACACAAAATTGGTGCTGAAGCCAGTGAGTGAGAAGGACCTACTTCCTCCTTGCGTGCTGACGACTCCACAAAAAGCGTCTCCGCAGTGAGTTCGAAAGATTTTTTAGTCCAGACATCAGCTGGCATACAAGAAATTGAAGCACTGAAACCAGAATGAAGAGTCCCTTGACAAAGATTAATAATTATAGGCGAGGTTTCGCTCGGGTTGGTGGCTGGCTAACAGCGGGCTCCACTGGCACAGCAACAGCAGCTGTTTAATCAGATGGGGAGGCCGCAACCACTCCGGCCCGGTCACGTCGACAGTGTCAAGGCCGCAATCCCTGCCTTGCCGATACATGCCGTCGCCGGCTTCAAGCTCCCAGCCGCCAGCCGCCAGCCGCCATGGCTCATCTCTATAGGCGCCAGTCGCCATCTTCCACAGGGCCTGTGCTCGCTCCCTTTCAGTACGGCCTTCCTCCCGCTCCTTGTCTAGGGGGTTGGAGGCACATAGGGCAGACGACTGTAAATGGTTCTCCTGCAAGATCTGGAGGACCGTGACCTGGTGAGACTCTAGTTTTTCGTTTTCCTTTTCTGCACAACAACTATTCTGCAAGTAAGCAAGCAAGACACACAAAGAGAAGCCGGAGACAACCTAGCTACCATGAGAGTTTGGGACTGAGAGAGTCTCATGGTAGCTAGGTTTGTATTTTGTACAGCTAATGAAGGCGGACGGCAGGGCAAACATGTTCAAATCCCATCAGGAATTTCTCAGGCCTGCAGATTGTTGCCACCATTCTCCAGTTTTTGAAGCCAGTACTACCAGGTAGCCTGCAAGGAATGCTCCCTCACAGGTTGCTGATGCACACACTGCCCTCGGTCCAACTTGCCAGGCTGATGAAAAGCTCGTCGGTTAAAGAGAAATAGGTGATTCCCTCGGTTGAATACGTTCATTCCAGTCCTCCCTTCGTGAGTTCACTGGAACTCAATGGAATTCCCCAGTTAAGCGTGCGTCCAAAGGATGGATCAGTGCGAGGATGGGAGTGCCATCCGTCCCCCCCTTTCGATCTGCGGATTTTCCCACATTGGCAAGCGACGCTGCGTTCCATCTGAAACGGGAGTGTGCAGGGTTTATACCCGGCAGGCTGTTGGTGCTGGAGAGACTGGGGAGGAGCGGCTGTGGCACCGATTGTTTGAGGATCCCAGGCAGTGGTGGGACAGGAGGCCGGACAAGGACCTGGTTGTCACGATGGATTGTGTTTGTGCGCCAATTCGAGTTCAGTTCGATGCTGACCGTCTTGGAACTGGACCAAACTGGTCCAACTGAGCTACCGCACGAGTGGTGCAAGGTCCTACCACAAAAGCGGTATCGATTGTTTTTTAATTGAATTGAAAGCGGAAGAAACAGCCTTCAATAATAATGCTGGCTGGGTTCTAGAAGAATTGAGTCCCTGTGACAAACAGTAGTTTAGTATTTCTCTATGATGTGTTGGAGCCTATGTGTCGGACTTGGTGAGCTACCATTTATTAACTATGTCTTAAGGAAAGAGGCTGGTTAGAGACTATAAGAACCTGCCCATGTTATGTAATGCGAAGGCCACATAATAGTAGCACGCATTGCCCTATGGCTTTCTAACAACTTTCTCCTGTGTTATGTATGTGTTGAGTACTGTTGGTTAATGGGGTGCAGGTTGGCTTTAAATTCTTGTTTTACTAGCTCACGGAATTTGGTGTAACCAATATTTTGAATATATATACTTTTATCACGCATATTTTATGAGTTTATAATCTATTATATTATATATTTATATTTATAGATTTATTATGAAGCATATTATCAAGATTTATATATAATATTTTTTAAAAATATTTCTACTTATGTCTTGTTCTAATTCTATTTGTCCAACTTGGCAAGTGTTGGTTGAAAGCTACATTATGTTACTTCATCTTAAACTCTAAATGAAGTAAGTAGAAGAACGTGGAGTGGATAAATCGAGGCTATGGTGTACTGTACAAGAAGTAAAACCGACGTACATACCAAGTTTTCTGCCAATTGAATATTTAGCCAACGAACAACTAGTGGAAACATACTTGTATTATCATGAGTTTGGAAATTATAGGTAGTAATATATATACTAGGTTACCAAATATTGAGGTAACCTGCTATTATCTATATGGTACTAATACTATATATGGTACTAGAGTGTTTCATTAAGATTGGAAAAGATTAGAAAGCCCTTGTATAGAGGAACAAAATATGAGAAAGTTTGGTATTGAAAATTTGATTGAATATAGTACATTCTAAAGATTTAACTGAATATAGGTGCATCCTAGTCTATAAACATTGTGTAAAAGTGTGTCAATTGTGATGTTATCACAAGACTTGGAGGATAAGAACATATAGGTTTGTGGAGCTCCTTAACAAATAAACAATATGACAATTCCCGATGTTGCCAAAGTAAGAATATTGTTAAGTACACAAATTTTGTGTATCATGATGAGTTCATGCGTATATTTGATCAAGAGTCATAGAAGATCTCTCGGTGAAAGAGATGGTATCAATCACAACCACACGAAAGAAGAATATTTTGAAAAATATGAATATCGACCATTATTTTGGAGATCCTAATGATAATATATACTCCAAGTTTCCAAGTAATAAGGGTTGTAATCTAGAGTAGACGTTATTAATAGACGAGATGGGAAATCCCATCTAACCTTGAAGTCCGAGGAGGAACAACCCAAAAAAGGGCTAATGGTAAAAGGGGAAGTTGTAGCCCCCTCGAATGCCTTTCCCATAACTACTACTGCACCAATGATATTGTGATCAGGGATGAAGAAGAGCCTACCTACCACCGGTGCTGAAGAAGCAGCTAGTCCTGCGCATGTAGCTGTCCTATAAACAGCGTTAGCCAACGCCTTCTGCAAAGCTATGGAAACCCGCTGGCGAAAGAAAGCCACTACAAAAAAAAGGAGAGGCCCCTTTCTTTTTCTTGTGGCTGTGATAGGCTTTTGCACACTCCTTAATTAACCTAGAGAAGCCCTTGCCCATATCCCCATGAGTCTCGAGGGGGAGAGGGATGAAAACCTAGGCGTCTTGCTTGGGAGAGTACTTATGAGTCTTGCTGGTTGCGCATCCTTCCGCCGCCCAGCCCAGGGGGTTGACGATGACGTGCTCGGTATTTGGAGTCCTTCGTGGGATCCGTGACAACCACATCAGCAATGTAAATTTGTTCCCCCTGGTATAAAAAAGGTCCGTCATGAGTGACACGCGATTACACAATGTATTTGGGCGCTCCTGTAAGAGAAAAATCCGCTCTCCTTAGTTATCGAAAACATGACATTGCGAAAGGCATGCGTAGCAAGTAATAAGGTATTTGACCAAAGACGAACATTTGGGAACATATATATTTTTAAAATATTATAATAATATTTGTACTGAGTTTCCAAATATAATAATATTTTGATATCGAGATATACTGATCCTAAACCCTAAACAGGATATGAGGTGCTTGATAGAGTGTCGGTTTGACGTGGAGTGGGCAGAGTCGGAGCGTGATAGGCATTGAATGTAGGTAGGTAGTCAGTATCGCGATGAGAGTGTACGTCTTGCCGACCGGTCTAGAAAAGGCCAGGATTCCGGAAACGGGAGGTTGGCGTGTGAAAGAAAGAAGAGAACTCACGACTCTGGAAATGGGAGAGCGCAGGGAGGCCGGGACACGCGTCTGCGAGCATGGTCGAGTTGAGGGGGGCATAATCTGCGACACCTGCTGAGAGAACGCCACCTCGCGCCCGTTCCGTGGCCGCCGCCACGGTCCCTGTCGATAGCGCGTGCCATCGGAACAGATGTTACCACCGCCGTGACGGAACGGGGCGACGCCTCCCGTTCCTCTCTCCCCGCCGCGCCGCTGGGCGCTGGGCGGATGCTAATTGCGGTGGCAGCCCGAGATCCCCTCGCCTCCCCTCCCCTCCCCTCATGCACGCGCCCGGAATTGTGCTATAAGAGCTTGGGGCCGGGGGCCTCCTCTCGGGGCCTGCGTCTTGGTGCGTCTGGGACGCGAATTGGGGACGCGAATTGGGGACGCGAATCGAGCATGGCGGCGTCTGGCCTGGGCCTGGGCCTGCTGGCGGTGCTGCTGGCGGTGTTGCTCGGGGGTGCGGGGTCGGGGGCGCGGGTGGCGGTGGAGCAGTGGCTCCAGCTGCCCCAGGAGGGTACAGGCCGGGAGGAGCTGGGCGCGGAGGGGCGCCGGAGGGAGGCCGGGTGGGGACCAGGTGGGCGGTGCTCATTGCGGGGTCGTCGGGGTACGGGAATTATCGGCATCAGGTGGGTGCGGGACGGGGAATTCGGTGGTGGGTTTGTTGAATTCGGTTGTGGGCGGTGCTGATTTGGAAGGGGCGGGTTGTGGGTTGTGGCAGGCGGACGTCTGCCATGCGTACCAGATTCTGAAGAACAATGGGCTCAAGGACGAGAACATCGTGGTGTTCATGTACGATGATATCGCCTTCAGCCCGGATAATCCGCACAAGGGGACGATCATCAACAACCCGCGGGGGGGGGACGTGTACGCCGGCGTGCCCAAGGTGGGTGGAATGGAGCTTGTGGGTTGTCTGGAGAGGGGGCGTGGGGAGTTGGGTCGTGACGTGGTTGTGGTGGGGTGGTCTTGTTGGTGCAGGATTACACCGGGGCTGCTGTCACTGTGAACAACTTCTTTGCCGTGCTTCTTGGAGACAAGTCTGCGGTTCAGGGCGGGAGCGGGAAGGTTGTGGCGAGCGCGCCCGAGGACCATGTTTTCATCTACTACACCGACCATGGGGGTCCCGGAGTGCTGGGTGAGTTTTAGGGACTGGTGTTGGGGAGACTGTTGTTGCGCGGAAGAGCGGGATTGATGACGGTGCGTTTCTTCTTTGGTGTGGGCAGGAATGCCGAATGTGCCGAATTTGTTTGCTAATGACTTCGTGGAGACTCTCAAGCTGAAGCATGCCCTGGGCACGTACACCGAGATGGTGATCTATCTGGAGGCTTGCGAGAGTGGGAGCATCTTCGAGGGGCTGCTTCCGGAGGGCCTCGACGTTTACGTCACCACAGCGTCTAATGCTCAGGAGAGTAGCTGGGGGACGTACTGCCCTGGGATGGAGAATCCTCCCCCTCCTGAGTACTGGACCTGTCTCGGGGACCTCTACAGTGTTGCTTGGATGGAGGACTGGTGAGTTGCTTACTTGTTATCCTTAAAGTAGGAGATTCCCCTTTTTGTGTATCTGACAGAAGAGGGGTCTGTTGGGTGCAGCGAGGTGGAGAACTTGGAGAAGGAGACACTGAAAGACCAGTACCTCATTGTGAGTGCAGAGACTTTTTATCCCGTCCTTTTGTTCGTTTTGAGAGACACGATACTGTTCCTTCATTTGCAGGACTCATTTGTGCTCATCTCCTTGTCGGTGTTCTTCTTCTTTGACAGGTGAAGAAGAGGACCTCGAATGACAACACTTACAGATCTGGCTCACATGTGATGCAATACGGCGACATTAAGATAAACTCGGACAGATTATCTCTCTTCTTAGGCTATGACCCTCTGAATGCGAACGTCAGCAGGCCTGACTTGTCGGACATGGGCATTTCCGGGAACAATCTGCCTGCTGGGGAGTCACTGGCTGTGAATCAACGTGATGCTGATTTGCTGCACTATTGGCACAAGGTACAAGCATCATTAGCCTTAATAATGTGGATTTGCAGTGAACTTTGGAAGGGACGAGGGTAACTGGTTTTTGCATGTCTGACATCCTTCTCTTCCTTGTCCCCTTTGCGACTGATTTTCCAGTACAAGCATTCACCAGAAGGGTCGAGGAACAAAGTGGAAGCTGCTCAGGACATGGCAAGAATAATGTCTCAGCGTGCACACATCGACTCCAGTGTCAACTTGATGGGGAAGCTGCTCTTCGGATCCGAGTGGGGGCCTGAAATGTTGGCGGCAGTACGGAAGCCGGCCCTGCCTCTTGTCGACGACTGGCAGTGCCTCAAGGCCGTGGTAAGTGGGCAGCAGCTGAAGCTGGTCTTCGTAATCTTTTCGACAAAGATTTGAGGTTAATCTGAGTGTCTGGATGCATGAATGCAGGTGCGGGCTTACGAGAGTGAGTGTGGCTCGCTGACCCAGTATGGCATGAAGCACATGCGATCCTTCACAAACATGTGCAACTCTGGGTTCGGTCCCGAGAAGGTGGCAGAAGCTGCGGCAGAGGCATGTTCGATCGACATGATCGGCGGTGGTAGGGAATGGGCACCTCTTACAACAGGCTTCAGTGCTTAAGTTTCCTCTCCGGGCTTGGAGGAGTTGCTGTACATAGTGCATGCGGGCATTGATCCGAATTAGTACCTTTGGTTGAGGTAGGTCGGTTAAGGTCGGATTTAGCAAGGTAATTGGTAGACCAGTTCAGTAACAAGGGCGGGTAGCCTGAATGGATCATATTCTTCAGGCTCTGTACATTCATCCTTTTATTAGGTCCTCCACAGTAAAGGAAAAGCCTTTACAGTTTGTGAGCATGCATCGTGTTTGCATGTTTCCATCCCTTGGATTTTTTAAAGGGCTGAAATTGATGGGTCACACAGGTCCGTGCAGTAAGTCAAAAAACTTTCTTGCATCAGCACTAGAGGGTAGCAAGTAGTTTGGATAGAAGGGAGTAGACCCATTTTCTGCACCATACCCGGAGAGAATCTTTGCCGTCCTGTTTTAGAGTTTTCTGTGTGAGATGCCTAGCTCCTGCGCTTCATCCACAGAGCCCTTGCAAGGCTGGCTGACGAGGCAGTTAGTAGCACAACGAGTGACACCTTCAGTTTCATCATGATTTGCATGCAACCAAAAATACCTACCCAAAACTCTGTTTGGTATCTTGGCAGTTCCCCAGAACTTCCAAACTCCTGTAGATTTCAAGACACTACCCTCTGTCTACTACTCGTTCAGGCCTGTCTGATTCCATGCTTTATATTATTGCCAACTTCTTTGTGTCTGTGGTTCCATACTGTTGGCGGAACTTACCAGAGAACCAACGCCACAGAAGGAGAACAAAACGAATGATACCACACCAGAAGGTGTTGCCTGTGCCTTCACACCCTCTACAAACCCGCTTCCTGAAGGTTGGACGACGATGCCCTTGATCAGCTTCTCATTTGGTATAAAACTCAGGAACTCTCGGACAGCCTTCTGGATGTAAGAGGCACCCAACAATCGCTGGGCGCTATGTGGAATATGATGCTCCTCTTCCACGCACAAAGCCTCGTCATGATCAATCTGCAGGTCAGTGCGAGACCTGTGGTTGGCGAATATTAGGACCTGGAGCAGCAGACTTTGTTCGACAGGAGCACTTTGCATGACTTCTATCAGAATCACGGTTGAAATGTGCGCAGTACCTGTAACACCTGATGCTGATGAGCCCCCGGTTCTTACAGATCGAGAGAGTTCCTAGAGCGGGAAAACTCTAGGACGTAGATCAGTTATAAGGAACAATCAGAGTTGTGAAAGGGTTTTTCACATGTGCAGACGCCGTCTACAAAATGGTGGACACGGTGAGCATCTCTAACTATGATGTCCCGCCTCTCAATTCTCGACATGACCTTGGTGCTACTGTGGCAGTCATTGCACATTCGGAGGTTTTTGGTGACCAACAAAGGAGTGCCGTCAGGAGTGTTCAAGAGCCCATATGCCAAAGCGAGCTTCTCAGCATGTCCACATAAGGCATCTTCTTTCTCTCGATCATGAGACTGCAGCTTCACAACAAGGCCAGGGAGGGGCATGACCCCACCGTCCTCCCGCAACCGCTGATTCACGCTTCTGAGCTTGGACGAGATGTCATCCCTTTCCTCTCCAACAACAAATGTGTGGACCTTGCTACTTACCTCGATCCATGCCCGTGCAGGCTTCTTGCAAGCACCTGCTGACTTCCTCAGGCTCTCTACCCTCTCAACAGCACCCCACATGCCAGCATCTGCAAACGTGTTAGATAAAAGCACGTAAGCGGCAGTGTTTTGAGGTTCCAATCTGGTAATGTGGTCAAAACAGCGCCTGGCGCGCTGTGTGTCTCCATGGTTCTTGCAGGCACTCAAAAGAGACATCCATCCCACTGTGTCATTCTGAAACGGCATGGACAGCAACATTTGCTCTGCTGCTTCCAGGCGGCCGGCCCGCCCAAGAAGATCAACCATGGAATTATAGTGATCTGCGGTGGGCGTGATTCCATAGGCGTCCCCCATCATCCTGAAATACTGCTTGCCTGCATCCACCAACCCTGCATGACTGCATGCCACGAGTAGGGAAACGAAGGTAGCATCGTTGGGCTCCACCCCTTGCTCTTGCATCTCCTCAAAGCAGTTGAGGGCCTTCTGGCACTCATTGTGTTGGCCGTAGCCATTAAGTAAGGCATTCCATGTCACTACATTTCTAGAGTCCAAGTTGTTGAACACTCTACGAGCATCCCCTAAGCTGCCACATTTTGCATACATGTCAACCAGGCTGCTGCCAACTATCACATTGTTTTCGAGCCCTCGTTTCTTCAGCTGCGAATGCAGCTGTTTCCCCTCATGTAGTGCTCCAATGCTGGCACATGCCCTCAGAAGAGAAACATATGTTACTACATCTACTGGAGTCATACCCACTTTCTCCATACTTACGTAGAGAGCCAGGGCTTCCTCACCAAACCCATGCTGGGCATATGCTGTGATCATGGCAGTCCATGCTACCACATGTTTTGCAGGCAGGCTGTCAAAGACTTTGCAAGCATCCTCCAAGCTCCCACATTTAGCATACATGTCCACCAAGCTGGTCCCAACACCCACATCGCCTGCTAGTCCTGCTTCCTGAATCTGTGCGTGCACCTGCTTCCCTTCATGCAATGCTCCAAGACTGGCGCAGGCTTTTAGAAGGCACAAAAATGTAACATGATCCGCTGGAATCAAGCCCTCCTCTTGCATGGTTGTGTACAGAGCAAGGGCTGCTTCACCTAGTCCAAGCTCCGCATATCCTCTTATCATGGCAGTCCAGCTCACTACATCTCTTAAGGGCAGCCCGTCAAACACTTTGCGAGCATCTTCTAAGCTCCCACATTTTGCATACATGTCCACCAAACTGTTGCCAACAACCAAGTCAACTTCTAACCCTACTTCCTGGATGAGAGAATGAAGTTGCTTCCCCTCATGCAACGCTCCAACACTGGCACAAGCTTTGACGAGGCTCAGCAGTGTAACACGGTCAGCTGGGTTTATGCCCTCCTGTTGCATAGATACATAAAGTGTGAGGGCTTCTTGACCAAGCCCATGCTGAGCGTAACCCGAAATCATGGCCGTCCATGTCACAATATCTCTGGTGGTCAGACTCTCAAACACCCTCCGAGCGTCCTCTAGGCTGCCACACTTTGCATACATGTCCACAAGGCCATTTGCCACAAATATGTTGGGTTCAACTGCAGAACCCAAAACATCAGCATGGACGAGCCTGCCAGATGCCAAGTCCACTGCACCAGCACACGCCTTGAGAGCGGCCACAAATATATGATTGTCCGGCCTCAGAGTTGACTCTCGCATCCGTCCATACCAATGTATGGCCTTAGCAGGCTGTCCGTGTTCAACATGTGCCATGATTATGGAAGCCCACATAAAAGAGTCCGGTGCAACCAAATCGGCGAACACCTGCACCGCATCCAGTAACCTCCCATGTGCAGCATACATGCAAATGAGGTGGTTCGCCAAGAACGTGTTCCACTCGTACCCACTCCTGCGAGTAAAAGCATGAACGTTCGTACCAGCGACCAGATCTCTCTTCGCCATGCATTCTTTTAGGACAGAATAAAAGAGGGATGCAGGGACATAAGACTCTTGCTCGACAAGCAGATCCAACAGGGTAAAGGCTGCATCGGGCTGTCCCTCCTCGTGGACTGAGCCACAGGTTTCAATCTCCAAAGCTGCTTCACCCCTTGCCAACCTGCAATGTTGCCAAACTTCAGGAACAAACAAACTCGGACACCTCGAAAATGCGTAACTTACATCTGCCTGCTTAGAGTGCATCACCGGATGGCAAGGACCAGAAGTTACCTTCTCCCACTCTTTCCCCCACCACTCGAAGGGCTCCTTCCCCAATGACGCCAGCCATGCCCTTGGCTCCACTGCAAGTCAGCTGAACATAAGAATCTGAGAGCTTGCCAGCTGCAAGCCTGGTGCAAGAAGGTAGCACACCCAATAGCAGGCAGGTACACACTCACCAGGGGTACTTGCTGATGTAGTCTGCTGCCGCAACGAGGAAAAACATCTGCAACCCTGGTCTGCAGCGCTGCGGAGACGAGGCTTGCTTTGAATCAGCCTCGACAAGACCGAAAGGTCACCCACTTTCTTCATCAGTGCCACGTCCCCCACAAGCCTCCGCATGGATCATAGCACCGTGGTGCGGTAGAATCCCGGTCATTTGCGCAAACCCAGAACCGAGATTTGATGACGGCGCACATTCAAGAGAGAGCCACGATGAGGCCGGAGCGACCGAAAGTCGACTCGAAAGTCTTAGAACGATTCCATTCTGAAGAAATTCTGTCTGTAACATTGGTTACCCTGCATAACAATGCAAGTCATGTGAGACTGTTTCCACAAGTGTTAGAAGCTGATATCCGACGCACATCACTTCTTCAGTTTGCCGGTAATGCTTGTTATGATGCTTTGATCATGTGTTTCAGAAGAGCCCCCCATGATTCCCTGCTTTCGATCCCGAGGAAGACTCTCAACACTTGTGAATCCTTCTTAGCATCGGGTATCATCTACGGAGCACAAAAAGGCAGAGATGTTGGTCGCACTGTCAGCAGCCCAATGGACATGATATCGTGCTCTTCCGAGATATGGTTCTGGCAATCCAGTCACGCAAAGGACAGCAGGACCCGCTGGGAGAACAGGTTTTGTGGGCGAAACAAAGGGGTGGGTTGAGAGGTATTCAGGGAAGATCTCCCGCTCAGCTGACTTGTAGGAAGCGATCTTTGGCACACAATGCAGCCGCCAGGTGCAACATCTTTGCAAGAAAGCCAGCCAGTCCAAGAGAGTGTCTGGCATTTTCGAAGGAGAGTCTTGGACAGGAGCTCGTTTCCAAGCCACCTTGGGTGGATGGGCAGCTGGGTGCTCTGGGAATGCCGTTTGGCCGTCGTTCCCCTGCAACAAACTGGAGTCTGCTGGATGGTGCTGACTCTTGCAGGCCTGCAGGATACGAAAAGGGGATGACGGCTGAAACCGTGACCAAGCTGTGTCAGGAGGGGCAGGTCAAGGAGGCCGTTGAAGCTCTGGGAGTGATGGTGCAAGGCGACTATCATATTTCCAAATTCGTGTTTTACACGGTCCTTAAAGAATGTGTGGCTATGAGGGATCTGCCCCTGGGTCGTCGTGTTCATGCGGTTATGGTGAAGAAAGGGTATGAGTCGGACACGTTCTTGTGCAACCACATCCTGCGAATGTATTCTTCGCATGCCAGGTTGCAAGAAGCCATGGATGTGTTTGGCGTGGTTGCCAAACCAGATGTCTTCATGTGGTCTTCTATGATTTCTGCGTATGTGAAACTGGGGCAAGATAAGCAGGCCATAGACCTCTATCATAGGATGCGCAGGTCAGGTGTGAAGCCAGATGGCCATGTGCTTGTCGCAGCACTTCAGGCTTGTGCGAAGGGAGCGGATTTGAAATCTGGACAGCAAGTGCATGCTGATGTGCTGGTTGGTGGCGCTGAGCATGATGTGTTTGTATGTAGTTGCTTGGTGGACATGTATGCAAAGTGTGGCAGCTTGAAAGACGCTCAAAGGGTGTTTGACGGACTTGGTGAAAAAAATGCTGTGACCTGGAATGCCATGATAGCAGGGTATTCCCAGCAGGGCATGGGCGCAAAAGCCCTTCGCCTTTATAGTGCTATGGCAGAAGGAGGCATGGCTGCACCCACTTCTGTTACGTTTATTTGCCTTCTGCAGGCATGTGCAAGTATGGGCACGCCGGCATTGGAGAAGGGGAAGCACCTTCATGCACATATAAGACAGCAAGGACTTGAAGCTGATCTTGTTGTAGGTGGCAGCCTGGTAAACATGTATGCGAAGTGCGGAAGCTTAGAGGATGCTAGGGGCGTGTTCGACGGACTTGGTCATAAAAATGTGGTGGCGTGGAATGCCATGATAGCAGGATACTCCCAGCAGGGCATGGGGCAGGAGGCTCTTGCTCTTTACAGGGCTATGCAAGAAGAAGAAGGCACTATTCCACCCAATTCTGTTACGTTTTTGTGCCTCCTTCAAGCATGTGGAAGTCTGGCAGCTCTGCATGTGGGAAGGCAGCTTCATGCACAGATCAAGGAGCAAGGTCTCCAAGGTGACGTGCTTATAGCCGGCAGTTTGATAGACATGTATGGGAAGTGCGGTAGCATGTTTGAGGCACGGCATGTATTCGAGACATCAGTCGAAAGAGATGTTGTCGCATGGAGTGCATTGATTGCTGGATACACCCGTCAAGGAAACTGTGACGAGGTCTTCAATTTGATTTGCAGAATGCGACACAGTGGCATACAGCCAGACGGCATCACATTTCTCAGTGTACTGACAGTATGCAGTCATGCTGGCCTTGTGAACAAGGGGAGAGAGTACTTTGAATCTATGAGCAAACACTATGGCATCACTCCTACGCTGGAGCACTACACATGCATGGTGGATCTTTTAGGTCGTGCAGGTCGACTGCATGAATCACTAGTCTTCATAAAGACAATGCCTCTGCAGCCTAATGCTGCAGTCTGGCACACTCTAATAGGTGCTTGTAGAAAGTGGAAAAACGTGGAGGTGGGATGCCATGCTTTCCATGAAGCAGTGAAGCTAAACAACGAAGATGCTGTAGCATACGTCTTGATGTCCAACGTGTACACCAGTGCCCAAATGTGGGATCAGGCAGATGAGTTGCAGTCAAGGAGACTAAGAATCAAAGCATGGAAGAAGCCAGGTCAGAGCTGGTGGACAGACATGGGTGGACACGTTCATAGCTTTCTGGTTGGGTATAAGACGCACACTGGGCACGAAGAGAGCGAGTCTTTCCCAATAAGCGAAGAGGGATATGTGCCACATCTGGATTCCTGGTCAGGAGCACTATCTGAATCTGATGACGGGTGAAGAACCATCTTGATCTTCCTGTTAAGAATGATCCGGGACTTTGGCATGGATCCCATATTCTCAGCTGGTTTCCAGGTACAGAGGAGTCTCCTTGTGAATCAAAGCTCTTTTGCAACAAAGGTGGTGCACGGCAGGAGAGGGATATGTGCCACATCCGGATTGCTGGTCAGGAGCACTACCTGAATCTGATAATGGGTGAAGAACCATCTTGATCTTCCCGTTAAGAATGATCGGGGACTTTGGAATGGATCCCATATTCTCAGGTGGTTTCCAGGTACAAAGGAATCTCCTTGTGAATCAAAGGTCTTTTGCGACAAAGGTGGTGCACGGCAGGAGAGGGATATGTGCCACATCCGGATTGCTGGTCAGGAGCACTACCTGAATCTGATGATGGGTGGAAAACCATCTTGATCTTCCCGTTAAGAATGATCGGGGACTTTGGAATGGATCCCATATTCTCAGGTGGTTTCCAGGTACAAAGGAATCTCCTTGTGAATCAAAGGTCTTTTGCGACAAAGGTGGTGCACGGCAGGAGAGGGATATGTGCCACATCCGGATTGCTGGTCAGGAGCAATAACTGAATCTGATGACGGGTGGAAAACCATCTTGATCTTCCCGTTAAGAATGATCAGGGACTTTGGAATGGATCCCATATTCTCAGGTGGTTTCCAGGTACAAAGGAATCTCCTTGTGAATCAAAGGTCTTTTGCGACAAAGGTGGTGCACGGCAGGAGAGGGATATGTGCCACATCCGGATTGCTGGTCAGGAGCAATAACTGAATCTGATGACGGGTGAAGAACCATCTTGATCTTCCTGTTAAGAATGATCCGGGACTTTGGCATGGATCCCATATTCTCAGCTGGTTTCCAGGTACAAACCTTGTGAATCAAAGCTCTTTTGCGACAAAGGTGGTGCACGGCAGCAGAGGATATGTGCCACATCTGGATTGCTGGTCAGAGCACTACTTGAATCTGATGATGGGTGAAGAACCATCTTGATCTTCCTGTTAAGAATGATCCGGGACTTTGGCATGGATCCCATATTCTCAGCTGGTTTCCAGGTACAAAGGAGTCTCCTTGTGAATCACACGCTCTTTTGCGACAAAGGTTGTGCACGGCAGGAGGGATATGTGCCACATCCGGATTGCTGGTCAGGAGCGCTACCTGAATCTGATGATGGGTGAAGAACGATTTTGATCTTCCTGTTAAGAATGATCCGGGACTTTGGCATGGATCCATATTCTCAGCTGGTTTCCAGGTACAAACCTTGTGAATCAAAGCTCTTTTGCGACAAAGGTGGTGCACGGCAGCAGAGGGATATGTGCCACATCTGGATTGCTGGTCAGGAGCACTACTTGAATCTGATGATGGGTGGAAAACCATCTTGATCTTCCTGTTAAGAATGATCCGGGACTTTGGCATGGATCCATATTCTCAGCTGGTTTCCAGGTACAAAGTCTCCTTGTGAATCACGCTCTTTTGCGACAAAGGTTGTACGGCAGGAGAGGGATATGTGCCACATCCGGATTGCTGGTCAGGAGCGCTACCTGAATCTGATGATGGGTGAAGAACGATTTTGATCTTCCTGTTAAGAATGATCGGGGACTTTGACAATAATCCCATATTCTCAGCTGGTTTCCAGGTTCAAAGGAGTCTCCTTGTGAATCAAACGCTCTTTTGCGAAAAGGTTGTGCACGGCAGAAAGCATCCGCAAGCCTGGGCAGCCTGGCCCTGGAGATGGGAAAATGAGCAAATTAGAGAACAAGGAATCCGCACGCGGTTATAGCCAGCACAATCAACTCTATTGGACATTAAATCTGGGAATACGGGGTGTTGGCTTCACACGGATGCCTTCCTAGATGTGCTTGCAAGGATACCACTAAGTGGCCCGATGTAGCATCCTTGCTACAGTTTTTGAAAAGAGCAAAATCAAACTGCTTGCTACAATAAAAACAAAATGGGCCTCGTGTCGAAACGTCATGCTTTTCAAGTTCATTCCACAAAGAGCTAGCTTTGTGTGATCTCTCTTGCCTCCAGCTCCTCTCGGACGTATCTGGCCTGGCCGGTGGCACCAGGGTCTGCATCCAGAGGCTTGTTCTTGCAAGCCATGGCTGGTAGCTTAATTGGGCTTCTGGGAAGATCTTCCCCTCGCCTGACTTCAAGCAAGAACTCGTGGTCGCACTGCCAAGTCGGGAAAGGCACCTCATTTGCAAGGCAACCAGCCCGTCTGGGAGGATGCCTAGCTGGAGTAGGATTCTCTACAGAGTGTCGTCGCCAGCTCAACTTGTGGCGACAAATTTTTTGGGACCCCGGGGTAAGAGGCAAGATAAGAGGAGCCTCCAGTCTCCTCACTTCCGGCAAAAGCAGTCCCAGGAGGTCCTCTGGTTGAACAACTTCTGTAAGCCAGCTGTATTGGATGCACAGCTTGCTGTGATGGATGTAGGAATGAGTGGTCACTCGAGCAGGAGCTTACCGGATGATCGTTGCCCTCGCAGGTCTGTAGGTGATGGTAGGGATGTAACGGCTGAAACCGTGAGGAGACTGTGTCTGGAAGGCCATCTCGCTGTGTCGGTTGATGCTTTGGAAATTCTGGTGCAGACAGACTGTTCTATTTCAAAATCGCTATTTTATACCGTCCTGAAGAAGTGTGTGGTCAACAAGAATCTTGTCCTTGGCAGTCGGGTCCATGCCTGCATGGTAAAGAAGGGGTACCAGTCAGATACGTTCCTGTGCAACCACATTCTCCGAATGTATGCTTCTCATGGCAGGTTGCATGAGGCGATGGACGTGTTTGAAGGGGTTGTTAAACCAGATGCCTTCATGTGGTCGTCCATAATCTCTGCACATGTTAAACAGGGACAAGACAAGCAGGCTATACAACTCTATCATCGTATGCGGAGGTCCAGTGTGAAGCCAGATAGTTATGTATTCGTGGCAGCCCTACAGGCTTGTGCAAGGGGCGGAGACCTGAAAGCTGGCCAGCAAGTCCATGCTGATGTGGTGGCCAGTGGTGATGTGATGGCCGGTGGCACAGAGCCCGATTTGTTTGTTTCTAGTTGCCTGGTGGACATGTATGCAAAGTGTGGTAGATTGGAAGATGCCCAGCGTGTGTTTGATGGACTTGGTAGAAAAGATGTTGTGACGTGGAATGCCATGATATCAGGATATTCTCAGAATGGCTTTGGGCAGGTAGCCCTTCGTCTCTACAGGGCTATGCAAAAGGACGGTATGGTTGTGCCCGATTCCGTGACATTTGTGTGTCTCCTGCAGGCATGTGCAGGTGTTGGCCCCCTTGCGTTGGAGAACGGGAAGGACCTTCATGCACAAATTAGGGAACGGGGACATGAAGCTGATGTGTTGATAGCCAACAGTTTGGTAAATATGTATGCAAAGTGTGGGAGCTTAGAAGATGCGCAGAGAGTTTTTGATGGCCTTTCTCACAAAGATGTGGTAACGTGGACTGCCATGATAGCAGGATATTCCCAGCAGGGCATGGGGCATGAAGCCCTTCGTGTTTACAGTGCCATGGAAGAAGAAGGCATGGCTGTTCCCAATTCCGTGACATTTGTGTGCCTGCTGCAAGCATGTACGAGTGTGGGTGCCCTGGCATTGGAGAAGGGTAAGCATGTGCATGCGCAAATTAGAAAACAAGGGTTCCAGGCTGATCTGTTTGTCGCCAACAGTTTGGTAAACATGTATGCAAAGTGTGGCAGCTTGGAGGATGCTTGGAGAGTGTTTGAAGCACTTGGTCACAAAGATGTGATCACGTGGAATGCCATGATAGCAGGATATTCACAGCAGGGCATGGGTCAGGAAGCCCTTAGTCTTTACAGTGGAATGCAAGCGGAGGGCATGGCTGTACCTGATTCAGTGACATTAGTTTGCCTCTTGCAGGCATGTGCAGCTGTGGGCACCCCGGCTCTGGAGCAGGGCAAGCAGCTCCATATGCAGATAAGTGAACAAGGTCACCAAGCTGATGTGTTTGTAGCTAGCAGTTTGTTGAACATGTATGCAAAGTGTGGCAGCTTGCAAGATGCAGAGAGAGTGTTTGAAGGACTTGGTCACAAAGATGTGGTGATATGGAATGCCATGATAGGAGCATATTCCCAGCAGGGGATGGGCCAGGAAGCCTTTCGCCTCTACAGCGCTATGCAAGATGAAGGCATTGCTGGACCTGATTCAATGACATTTGTGTACCTCTTGCAAGCATGTGCAAGTGTGGGTGCACTGGCTCTGGAGACGGGGAAGCAGCTTCATAGGCAGATTACAGAGCAAGAACTTGAAGCTGATGTGTTTGTAGCTAGCAGTGTGGTAAACATGTATGCCAAGTGTGGCAGCCTGGAAGATGCGCAGAGAGTGTTTGAAGTTCTTGGCAACAAAGACGTGGTGACATGGAATGCCATGATAGCAGGATATTCCCATCAGGGCATGGGCCAAGAAGCCCTCCATCTCTACAGCGCTATGCAACAAGAAGGCATGGCTGTACCTGACCCTGTGACATTTGTGTGCCTCTTGCAGGCATGTGCAGGTGTAGGCACCCCGGCGTTGGAGATAGGGAAACAGCTTCATACACAGATCAGAGAACAAAGACACCAAGATGATGTGGTTGTGGCCAGCAGTTTGGTGAACATGTATGCAAAATGTGGCAGCTTGCAAGATGCACGGAAAGTGTTTGACAGCCTTGGTCAAAAAAATGAGGTGACCTGGACTGCCATGATAGCAGCATATTCCCAGCAGGGCATGGGCCAGGAAGCCCTTCATCTCTACAGGGCTATGCAAGATGAAGGCATGGCTGTACCTGACCCTGTGACATTTGTGTGCCTCTTGCAGGCATGTGCAGGTGTAGGCACCCCGGCGTTGGAGATAGGGAAACAGCTTCATACACAGATCAGAGAACAAAGACACCAAGATGATGTGGTTGTGGCCAGCAGTTTGGTGAACATGTATGCAAAATGTGGCAGCTTGCAAGATGCACGGAAAGTGTTTGACAGCCTTGGTCAAAAAAATGAGGTGACCTGGACTGCCATGATAGCAGCATATTCCCAGCAGGGCATGGGCCAGGAAGCCCTTCATCTCTACAGGGCTATGCAAGATGAAGGCATGACCGTACCGGATTCCGTGACATTTGTGTGCATCCTGCAGGCATGTGCTAACGTGGCAGCTTTGCATCTGGGAAGGCAGCTACATGCCCACATTGTAGAACAAGGGCTTCAAACTGATGAGTTTGTAGCCAGCAGTTTGATTAACATGTATGGGAAGTCGGGAAGCATGCTTGATGCACAGCGGGTGTTCGATGCGTTGCCCAAGAGAGACGTGGTCACTTGGAACGCACTGATTGCAGGCTACACCTGTCAAGGAGACAGTGAAGGGGTCTTCAGCGCGTTCCGGAAGATGAGGGGAGATGGCATACTCCCAGATGGCATCACACTCCTGTGTGTACTAACGGTGTGCAGTCATGTGGGTCTAGGGAACAAAGGGTGGGAGCACTTTGAGGCTATGAGCAGATGCTATGGCATCACCCCCACGGAGGACCACTACACATGCATGGTGGATGTCTTAGGTCGTGCAGGACAACTGGATGCGGCATTAGCCTTTGTGAGAACAATGCCTCTACAGCCTAAGGCTGCCGTCTGGCACACTTTGTTGGGTGCGTGTCGAAAGTGGAGGAACGTGGAGGTGGGACGCTATGCTTTTGAGGAAGCAGTGAAGCTAAACAAGAAAGATGCTGCAGCATATGTGTTGATGTCAAACATATACACCAGTGCCCAGATGTGGGAGCAAGCACAGAAGATGCAGGCAAAGAGAAAGAGAACGAGGGCATGGAAGCAGCCAGGTCAAAGCTGGTGGACAGACAGAGAGGGACTGGTGCATGCTTTTTCGGTGGGGAATGAGTAAGCATCCCCAGGGTCAGGCAGGGCCGAAGAAGTTATCATCCAAAATGAAGAAAGGAGGACCCATCACCTGCAGATCTTCTGTGCAGGCCTAGCGAGAAGCTATCACACGCTCTAAATAGCACACCTGCATGGACCACTGTTATCATCGTGAAAGATTTGCGGCTCTGGCACCTGGGAATCTATTTATTATGAGCAGGGGTCGAAGTTGGAAAGTCCCCATGCAAGATGGCTGCTCATGGATTTCTCTGTATGCGATACCTCATATCCCCAGGCACATTTACATGCCATGGAAAAATATCTGTATGTGTGTCACTTATTCTCAGGTGGACAAGTTCCCGTGCAACCAGATCCTGCGATGGCAGGTTTCCTCTAGATTGATGTTTTTACTCTGGTTGCCAAGGCCCGATCCCTTCCTGTGGTATTCCTTGATCTCTGAATATGTTGACCACAGGCAGGCTAAGTTAGGCATACGGGTGTATGATGACAAGCAGAGGGCAATTGTGGATCCAGAAGGACATGTACCTGTGGCAGCACTCAGACTGTAGATGGATGGCAATACAGCAATTGATGAATTCAAGATTGTTGCACACCGGTGTAGAAACGAAGGGTTTCTCGGCCCATGTCCTGGGCCTGCTGGGCATAAGTAGCCTCCCTCATATCATTGCATTCACGTGACCGATTGGGATTAGCAATCTTGCCATGGGGCAGTCTAGGACTCCAGGTCACCCGTCGAACTTCCCCAAGCAGCCACTGAGAGCTCCCGCCCTTTGCATCCATATTTGTATACATAGATGTCCATCAAGCACCTGCTAACAAATCGGGCTCAGCAAAACTTTGTCCTTCGCGTCATCGTAGTAGTCTTAAAGCACCATTTGTACCCTGGGCCTCCTGGATCATGGCTGCCGCAAACTCTGTTGCATGCAAACTTCTGGACGACAGCGTAATTGATCAATGTTACTTACTCTTCATCAAGAAGCTGGATATCAAAGCTGCACTGGATAGCAATTAAACAAAACTTGGCGTTGGCGTGCTGGCATTCTTGAATGCCCTCTAGACAGCACAAAACTTGGCACGAAACGGTGTGCAACTGTTTTCTAACTCCGTTCGCAGCCCTTCTGTGGCTCTCGACCTCCGGCCTCCCCCTGGCTTATTCTAAGCGATACAATATACATATTCCACCGAAGCAGCTCTCTCCCCGCACAGGTCACAGGTCGCCCGTGGAGAAGTGCTAAACTGCAGTATCCTGGGACGTGAACCAAATTCTTGAGTACATGGGACAAAAAACTTCCACTTCCATGGTGGAATTCGTGCTAGACTGGGCTGGGTGATTTCAAATTTTACAGTAGATCGATCGATCAAGAACATTAAGCAACGGTCAGACTAGGAAACTCAAGATTGATCAGTTGTCCCAGCAGTTGACGTGATCACACTTGTACTTTAAGTACCAACTACTTATGATATCTGCTTCTTCTACAGGTATACATTAGCAAGGTCTACAGGTAATGTACCCCTCTTGCGAGCATCAGCGTTGCTAAACGGTAACTCTACAACCCAACTGCAGCTCCTCACCAGTAATGCAGTCCACCAACTAAGGCTTGCCTGGCAGTGCATTTTCATCTTGAAAACGCAATGCAGGGATCAAAACATGGCTGCATTCAAAGAGCAGTGTACCTGCAGCGCTGTCGTCTGGAAGGAGTTTAGTCCATCTGCAAGGCACTTGGATATGTATGCCGGCTTTCACCACTCACTCAAATGCTAGCGCTGTCCATGGGCGTATACCCTCCTGGGATGTATGTACATGTCACCACATCAAGTCTACACGATTCACGACTGTGCTGTGCAAGGTCGATCGAGCTAACCATTTCGATCCAAGTTTCCACCGAAGTCGCTTAAAGAGGAGAGCTCGAGTCCGCAGGTTTGCTATATATGCTCTGCCCCAGCCCGCTCTACTGCTTTCTTGCTTGCGCAAAGAAAAAACTCTGCCTTGCCCCAAAAGCTTGCCCGGAATATCGTGGTCCACATATAGGGAGGTGTGGTACCTAGGGTACGGTCCGGCCCAAGCCTCCCCCGGCTGGGTGGGTTAAAGTTCCCGTCGCTGCCCTGGAGGTGTGGTATCTAGGATACGGTCCGGCCCGAGCCTCTAGCCTTCCTCGGTGGGTTGAAGTTCCCGCCACCCCAAGCACGTCATTTAAAACACTGTGAGGCTTGCAATCGATGCAAGTTTGCAGAGAGGTCAGTGAAAGCGGATAGCGCGATCGCAAGTTTGCTATGCTCTCTGCCCTCTGCTACTCCTTTCTTGCTTTTCTTGGATGCGCGGAGATTAATCGGGTTGGTGTCTGTCCCCCGCGCGCTTTCTGATGAACAGCACATAAGCAGTCTGATCAGCAGCGTCTGATGCTCGTGTGGTGTTTTGTTCAGGTCTGATGTGTTTCGCAGGACGTCGCAACCTTACATGGAGCGCCAGCTCGCAGGCCCTAGGCTAGGCCGGTCGTAGTCTCCGATCGCGACCGTCCATCGGCTCTGGATTCAGCTGGCCGCAACAGACGCACAAGCTGCAGGTTAGTTCAATTCCTCCTTGCACGCCTGGGAGCGCAAGTAGTATCAGGTTTACGCCGGGAGTGTTCTGGATTCATTCTCTTCATGCTCTTCATTCTTCTAGTTTTGGAACTTGAGAGTCGGCGGGAAGGAGGAGGAGCCCTTGATCAGCAGAGCTCTGTGTCTCCTCCGAGATCGACTTGCAGGACGTGCTGTGCGAACGCCTGGATTCAGCTGGCAGCAACAAAAGCACAAGCTGCAGGCTAGGTTAGGTCAAATTCTTCCACGCCTGTCGTCGCTAGCGGTGATCTTGGATTCGTTGTCTTGCATCGAACTTAGGCGTAGGAATGATGGGAAAAACCCTTGATCAGCAGCTGTGCATGCGCAGGACTTGGCAACCTTGTAGAAGCCACGGGCCAGCAGCAGCGCTGTGAGCCCGTAGCCCTTGGCCCCTCTTCCAGGATCTCGAGCCTTGGATCGTGTAACTTCCCACTGTTGCCAGTATTATTCTACTGCAGGTTTTCTAAAGTTCGATGCCTAAAGGCAAAGCGAAGGGCAAAGCCTATCACAATGCTGAGGATGTTCATGAAGTCCCCTGGCTATGGGTAGACGAGTGGATGGAGCTGCTCATCCGGAACGACTATTATCTTCAAGTACCTCGAGATGCAGGGACACCGGAGGGCAGCACGGACACCAGTAGTACTCCACCGTTACCTTGGCTGTTCTTCAAAGCCGATCAACATTGCTCAACTCCCTATTTGTTGTCAGTGGAGGAAATCGCGGAGACGATCACGAGGATCAAGGGAAGGAGACCTCCGCCAGCCCCGCCCACCATGGAGGACTTGCAAATGACGGTGAGAGCTTTGGAGGCGAGCTCGACGTGGACCAAGCCGGTGAAGAAGCCGCGGAGAAAAAGAGCTCGAACTAGTGGTGAGGGCTGCAGCTTCGCGGGCCAGGAAGGGGCTGCTGATGTCCAGGCAGGGGCTGCTCATGTCCAGGAAGGGGCTGCTCATGTCCAGGTAGGGGCTGCTGATGTCCAGGCAGGGGCTGCTCATGTCCAGGAAGGGGCTGCTGATGTCCAGGCAAGGGCTGCTCATGTCCAGGCAGGGGCTGCTGATGTCCAGGCAGGGGCTGCTCATGTCCAGGCAGGGGCTGCTCATGTCCAGGAAGGGGCTGATGTCCAGGAAGGGGCTGGTGACCAGGACTCGATTGCTAAGGAAACTTATTACGGAGTGCAATGGCATATTGGGAACCAGAGACACGAAGTGCAGATCCAGACGCCTTTGGACTCGCGTAATCCTAGAACGGGTTACAGGCAGACGTATGTGGGGAGTTTTGATACTCCAATAATGGCAGCCGTGTTCAGGGACCTAGTGCAGATCAAGCTCTACCTATCTGGGCTCAGGATGCAAAAACGAGTTCGAGTGAAGGTGAATTTTACAGAGCGTCACATGTTACAGGAGTATTTGGAGCGCCTGCAACGGCCAGAATGGGTGGCTCTTACGGATTGGCGAGAAGTTCTCCAATACGTCAAGAGGGAAGCGCAACCTGGACGCAGCATCGTACCCCGTCATTTATGCGGAGACCTGCCACACGGTGTGTACATCAGAGGAAGGTGCCAAACCATTGCTGACATACCTGATCGACAGTCCCGAGGCACTAAGTATGAGGCTCATGTGTTCGATACCAATTCGGGCAGATCAGGCAGATACCAAAAGATTCCGAACAGGGAAATGCCATCGACGACTATGCCGAAGATCCGGAGGTTCCAATGGGATACAGCAGAGAAAGCTGGAAGAGATTACGATCGGGAAGTAATCAGGTTGGGACTTTATGACACCAAGGAGCTGAACCATCCGTTGACAGCTTACTTGCCTGAGCTTCTGGCTTCACGAAGATTTCAGCGAGAGTTGGACATTCTGTATGCGTGGGTGACGTACAAGGCCGAGGCTGTGTGACAGAAAAGCCCGAGGCCGAGGCCGGGTTAAATGAACGTCTCGTGAGAGGATCAGATCCTCATGTCTATCTTTCAATTCTCAGACTCCCCAGTGGTTGCGGCTGTGGCTGTGGTTGAGGCTTATGGTCTCCACTCCCACCTACCTCCTCCTTGCCTTCCAGTCCTCTGAAGATAGCTTTTCATGTAGCAAGACTTTACTGGTATGCCAGTGTTCTGGGTTCGAGAAGCTTTGAGCTTTTCATGTAGCAAGACTTTACTGGTAAGCCAGTGTTCTGGGTTCGAGAAGCTTTGCTTGTCTCCAAAGTGTCCCAATCCACTCCCTCTTCCAAGTTCCAATTTTCGATGGGCTAGACAAGCTTGGTTTTCTGTCCCGAAAGTGTCCCAATCCACTACCTCTCCCAATTCCATCTGGGCTGGAAAAGCTTGGCTTCGGTCCCGAAAATGTCCAACCCACTTCTCAGCCAATTTTCGCGGGTTGGAGAAGCTTGGCTTCGGTCCCGAAAGTCTCGGTCTACTCCTCTTCCAATTTTTGCCTCCTCCTTGAATATTTCATTCCAAATGAACTGGTCTCGTTTAACTAACAAAACTTGAGACTAACAATTCTATCATATGTCTCTACTCTAAGAATGGGAGACCTTGTGCTTCCGGTCTACCTCATAATCATATATCTTTAAACTTTATGTTTTTTTATGTTATCATGATTATAGGGGTCTATCCTCCTAACCATATATCTTTCAATCTTCTGTTCTTTTACATATATCTTTTAATCTTGTATTCTTTTATCATGTGGATCTCATGACTCAAGGCAACCATATATCTTTCAATCTTCTGTTCTTTTCCATATATTTTTTAATCTTGTATTCTTTTATCATGTGGATCTCATATCTCAAGGCTGAGAATAAGTCTATCCTCGTCACCTTATATCCTTCAAATTTATAATCATTGTAGGTCATTTTCATGTGAGGTCTTACCATCTCGGGACGGAAAGTAATAGATAGATAGTCACGTCTAAAGCTACCTTAGGAGAACAAAATATACAAGTTATGCAGCACTGTCGCATGAGGTAAACACTTGAATTCATATAAGCACTTCCTTGACCAACAAACAAGCAAACAAATCTAATACGCAGATATATAAATGCAACCAATAACAACATCTAATACGCAGATATATAGGTGCAACCAATAACAACATCTAGTACGTAGATATATAGGTGCAACCAATAACAACATCTAATACGCAGATATATAGGTGCAACCAGTAACAACATCTAGTACGCAGATATATAGGTGCAACCAATAACAACAACTAATACGCAAATATATAGGTGCAACCAATAACAACAGGAGGGAGTAGCTCGCGCATCGTGGCACAAATACACTCTCCCTACGAGAACAACACGCAAATTCCTCACACATCGCTCTCGGAATCATAGCTTTGGCCTCCTCACAACACCCTTGCATTGCATATCTAGAGGACAAGCTATGATCTGAGCTTGTCCTCAATGGAAGGGTCTATATATACTAACCCTTGGCATCGGCATATTCCTAAGATATCCTATTGGTATCAGCATATGCCGGAAATATCCTAAGAATACACTATAATATGCAAGGAATATGCCAAAGCATATTACTTGAGCTTATCCACTTAGCTATTACTAACCATGTTTAATTAACACTAATCCATTCTCAATAACATAAGCATATTAGATTAATTAACACTAATTACTTACTTAAAGATAAGTAATTGGATTCATTAATGCTAATCAAACACTAAACCCAAGTGCAGAGATTAGTATCACACGGCATGACAGCACGGATGTTGAAACTAAGGAACACTTTCTTTTGCCTCATCTACAAAATATGAGCTCGATCTTCATTCTGAAGTTTTTTCTTTTTTCCAAACCTTAATTTTATTGGTGCCTATTTGAAACAAATTGGAATTTCATAACAAAGTATTTTTCAACCTACCAAATATTTAATACATTTTATACCAATAATATGTAAATCAAATTCAGAATAGTAGTTTTAAACTTTAATTCTTTTATGTATCTATGTCAAGTCAGCTCCATGACGAAAATTCTATTGTTAGTGGACTTAAATATACTTCTTCTTCTTATGAGGTATAGTTTGAGATATTTAGGTTTTTTATCTTAAGTTTTTATTTAAAAAAGAATTTACCGACCTGAAAAAAACTGGGCAAATGGATCATGTGTTATAGATAGATAAAGAACCGGAATTTTCACTCCCTGAACTTTCCAGGTCTCATTTCAGGAAATCAAGAGTTCTCTATGAAATAGGGAACAAGCATTCGGATTCGTTCCCTGGTAGCTGGTGATGTTCTCTATGAAATAGGGAACAAGCATTCGGATTCGTTCCCTGTTAGCTGGTGATGTGATGTATACAGACAGTGGCACAGAGCATGATGTGTTCGTTTCCAGTTGTCTGGGAACATGTATATGCATAGTGCGGGTAGCACAGCCTGTGTTTGATGGACTTAGTGTTTTGATGGACTTAGTGTTAGCAGGTGATGCGTTTGATGGACTTAGTGTTAGCAGGTGATGTGATGTATATAGATGGACTTAGTGTTAGCAGGTGATGTGATGTATATAGATGGACTTAGTGTTAGCAGGTGATGTGATGTATATAAACGGTGGCACAGAACGTGATGTGTTCGTTTCCAGTTGTCTGGGAACATGTATATGCATAGTGCGGGTAGCACAGCCTGTGTTTGATGGACTTAGTGTTTTGATGGACTTAGTGTTAGCAGGTGATGCGTTTGATGGACTTAGTGTTAGCAGGTGATGTGATGTATATAGATGGACTTAGTGTTAGCAGGTGATGTGATGTATATAGATGGACTTAGTGTTAGCAGGTGATGTGATGTATATAAACGGTGGCACAGAACGTGATGTGTTCGTTTTCAGTTGTCTAGGAACCATGCATAGTGTGGGTATGTGGAAAGTGACCGTCGAATTTGTCCTCTTTGGATAGGCTTACGCTGGAGGACATGGTGGATTTGATGCTCTAGAGGCTAAATGCCGTACTTCTAATGGTACAAGAGATGTCCAGCTGCATGGTAAGAAGGACTTGTAATTTGTTCTTTCTGGAAATTTTATGTGAGCACAACGCTACTAATCTAGGTTAGTGAGTTTTTCTATAATTGAATTCTTCTAGTTCGTGTGTAGATGGCAGCGTGAAAAGATTATGTTGTCGGCATAAGGAGCTAAGGCATGAAAGGACTTGCTCTTTGACATCGGTCAGGGAAATAGGGGTAATTATGTCTAGGCAGGTGGTGAACTCTTTCTTCATTGTTGATAGAATAGGTATTCAAGCTAAACGTATGACCAATCATACTCGTTGGGGTCTATATTCCCTCCATACTCGTTGGGGTCTATATTCCCTCTTTGAATGATCTCTTCTGCTATTAGCAATAATATGCTACAGGTTCTGATCTAACCTTAATGCCAAAGGTTCTCTCTTACTTCCTTCAGGAGTTGTTGTTCTGTGTGGAATCTGCACCATGCAAGCTTAAGGTACTCAGCCTGCTTGCATGCCACTCTTTCAAGGCGCTAGCGCCTCTTGTCACCTTGCATTGGAATGCCATGGGCAGGGCATGGTGGTTTGACTGGATGGGTGATCAGGGATGCGAAGCTTCCAGAATTAATTTTCATTCGGCATTCAAGCGTTAGGCGTTAGGATTAATTTTCATTCGGCATTCAAGCGTTAGGCGTTAGGATTAATTTTCATTCGGCATTCAAGCGTTAGGCGTTAGAATTAATTTTCATTCGGCATTCAAGCGTTAGGCGTTAGCTCTGATACCATGAAAATATATGGATAATTTTGATTCGGCGTTCAAGCGTTATGTACAGTGGTGAAGCGTCAAAGTGTAACCGTCATAAAAGTGACTTTTCGTATCTAACCTAGTAAGGGCGAACCCTGCCCTAACTTAGGCGCTATGTTATTAATAACAGCTACGCTGCCTCGCTGCATTGCATCTCGGAAACAGGCCTTCATCCTGTATGTATTGCTCCAGAGCTGCAGCTTTGCACCCACGTCAGTGACGCTTCCACTCAGGTCCATCGATCCTGAAACTGTTAGAAATCTATAGGATTGGTGCAACACATCACATATTAGAGTTATGAGTATAAGTCCTAGAAGTATATAGGATTATCCCAGGAGCGAGATAGGATTTCATACTATCGAGAGTATGACAAGGCCAAAGGCTATATATGTATGCATAGCACACCATTTCTAATGTCTTGAACACAGGAATTACTGCTTTCTAACATGGTATCAGAGCATGGTTCAGGAGATGCGTAAAGCACTCTACACCACCCTGTGTGGGACTCTTGCCACTTGTCTTCTATTGCATTGTTTGTAGTTATGCACTAAGTGTCCGTGAAAGCTCGCTTGCAATTTGTGAAGCTTGGTAGTAGTTTTGGTGCGAGGAACTTTTGTCTTGTCTTTGCATAGCTTTCGAGGTGTGCATATGGAGACTACGCGTCAAGTGGAGAAGTTTGATGGCGTGAACTTCACATTATGGAAGTTGAAGCTAAAATCTCTTCTCATTGATGAGGATTGTGGAAGTTTGTGGAAAATGGACTTCCGATGGCGCTCGAAAAGGATATAGACAAGGATGCGAAAGCCTTGGCTAATATTATCTGAATGTGTCGATGACATTCTCTCACAATTGAGCGAGTGTGTCTCTTCGCAGGATGCATGGAAAATTCTTTGCACAACGTATGAGAAGAAGAGCATTGTGAGCGAAATGCTGCTGGAAAGTCAATTCTCCAACTTCAAGATGGCTGAGGGCGACACTGTTCAACAACATGTCAACAAGTTGAAAAGCTTGGTTGATCAAATGAGGGAGGCAGAGATCAAACCTTCAGAGGGTAAGGTGATCACTGTGCTGCTGAGTAGTTTGCCACCATCATGTAGGCAATTTTTATTGTCTTATAGGGCATCCGTAGCGATGCGTCCAAGTGACAATCAACCAACCTTTGATGAGGTGGTTAGATTACTCCTACAAGAGGAGCTTGATGGTTCTTTCCAGACACAAGGCAACGAAGGCTTGGCACTCTTCTCCAAGAAGGCACATCACGGTGGAAGACCTCGCAAGCCAAGTCTCTAGAAGGGACAAAGGATACAGATGCAAAGAGAAAGGTGAAAGGCTTTTGTTATTATTGCAGGAAGCCCAATCACCACGCAAAGGACTGTAAAATAAGATTGGCAGACTTGAAGAAGGGGAAATCATCCCAAGCTAATCAAGTCAGCGAGAAGGACCAAGAACACATCTTCGCGTGCTTCACCAAAAGAGATCAAGCGACTTCATCAAAGAAGGATGAGAGTTTGTACCTTGACTCCGGTGCATCCCAGCATTTCAGTTATAACCTTCCTTGGTTCTCAAGCTACGAGGTATTGCGAGGGGCATACGGTGGCGCTTGGTGACAATAGGTCACATGACATCAAGGAAGAGGAGTGTTACGAGTCCATCTTCCGGAGGACAACTGTGTATTAAGGACGTGCATCATGTGCCTCATCTTGCGAGGAATCTTCTTTCTGTCGCAAAAATTGCCGATGCAGGTCATGAGGTTGTGTTCAATTCCAAAAGGATTTGGATCCAATCCGAAAGCTGAGTTATCGAATGCTAAAGTGATTGCTAGGCGTCCGAGTAGGAAATTTGTACAAGTTGTGTGCTTGTGGAAGGCAAGCTTGCACCTTTATGGACAACAAAAATAGCATTGGATCTATTGATTTATGGCATCAACGTCTAGGGCACATTGGTGTGGACAATATCAGGTTGATGAAGAACCAACATATGGTTACAGGCTTGGATTTGAAAGAAGTGGGTGAGCCGCAATTATGCCAAGGGTGCATAATGGGAAAGCTACACCGAACTAAGTTCCCAAAGATTGCAGCGCGACGAGCAAAGATGGCGCTAGAGTTGGTACACACGGATGTGTGTGGTCCAATGAAAAATCCCACTCATGGCGGAGCCCGCTACATTCTGGTGTTTGTGGATGATTTCACTAGGAAGACCTGGACATATCTTATGAAGGAGAAATCCCAGGTATTTACACTCTTCAAGGAATGGAAAGCCATGGTGGAGAACGCAAGTGGACAACGTCTGAAGACTTTGCGTAATGACAACGAAGGTGAATACAACTCCACTAACTCCCGACGCTTTTGCAAGGAGCATGGAATTGGAAGGCAACTAACCATCCCTCACACACCGGAGCAAAATGGAGTGGCGGAGCGCAAACTTAGTCTGGTGGAGGCTAAATGCATGTTACATCATAGTGGCTTGGAAGTACGTTTTGGGGTGAGGTTGTTACAAAGAACCTATGTTTTGAATCGAGTTCCAACCAAAGCTATTGTTGGAATGACCGAGGAAGCGTGGTCTCAAGCCAAGACATAAGCCATTTGAGGATCTTTGGTTCGATGGTTTATGCTCACGTTCAAGCAAACCCGAACAAAATGGGATCCAAAAGGCGTGAAGTGCCTTATGCTTGGATACTCTACTGAGATTAAGGGCTACCGGTTGTATGATCTTTCAAGGAAGAAGATCATTTTTAGCAGGGACGTTGTATTTAATGAGGTTGTGGAACCCATCAAAGGAGTGGAGCTCCAACCCCGGTTATCATGAAGGATCCGACGGCGTATGTTGACGACCGATGAGGATTCGACTATGATGACACTCTTGAGCAACCCGCTCGAGCCCAACGAACCTTCTCAACAATGCGACATAGAGGGGAGAAAGGGAAATTCGATGTCGCGATTGGAGAAGTAGATGAAGATCAAAGCATTGTCGTAATTGACGAAGAAGAGGAAGCTCGAAGTATTCGAGAGAGACAACCAATCTTGAGAAGATCAACGAGACAATGGAAACCTTCGCAGAAGATCTTGGAATCCATGAATGCATGTGTGTATGAGGAGGCATGGTTGGCAGATGCCGGCGAACCACAAAGCCTAAGGGAAGCATTGGAAGGACCAAAGGCAAAGGAGTGGAAAGAAGCCGTGGACAGTGAGTATAACTCTCTTCTCAAGAACAAAACTTGGGCAATCACTCCTCTACCTCACGGAAGGAAGAGCATAGGATCAAAGTGGACATTCAAGATTAAGCGCAAGGCTGATGGAAGCATAGAGCGCTACAAGGCAAGGTGGGGAAAGGATATACACAAGTCCTGTGTGGATTATACGATACCTTCTCCCCGCCGCTAAGATAGCATCTATCCGAGCTCTCCTAGCTATCGCAGCCGCCGACATGGAGATACATCATATGGATGTTACCGCCTCGAATGGAGATCCGGATGAAGAGATCTACATGGACCAGCCGGAGGGATACGAAATACCGTGACGCGAGGGAGAGGTATGTAGGCTGCTAAAGGCTCAGTATGGTCTTAAGCAATGCCTTGCTTGGTATCGTAAGGTTGATGTGTTTTTCCGCCTAGAGGTTTCAAGAAAACCAATGCCGATTGGAATATCTATGTGAAGAGAGTGGGAGAATCCATAATTATCATTGCTTATGTGGACGATTTGATTATTGCTAGCAATGACATGGAACTCTTAGACTCGAAAGCAAAGCCTTAATGCAAGCTTTGACATGAGAGATTTGGGTGAGCTCCACTATTCCCTAGGAATAAAGGTGGAAAGGAATAGGGCTAACAAATGATCTCTTTGAGCCAACAAACATATGTGGAGACCATATTGAGCGTTTGCATGCAAGATTGCAAACCCATGAAGACGCCAATGATCTTCAATGAGAAGCTATCGCAGGAGATGAGCCCTACAACCGAAAAGGAGAAAGAGAAGATAGATAAGACTCTCTATCAACGTGCGTTGGCTCTTACATATTTGGCAACAGGACAAGGCCCGACATTGCGAGGCGTGGGAGTTGTGAGTCGATTCTTGGCCAACCTCGACAAAGATTATCAAGCCAAGAGGATATTCGATACTTGCGGCACAAAACATTGGAAGTTGAAATACCAAAAGGATCGACATGAAGACGCCCATGTGGTTGGATTTTGTGATTCAGATTGGGCTGGAGATGTCGATGGCCGCAAGTCTACCACAGGATATGTGTTTATGCTATTTGGGGAGCCATTTCATGGAGTAGTAGGCCACCATCGTGGCTTTGTCCTCTGAGCGGAGTACATGGCAATATCTCACGCAACAATGGAAGCAATATGGCTACGACGATTGCTCAAGAAATGGGATTTAAGGTAAGGTGCAACAACCATCTTCAACGACAATCAAGGTTGCATTTACTTAGCAAAGAATGCTACTTTTCACGCGAGGACGAAACACATTGAAGTAAAGCATCACTTCATCGAGAGAAAGTTCAATCCAAGGAGATAGAGCTAGCGTATTGTCCCACTGGACATGCTGCAGATGTTTTGACCAAAAGGGTTGACTTTAGAGAAGCACGTTAAGTTTAGCAAGATGTTAGGCTTAAAAGAGTAGCACGATGTGTTGAGTGGGAGTGTTAGAAATCTATAGGATTGGTGCAACACATCACATATTAGAGTTATGAGTATAAGTCCTAGAAGTATATAGGATTATCCCAGGAGCGAGATAGGATTTCATACTATCGAGAGTATGACAAGGCCAAAGGCTATATATGTATGCATAGCACACCATTTCTAACGTACTGAACCTGGGAATTACTGTTTTCTAACAGAAACGGCCGCGCGCGATCGCAGGTTTGCTGTGCTCTGCCCTAGGCATGCTCTTCTCCTTTCTTGCTTGCGCAGAGATTAATCCCGGTCGGTGTGTGTCCCCTGGGCCGTAGATGTACAGTAGCTTGCGTGCAGCAGCAATTGATGTGTGTTGTGCGGTACCGGTGTGGTGTACAGGAGATCTGCATGCTGTATCTCGCGGATCTCGCAACCTAATTCCTTGCAGCGCCAGCACGACGCTAGCTAGGCCTGTCTTCATCTCCGATCGCGAGGCACGACCAGGATTCAGCTGGCGCAACCAACGCTCAAGCTGCAGGTTAGGTCCATCCCTCCACGCCTGGCAGTTCGTTGTCTTGCTGTTTGTTACTTCGAAACTTAGGCGTAATCGTGGTAGAACGAACTCAATTGAACCAGCAGCAACTCGGCATGCGCAGGATTTCGCAACCTTAGGCCACGGGCCAGCAGCAGGGCTGTGAGCCCGTAGCCCTAGGCCACTCTTCCAGGATCTCGAGGCTTGGATTGTGCAACTTCGGACTCTTGCCAGTATTCTGCAGGTTGTCTAAAGTTTAATGGCTAGCGGCCAAGTGAACGTTGCTAGAACTGCTCGCCAGGTTGTTCCCGAAGTCAGGATCCCCAAGCGATGGGTGGATGAGTGGTTGGAATTCTTCATCCGAAAGGACTATTTTCTTACTATCACATCCTCACATGCTAGCACACAGGAGGGCAGCACAGACACCAGTAGTACTACTCCACAGTTACCTTGGCGATTCGTCAAACTCGATGATTTCCAGAAGTCATATTTCTTTACGGTGGAGGACGTAGTGGACGCTATCATGAAGCTCAAGAGAGAGAGAGGTTCGCCAGCCCCACCAACAATGGAGGATTTGCAAAGGGCGGTGAGACATTTCGAGGCGAACAAGACGCGGATGCTGGAGCGAAATTTGGAGGCGAACGCGACGCGGAAGCAGGTGACGAATGCGCGGAATTCCAAGAGAGTGCGAATTAGTAATGAGGGCTGCAGCGCTGAGGGCCACGAAGGGGCTGATCACCAGGAAGAGGCTGATGACCAAGACGTCGCGGATGCCAGGGAGAACTATCACGGACTGCAATGGCATGTTGGGAACCAGAAACACGAAGTGCAGATCTCGGCGCCTTGGGACTGGTGCACTCCTACAACGACGTCCAGGCCTTGGCAGAAGTATCTTGGGAGTTTTACAACTCCAACAATGGCAGCGGTGTTCTGGGACCTGGTGCATCTCAAGCTTTACATATCTGGGTTCAGGTTGCCCGAACGAGCTCGAGTGCAGCTGAATTTTACAGAGCCTCACATGCTACAGGAGTATTTGGAGCGCCTGCAACGGCCAGAATGGGTGGCTCTTACGGAGTGGCGAGAAGTTATCCAGTACGTGAAGAGGGAAGCGCAACCTGGACGCAGCATCGTACCCCGTCATCTATGCGGGGACCTGCCACACGGTGTGTACATCAGAGGAAGGTGCAGAACCACAGCTGAACTACCCGATCCACAGTCCCCATCCACTAAGTATGAGGCTCATGTGTTCGACATCAATTCGGGCGACTCAGGCAGATACCAAGCGATTCCGAACAGGGAAATGCCATCGACGACTATGCCGAAGATCCGGAGGTTCAAATGGGATACAGCAGAGGAAGCTGGAAGAGTTTACGATCGGGAAGTAATCAGGATGGGACTCTATTACGACAAGGAGCTGAACCATCCGTTGACAGACTACTTGCCGGAGCTTCAGGCGTCACTAACATTTCAGCGGGAGCTAACCGTTTTGTATGGATATTTGACGTACCAGGCCGAGGCATTGTGAGATGAAGAGGGCCTCGTGAGATTGATGAAGATCCTCATGTGTATGTTTCGGTTCTCAAACTCCCGGTCGCAGAGCTTAGGTTGAGGCTCAGGAGTCAGGTGATCGGGTGGTTCTAATTTTGAATTCAAGTGATTTTATTGTAAACACTTATCGCAGCCAAGTAGTTATAAGCAGTAAGATCGCTCTCCGGAGTTGAAGTGCCCGTGCTTACTGTGTCCACTTGTATCATTAAGCTCCCGCATTGGTGCCTTGATGTCTCCTGCAACGTTCAACCGTCATGCCATTGCACTCCGTAATATCTTTCCCATACATCCGCAACTCTGTCATCAGCCTTCCTGGCCATCAGCCCCTTCCTGGCCCGCGGAGCTGCAGTCCTGATTTCAAGTTCGCACTCTTTTTTTCCGCGACTTCTTGTCCGCCTCAGTCGAGCTCGCCCTCCAAAATTACTCCATGGTGGGTGGGCCTGGCGGACTGGTCTGCTTCTCTGGATCCTCATGTTCAGCAACTCGATTTCCTCCACCAACGACAAATAGGAAGTCCGTTCCAAAGGTCGATCGGCTTTCAAGAACCGCCAAGCTAACGGTGGAGTACTCCTGGTGTCTGTGCTGCCCTCCTGTGTCCTTGCATACTCTTGAGGTACTTGAAGATGATAGTCGTTCCGGATGAGCAGCTCCATCCACTCGTCCACCCATAGCCAGGGGACTTGGGGAAAAACCTCAGCATCGACCGTTAGACGACCTGTAGAATACTGGAAGCAAGGGACGTTGCATAATCTAAGCCTCGAGATATCCTGGAAGAGGGGCCTAGGGCTGGGCTCTCATCGTTGCTGCTGGCCCGTGAGCGGGCTAGGGTTGTGATGAACATATGGGGTCGGTATGGCAGGGTAAGATGTCGGTTGCCGGCCTGACCCCTGACATCGCCGTGTCCGTCGTGAGAAGTTGTTTACAAGTTGCTCGTTCAAGGTCCGGCGGCCGTAGGGGCGTCAGTGAGAGTGACAGTACAGCAGAGGCCCTCTTCAGTCCTATTGCAATCAAGCCATGACCATCTTGCTCATAATTTTTTGGAACACTCTCTCGCATGAGGGTGTGGGTGTGAGTAAGCGTGGCCTTGCTGGTAAGCGTGGCCAGCTGTTTGCAGCTCCTTGCCTGGAAGAGCACCACCGCAAAGTCAGGGATTGATGGCAGAGGAGCTTGAAAGGGTTGAAGACATTGAGAGGTAGACCACCTGGAACGCGCCTGACAGTCTCTTGTTGGATACATCGAAAGTGCAGGTCAAGTTTGGCACCCACAAGCGAAGGACAGCTGGTATCTTATACAACGAAGCACAACCATACCGTTCATCGTTTTGCATTGCCCTGGAGAGACGAATGCCTACCTGCCCTGCCAGCCGATGTATTGTGGGAATACCCTAAGTGCTATCATGGCAAAATGTTCCACCTAATCAAAAATATCCTTTTACCAAGTCCATCGAATGTTTACACACCGAGCACACATTCATGTGATCCTGGAACAATTTCAAAGCAGCTGTATGTTGGTAGTTTTGATACGCCATTCATGGCAGCCATCTTTTGGGACCTACTTCAGATCAAGCTCTTCACATCTCTGGATTCAGGTTGCCCGCACGAACTCAAGTGAAGCTGAATTTTACACAGCCTCACATGTTGCAGGAGTATTTGCTGCGCCTGCAACGCCCAGAGTGGGTGGCTCTCACGGATTGTGAAGAGGGAAGTGCGACCTAGACGCTGCATCGTACCCCGTCATTTATGCAGAGACCTGCCACACGCTGTGTACATCAGAGGAAGGTGCACAACCAGGGCCGATACACCCGAGCGAGAGTCCCGACGCATCAAGTATGAGGCTCGTGTTCGATATCCATTCGGGCAGATTAGGCAGATACCAATTGATTCCGAACAGGAAAATGCCCTTCACGACTAGGCCGAAGATCAGGAGGTTCCAATGGGATATAGCAAAGGAAGCTGGAAGAGCTTACGATCGGGAAGTAGTCAGGTTGGGACTTTATGACACCAAGGAGCTGAACCATCCGTTGACAGACTACTTGCCTGAGCTTCAGGCGTCACGAAGATTTCTGCGACCGCTGGACATTCTATATGCGTAGGCCCACTCATTCGCCATGCGCACATGCGCACATATGAACTCTGCCCTTTCGAGGCTCATTGGCCATGAGCACATATGGGACATTGCCCTCCATGCATAGCATGCTTGTAGCCTAGTTCCCTGAAGTCCGCTGAAATTCTGGGTGCAACCGCCACGAAGTGAAAGATCAGGATGCCTCAACACTGTTGTGATACTTCTAAGTCTACACTTAAGGAGTATACACATGTCTACACATGCATAAACATGCGAGGTTAGTACACTGGCAGCTGGTTCACACATACGTCTTTCATGTCATCACCTGATCTGGCGCCAAAAACAGCTATGGCAAATGTGGAAGGGTGGAAGACAGGAATGGTCATGCAGATGCACGTCAATAGCATCAACAAGGAGGCGCATGCATCCTATGGTCAGCACAACATGAACTAGTCAGTACGATTCGTAACAAGGAAGTCTGCCCAACAGGTTTCTCAAAGCAAAGCAATGACAGCGGTCTATCGTTCTTCAGTGCTGGACGTTCCTGCACAGAAAGTAATGCTTCAATACAGATGCACGAAGAGAGTGCTGGCTCCAACGCCAGGAGGATGACCTGATGGCTAAGACAGGGGCATTTGAACACAGGCTCTTGGCCTGTGGCTGTACGACTTGCCGATTTGAGTGTAGAATAGAATACTGTCTTTATAGGATGGCCAAGGCATCCTTACACACGTGTACCTAATTGTAACGTGCACTTCTGTGAAAGTCCTCACTTGCCCATAGCAGGCAAAGAGTGTCCTGGATGCCGGAACTCTTATGCTTAGGCATTCATGGCTGGCTCGGATTTAAGAACCGCAAAAGAAACCCCTACCCTTAACAATACTCACTCCTCTTAGGATGGAATTATGATTTTAATTTAAACTAATTTGTTTTTTTCCCCTAACATGTAATATTCCAGTTCAGTCCCATGACGATCGTCCTCCGTGGACTGAGAAACAATCCTTCTTCCTCTTCTGCTGTGCAGTCTAGGAGTCTAGGAGACACACAACGCAAGGTAGAATAGGCAGACTCTAACATGGCATCGCACACCAGTGTTGTTGGACGAAGGAGAAGCTGTTTGCATACGCAAGCAGTGGCAGAGTGCGCACAAGGTGTGACTCGATGCTGCGCGAGGCCATATAGCTGTGCCACTCGTTACTTGTGCATGTTCTCGTTGGATACCAAAGCTTTGCAGTGTCGTTGAAGTGGTTTAGGGTTTAGAGGAGGAAAGTCCGCAGGACGGAGCGATTGTGCGATGATGCAGCACCGATTGTGAGGATGGAGGAAGAATTGATGGATTGAGGTTTGCAATTGGGATCTGGAGCAGGCGGCTGAGAAGCGGGCAAGGCGTGCACGATGTGGAGGCAGGGCGTGAAATTGGCAGAGAGGGGGTGGATCCGGAGGTGCAGAGGAGTGTCCACCTGCCGCGCAGTTGTGCTTCCGAGCTATGGCGGGCCGGAGGTGCTGGAGCTGCAGCACCAGGCCCCGCTGCGGGATCTGATGCCGGGGGAGGTCCTGGTGCGGGTGCACGCAGCGGCTGTGAATCCGCTGGACCTCCGGATGCGGGAAGGCTATGGCAGGTCTATCTTCGAGCCGCTCCTGCCGCTGGTGCTCGGGCGGGATGTGAGCGGCGAGGTGGCCGCCACAGGCAGCGGCGTGCGGGAGCTGCGAGTCGGAGACCAGGTGTTCGGCGCTCTGCATCCCACTGCCGAGCGCGGCACCTACACAGACTACGCCATCCTGCACGAGGAGGAGCTGGTGCTGAAGCCCGCAGGGTTGCCGCATCCGGAGGCCGCCGCTATCCCGTTCGCCGCTCTCACGGCCTGGCGCGCTCTCCACGGCACGGCCGGGATCGGGCAGGGCCAGCGCGTGCTGGTGCTAGGAGCAGGCGGCGCCGTGGGGCTTGCGGCTGTGCAGATTGCCGCTGCCGCAGGATGCACTGTGGCGGCCACTTGCGGGCGCAGCAGCATAGCGCGTGTCTTGGATGCTGGAGCCAGCCAGGCGGTGGATTACGCCGCTCCCGACTTCCGCCAGCAGCTAGCGGCTCCTCCTCTTCCTCCTCCTCCTCCTCCTCCTCCTCCACCTCCTCCACCTCCTCCACCTCCTCCTCCTCCTCCTCCTCCGCCTCTTCTTCGCTCCCGCAGAGATTTAACGCAGTTTTGGACACGGTCGGGCGACCCGAGACGGAGGAAGCAGGCATCCATCTTCTTAGCAAGGGCGGAAGCTACATGACGCTGCAAGGGGAGCTGGTGTCCCTGGTGGACCAGTACGGGCTGGTTGGAGGGGGCGCCGCGGCCACAGCCAAGCTGCTGCAGAAGCAGATGCAGTACCGGCAGTCCCACCGCGTGGATTATTACTGGACTGTGATGCGCACTGACGGGGAAGCTTTGGACGAAATTGCCAGGCTTGCAGAGGCGGGCAAGCTCAAGATTCCCGTTGCCAAAACCATGCCCTTGGAAGATGCTGCCGAGGCGCATCGGCTTCTGCAAGAGAAGCGAGTGCAAGGCAAGGTGGTGCTGGATGCATCTCGGGGTGCAGGAGAACATTGAACAGTGCTGTACACAAATTCGGTAAAAAGGTAAAAACACTCTTATTAGAAGAGACAAGAGACTTAATCTCCGAATTTCCTAAAACTTGAATCTAGACTTGTCCCTTTCTCTGCAGTATCCTGTGTTGTGGTCACAAATACCACGGTACAAGAGCATAGTATACATAGCCATCTTCAGGTTGCTTCAGGGGAAGCCGTTGGTTGTGACACTCCTTTGCCGGGTAGCTCTCACCCTGACATCTCACCTCGTGTGTCCATTACAACCCTAGCTCTTTCTTCAATTTGGCCATCATGTCCTCAATGTCCGAAAGCTCATCTTCCACTTTGCTCTTTGCTTGCTCCTCAGCTTGTTTGGCACTCTGTGTCCAGTCGTTCGGGTCGAAGTCATAAGGCTTTGTGGGCCTGAAAGGTTCTTTGTAGTTCCCGTTGGCATCGATGATTTCGAGCTCTTTCTCGAGAAATTCAACGAATTCCTCCCCTATGTCCTGCACGCATGATTTGCCATGAGGCCATGTAGTCCAAGCATCGAAAAAAGCGGGTTAGAGCCACGCTCACCGCTAATTCCTCCCATAAACTCTTAGGCCTCCCCTGTGAACTCTTCTTTTGATAGTCAGACTGCAAGTCTCTGAAGAAGTCATCTGCAAGGGCCAACACCAATCACCGGTAACCATGAGAGAACCGTAAAAGCTGGACTCCCCTGCAGACAGTACCATTGCCTACAAGGTTTACGATACTACCGAGAGACGTTTGCAGATCACTGAAAAACTCTCCTGCGTCAACCCAAATCAGCAGGAAATACTCAATTTTGCTCCCCAGCATTCAACTCTCAAATGGAAGGAGGCAGTTTGAGCTAAAGAAAGAACATGCAAGGGCTCCAACATTCCAAGCCAAAAAACGATCGGTGAAGCTACAACTCCTGGCACTGTACGATACCATTCTCGAACAAACATACCCAGCCCATAAAATTCCTCCTCTTGAGGAGGCTTGCGTTGCGATTGGCTGTCCCGCCCCCAGCTGAAGGGTTCCCATGTGGAAGAAGGTTGCCTGCTTGCATCATACTTCGCACGACTTTGGGTATCCACCAAAGTCTGGTAAGCTTTCTTTATCTCCAGAAACTTCTCCTGAGCATTAGGCTGCAATTGCCTCACATCGTGGTGTGACTTACTCCCAGCTCAGGAACACAACAGAGATTAGCACAACCGGTTGAGGCACATACAGCCTTATTGACGTCTGGATGGAACTTGAGGGCCAGTCTCCTGTAAGCCTGCTTGATCTCCTTTTCAGTTGCGGTTGCCGACACACCTAACGTGTCATACAAAGACTCCTTGGCTGCAGCTCTGGTCACAAGCCTTCTGAGCGTCCTCTCGGTTGAGCAAAAGGAATCAGGATTCCGAAGCTTGAATGTGCGCCACTACATCACAGACAACCACTACATAAAAAACCAAGATAATTCAGTACAGGAGATCTCAGTTGACAGGAACCCTCACAATTCACAAGTCCTCATTCGGACATGCCGGAACACAGAGCGACAAGCAAGAAGGACGCAGACTGACACCTAATCCAAGCAAAAACACAGCTGCTCAGCCGAATTGCAAAAGACACAGCACACTCGGGGCAGGAAACCAGTTCCTCACATCAGCGCTCACATTAGGGAGGCTCCCGCTCTGCAGCCGGGATGGAAACGCGTCGTCTCCAAAGCCGCCCAATCTGGCGGCAGCTTCGCGGCAAGTGCAGGGAGCGGAAGCGGAGAAGTTGCGCGCAGCGGAAGGCGGGAACGCCATGGCCATCGCGGCGAAGCCAGCCGCGGACGCCATCGCCATCTCCCAGCCAGGGCCTGGCTTCTTGCGCCGACTCAAGGCCCAAGCCACCCACAGGCCTACACCTGCCACAGCCTGCAGCGTCTCGCCGGCTGGCATTTGGGGAATTATAAGGCGGGCGGAGGACATAGCAGGTAATGCAGATATGCGGCGAAGATATTTGGCGACGGTGGCGGGCAGGTAAGCGAGGATGGCGAGCTCCTGCGTCGCCCGCCCGTCCTTGCCATCGCTGCAGCCAAACCTCAACGCTCCGAGGTGCAGCGGGCTGGCCTTGGACCGGTCGGGGCTCGCGGTCCTGGGATCCAGCAGATCAGCGTCGCCATGTCTCCCCCGCTGCGCCTGGCTCTCCGCCCGGTCCTGGACTGGCCCGCTGGCGATGGCGGAGGCTGGCCCCGGAGCGAGCTCGAATTCTCGGGGAGAGGAGCAGGAGGTCTTGCTGTGGCTGGCGGAGGATGCCGACAAGCGAGTGGAGCGGTCTGATGATCAGGAGAAAGCCAGCTCCAGCTCCGAGGATGGAGAAGGAAAGGATAGGAAACGGTGGAGCGGGCTGAATGTGGTTCCCAACAAGGCAGAGAGAGCTCCGCGGAAGCTGGATGTGCAGGATGTGGCCAAATGGCGTTGGACGCGGTACGATGCGGTGCCGTCCAAGTCCGTGGCCGTCACTCCTGAGGAGAGCATTCAGTTTCTGAAGGAGATACAAGGGGACGATGCGGAGAGCAAGTCTGAAGCGACTGCAGCTCCCCTGGATGGAGGGAATCCTCAGGGATTTTTGTATGTGGATGATGACGATTTTGAGGAGGAGGTTGTCATGGCTCCGGTTTTCAGAGATTCTGGTGAGCAGGCGGAAACGTCGCCGGTGGAGTACGAGTCGCTGCCAATCAATCTGGATTTGAAGTTGTATGAGGCCAAATGTTTTAGGAGGAGGGAAATGTATGCGGAAGCGGAGGCAGTTCTTCGGAAGGTAAGCACCTGAGCGTGGCAGCTCTGTTTTTCTGCCTCGTTTCTTCTGGATGAAGTGCGGCATTGGAAATCTGCTCTATGTCTCTTGACAGGGTGTCGTGCTTCTAGCTGCCAGTGTATTAAAGAGTGGCCAGGCGATGGTCGCGCGTATGTGTCGTTAGGAAAAACGCTGGTTCTACAGCGGAAGCTGCTGGAGGCTAGGGCGGTCTACGAGAGCGGTTGTCAGGCCGTGGCTGGTGAAAATCCCTACATTTGGCAGGTGAGGGGTGAGATTGTTGTAGCAGTCTGCGTTTGTTTCTGGATATCAGTTAGTGTAGCAACTGGATTTTCTCAAATGAGTTTGGGGTGTGCTGTTTTTTTTAGGCCTGGGCTTGTCTGGAAGACAAGCTGGGACAGACCTCAAAAGCCAGACAGCTTTTTGATGCTGCAACCGTGGCAGACAAGAAGCATGCGGCTGCCTGGCATGGCTGGGCTTTGTTGGAGCTTCGTGAAGGGAACACAAACAGGGCAGTAGCTTTGCTGAACAGGGGGTTAAGACTTTGCCAGCCTAACGAGTACATCCACCAAACTCTTGCCCTGCTTGATCTTCGCGCCAAGAATCCTGACAGTGCGAGGGCCAATTTTAGAAAAGCCACACAAGTGAATTCGAAGAGTGCAGCCAGCTGGGTGGTAAGGATTTCTGTATCACTTTCAGAGTGGGTGCAATGAGCGCCATGGTAGATCGCTTTTCAGTATCGAAACTTCTGAGATGTTTTTCTGTGTGACAGGCTTGGGCCACAATGGAGGCAGACCTTGGTAGGCCTAGTTCTGCTCGTCGTTTATTTCAGGTGCCTAGCCCTGCCTGCTTTTATCAGTCTTGTGATGGCTCCGCTGCTCGATTGAAGGTGCTCTTTGCAACGTGCCTCCAGGCTTGAGTCTCACTTTAGCAGCTGACGACTTCTTTGTGCACGTGGAACAGAAAGGTTTGGAGGCGAGCCCCAAGAACCGTTACGTATGGCAGACCTGGGCCATCTTTGAAGCTGAACAGGGCAATAGAGATCGAGCTCGAGAGCTATTTAGGCGAGGCACTGAGCTGAATCCAAAAGATCACGTTCTACTGCAAGCGTGGGCTCTCTTTGAGTACAAGTGCTGTTCCAACCCTAGTATTTCTGCCGACCTGTTCCAGCAGGCCGTTTTCCTGGATTCCAGACATCAACCTATTTGGGTGGTGAGTACAGCCAGCTCCCATGCAGTCTTTGGCTCATGTAACTGCCTGTTTACGTGTGTGCTCAAGTGTAATTCGGATATCCTTGGATCGTTACAGGCATGGGGTTGGATGGAAGGAAGAGAGGGTAATATTGATGCAGCGAGAGAGCTCTTCAAAAGAGCAATTTTGATAGATTCAAGGAGCATGGATGCTGTTCGGGCCTACCAGGTAGCTTGAATGGTTGCCTTGTTGTTTGCCGGTTGCAGACAATTCTTTTTCTCTCCTTTGTCGTAACAAGTTTCTTTCAACTTGCAGGCATGGGGTGTGATGGAGGACAAAGAAGGTAATTATGGTGTGGCACGTGAGTTGTTCAAATGTGCTTTGAAAGTGGACTCTCAGAATGTTCCAGCGTGGATGTCGTGGGCTGCGATGGAAGAGCGACAAGAAAATTTTGTTCGAGCAGATGAGCTACGGAACCTTTGCCTGCAACAGGTGTGTATTGTATGACTGGTGACACTGGAAGCAAGGATTCAAGCCAAAGATTGCTTCTGTCACCAGCTGCTCAGTTCTAACCTGGTATTACGCCTTGGTTGGTGCAGAGAACAGAAGTGGTGGAGGGCATCTCTTGGAATGTTGACAGCCTTGCGAACTTGTTAGCTCCTGCGCTTGACAAGTTGAAAGGTCTGCTGAGTTTGGATGTGTTCAGCAAGGGGGATGGAGATGATGGAAACTTGACTTCAACAGAGTCTGTCTCTGGGGATTCTTCGGCAGTAGAGGAATTCGACATCAATGCTTTCCTCCGGAGGACTTTCCCATGGCGATATGGGCCTCAAGATAAGAAGGACAATTCTAGCTCGTCCCCAACTAGACCTGGTGATCAGCAGAGACAGAAGCAAGTTGAGCCTCAACCTAGGTGACTAGCGGTTCTGTCCACCTGATCTAGGACTGCAATTTTGTTATCAGTGAGTTATATGCTGAATGCATTCAATTCTGTCAACGAGTTCACAAACCAGGCCCGGAGCAATCGGAACCAGTGCATGGTTGAATGTCCACCAAGGGCCACCTTCGAGTTTGTTCCTAGTAGAGCCGTGACTCATAACTTCCTGTACGCTTCACGACGGAATGCTTGGGGATACTCAGTCTAAAAGCACCTTGTATGCTTCTTTAAACAATCAAAACTAAAAATATCCTGCGGCTGACTCAGTCCAATTTGAGGCCAGCCAAGGCGACGGACTATCTGAGGGACAGTTGTACCCTAAAGATTTGGTCATACATTTACGTCTCCAAAGGACAATTACTCTGGGGACGTCAAACTCTGTCCTGTGAACATGTTAGTCGGCTATCGGGTACACAGAGCCGATCTTATCCTGTCCTAGATGGTAGCACTTCACGTTTACTCTGTATGGGCCCAACTCTACCCAGTTGTTCTCCTGGCCCACAAAGAAGCACAACGTGTAGAGAGCCAGCTCAAATTCGGGGCTTACTCCTACCAGCGTGCTTGAGACCTGCTTCAGTTTGCCGTTCCATTCAAACTGAATGGTGAGCACCTGCGTTTCTGCGTCAGGCTGTAACGTACACAAAACAAATTCAGTATGCAAGCATCCAGCAGCTGTCTCGGCATGGCTTGGGTGGGTAAACTGAAGACAAACCTGGTCCCCTCCTCGCTTGGGGAAGATAAAACCTCGATAGTCGACTCTGCCCTTGGCCTCCTCGGAGTACAACTGCGCAGTTTTTAGACAGATGGGCCTCAGCGAAAACGACAACGCCAGGCCAACTGCACACGCAGTTTGGTGGGGTAACATCAATGATTACCGTGATCCAGTTGTGGAACCCTGACACCTCCCCAGACTTCTTCACTTCTCCCACAAAGACATGCTCAAAGGCAGAGGAACTATCACGAGTTCCTCCCCGCCCATAGAGCCCAAACCAAAGGTTGTGGACAACCTGCTTGAACTCTTCGATGCTGTTGGAGACAACTCTGGAGGCTACCAGATATCGGAACACATACTGGATGGGAGCCGTCCTGCTAATTTCTTCAATGAAGGCCAGCTCCTCCTGTCTCTCATCTTCTGTCACTTGCTCTTTCGATCCTTCATCAGGGTTGTAATTGTTGATCAGAGCGTAGAAGCGAGCAAAGGTAGGCCTCCTGAACACACTCTGGTCCACATGGGCAAAGAAGGTGTTGTCAGCAGCGTCCTGCCTGTCACCAACTCGCTTCCCGTCTCCCACGTTGATTGAGTACTGGCTACCAGGAACCAAACGGTTCGTGTCCAAGTCCCACAACCGGCTGGCAGCTCTGGACAGGTCCTGAAGCTCATCCTCGGTTGGCTCAACGTCAACATTGGAAGCAGGTTCACAGAAATTCTGCTCACTAACACTCTGCCTGTATTGGTTCTTCACGTTGTCAGGGACCTGCCACAAACAGCAGAGCTGAAGCGGGATACCAAGCAGGGTGTCCCAAACACCAAAACTCCACCATCCACATCCTCAGCCACATACCTGCTGGTACCCCTGACGACGGCTCCCACCTACAGTCTCCCATCCGCCCTCGCCTTCATCCTGCTTCACATCAAACTTTCTTGTCAACACCAAACTACTGCTTGAAGCACCTGACATGCAATGCAAACCCCAGGCACTTCAGAGCACCATGGCAAGCAACACACCGGCTAGGCAACAAACAAAGAAACAATCACAAAAAGCAGGCCAGCACGCACCTCACGACGCTGACCTCCACCATAGCCTTGCCCGCCCCAGGCCCCCTGGCCAGACTGCTGGCCACGTCTGTGCTTCTCATCGTTCCAGGAACTAACGTCTTCCTCTTGCCTTCCTTGAGCAACCTGCAAAGGAACACTGGATGTCACACCCTTCCTCTCCGGACATCTTACAACCAGCAGAAACACAAAAAAAAAAAAGATCCTCCCAGCCACAGAATGTTCCATTCCACGTCGATCTGGGGGAACCGACTCCGAAAAACTCCACAGCTCTCGAGCAACAAGTACCTGAGACCAGGTCTGGCCCCGATCCGAGGACGCTGGCTGCTCGTCTTTGCTGTCCTTCTTGTCACCATCTCCCTTGAGCACGTCCAACGCAATGTCAAGGACTCCCTTCAGCAGCGACTCCATTGCGCCTTAGAGGTCCAAAAGCACACGATCCAGTAGCCGGGACACCAGAAAGGAGCAGTGGAGGTAGGCGCAAGTCGCTGGATGAACGCACCGGCTCTAAGGCATATTTAAAGGAATCCATTTCCGCCTAAGCAAGTGATTGGATCTGATCTGCGAGCTTTCTATCGAGCACCAAACGCGGACGACTTTCCGCGCGGGCTACGGCACCGACGTGCCGCGCTTTCCCCTCGACAGTACGGATGTACATACTGTATGTCCTACATACATACATATGAGGAAAACTTTTATTGAGGGGAAAAACATGATATGAGAAGCCTATCCAAGGACACCGAAGGGGACTGAGGGTTGAGGTGAAAAAGGAGCAATTAAGCTCCTGCAGGAAGTCACCAATTGTTCCTACGATGTCTCAAGCGGGAAGAATAAACGGTCTTTAAACTATGGAGGAAGAGTGAGGATGTATCACCTAGGAGGAAGAGTGAGGATGTGTCACCTATTGTCGCCTTGTGCAGGATCGCCGTTGAGAGGGCCCATTGAAGAGTACTTGAGACTCACTATCTAAAGAATGTCGTGAAGTGGGAAAGGGACAACCCTGCACTATGCCTACAGGCATGATAAGCTTTGGCGCAGGACTTGATAAATGTATTAAAGTCTTTAGTCATGCCCCAGCGGAATGAATTGGTCGTCAGCTTTCATCCCACTATATTTCTTGACTTTGAGAGCCGCCACTCCAGCAGCACCCCAGCTTGGACAGTTGATGATAACCTGAGTAGAGATGATGTCGCATGCAGAGTCAATGACCACCACGTCGGCCACCAAAACCTCGTTGTCGTGGACGAGGTACAAGTCAGCTCCGATTGACTAGCCTGTACGAAGAGTGCACCCCGCTTCCTCCAAGCCATGTAGCCACTTTCGCAGGCTATGGCGAACATGACATCGCGAATGGCATCCTGGGTGGCGATGCGATGGTCCTCATAGCGGCAACGAGCAAGGTGGATCCCGGAGTCATCGAGGGCAGAGCCACACTTGCAAGTAAGGAGTGAAGAAGCCATAGGCTGGAGCATGCTAAGACAGAATTGCATCATAGTAGAGAAGGTGGTTGGTATGATATGAAAACCCCGTATACATGGACGAGCCAACAGCCAAGTGTTTGCTCCCTTCCCAAAGCAAGAGCGAAGCCGAGCATTTGTGGACCTAAGGATGGAGGGATCCATGAGGACAAAGTGGAAAGCCTAGCCAAGCTGCTTCTCGAGCAGGGACACCTACAACCTCTTGAAACCATCAGTGATGAAAGTCGTAAAATGAGGAAAGTCCTATCGCGCATTTGCAGATAACATATCTTTAACCTGCTTCAGAGACATTTGGAGAAGGAAGATTTTCTCTTCCACTCCAGAAACGAGATCTTCTAGAAAGGGCCTATCGTGGAAGATGAAGCGGAAGGGTAGAGTCCCAAGTGGCTACCTGGGAGTGTCAGAGCCAAGGAGGCACCGGGGACCGGGACAAAACGTCCCCGGCCTTGTGAAGAAGAAAAATGATGACAAATGCGATAAGTGGGAGTCAGGGAAAATGAGGTTTCATCCTTTGTCCAATGCAGACATGCCACTTTCATACAACCCAAGAGCTCCTCGAACTTTGCCCTTGCTCTGCAGTGCATGGTGCAAGGTTGTTTGTTATTTTCAAGAAGCTCATGGTGGCATGTGTTGGTAAGTTTCATGGTAGGATGGACAGCTAGAGATGACTTGTTTTCACAGCTTCAAACTTCGCAATACTTGTGTTTGCCTATTTCAGGTTAGCTACCATCGCCTTAGCATTGAAACTTACTATTGGATAAGTCCCACCCCTTCTAACGAAGAACACATCTACCGACTTTGCTTACCAACAATGGGTTGTGTGAAATATACTCCCTATTGTAATATTTTGCCTAAAATGATGTTGGAGTCAGACACTCTTTTCTTATTGAATGTCCAAAATTTTCACCTGGTTCTACCTCATGAGCTCTCTAGTCTCTTTGTCTCCGAGATGATTATTTACATATAGATTCTTCTCATTCCATATCCTCAAGCTCCCTACTTGCTTGTTCATAAGCAGGACTGGCCTATAACGTTAGCTACTATTCGCTTTTAAGCTATATTTAGTATGCTGTACCTATTGGCTACTTTTTATTTGCCACATATTAAATCCTTGACTGGGTACTTAGAATAGACCAAGGCTTGGTCTCCCTCTGGCGTTGTGCCTTTTCTCTAGTATCCGGAGGCGGATATTGCTTCTCCGCAGGGGCTTCGGGTTCTTGGTGTCCTGATTGAGCCTCCTGCCTTCACCCAGGATTATGTGGACTCGACTTTGGCTGAGGATTTGGCACACATTGACGACCTTTCTCAATTGGGAGACCCGCAAGTGGCGTTTGGGGAGCTATCCTTTTGTTTTGCGTGCCGGCTAAGGTACCTTCTCCGAACGGTTGCCCCCTCCCCGGTTTTCTTGTCTAGCCTAAGGAATTTCGACAAGCGGCTTATGCAGGTTTTAGGCGACATTATCGGCCCAGGCACCTTCGAGTGTGCGGCCGGGGATCTTGCGAAGCGGTAGGCGGTCCTTCCCATCGCTTTTGGGGGCACTGGTTTGGTGGCCACGGAGGCCTCCACGCTAGCGGCTTTCTTAGGGAGCTGGGCTCTCTCTGCCCCCATCTTGTCCTCCCGTTTCTAAATTCGGCATTCACATATCTTGGACGCTTTTGTCGCGGGCGTTGAGGAGGGGACTTTTCCTATACAGGCCTCACTAAGATTAGCCAGGGACTCTTTATCCTCCGAGGCGAGGGCTATCATGCCGTCTTTTTCCTCGCTTTCTGAGGTTGGACTCCGGGGGCTTCAGGCGTCCCTCCTGGAGAAAAAGTACGGGCATGCGCAATTGGCCCTCCTCCGGGATTCCTCCATTCCTAAGCCCACTCAGGCTCGTCTTCGCTCTTGCTCAGGAAAGGGGGCAGGTTCATGGCTTCTGGCTCGACCTAGTATTCAGGCGTTCCGCATCGCACCAACAACTTTTTCTACCGCGATGCATTTTCACCTTGGCTCGGTCCATCCTCTGGCTTGCTCTCTTTCAACTTGTAGTTGCGGGGCCCCTCTCGATGACTTTGGGACGCACTTGGCTCGCTGTCCCGCGGGTGGGCAGCGTATCGCTACACATGACGCCATCCGGGACGTCATGTTCTCTATTGCTAGGGAAGGCGGGTTCCTTCCATTTAGGGAGCGCCCTTACACCTTGTTCAACGGGGTTCCGCTTAGGGCAGACCTATTTTTGACCCGGGGGATCAGGTTTCGGTTGCTGATGTGGTGGTAACCGATCCCACATTGGAGAGTGTCTAAGAACATGTTATTCTTAACCCTCCAGGTTGGGCGGCGGAGGGATGCGTGACGGCTAAGGTCCACAAGTACTCTCCTATGCAGGACGGCCACGCCTTCATCCCCCTAACCATTGAGACTCACAGAGCCATGGGCAAGGATTTCTCTAGGTTCGTCAAGGCTTGCGCCAAGGCTTATCATAGCCGCAGGAACGGGGTTGGCCTCCCCTTTCTTGCATTGTTGCTTTCTTCCGGCAGAGGGTTTCCATCGCTCTGCAGAGGGCGTTGGCTAACGCAGTATATAGCACGATAGCGAGCGCGGGAGATGCAGCTTCTTCGACACCGGTGGTAAGTAGGCCTTTTCACATCCCTGACCGCGAAATTCTTCAGGCGGTTGGTAATTTTGAAATGCGTAATCATGGGGCTAGTCCCCTTGGCATGGTGCCCTTCGTTGGGTTTTTCCCCTTTTATTTTTGGGGTGGATGGGTTTTTCCCCTTTTATTTTTGGGGTGGATGGGTTTTTCCCCTTTTATTTTTGGGATGGATGGGTTTTTCCCATCTCTTTTCTATAATAAAGTTTCTTTCCAGAAAAAAAACCTTAGAATAAATATAGCTAGTAAGCTAAGTAGAAGACGAAGGAGAAGAATTTGTTTTTTAGTTGGTAGCATGATGAAAACATAGGTGTAGTCCAGCTAGGTGATATTGCACATAAAGGATTGTGTGGCGAGAAAATCGAAAAAAAGAGGATCGATTCGATCTGTAAAGACTTAACTGCACAACCACGGGGATATATGGAAGCAGTGGAAGCTCGGTGAGAGTGTGCGGCGAGAAGAGAGGGTGGCGCAAGGTATGTCGTGTTGTCTTCCGCCCCTCCGCCCCCCTCGCCGTGAACAGTGGCTGGCTCAAGGTGAGTAGTGTCTTCTATCTTCCACCCTCCGCCGCCTGTTGCCATTCTGATTTTTAACGCCGGCTACGCATCCAGCGACCTCCGCTTCTAGGGCTCACCTTGCGCTTTTGTGCGTCTGTCGTTTGCCTGGCTGCTGCTGCTGCTCCTGCTCCGTGCGCGGCTTTCAGTTGCTGGAAAGCAAGCGAAGACTGGCGTTTTGCATCCGCTCCCGGATGCCGATTTGAACATCCTTCTCGGGCGGGACCATGTTTGCGGTTGCGGCATCGGCGTCGGTGATGAGGTTTTTCAGAAGGCGAGGACTGAGGCTGGGGTATGTGCAAGCAGCGCGGGAGGCAGTGAAGGTTGTTCTACTGTGATTGTGCCGGGGTTTGGCGTGTTTACTGCTGCAGCGGAAGGAAAGGAGGGAAAGGTGGGAGAGCAGGGTTGGAGGGAGTTGCAGGTATCCTCGGATTGTGGTAAGATGCCTAAATCCGTGGCCAAGCCGATTCGGCACCAGGGCAAGCCCAAGGTGGCGGGGAAGCAGGACAGGCCGGCGGCCAACAGCGGGGGCCGGCGTGGGGAGAGAGATGTGGCGTCCTCGAGGGAGGAGCAGCCGTGTTTGGAAGGTGATGCCATTGCCTTCTACAGCGAGCATGCGGACAGGAATCGGTACCAGCAGGCGGAGTTGGAGGAGGCTGTGGCGGGTTTGTGCAGTTTGTCTGTGAGTTTGCAGTCGCCGCCGCCGGTTAGGGGACGGGATCACAAGGGCGGGCGGAATGGGAGGGGGCGGGACCGGAAGGCTGGGGTTAGGGATGGGGATTGTATGGCGCATCCTGCAGCTGGAGGCAGCGGCGAGCAGCAACAGGACGGGAGTAGGAGAAAGGGGTTGAGGAAGCAGCCGGGTTCTGAGCATGCTGTATATAGGGCAAAGAATCAGGTGGGGGAGGAGGCCGGCAGCGCCGGGCCTTCGGGTGCGGAGAGGAAGGCGGGAGGGAGGCCTGGCGCGGGGGAGGAGCAGGGGGAGGTTTCGGCGGGGCAGAGTGGTGATGCGGGGAAGAAAGGAGCCGGGACGGGGCACAGGTCCCGGTCTGCGGACCGGTCCTCGGCGGATGCGGATGAGGATGGTGGTGGTGGTGGTACCGGGGAGTCGAAAGGCGATGGTGCGGTGTGGTCCAGCAGTGATGCCAGCACTTCCCGGTCCAGCAGGAGCTCCACGTCCAGTAGTAGCTACGAGGAGGATAACGACGACCAGCATGATGCGGAAGATGATCCGGAGGATGATTGGGAGACTGCTGCGGATGCATTGTGCATGCATCGGAACAGCGGGGAGGGCAAGGGAAAAGGGTATCTGGGAGACTCGTTGCATCACGGTGGGAAGGAGACCATGGACAAGAAGTCGAGTGGGTTTTCGGCTTCTGGGGTGCAGCATGGTGTTGTGTTGAAGCCGGAGTACAAGTACAAAGCCAATGGATTTGGAGGAAGGATGAGGGGCAATGGAGGCCGCGCCTGGCGGCCGGATGATGTTTCTCGCCCGCCCACCTTGCCGCGGCTCACGACGCAGCACAGCTTTCCGGTGCAGTCAGCGCAAGGTGTTTGGGATCCTGTCCATGGCAGCATGTGGGGAGGGCCTCCGGCCACACCCACATATTGCCCGATCTGCACGGAGGAGTTGGACATAACGGACTCTTCGTTCGTGCCTTGCTCGTGTGGATTTCGGCTTTGCCTCTTTTGCCACCACAGGATTGCATCGGAAGATGGGAGGTGCCCTGGGTGTCGGAAAGCATACAATTCTGACGTTGCCATGAAGCTGTCAAGAGCTTCCAGTTGGTTGCGTAAGTAAGGCTGGCTGGCTGGTTGCTTGCTTTCACGACCATTGCTGTGTGCCATTTTGCGTGTATTTTCCCATGAAAGATGTTAAGCTCGAAACAAATAGACCAATGTGACCAATGCAACTTGTCTTATCACCTGTTATTTAATTTCGATAAGATTTTGAGGCTCCCACTGAAAGGCATAGAGAACGCTTGTGGCACGTCCGTTGGTCTTGTCACAAACTACCGATTCCAGGCCTTACAAGTTCGTATCGGGAGAGCTAACCTAGTTTGCTTACCCATTTTACGTGCACAAGCTGTGGTGTCCAAGATGGAACCCTTTCACATCTACCACCAGTCAGCTATCAGGTCTCTATCTTTTGTTCAGCAAATTTTGAGACACTGACTTTGCAGGCTAAAATTCGAACTTCAGCAGTACAGTCTTCAACACACTCTCTATAGCAAGTCACATATCTGCCTGACAGCAGCTACATGTCTTGCACGTAGCACTTGTCCACTTCGCAGAGCACAAAATCAGTTTTTTGAAGCCTGCGTGCCTTACGGTTATCTGCTCGTGAATCTGCTGCCGGACTTGATCTTCAGTACAAACTTGTTGTCAGCGAACTAGCCAACAGGCCTAGATCCCAAGAAGAGGGCAACTGCTGTGAGGAGCAGCAGTGGCCACCTTCCTCCTGGCACCAATGCGCTTTGCTGATGTTCCTCCACCCTGACAGAGACGAAATAGTCGACAGCACGAAAAGCTTGAAGCAACACGAAACAAGGCGCAGGACAGGAGGAAGAGAGAAAGATGCCGCTCACCTTCGACAGTAGCGATGACGCCAGGCCATGATGGGAGGGAGAAGCCCAAAGAGGAAGCAGTTGGCATAAACTCCTGCAAACGTGAGAGCAGCTTGGAAGGCTGTGGGGCAGAGGACAGCCACAGCAGCCGGGGGAGCCAAGGCCAGAGCCAGGCTAGCCAGAAACAGAGTCCGGGAAGATGGGGCCTCGGTGGTGGAAGCTGAGGATGATGGGTCGGCTCCCACGGCTAAGTGGTGAAGGAGAGAGGCTGTGTCTGCAAGCTGTTTGGGAAAGCTGAGGGAGTATCCGATGAGGGTTGTTCCCAGGGCGGAGAATGCGAAGGCCTGAACTACAGGAGCTGCAGAAGAGCTCACGGAGAGCAGCAAGGCGATGGGGTCCAGCTTAGAGGTGGTTGGAACATGGGCAGAGGACAGCCACAGCAGCCGGGGAGCCAAGGCCAGAGCCAGGCTAGCCAGAAACAGAGTCCGGGAAGATGGGGCCTCAGTGGTGGAAGCTGAGGATGATGGGTCGGCTCCCACGGCTAAGTGGTGAAGGAGAGAGGCTGTGTCTGCAAGCTGTTTGGGAAAGCTGAGGGAGTATCCGATGAGGGTTGTTCCCAGGGCGGAGAATGCGAAGGCCTGAACTACAGGAGCTGCAGAAGAGCTCACGGAGAGCAGCAAGGCGATGGGGTCCAGCTTAGAGGTGGTTGGAACATGGGCAGAGAGGATGTGGATGACTGTGTTCCATGCCAGCACCATGGCCAGAGGTACTGCTCCTCCGCACAGAATGGCTGTACGAGCATCTTGGGGCCTGCCTCCAACCACCTTGCACACCAGCGGCGTGATCACATGAAAGCCCAGGGTGAGCACTGTGACAGGCGCAGCGAGCAGCATGGCCTCTGACGTCCACACCCCCCGGCTCAGGGCTGCGGGAAGCAGGTGCTGCCCAGCCCGGATTCCCACTGCAACGAGGGACGTGATGGAGGCTAGCATGAGCACGCAGAGCAGCCTGTTGAGCAGGTCTACAGCCGTGAAGGATCCCAGGCCCACACTGGCTGCAACCACCCCCGGGCTCAGCAAGCACATCACCGCCCACGGCATCCCCTTGAGCCAGGTGGACAGCACAGATCCCAGGCCTGCCATGCACGCCACAAGCAGAGCATAGTTGAGCGTGGCGTATACCGCCGACACTAGCACCGCTCCTGCTTTCCCCAGCGTCCTCTCTGCCAACCCTGCGGGCCATCACCACACAAGCTTATCTCAGGGGGCGGCCTCCAGGATCAGAAATGCAGGAGCTCCATCTACACCGAGCTCCCCAAGACTTGCCTGCAAAGCTCACCTCGCTGCCCCCAGTCTCCTCCATCACAGCATAGCTCAGCTCCGCCACCAGCAGGATGGACGCCATCACGTAGGCCCAGGCACCCAGAATGGCGGCTGTGGATGGCACCAGCCCTGCATGGAGTGTTGCAGCAGGAAGCCCCAGAATCCCAGGCCCTACCGCCGTACCCATTATGAGCCCTGTTGCCGATGCCAGCCTTCCTTTCTCCTTCTGCTTCCCCTTTCCCTTCTCCTCCCCAGCCCAAGACGCTGTGATCCTGTTCAATCCTCCCTTCCCTGCCTCATCCCTTGCCCTCCACATCCACGCCAATGGTTGTTGCTGCTGCAGCATCCCAGCAACGTAGATTGAGCCCACAGACCGGGCAACAGCAACAGGAACAGAAACATGGCCCGTCATCTGCGTTGCCCTTGATGTGAGCGAGTCATGCTGCAAAATTGCCAAGCTCGAAGGGCAAGGGCTATTCAAACCTGCCGCTCGTGCACTGAACGGCATCTTGGGCTCAGAGGACCTAACAACTTACAAGCAGTGCAGGGGACAGTCGAGACCCCGATCCAGGGAATGGAAATTGGGTCGCTGCTGAAGAAACAAGGCCAGACGGGCAAGGCAGAGGAATTTGAATCTTGGGAAAAGGGCAAGAAGTGCCGAGAAAAGGGCGGCGGAAGATGACGAATTCAAAGCCAGCCGGAATTCAAAAATATCGCAGCATCTCTCTCCGCAAGTGCTATAAAGCTGACAGGAGGAAGGGAGCGGATAACAGAAGGACGAGTCCGGTTCCGCGCTGTGAGCTACAGGAGAGAGGAGGCGGAGTAGGAGGAGGAGTGTCTTGGAATGGGTTTCCGCCGGATCGCATCCAGAACGTGGCTACAGTGCTGATGAGGTGACGCCGGAGGATGCATAGCAGGGAAGGGATGGACACTGGCGGAAGGAGGATGGACAGATGTGGCAGGGGCGGCTGATCCAGAGCACTGGTTGGTGTAGCAGATGGAGCAGCAGTGCGGCAGTTTGGAAGTGCCGGGATGGTATACCCATGCCGCGATTTGCATGTGAGGGTGCAGGCTCCGGCTCTGGATTTGGCTCCTGGGCTGCTGCTGTCTTGAGTTGGGTGGATGGAACAGTGGAAGCTCATGTTGGAGGCGCACAATTGTGGGTTGCTCCGCTCCAGCATGTTGTGGAGGCACAGCAGGGTGCACGGAGCTGATGCTGATGAAGTGCTGTGCAGGCAGCGCAACAACAGCAGCAGCGCTGAAGGTGCCAGAGGCACTGTGGTGCACCTGTACAATGTGCTGAAGCAGCGGGTGCAGCAGGCTGCCCAGACGCAGGTTGCTCCTTCCCACCGGAAAGCGGGCAGGGGCTCTTTGCCCCAGCATTCGCCCTTGCCGGTGCGGCAGGTTGGTTGGAATCTTCCCCTTCTGCTCCTGCTGTATCTGCTGCTTCTGCTGTGTTTGGTTGGGCTGATGAGGATTTGCTCACGGAGATTTCTTCTACCGTGGCTGCCCCCCTTCCTCAGGTTCAGGTGGAAGATGCTAATAGCAGCAATGTGCCCCCCGGGCCTTGTTATCCTGCTCCCGTGCAATTGCAGCCTCAGATTTATCCTACCGACTCTCAGCACGCCCATCAGTCCGCTCCAGTTAAGCAGCAACAACAGCTTGTGTCCCCGCCGTCGGTGAATTCGAAGCCCTCGCTGGAATCGTCGCCATCCGACGCTGAAGAGAGTGCATCCCTGGCGGATTTCTATAGCATAGACTGGACCCCGAAGGAGTTCTACGTCAAGTTCAGACAGCAACTAAATGGCTACCAAGTGGCAGCCAATTTCGAGGTGACTCTCTTTTTCTGGTTGTTGGTACAACGCATCTTTGGTTTTCTTGACAGTGTGATTTGGGGATGGCATCATAGAGAGCATCATTAACTGTCCTTAGCATCCTACTTTAAGTATGCCACGAACAAAAAGTAGCAATCAGCATCACTGAGCAGGGAGATGACCATGACGACCTGTTGAGCAAGCCAGTAGGTCCACCTTGTTTAGCTAGTCGCATTTCTTGCTTGCCTGCTTTCGTGTTCTGTTCTGATCTCTTCTACACTTGTCAGCACAGAAGATAAAGCTAGTCTTTATCCATGTTGGAGAATGCCAGGAGAACGAGACGCCCTTCTGAAATTTGCTGACATGGAGGTCCGGATTAGTGGAACGAGCTTGTGCTTGTGTGTTTATCCTAATGAACTGGGTATTCTGCAGATCCAACGTTTCGAAAAATCAGGCATTTCTGATGGTACCAGCTCGCCACATCAAGTTTCTCTCTTTGGCTACCAGGTCAATTTGATCTCTAATAACCTAGTTCTTATGTGAAATGGTGTAATCTAAGAAACCTGTACATCTTTATCATATGCTACTTGTCTTCTCTGCCCTTCCCCTCCCTTGGAGCACGGCCCTGGCTCCCGTCCCAACCGTCCTAGATCACGATGGGTTCCAAATGCAAGTCCCCTTCATGCATCATAGCTGTCGGCCGAGTTGTACCTTGTAGGCTAGATAGCATGAGGACTTTGTTGTGAATGGAACTAACCAAGTGCAGGACAGTTTGACGGTGTGCAGGCGCATGGATGCAACACCAAGCTGGTGCTCAAACCACTAGGGGATGACAGGATGTGGAAAATCATCTGCGAACCTAAGCAGCATGATATCCGATTTCTGACTAAGAAGATTCCTGTTGGCCCTCTCTTCAATTTGCAGGTGGGCGAATCCTGTGATACATTCACATTTTAGAATCGTCCACAGGCGATTGTTTGTCCCGCATCTCATTCTCATTGACTGTGTCGTCCAGTTAGGAGTCGGACACGATTATCAAAGCAACGTAACGGGATGGACGTGGAAGGTGACCACGTCGCTAGGAGGTTGTTCTGCATCGCAGGTTCAGCGCAAGACGCTGTTCCCCATGTGCCCTGGTCTTGATTTTCGACTTGTGTGGAACGCGGAGTACCAATTCCCTGCAGTGCATGGGTAAGCTTCTTCGCTTCTTCCCTGTCATGCTTCGCCCCGTTCCACTTCTGTCAGAATGTAACCACACTGACCGAAACATCTGCTGGTACAGAGGCTTAGGAAGCGGTGATCCCGAGGTAGGAATGGATTTAGGTCACTTGTATGCATCCGTGGAGAAGCTGGAGGCAATAGTTACACGATGCAGTTGATTCTTTTGGACCTCTTGATTTATCAATGTGCAATCTGGTCAACACACAAAGCACCGCCAAGAAGCTGTCCAGTTCCAAGCGTTCAAGACAAAGAACGCCGGGCCCGAAAAGCCAAGCTTGCTCTCCTCTGAGACAGCCACAGATGCTGCACGGCAAGTTCACAGCTAGCAAAATGTGGTTTGCCGCTAGATGATTATTCTTCAGTAGATATGTGAAATAGTAGCATAATGGTAATACATAGATGACATTGCACCTATATCTCTTCCACTTCAGGCAAGGCGCTTTTCGGTCACATAGGTGATCAGTCAGCTTCTTTCCTGCACTTCGCTCACAGTTGAGCTCTGCTATCATATACAACCATGTTGGAGACTCTCCAGGTTCATGGCTACAAGCGTATGGCAAGTTCGCCTGTACAAACCGTCATCGAGACAGGTCGGAAAGGAATGTGAAGAGTTCGTCCGCAACTTCTTTCGGATACTCTTCCTGAGGCAGAAGCGCACCTGGTATTTCCACATACTTGGTAACGCCTTTCACCCCTTGCAAAGCCTCCATTTCAGCCTTGGACCTGCGAGGACTCTTCCTGGAGGATAGCACCAGCGTCGGCACCTTGCCATCTAGCTCAGCAAACAGTGAGATGAACTCCTCCCTGGTCCGCGTGGGATCCAGCTGGCCAGTCAAGAACGACGCTGGCGCGTACCGAGCACCGTCCTTCTGTGTCAACTGCACACCCTTCTCGATGACGGCAGGAGACACGTTGTCTGCCTCGGCATACACGTGAGTCAGATACTGCAGCTTGATGTTCTTCTTGCTGCTCAGCACGTACCTATACATGGCCCAGCCAACCCCGGGAGAGCGAAGAGTTCCCCTCAGAGCCCCGTATCTGTACAGGCAAACAGCAGCCAACAGCATGAGACCCGATACAGTCTTGGTCACATCCATTCGCAACCAACGAAACCCTGAAGAAGGCACGCACCTCCCTTCCATGGTGGAGTCTCGGCCAAACACGATGGGAAGAGGGCCGGCCCAGGTGGGAGCCACAGCGGCCACAGCACTGGCCTTGATGACACCATTGCTCACAGCCTTGACTGCTATGCTTGCTCCATGGCCAGCCCCAATAATGACGGGAGCCTCATCTGCACAGCAAAGGTGTTCTTAAACCCTAACGCTTCCAAGACTTGCTCGCTCAGAGATGTGAGCAGAAAAAACAAACCGGCGCCTGGAAAGTATGACAGATCCATCAAGAACCGAATTCCCCGAAGACTCCAAACCTTTTGTCGACGATGCAAGAGGACCATCGGAAGCAGACACGAAATCCCTGAGAAACCGCTCCATGATGTCGTAGGTGTACTCAAGCGGGGGCCGGTCCGAGTCTCCCAGCCCTGGCCAGTCCACCACAACCGCTCTCCACGATCCGCCATCCCTGCTCACCAGATCCCTCACAACAGCGCTCCACTCACCCGTGTAGCTCACATCCGAGATGGTAGTGAGGAAGAGCACGTCCCGCACCGGGCGGGCGTAGCCGGCGGACTTCACGTGCTCTACGAAGTGAATTTTCAGGGCGTCATCACCGTCCCTCCACACCCACGTCCCGGGCCGCAGCTGCGTTGCATCTACGTCGTGTTAGAGGAAGACACAGTGCAGAATTGCAGTGTCAGAGGCTGGCAGAGGAGGAATTCATGCCCTGCCGCACACCCTGACTCACCTTCGCGGCGGAGTCGGCTGTATCCACTGCAGCTGCCTGCGATCTCACGCCCCGGCTCGCGCACCTGCCGGAGCCTGACCAATTCGCGGTGGAAAAGCGGTTCGGTGATGCTGATGCAAGAAATGCGGACCGCAGACTAGGCCCCGACCCCTCGCAGAATGCCGGGATTGGAGACGATCTGGTGCAGGGTGCAGCAAGCGAAGCATGAGCGGCAGGGATCCAGCCCCGGCGCAGAGAGAAGTGTGGGCAGCGACCCACTTGCTGCCGGCACTGGTGCTGGTAGCCATGGCGGCCGCAGCTGCACGAGAACCAGCGAGGCGACACTCGCCATTGGCAACTCCTTCCTTCGATGGACAGTTTTTCTGGCTCTGCGATTATGCGTACTGTTAGACAACCATACAGTCAAGGGTAAAACAAACTCCTTCACTTGGTACGAGGTGGAGAAAGTCCAGCCACCGAGTTTGGTGCACACTAAGCACCGAGTATATCCTCTAAAACTTGATTAGCTCGCTCCGTAGCACCATCCGTCTGAGGATAAAAGGCAGTAGACATACAGATCTTGGCAGCTTGGTGCCAAGACCACAATGAACCGCTTGCGAAGACTGAACCGCTTGCCGGGACGTAAACTGGAATCATGATCGCTCACAAGAGAGCGAGGAGGCCATGGGCACGATAAACCACTTTCCGAATAAGTCGCAGCTTTGTTCAAGAGAGCATGTCTCAAGAGGGAGGCAAGGAGCACTTGATGAGTAAGCTTATTCGTGAAGACCAAAGAACGCATCAAAGCGATGGCATTGCGAGGCAATCCGTTATGAAGTCAAGTGTGACTTGCTCCCGAGCGATAAAAGGGACGGCAAGGGTTGGAGCAGCGGCAAGGCGTTGGTGACAAGCTTTGTTGCATTGGCATAAGTTGCAAAGGAGGACATAATCTCGGACGCCCCGATTGAGCTGAGGCCAAAAATAGAGCCGATTGAGAGTGGTAGTAGTAAGATTTATGACCAGATGGAACATCGTGGGCTTCGTAAATCAAAGCCCGCAAATATGGGGAACTTAAGGGATGTCATACTGCAGCTTGATGTTCTTCTTGCTGCTCAGCACGTACCTATACATGGCCAGCCAACCCGGGAGAGCGAAGAGTTCCCCTCAGAGCCCCGTATCTGTACAGGCAAACAGCAGCCAACAGCATGAGACCCGATACAGTCTTGGTCACATCCATTCGCAACCAACGAAACCCTGAAGAAGGCACCTCCCTTCCATGGTGGAGTCTCGGCCAAACACGATGGGAAGAGGGCCGGCCCAGGTGGGAGCCACAGCGGCCACAGCACTGGCCTTGATGACACCATTGCTCACAGCCTTGACTGCTATGCTTGCTCCATGGCCAGCCCCAATAATGACGGAGCCTCATCTGCACAGCAAAGGTGTTCTTAAACCCTAACGCTTCCAAGACTTGCTCGCTCAGAGATGTGAGCAGAAAAAACAAACCGGCGCCTGGAAAGTATGACAGATCCATCAAGAACCGAATTCCCAAGACTCCAAACCTTTTGTCGACGATGCAAGAGGACCATCGGAAGCAGACACGAAATCCCTGAGAAACCGCTCCATGATGTCGTAGGTGTACTCAAGCGGGGCCGGTCCGAGTCTCCCAGCCCTGGCCAGTCCACCACAACCGCTCTCCACGATCCGCCATCCCTGCTCACCAGATCCTCACAACAGCGCTCCACTCACCCGTGTAGCTCACATCCGAGATGGTAGTGAGGAAGAGCACGTCCTGCACCGGGCGGGCGTAGCCGGCGGACTTCACGTGCTCTACGAAGTGAATTTTCAGGGCGTCATCACCGTCCCTCCACACCCACGTCCCGGGCCGCAGCTGCGTTGCATCTACGTCGTGTTAGAGGAAGACACAGTGCAGAATTGCAGTGTCAGAGGCTGGCAGAGGAGGAATTCATGCCCTGCCGCACACCCTGACTCACCTTCGCGGCGGAGTCGGCTGTATCCACTGCAGCTGCCTGCGATCTCACGCCCCGGCTCGCGCACCTGCCGGAGCCTGACCAATTCGCGGTGGAAAAGCGGTTCGGTGATGCTGATGCAAGAAATGCGGACCGCAGACTAGGCCCCGACCCCTCGCAGAATGCCGGGATTGGAGACGATCTGGTGCAGGGTGCAGCAAGCGAAGCATGAGCGGCAGGGGATCCAGCCCCGGCGCAGAGAGAAGTGTGGGCAGCGACCCACTTGCTGCCGGCACTGGTGCTGGTAGCCATGGCGGCCGCAGCTGCACGAGAACCAGCGAGGGCGACACTCGCCATTGGCAACTCCTTCCTTCGATGGACAGTTTTTCTGGCTCTGCGATTATGCGTACTGTTAGACAACCATACAGTCAAGGGTAAAACAAACTCCTTCACTTGGTACGAGGTGGAGAAAGTCCAGCCACCGAGTTTGGTGCACACTTTAGGAGCACCGAGTCCTCTTAAACTTGATTAGCTCGCTCCGTAGCACCATCCGTCTGAGGATAAAAGGCAGTAGACATACAGATCTTGGCACGCTTGGTGCCAAGACCACAATGAACCGCTTGCGAAGACTGAACCGCTTGCCGGGACGTAAACTGGAATCATGATCGCTCACAAGAGAGCGAGGAGGCCATGGGCACGATAAACCACTTTCCGAATAAGTCGCAGCTTTGTTCAAGAGAGCATGTCTCAAGAGGGAGGCAAGGAGCACTTGATGAGTAAGCTTATTCGTGAAGACCAAAGAACGCATCAAAGCGATGGCATTGCGAGGCAATCCGTTATGAAGTCAAGTGTGACTTGCTCCCGAGCGATAAAAGGGACGGCAAGGGTTGGAGCAGCGGCAAGGCGTTGGTGACAAGCTTTGTTGCATTGGCATAAGTTGCAAAGGAGGACATAATCTCGGACGCCCCGATTGAGCTGAGGCCAAAAATAGAGCCGATTGAGAGTGGTAGTAGTAAGATTTATGACCAGATGGAACATCGTGGGCTTCGTAAATCAAAGCCCGCAAATATGGGGAACTTAAGGGATGTCATACTGCAGACACTACTGCACTTGGGTTTAGTGTTTGATTAGCATTAATTAATCTAATGACTTGTCTTTAAGTAATTAGTATTAATTAATCTAAAGCGCTATATTAATTAAGTATTGATTAGTGTTAATGAAACATGGTTAGCAATAGCTAACGGATGGCTTTCAAGGTCACTAAGCATAGGGCAATGCATGCAAGCCACCTCTTCATCCCACTTGAGCTTGTGGATTGCTCCTATCTATAGCAATCCTTGCGATCTTCCTTTGATGTCCTTTCATAGATGGCTGACCCCAATCTATTCTCTTTCTTTAATAAAACCAATTATTTTTCTCCCATGTGCGCTTGCATTCACATCCAATGAAGGATATCGTATGCTATGGTACGCCTCGAGGCTTGTCCATCTCCTCCACATATATATACAATGCCTGCTTTCCCATGTGCACTTTGCACTCATATCCAACGAGAGAAGATGCCAAAATCGCATATATACATATGTATGTAGGTTCCGCAACATGCTATTGGAAAAGCTGGTGTCCACTAGAATCTTACGAGAATCTAGACTCACTTGCTTCTTCTTCCTTAAGCTTCTCCCTCGAACTAGCTTTGCATGTCTTAGCTCTATATCCTGACGTAGTTTGGAGGTGAGTTGAAGAACAGAGAATCTACCAAGACCAAATTTTAAAGGCTATATATGTGCGATCCCACACACCAAAATTATTATCGACTCACTTGCTTCATCCCTTGAGCTAGCTTTGCAAGGCCTAGAGCTCTATATCCTGTGACGTAGTTTGGAGGTGAGTTGAAGAACACCGAGAATCTGCCAGGACCAAATTTTAAAAGGCTATATATGTGTGATTCCACACACCAAAATTATTATCAGACTCACTTGCTTCATCCCTTGAGCTAGCTTTGCAAGGCCTAGAGCTCTATATCTTGTGACGTGTTTGGAGGTGAGTTGAAGAACACCGAGAATCTGCCAAGCCCAAATTTGTAAAAGGCTATATATGTGCGATCCCACACACCAAAATAATCATCAGACTCACTTGCTTCTTCCCTTGAGCTTTTGCCTCGAGCTAGCTTTTCAAGGCCTAGAGCTCTATATCCTGTGGTCGGAGTGGGTAGCTATCGGAGGTTCGACATCATCCGTATTCCGTTGTAGGTTGTAGCAATTGCGGTGTGGGATGGATGAGGAGGTGGAAGGTGTGAGACAAGGATGGATGCGAGGTGGAAGGGTGTGAGACAAGGATGGATGCCGAGGAGGTGGAGATGAATGGAGTGACCGCCTCACGACATTGTGATGACGATCCCGCAAAGGTGCCGTGCCGAGCTGCTGCGATTGCGCACGGTGTGCAGAGAGTTGAACAAGGCCGTGTTGTCGCCTTGTTGTTGAAGGAGCGGGTGGAATTGCGAGCGGGAGAACGGATTGGATGCTTTTCGTGGCGGGCTTTACAACCTACGCCGGCAAAGCCTCGTGCGTCACGACCGCCTCCAACCGGCTGGTACAAGCTCCGACTCGCCGTGGATGCCACCAAGCCGCGGTCGGACCAGTCCGCCGACGCCGCCACCGAATAAAGCGGCCACGGACGTGGGTTTTGAGCTCCCAAGTAGCGGCATGCGGCGGCTTGCTCATGTCCGCGGCGGCGTCGGCGGGCGGATGGCCATCCCGCACTTGGGCAACCCGGTGGTGCGCTCACGGACGTGCCGGCTCTCCCGGTGACTTGCGGCTCCATCATGTGCGCGGCGGGTGGAATTGCGAGCGGGAGAACGGATTGGATGCTTTTCGTGGCGGGCTTTACAACCTACGCCGGCAAAGCCTCGTGCGTCACGACCGCCTCCAACCGGCTGGTACAAGCTCCGACTCGCCGTGGATGCCACCAAGCCGCGGTCGGACCGAGTCCGTCGGCGTCGGCGGGCGGATGGCCATCCCGCACTTGGGCAACCCGGTGGTGCGCTCACGGACGTGGGTTTTGGAGCTCCCAAGTAGCGGCATGCGGCTTGCTCATGTCCGCCGGCGTCGGCGGGCGGATGGCCATCCCACTTGGGCAACCCGGTGGTGCGCTCTGGACCCGGCTCTCCCGGTGACTTGCGGCTCCATCATGCGGGCGTGTGGGTGGACGCCAAAGCGCGCTCCTCAAGCTGGTGGCGGTGAATCCAGGAGTCGTGGGGTAGCGGTGTGGAGAACATGGACAAACCATGTCGACCTTCGCCTTCGACCCGCTTTGGAGGTGGAGTGAGACAACTGCCATGGACGTGCTTGTTCGCGACGCCTGCTTCGATATGGGGTACGGAGTGTTTGTGGGCAGCGTGCTCACGTGCCTCATGAGGATGTCGCAGTCGCAATCGCATCGTCTGCCGGGCTTGGAGCTATATGATTCTCGCAAGCCTAGTGCAGATTCCAAGTTCTTAAATGCAAGGGACACTTCAACATGCGAGACCGCAGGCGTGGCCATAGGGTGGCGATTCGGGACCGCCCGCCCATGTTTGAAGTGTGTGTGGGAGCTAGATTTTGCGAGCATGTCCTGACGGTGATGGCCACCATGCCCGCTTCCATCTTCCGACCACCCGCCAGCCGCTCGGACGACCATATGTCTTTTCATATGAGAGTCGGCGGGCGGATGGCCATCCCGCACTTGGGCAACCCGGTGGTGCGCTCTGGACCCGGCTCTCCCGGGTGACTTGCGGCTCCATCATGTGCGGGCGTGTGGGTGGACGCCAAAGCGCTCCTCAAGCTGGTGGCGGTGAATCCAGTCGGTGGGGTAGCGGTGTGGAGAACATGGACAAACCATGTCGACCTTCGTCTTGACTCCGCGCTTTGGAGGTGGAGTGAGACAACCGCCATGGACGTGCTTGTTCGCGGCCTTTGTTTTCGATATGGGGTACGGAGTGTTTGTGGGCAGCGTGCTCTCGTGCCTCATGAGGATGTCGCAGTCGCAATCTCTGGCATCTGTCAAGCGGGCGGTTGGAGCTATATGATTCTCGCAAGCCTAGTGCGATTCCAAGTTCTTAAATGCAAGGGACACTTCAACATGCGAGACCGCTCGTGCGTGGCCATAGGGTGGCGATTCGGACCGCCCGCCCATGTTTGAAGTGCGGTGTGGGAGCTAGATTTTGCGAGCATGTCACGGGCGGTGATGGCCACCATGCCCGCTTCCATCTTCCCGCCAGCCGCCGTTCGGACGACCATATGTCTTTTCATATGAGAGTCGTGGCGGGGCAGTATATCTCATGCCCGATAACGAGGGCAAGGTGGTGGGTGTCGATATGCGACAAACGCGCTTTGGAGGTGGCTTCCTCCTACCCGTACACGCAATTTGTGAGCACCAGTGTTTCTGCTGGATCCTTGGCTGGATTTCGCCACCGGAAGCAACAAAGAAGGATAAATAATTAGAACAACGAACATGCCTAGTTGTTAGCTGTTTTCAGTTTGAGAGACTCCTCTCAAACTGCTTTGCATCCTTCCGTCTGCAACATTGGTCTATGCTTCAAACCGTCTCACAGAATCGCCTTGTGTAGCGCCGGGCTAGCTACAATTAAATATTAAATTAAGCTTTCACTAAAGAGCAGCAGTCGAACATCATTTCTTTCCTTCCGCATTTGCAGAGAACATCACACCAACGTTCACGTTAACGTTGACGTTGGTGAGCTGATCATCGCAGTAGAGAAATGAGAACGAAACATTTTTTTTTACATGATAAAAGGCATTCACTCCATGCTCCTCAAATTCCAAACATCGATCGTCACACTGACCAGAATCACGTGGTACCATGTCGCTTACCATGTCTTTCGAAACCAACTTGCAAATCATCATCTTTGATATGGCGATCGAGCAGAGCAACCTGCAAGATGAGTTCCGAGCCCACTTTTTGTGATCGTGAGTGCAAGGGGCTTTGAAATATGCCTGGGCAGGCTGGTAGATTCTATTGTCGTTCGGAAGCAGTGGAAGGATGAAGTGCATCAGGTCAATGTGAGCGTACTCGAGCTCAGAGCGCTGGTGCAGCAATGGTCGCTGGGCAGGATCAAAACATGGTTCTAGTGTCATGAGCCGGACTTCGCAAACAGGGGAGCAAATAAGGGAGTAGGCTTGTACCGGGAGAATGTGTCTACTAGTAAGGGAGCCGGGCTTTTATGCACAGGCTTGCGTAGTACATGCCACGGATTATGGTGGTAGCCTCGCCATGATCACGGCGTACAATGGATTATCCAGCCTCTAATTACGGAAGTCTTGAGCGCTATCAAAACTTATCAATGACAACTCACCCCGAGAGGGAAGAGGCTTTGACCTCGAAGCCGGGAAGATGTAGTTGATGATCACAAGCATAGACACGGGGAAGGTCAGGAGAAAGGGAAAGGTTGGCATCACTAATGGGGAAACCTTTCCATAGTACTAAAAATTCATACTGACGGCGAACACACCGGTGGCGGAGAAGGCTCTCCACTTCATATGCTGGACCATCACATGTATCTATCGAGGCTGGGACAGAAGGTGGGGAGCCGTGATAAAGTGGTATACCTAGACTACTAAGGTGCGTACTCAATTACCTGTGGTCATGTTCCTGTGGATGGAACATCGTGGGCTTCAGAAATCAAAGCCCGGCAAATATGGGGAACTTAAGGGATGTCATACCGTGTGACACTACTCTCTGCACTTGGGTTTAGTGTTTGATTAGTATTAATTAATCTAATTACTTGTCTTTAAGTAATTAGTATTAATTAATCTAAAGCACTTATATTAATTAAGTATTGATTAGTGTTAATGAAACATGGTTAGCAATAGCTAACGGATGGCTTTCAAGGTCACTAAGCATAGGGCAATGCATGCAAGCCACCTCTTCATCCCACTTGGAGCTTGTGGATTGCTCCTATCTATAGCAATCCTTGCGATCTTCCTTTGATGTCCTTTCATAGATGGTGACCCCAATCTATTCTCTTTCTTTAATAAAACCAATTATTTTTCTCCCATGTGCAGTTTGCATTCACATCCAATGTAGGATATCGTATGCTATGGTACGCTCTCGAGGCGTGTCCGTCTCCTCCACATATATATACAATGCCTGCTTTCCCATGTGCACTTTGCACTCATATCCAACGTAGAGAAGATGCCAAAATCGCATATATACATATATATGTAGGTTCCTGCCGCAACATACTATTGGAAAGCTGCTAGTGTCCACTAGAATCTTACGAGGAAGTCGGACTCGTTCGGAAGAAAAGCGACGGAAGAGTAGACTTCCAAACCGAAATACTTCTTTACAGGAAAGGTTTGGTACAGCTCTAAAGAATGTCGTATGTGAATACAAATGTGTAAAAGTTGTGGTTGGTTCATTGATTAGGAGTTTAATATGTATATAGGCGTATCTCTTATGTCCGCCTAGTATATCAGTATTATGGGTACCGTGAAAAACATTGTCATGGAGGAATAGAATTACAATAGCCAACTGTTAAAAAAATATTATGGAGGAGTAGAATTATAATAGTGAGCTTAGTTACAATATTGGTATTATGGGTACCATGAAAGATATTGTCATGGAGAAATAGAATTATAATAGCCAGCTTGGTTACAAGTCATATGTAGTTCGTGGTATACCTAGACTACTAAGGTGCGTACTCAATTACATATAATTAACTCTTGGTGCGGATATATCAAGTATTTTACTATGACTTGCAAAATGAAGTGCATGAGGCATATTGAGGATCCATTACGTCAAGATATAGTGAGATGTGCATAATCTTTGAGGTTAGGGTCAATGTGTGAGGTTATCGAGATTAAGTTCATGTTTTTTGAGAATATGTGTAGTCTAAAGGCTATATATGTATACTCCCATTCTAATAATTAGTAGAGTCAACAACAGCCTCTAAAGTAGGAGCACTACGGAGAAGATCGGCATGATATGTGAGTAGAGAAGCACAAAGATTGGCATCACGAGTGAGTAGAAAAGTGCGCATCCGATTGGCATCAGGTGTGTGTAGAGAAGTGCATAATAAAGATAAATTAAGCATATTGTATCATAATGAAACTAACATGTTTACTAGTCCACACATGTATACGACTTCTGTTGCACTGATCTTTGTGGTGATGATTGTTGCATCTAGCAGACAGTACAGGGTGATCGAACATGCATCTTCACATAATTGCTTTCTGCTTCCTTGCCTTCTGCTGCTTGTGTCCCTGCTGATGTTGATTTTCTCACCCAACGTGTCCAAATTCTGCAGTAGGCTCGTCAGTTCGCCCATGGAACCCAAAACCGCCAGGCCCAATTTGCCAATCATCGTCGTCGTCCTCAAGAATTTGCAGTTGGTACCTATGTCTTGCTGTCTGCCCAGAATTTATCCCTTCCTAGGATTCCATCTCTTCACACATCCACGTCGGCACCAGACCACCAGACATCCAACACACAACAGTCATACATTCAGGCACACATATAATAGTATTCATATGGACACAGCACGCTATGACGCAAACCATGGCAAAAGGAGTCGTGCGAGATTTGGGGTAGACATGCCGAGACACAAATGCCACAAACACTGCAATCTAGGTAGTGACTAGCACGACGGAGAGTCCACTAAGGAGTACGCATAATCGTGCCAAGACACACATGCCACAAAGACTGCAATCTAGGTAGCGACTAGCACGACGGAGAGTCCACTAAGGAGTCCGCATAATCGTGCCAAGACACACATGCCACAAAGATTGCAATCTAGGTAGTAACGACTAGCACGACGGAGAGTCCACTAAGGAGTACGCAAAATGCACAAGCTTGCGTAGCACTCTAGGTAAGATGGTTGCACACCATGATTCATCAACATCAATACATGCTTAGTCGAAAGTATTTAGCGTCATAGCCACCACTATTTGTAAGTGCTAGCAATTGCTTGAACTTCATAATAGCTACCGCAAAAGACATAAGCGTCATTGCTACCACTGTATGTAACTGCTAGCAATTGATAAAACAGTTGGCAAGTATCCTTGAAAACAAGAAAGTTTTGTCGAGATCATGGTCATGGTTAGCAAGCTAGTTGATAGGAGAGATAAAGTAAGTTCCCATGAGGCATATAGATATATATATATATATGTCAAAGATGGAGAGAGTACTGTACCATCCGTGCATGGAAATGCAATGACCAATGAATGGTATGTTTCGAGATACGTGCAAAAGTGAGTTGTAGCCATCAATATTGACCAAACAATGATCCATATATATATGTATGTGCATTTAGCTTTATCAATCACAATTGAGAAAAGCTCTCCTTTGCTCTTGCTTGTACCGCACACATTGATGTCCTAGGGGTGACTTACAACTCAAAGAGTTTTTTGACGCACTCGTATGTTGAATGTTTCTCAATTTGATTCATTGTGTAGTTACAAGTGCACATCTTTATGGATGCATTTGGAAAATTTTCAAAGTTGTGCGCAATTTTTTACCAATCTTATACAATACATTGAGGCTTTTGAATGGGAATGCGGAGCTCTAGAACAATTGTTTGTAGAATTTTTGTTTCATGGCTCACATGATGGACTGTATCAATGATACACAAGTTTTTAATAGGCGCTTTTTGTTTTTTGGAACGTTCGTAGAAAATGGGCGCATATATGAAGTTCAGCACACTCATGTGTTGCATCATTTTGATGCTCTGGATCGCGGCCATGGAGAGCGCTAAAGAGACCAACGCGCAAAAGGTTGTATGTTGCCCAGAATCTGTAATCGAATCCCTTCTCCCGTCCTCTTCTCCGCCGGATTGTTTGCATCGATGTGAGCTATGTACTCCCTGCAATTTGGTATAGTTGGTTGATTGCACTCGCCTCGCAGCTGATCAAGACCGTCCCGCTAGCCAGTACCTGCCTGTTGGTTGGGTATGCATGTGCAATGGCACAGTGTATTTCAGCACTGCATAAAGGTGTTTGGTACCTTGGAAAAGGAAATTAATGCATAGGTGATAATAAGTCATAGCTCTCGTACTTAGGTTTGTATGTATGTCACCTTCAATATGTTAATCACATCTTGTGATATTACTTTTCAAATTTGAATCTTATTTTATCCTAGAGCATTGATTTTTTTTTTTGAAGTATGTACTTTTGGTGCATGATCATCACTTTGCAACCTCACATTGCTTTTCCCCACGATTTTGGAAGCTGGAAGCCTCTCTACGCAACATTTTGCAAAAAATAGCTCCTCTCAAAATCTAATTAGGAAAAAAGATTTTATGCATTTTTATATCCATATATGGTGCTAAACATAAACCTAGTATGTAGTTAACAATGATGTATACATATATAAACTTGCAGTTCAAATTAAAGGCCGACTTTTCTACACGTTTGCTTACAAGTTCTCTTTAATATCTTACAAAGCGTTTCACTATGATGTGAACTCTTTGAAAATTATTCGTTTTCATTTCAGCCAAGACTGTTGTCCGGATCCGGAGACTAGCTAGTGAGTGATCAGTGTGGCAATGTTCCATCTAGTGGATGTGGAGATTTGTGTCCACTAGGTGGAAGTTAAGAAACACAACAAGCCTGGTCTGCATGCATTGTTGACGTCGAGGCTCCTTGCAGTCCTAAGTATGCACCAAGGTTGTGCCTAGTAGGCTTCCTACAGTGGCTATGTGGCATAGGGCCTTGTTGAATTTATCATCCGCAGCTAGGGATATTATTATGTTTAGAAGCTTGCTTCTTCTTCCTAGTTCTAATTGCTTAAACAAGATATACAATCGGAATAAACTCTAACGACTAAGGAATTTAATTTATTTTGTATTTATTAAAAATAAATCTACTAAATATTGATTACTATTGATCATTATTAATTATTTTATGTACTTTAGGTTTAGTGGTTATTATTCGGATATATTTGATTATCGGGCCATGGTTTAGGACAAGTGTCTTGCTCATTTTTATTGTATCGAAAATACTTATAGGTGAGCACACAATCTGTGGAGGCATATTTTCCTATGGCATAATTATAGTCTCTAGGACTATTCCAATAATTACCATCAATGTTAAGTAGTGCATTGCCACAATATTCTGTGTGAAGTTTTATCCGAATATGTGCTAAGCATAAGGCACAATCAACTGGAGCAATAAAAGGTTTAATGTTACCTCCATTGTATTTATTTGTTGCATATCCTATACAATCAGCAGATCCAAAGAAATTGGCTGTTGAGATGGTGACACGTTGAGGAAACATATTTGATGCTGCATTAACCAACTTCCTTGTATTTGCTTGTACTATAAACGTTTCGTGTATGAAAAGACGATCTCCTTCACATTCATGTTGTAAGTAGATTTGTCCAACGAATGGATTTTGTTGTACTGGCTGAGAAGTCGTACTATTTAACAAGAGGAAAATATTAATAATCCACAATATAAAAAAATATCCTACATCTTCCATATTGCATAATTAGCGTATCACAAAGCACACACTACATAATTGGCATGGCATATAGCATACCGCCTTGGAATTATTCCAAGTTTAGGGCTTCAAAACTTTTGTGACGACCTATGCGGATATGGAATCTTATGCTTTTCATGCGCAAGGAATACTGTACATGTAAACGGCTTTATGGTGGATCTAAAACCCGTTGATACAATTTGCTCAACAGCAACACCTGCCCGAGGGACGGTGGGCGGGTACCTGTACGGGATTGGGGAACAACGTTTTCTGATAATAAGGGGAAAGGCTTAGGCAAGATGACGTAGATGCATTAGGAGCTGAACTGGCAGGACGGACGAGCTCTAAGAACGAGCTGTGAAAGCACGAACAACAGGTATGCCAAGCCAGTAATTCCACACATCCAGAAGGGAAACCGTGACCTGCGTAAGTCCTTTTGAACATAGTAATCGGACCTCCGATAGACCTACCAAACCTTTTCAAGAGTGACAAACTAAGAAACGGACAATGAGATCAGAGACAGGGGTGAGAGACAGGGATCGCACATTGCTGACCTTCAGATTGAAAACTTCATGATGCATCACAGGCACGCGCGGCAACCCTGAGGCTACCAAGCTCTAGCTATGTTCAGCTCCTTGCTTGGGGTATTTATCATCCACATGTGCCACATTAGTGCAGATCCTCTGTCTCTGATCAAGTTCAGCATGAAGGAAGCATTCTTCATTAAACACAGCTCACGTACAGGGCCTGCTGGATAACTCACATTGCAGGGGGCTTACCCTGTAAGGTCCATCGCCCCAAAATTCCATACTTCTTCTGGGTCCATCCACCCTGGTGTTGGGAAGAATGTTGCTTTCATCCTCTTCTGGCATGGCCAAGGTCCAGCCACAAGGTCCAGCCAAACACCTCGCCGAACAAAGTCTAAATAAGAAGCAGGAAGAAACCTGAAGTTCTGACAGCCCCATTGCCAGCCGTTTCCTTTCTTGCCAAAAATCCCCTAGGGAGATACTCAGAGAGCTTGGAAACTGAAAACCTCGTTTTGAACCTGTATCCAGCTCCTCCCTGGTAGCTTCGTTACCCCTGCAGTCCTCATCATGCGCCGCATGGCTATGGCATCATCCATCCTGCCAGCAGCTTCATAAATCTGAGACATCAGAACATAAGCTGAGGCACAGCCTGGTTCTCGTTCCATGACCTCCCGGAAAGCTCGTCTGCCAAGCTCCAGGTTTCCGTGTGTGTGACATGCCCCAAGTACGGACGTCCAAACCTTCACATCAGCTTGCAAGGGCATTGCATTGATGAACTCTTCCGCCTCGTTCAGATGGCCCGCACGACCCAGAAGGTCCACCATTGAGGCATAATGCTCAGCCTGTGGGCTGATGCCGAAGCTCTTGGACATAGCCTGGAATAAGCGGGAGCCTTCTTCAAGCCTTCCAGCATGGTTGCAGGCAGTAAGAACGTTCACAAATGTGATACCGTTAGGCTTCAGACCCTTCTCCTGCATCTGCTGAAAAAGATTCAAAGCTCCCTCTGCATCACCGTTGTGAGCATAGCCTCCGATCAACGATGTCCAAGACACTACATCTCTTCCTGGCAGCTGATCAAACAGTCTCAGCGCCTCATCAAGGCTCCCACATTTGCAGTACATGTCCACTAGAGCATTCCCTAACACCGTGTCGCATTCGAATCCATTCTGCAAAACTTGTGCATGAATCTGTCTTCCCTGCTCTAAAGCTGCAACCGCAGTGCATGCTTTCAACACACAAACAAAGGTGACTCGATTGGGCTGCACGCCTTGCATTTGCATTTGCTCAAACAGCTGAAGAGCTTCCTGACCTTGGCCACCTTGTGCATATCCGGCAATGATGGAGGTCCAGAGAGCTACATTTTTGTCTGCGAGGTCGTTAAAAACTCTGTGTCCATCATCCAGGCTGCCACACTTGGCATACATGTCGACAAGTGCGGTCCCAAGATATACATCTATCTTACACCCAGACTTGATCACTTGGGAGTGGATCTCCCTCCCCTCTTGTAACAATCCTATGCTAGCACACGCTTTCAGAGCCGGCACAAAGATATACTCATTGGGTTGCACTCCAGACCGCACCATCTCCTGATACAGTTTGACAGCCTCTTCACCCTTACCCAGGCTAGCCTCTGCTGAGATGATAAGCCGCCAAGCAGATGCGTTTGGAGCAACGATATTGTGGAACACTTGACGGGCTTCAGACAAACAGCGAGTGGAAGCAAAAAGGCGTATAAGCCTCTTTCCAAATGACACATCCTTGTCCAGACCTTGATTGACAGCGAGCGCGTACACTCGTCTCCCGACAGCAAGATTGCGGTTCTTGATACATTCTGCCAGAGCTTCATGCAGCCGTCCCTCCTCCAGGAGGCTCTCCAACCCATCAGAGGAGCTGATATCGCCTCTGCAAAATTCAGGACGATCTGACATGATTTCCAGTCCACCAGCTATCTTGGATTTCCAGTCCACCAGCTACCTTGGCTTCACACTACGAACATTACTCCAGTCGTAGACATTTTACCTCACTTTGAATCCCGAACGATCTGCATTCCGTCCTCTCCGACCCTGCTGTTTGACGACAGGAACGTGATCTTCCATCCACCAGACAGGCCTTCCATCTCCCTGAACCTTGGAGCAATGTTCCTGGTTCCCTTGAGGAACTCCAATCCTTTGCTTATCCCTGCGTGCCGCAAATCTTCGAACCCTATCCGACTCCCCTGCTTGAAGATGCTCCAGAATGGTGCATGATCCCCTCGAGATCGTTCCTGGGCTTATAAAAGCACCCGCTTGGCTGATTGCTGAAGCAAATGCTTTCTTCAGGCCTGCGGTTTCTGCCCTCCTCATTACCTACGTTTCTTGCGTGGAGGAGAAACCCACTTACAGGCAGGGACCGGAACTCCCGCAGTACAGCAACCATAGCTGCCTAAATAAACAAGTGGCCCGGCTTCCAGCCAGCACCATGAAATCGCCTGGGACGTGAATGGACAGGGTTCAGCATAAAGAAGTGGTAGTGATATGGAATGAACCGGTGCAGGGATTCAATTACATAGCACATCATTCCTGAGTCTGGGGCTATGACCCAAGGAAGGCAAGAGCCGATAGGGTTTTCCTCCACTAGTGACTGAACTGCTAGGGTTTAGGGTTTTAGACGCTTTGAGGAAGCAGCGTGATTGGTGACTATCAAATGCAGGTGGAAATGCAGGACGGTTGAGAGCTGCAGAGAGACGGTATTGAGAGTTGCGGAGCCATGTCCTGGTGCATCAGGCGGAAATGCATTGAGCTATGTACATTGCACGGGCTGCGTCCCCGGATGCCTGTCCCGGAAGTTCCTCCTTGGCTAAGCTCATGGTACCTGACTGACATGGGAGTGGATGTTTCCCCTGGGGTCCAGGGATCAGGGGGGCAAGGGTTGACAGATGGGTTGAATGCCGCTGAGCTCCAGGTCCCTGCGATTCACGGGCTTCTGGGGCAATTGAGGATGTTCACTTCAGTGACTGTAGGAGGACAAGGGGGTGGACTGAGCGCAGGACTGGTCCCTGTATCGTGGGTCTCATCAAGGAATCCGTTTCTGGGGGGAAGTGTGCGGTTCAAGAGCCAAAAGAAGAAGAAAAAGAAGAAGGGTCACAGGCGGAAGGCTTCCAAGGAAGACACGATGCGACTGCAGATGCTGCGGAGGGAGAGGAAGATGAGGAAACTGAGCATGTCCCCTGAAGAGCTATTAAAGTATAGAATGCAAAAGGTAAAGAATTGTGCATTGTTGTTCAGATGTTGTTGAGAGATGTTGCTTCTTTGCATTGGTTGTCATTGGACGGTAGAGCTGTGGTGAAGTCTGGTGGTTGTGACTGGATGCAGGCTCGGAAGAAGATAGAGCGTCATGAGCAGGCCATTAAGAAGTATGCTCTCCCCGAGACGCCAGCTAAACCAGATGACCCGGAGGTGCTGACACCAGAGCAACTGCATGCCTTGAAGAAAATCGGTTATAAGAACAGGAACTACGTTCCTGTAGGGCGGCGTGGGATTTACGGTGGAACAATTCAGAACATGCATTTGCATTGGAAAAAGCATGAAACTGTGCGGATTGACTGCCAGAACCAACAAGCTGGTGAGGTTAGGGCCATGGCAAGGGAGCTGGAGAAGCTTTCGGGAGGGAAAGTCATCGACATTCATCAGGGAACTACCATAATCATGTACCGAGGGAGAAACTACAAGCAGCCGAAGAAGTTGATTCCTGATAATATGCTGGATAAGCGAAAGGTGGACGCATCTTCCTACCCGGTCTCCTTGACTTGACGCATTCCTCGTCTTTGTCTTTTGGGTTATCATGTCTTACTGGACGAAGACCGCTAATGCATTTCATTCTTGCAGGCCTTGATTAGATCACTGCATGCGCAGTCACTTCAAGCTTTGAGGGAGTACGTAGGAAAACTGGAAATTGAGCTCAAGAAAGTTCAAATACAAATGGCCCTTGAGGCAGCCAGTGCTCCTCCACAAGAGGTGGCAGATAATGTTCCTTCTGTGGAAATGCAGGATCCTGGCAAGTCGTCTCAAGCACTTTTGCAGGCGAAGCTTGCAGACTTTTCAGACGAATCAGACTTGTCGGACTCCGACTCCGTCTCGGACTTGGACTCCGACTCCGACTGGGGCTCGAGCACTGACACCGACTCCGATTCCGATTCCGAATCCGAATCCGACTCGGGCCCGTACAGGGAATATGAGCCTGAGACTGTGACCCAGGACAGACTATGATGCTGAGACTTTCTCGGATTGGTCAGTTGGGTCAGGTCCCTCAAAAGACAAAGACAGGACTTTCTCAAACGAGATCAATGGCGCCGTGGACAGACAGGACCTAGAGAAAAACCATGGTCGGAGTAAAGCTGGGTATGGGGAAGACAGCAAGCAGCTTTATTCTATATGGGAGAGAAACCTTGAAAGGTTGGTGGCTCGATTAACAGTCTGAACGTGGAGGATGATGTGTCGGATGGGATTCAATCTGATTACGGACGGGGACGAAAGATTGAATCGAACGAAAGACGAAAGCAGCTGGCCCAACCGCCGAAAAATGCCGTGCTCTGACTCAGTCTGGAGCCTAGTCGTAGTGAGCTAAGGTTAAGAGAGTCAGTGAACCTGGAAGCCAGCAGGGTGTTGGCTAGGATAGATCTGGCGCCAGAGCTTTAAACCTAGTGTCTGTGGAAGGCTGTGGTTTAAACCTCTGGCAGGTGGGAGCTATCCGCGAGAAGGAGGCTATAGCTTGCCAGCTTGGTTCTTGCGAGTGAGCACTTGGCGGTGAGAGACCCTTCAGGGAAGCACTGCAATTCAAGCTTGGTGACTTGTGAGGTAGTAGGTTGACCGATCTGGTAGCTCAGGTAGAGTTAGGAGTATGTGATTGAGTTCTAGAATGGGGACTAGCTCTTGCTAGAAGCTGCAGTGTGCAGCGTTTTGGGAGATGAAAGTGAAGCACAGTATGGTACGGATTGAGCATCGGTATGACTCACATGTAGGTACTTGTGGCGGTAGCAAGTGTCTGCTCAAATCTGTAAGAGATACAAGTCTGCCCTTCCCAAGGTGTGAGCTTGTGGTTGCATGGGCCTCGGTCATTGCAGCTTAGTATGAGGTGTAAACATATTTATCTACTGTATTAAGGTTCAATTACTGGACCCTCCTTCAAATTTTGTTAGTGTTTTCATCCGCGTAGATAGCACAGACAGGGTCGAAAAGATGAGCTTGCTCTGCACATGGCTCCTATCTCCAACTAAAAATTCATGAACTTCGTCTCCCTGCTCAATCCAACTCTTTCCAGGCTTCTTCCACGCTCCTGCACTTGTTCTCAGCTTCTCCACCTTATCAGCGTCCTCCGGCATATTAGCCTGTCTGTACAACGTGGACATCAGAACATAAGGTGCTGCCTCCCTTGAATCCAGTTTCACCGCAGATTCGAAAGCACGGCGTCCACAATCTAGGTTACTGTAGTTTCGGCACGAGCCAAGTATAGACAACCACATTGCTAGATCAGGTTCCATGGGCATGCCTGCGATAACGTCCTCAGCCTCTTTGAAGAGTCCTGCACGGCCAAGGAGGTCGACCAGATTTGCATAATGTTGTAGCCCAGGTGCAATGCTGTGATCTCCCATGGACTTGAAATACTGCAGGCCCTGATGCACCAGGCCTGCATGGCTACAAGATGTCAGAACATGGTTGAAGGTCACTTCATCCGGCTTTGTCCCTGCATGAAGCATTTCCTCGAAACACTCCAAGCTGGTTTCGACTTCTGCTTGCCGGGCATACCCAGCGATTAACGAGTTCCATGATAGAACGTCAGGCTCAGCCAATGTGTCGAACAGCTGCTGAGCTTGCTTCATGCTCCCACATTTGCCATATGCTAGAATGAGACTGCTGGCCAGAAGAGATCTCAACGGAAGCCCACTTTGAAGAAGGTCACGATGGACCTCGACGCACATGCTTAGAGCCCCCACACCGCTGGAGGCTTTCAATATACAGAGAAATGTGGACTCATTTGGTACTACACCCTTCTTCTGCATTTGGCCATATAGTTGGATGGCTTCCTCACCTTGTCCTAGGTCAGCATACCCTGCGATTATGGCGTTCCACGATACAATACTGCGCTGGGACAATGCATCAAACACACTTCGCGCATCTACGAGGCTTCCAAATCTGGCGTACATGTGGATAAGAGTGTTGCCAACAAAAGTGTTCAATTCATGACCCATTTGGACAAGCTTGGCATGCAGTACTTTACCTCTGTGCAGTGATTCTACTTTCACTGCTTGCCAATTTATGTTTGACTCTTGCTCCATGGCGGCCATGCTAACACAAGCTTTTAGTATGCTTACAAATGTCCAAGTATCTGGCTGGAACCCTGCCTCCTCCATACGATCATAGAGTTCAAGAGCACGTGCACCTTGTTCTTGCTCCACATACCCCTCTATCAGTGCGTTCCATGACTCCACAGTGCAGTGGGTCTGGATTTCAAATACAGACTGGGCATCCTCCATACGACCACAGACTGCATACATACTAATTAGAGTGGTGGCGACGTAATCGTCTAACTCACAGCCATACATGAGAATCTGTGTATGAATGGCCTTACCCATCAGCAGGGCATCCATCTTCAGCAGTTGACCATTGACCAGTGTACCTTGCTCTGTGGTTGCCAAGCTGCCACAAGCTTTCAGGACACTGACAAAGATTCTATCATGTGGGCTGACGCTTTCCTCGTGCATTTGTTTGTACAACTGCAAAGCTTCTTTGTACTGCCCTTGTTGGACATATCCTGCAATCATCCCATTCCATAACACAATGTCACGCTGACACAGCGTGTCAAAGACTTGCCGAGCTCGATCCATTTTTCCACATCTTGAATACATGTCCACTAGAGTAGTCCCAACATACAGATCTGACTCGCATCCACAGGCTACTACGTCTGCATGTACACTCTTTCCCTCTTCCAGGTCCTGTAAGATGCCACAAGATTTGAGCACACTAACAAACGTGTACTTGTTGGGGATGATACCTTCCTTTCTCATTCTCTTGTACACTTCAACAGCTTCCACATGTTGTCCATCCTTGGTGTACCCAGAGATAATAGCAGTCCATGAGAATGCTGTGCGCCGTGGCAACCTGTTGAAAACGTTGAGGGCATGTGGAAGGCTCCCGCATTTGACAAACATGTTCACTAGAGACTCACCCAAATAGCTGTTTGACTCAAATCCGTTCCTCATAACGCGAGCATGGACTTTCTTAGCCTCTGCCAGGGATCGTTTTTCAATACATCCCTGCAGAAGGTAGCGGTAGATCTCAGTGTAGATCGCCAACCCCTGCTCCTCCATGAGCTGAAGCACGTCAAGTGCCTCCTCGAGTTTTCCTTCTTCACACAAACTCTTCAGCTTCTGGGTGCCATCAGACACATCAACTTCCCTGCGCGATTCATGAACTGCTATCATTCAGCTTTAATAAGATGGCAATCAGGCATATTCTACCTCTGGTATCCCATAGCTGAGCCAGAAGTGACAGACTACAGCCAAACTCACCATTTGAGTGTGCTCCAACCCATTCGAGCGTAGCTAGCTGTGTCTCTACCCACGGAGGTTTCAGCGAATTATTAATCCACAGAGCAGCATTTGTTCTCTTGTGCCTAAAGTCGGGTTGCTGGGGATTTTTCTACAAGCAAATCCGAGCACCCAAGTCAAACGTGGCACACTGTCAAATCCATGGAAACACAATGACAGAATACTACTACCTTGTACAGCCTATTATCCTTCCACTGAGAGGGATCCAAGAAGAACTCCTCCCACAACACCTTCTGCTCCTCCCTCTTCACATCTTTGGGGGACGGCCCTTTTACTGCACACAACCAACATCCTTTGACTCCACTTAAGTCTGCATGCTGAAACTTCACAACCAGGTTGTGCCAGTAAAAGCTCGGACAAACCTTTGATAGAGGCCACAGCCTTTAGTCTATGCTCAATTGAATCGAGCTTGCTTTTCACCCAGCTCGGGTTGAGTTCGCTGTCCACCCATAGGCCCTCCTTTGTGACCTTGTTACGGAAGTCGGGAAAGTCCACAGTCCTCTAGAAACCCACAACAAGAGCCCATGTCAGGAGTAGCACAGGTAGAAAACGATGTCCAATTCCACAGCAGGAGGAAGGAGATGGAATTCCACCTTGCTTGATCGGTTATCCCACCAGTCTAAAGGCTCCGAGAAGAAGTTCTTCCAGAGCCGTTCCACTTCCGTCGCCTCCTCCCCCTCCATTCCCTCAATTTCACCGTCACTAGCAAATCCGCAGCAGACTGACTGGGCAGGAACGACTGCAAATATGAATAAGCGATGATCCCGTGAAGCAGCACTGACACTGGGGCCTGGTTGCAGCCACTTAAGCCGCCACATCGCATCCCCATTCCTTGTGCTTGTGGCCTGTTTGAACAAAATGCAAGCAAGCGTCCACTGCACAGAAACTGCAACACCGAGCATGGTTCTCTCATGACAAGCGTCCTGCAGATGTTTGGTGAAGGCGGGATTAGCGAGAACTGAGGATGGGATAAGGAGCGGCGAAACCCGGTCGGCAATGTTTCGCCAGTATGACCGTTGGACGGAGACGAAGCGCATTACTGGGTTGCAGGATTCAAAAGTTTCGGAATTCTGTCAGGCTCAGCCCTGTGCGGATTGCGAAGAATGGCAGCTTGGATGCAGGAGAAGAGAGGCTGGTTTGATGCGGCGTGGTCCAGTTCCTTGATTATGACAAGGAAGAACAATTGCAAGCTGTTTTTGAAGCATTTTGCTACAAATTTTGCAGACAAACGCCGGTGCTGCTGCTATTGCTAGGCCAAGGGAATGGATTCCTGGACTAAGGAGGAGGAGGCAGCACTGCAGAGTGCATATTATGAGGTGAAGCCGTCTGCGAACTTCTGGCTTGATATTGCGAGAAAGGTGAGTGTGCCTTTGTGATCCTGGTAGGCTTCAATACATGGATAACTGTTCAGCTCGAGCGTGGTTATGCTGCAGCTTGCAGCTATGGTGTCTTAGGGTTTCCGCGCTGCGTGTCTTGCAGGTGCCAGGAAAAACGGCCAAGGACTGTTTCGACAAGCACTACTCCGCGTTCCCCACGCCTCCACAGCTGCAAAGAGCATCCCGTCGTAGATCTCCTGCAAAAGGTGCGGGAGATCTGGTAGTGTATGAGTCTGAGACGGAGGATGGAGCGAGTGGTAAGAGGAAGCGTAAGAGGAAGCCTACACTGAGCAGGTCTAGGAAAATCGTGCGGGAAATGATGCGGCAGCAGCGCATGGCAGAGGAAGGCTATGAAGCCGATGAGTTTGCTGCTTTGGAGTGTCTTGGAGCCGCAAATGAGAACCAGGCCCTGACGCCGGTGAGCTCCACCCGACGAAACGTGCAGCCAAGTCCAGTTCAGCAGGCTGGCAAAGGGAAGGGGAGCAGGAAAGCGGTGCCTCAGCAAGATGTCGGGCAACAAGAGAATCGTAGTCCCGAGGTGTTGAAGCGGACTGTGAATCATGTGCAGCTCGACCGGTATATCGACCTGTTGCACAGTCGGAAGAAGCAGGATAAGTCGCTAGCTAGAGCCGCTTCTAAGCGGCCAAGAAGTGGAGCTTCGAGCAGGATTGTTGGCAAAGACTTCCATTCCCTATTGGAGGCCAAATGCGCTGTCATATCGACTGCGGAAGAGGTGCTCAGGAAATGTTCAAAATTGGAGGGTCCGCATTGCATTGATCACACTTTCGACGAAGACAGTGGTGATGACCTTAGTCTGGAAGCTGGAATCGCAGCTTCGTTATTGTAGTTTATCATACCTGAGTTCTATCTGACTATACCATGAATTGGTTACCAAACATTCTTTGCAGCTTGTATCACTGCATTAACAAGATCTTCACTGTAATTGGACTAGAGTAAGGTGCCGTAGGCTACTTGGCAGACACGGTGGAAAAAAGTGTAGGCTCTCCTCATTTTCAGAGGTTCTCAAGTAAATCTGAGGCTTGTTCTTGAAAGCACTGAGTGGTCTGGTTCAAATGCTGGTGTAATTTGGTCAGTTCACCCTTCAGCTGCAGAATGATGGTATCTTTGGTTTCCAGGGCAAGTCTTACGCGCTCTGCAATGGTGTCGATCCTTTTCACCTGGACAGTGGAACCGATTACAGTGCACGATGTATTGAGACTTTAGTCGTCTGTAAATGAGAGTTGAACTGAGAGCAGGTTTCACTCCTGCAGACTTCTGGATTACCTTTTGCAACTTATATCCTTGCATTTCCGAAGCACGTCTGACGTCATCCTGTTTCCTATCATTCTCCCATATTTCCTTCTCCTTTTCCATTTCTTTTCCTGCAGTGGAGGTGATGGGTGGGTGGTCATGAAGGTGCGAGTATGCGCTGTTCCCTTGACTGGTACTTACTCAGGGCAGTTATTTCATCTTCTTGTTTCTTGCTTATCGATTCAAGCTTGAGGTTCCATTCCTTGGCCTAGGATCATTACGTATGCTGCACTTAGTCTTGCATGCTTTGTTTTTCAGCGCTAATTAACAGTTAGTAGCAACCCATACCAAGCGACGTTGTAATACCTCTCGCTGGTGCCGCAGTCGATCATCTTCAGACTTGAGGCAGACTGCAGCAAGCTCCTCCTCAAGACGAGACACTTTCTGACGCAGAGAGTTGCTGGATGCGGTCAAATCCTCCATCGTCCTTTCTGACTGCCACAGAAGAAGATCAGCGGTTTACCCCATGGTGGATTGCCTGTCGAGCCAAGACAGTGATACACTAAAATCTCACCTGGTTCTTATAGCTCTGATATTTATTCTCAAGGTCGGATATGGTGGCATCGTAGGTGTCCCTGAGCTCAACCACTGTCCGCCTGTGCATCTCTTCCACATTCTCTCTTCTCATGGCTTGGGCTCTCTCCTGTGCAGCAAGCTCCTGCAATGCAAACGCAGAGGCTCTCTTAAAAATCCAGTGAATCGCCCACCAACGACGTCAATCAAAAAGGCCACAGGACAGCACCTTACCTCCTGCACTCTCGACGTGCTCTCCGCAAGTTGAGTCTCGAGAGCCCTGCACTTCTTGTCAAAATTATGGATACGTGACTCCAGTTTCTTCTTCTGCTTCGCATTCTCGAGCGACAGGCTCTCGATCTTCTTCTCCTTCTCCGTCAGCTTGTCCCTCAACTTGCCAATCTCCTCCTGTTGAACAGAGTCGAACACAGGTCTCACAATGACGAAACCTTCAGGACCAGAACCCTCCATCGCAATCGGCTATCTGTGCAGCAATCCCGGTCCCTGAGAGCGACCCAAGCAGGGAGAGAGAACCGGCCTGGTACAGGAGTTGAGATTGGAGGCGGAGAAGCTTTCCAGACGCCGTTTCCTTGGCTCCGGCTGCATCGGTGACGCTGGGAGATGCAGGCCTAGGGTTTTGGCTGGCTGCGTCGGGGACTTGGACCGAGGGGGTTGCTGAAGCAGGCCGCACCCGCAGTTGGCTGCGCAGTGCGTGCACCGACACCTTGAGCTGCTCGTATCTCTGCAGCCTGTCGCCTGCCGATGCGTCGTCCTCCGTGGGCGGAAGCAGCAGACCCCTGCTCTGCATTCTGAAATCCGACGGCATTGTCCCTGTTTGTCCTCGATGTCTGAATTGCCCTTCACCATGATTGCCCAGATTGATACTCACGCATCTTCATGCCGTTGGAGGCATTCGCAGGAAGCAAGCTTGAAGCATGGCCGTTACTTCACACTCACTCTAAGATAAAGAGTCTGTTGGCAGACAACGCTGTAACCTCCAGTTCGAACCCGTCCAGGACTTGCGACTTTGATAGATACAGCTCGTCTTCTACACTGGTAGTTCTCCCCGACCCTGATACGGAGGGAAGCAGCAAGGAGGTGAACGTGGGAAGGAACAGATTGGTAACGAGGAATTGTACAGTCCTGCAGCCTGAGACATTCTAATTCAAATCTGCTTTGTAGTTTGGCTTCTCTCCTTGGCAAAGATATTCATCACAAGAGTTTGCAGTGCCCCACTCCCGCCGTAGTCTCACGATATCGTTGCTGAACGTAGATCCAGCAGTCCCGATGAAGGAGGTGGCTAGCGCATGAATGGTCTTGTCAAGCATGCCCATCACCTGCAACCCGGAAGCTCACTCTTTTAGGCAAGCAACGCAAGGTGGAGATGCTGAACTCGACATACAAGGAGATGGATGGATGACTTATACCTCCGAACTCTTGTCCAGCCCGTGCTTCACCAGCAGAGAATCCCACTTCACACGAGAGTCGTGCTCGGGTCTGGTGATTGCAGGGATAGGTTTGCCGGCTTCCATGAGCATGGCTTTCAACAGGTCGATCTCAGACGGAGCTGCATCTGAGGAGATGAACACGACTGAAGCATTTGTTGCCTGGAGTCGTCGAAGTATGCAGCCTGCAGCTTGAGGGATCGGGAAGAAGCAGTCTTCGGGGTTGGTATTGCTGCACATGGTTTTAACTCACCGTGTGTTAAGCAGTGGAAGAGACGAGAACTCTCAATTCTGCTACCATGCCCCGTGACAGATTCTGCAGGAGGGAAGAAGGAACTCACCAGAACATCAACCATCCGTGTCTCCGGAAGTGGAACGACAGGAAGTTATTTCCCAGATAAGTCTGGATAAAGCGCTGTGCAGTGAGCACGATGAGCCTGCTAGGCTGGATGATGGTCTTGCAGGCTGGACGTGCAAGAGGCCCTCCAGCCTGCTGCTGCCAGCTCTGCTCCACATCAGCGTAAAACACATCTCCAATAGCAATGACCTCATCTTCCACACCGAACTTGGCTAGGAAATCATCCAACCCTGGGTGAGACGGTACACTGCTTCCCCCAAGTTCAGGATCACTCGGCCAAGCATCCTCCCACAAACCCCAGGTAACTCCTGCCGCCTTCAGCTTCGCCCGCTTATCCTCATCGAGATAACAATTCCGGAAATAGCAGATGAACCTGTCCACATTCACCTTCCCTCTCCCTGCTTCAAACTCATCAAACGTCAGCACCGTCCTGTTGCCTATGCAGGACTTGATATGGCCCACGTCGAGAGCACTGCTCATGTCGTACGCCCACACCTCATACCGCTTACTGGGCAGCACCAGACTCCGATTCAGCAGAGCCGCGAAGAACATATGCTTCTCCACGCAAATGAGCCGGTTGGAGAACTGCCCAGACACGCACACGGCAAGCAGGAACCTCTCCTTCTCAGGCCGCCACACCACCTCCCGCCTTCCCCCCGCCTCCCCAGCCTCAACCTTGTGGCAATGTGCGCCGCCCACAACCGGAGCCTGCCCCCCGCTCACCGAGTCAACATTCCCTAAGCTCTCCTTCAGCGTCTGTTGCATCCTCCTGTTCAATTCAAGCTGCGCCAGAATTCCACTCCCCACCTCCTCCATCCCAGGAACGCTTCCAGTAGCCGTACGGAGCTCCAAGATCCCTTTCTCCTGCTCCTTCAGCATCGACAACACGCCCAGCTCTGCGTGCATCACCTGCCTCCCCATGCTCACCGTGCCCTCGCCTGCAGACCAGACATTGCGCTGGCTGGTGGTGGTGAGGTACAATGCCAGCAGCAGCGCGGGAAAGAGCACCATCAGGTAATACCGCTTGTCCATCCTCTTCCTTCCCGCTTGCAAATTCCTCAAATTCCTTGCCTCACAGAAAAGGGACACCTACTGAAGAACGAAAGAAAGACGGGTGCTCGCAATCAAAGCAGCCTAGCCATCCAGTTGCCCCGGCACCGGCACCGGCAACGGCCAGGGCAAGGGCAAGGGCAAAGCTTCCTGGAACTTCCGGCGCAGGCGAGCCTTGAGCCCGGCGTCGGCGAAGGTGTAATCGATGGCGCTCTCCGCCAGCAGCCTGAGGTCCTCGAGAGACAGCCCGAAGCAGGAGGCGGCTAGGGCGTACTCCCGGGAGAGAGTGGTACGGAAGACGGAGGAGTCGTCGGTGCAGAGGAGCATGGGGTGCTGGACCTGCCAGAGAGCGCGGAAGTGATGATCCGCCAAGGACGCCATGCTGTTGGTGCGGAGGTTGGAGGTGAAGCAGACCTCGACGGGGATCCTGGACAGCAGCAGCGACTCCCACTCGGAAGCTTCCAGGCAGCAGACATGACCGAGGCGGTCGGGGCGGAAGCGCAGCATGTCGCGGACCTCCGGGCCGGACCCCGGGATCTCCCCGCAATGGAGCGTGACGGGCAGCCCCTGCGCCCGAGCCCAGGCCAGCGCCGGGAGCCAGGATCCCCAGGCCCCGCGCGCCGGGTTCCCGGACAGGTCCACCCCGACCACGGGCTTCCCTTGCGCGCGCAGCTCCTGCGCCAGCCGCACCGTCTCCATGGCCTGCGCCTCGCTCTCCCGCCGGTCGATGCTGAGCAGGAGGCGGCAGAAGCACTTGGAGTCTGCGTCCGCCATGGCCATCCCCGCCAGCACCGCCTCCGCGTACGAGCGCTTGCTCATGGCCGCGCCAGGGATGCTCTTGGGCGTGGTGCGGAGCTCCAGGTACACGACATTGTCGGCTGCGAAGTCCTGCACCACCTCGGCCGCGATGCGCTGCACCGTGTTATGATCCCGGATCACGCTGTGGATGGCGTCGAACAGTCTGAAGCAGTCCGCCAGCGTGCGCTCCGGCTTCCTCACCAGGGCCTGGACGTCATCCAGGCTCCCCGCCCTCGCCGCCAGCTCCAAAAGCGTCGCCTCGCGGATGCAACCGTTCATGTGCGCGTGCACCTCCACCTTCGGCAGCGCCCGGCACGCCGCCTCCATCCCCGCCCCCTTCCGAGGAACAACTCGATCTTCACACCAAGCAGCAATCAGAAAATTCGAAGATTGTTATAACTGCAAAATTTGAAGTATCTACATCACATTACCAGAAAATGGAACGAATGGCTATCATAATCCGCGAGCTGAAATTAGGTCGCTCGTGGCTGGAAGAAGAGGGGACTCACTAGCATTGGTGACTGCCGCCGGCCTTCCTAGACATATGTACCATGTGACGACATCGATTGTGCCATCAGCCGTCTCCAGTTCTTCTCCACAGCTGTGAAATTCAACCTACAGACACTAGTGTGCAAGAGTAGCAGCAGCATCAGGACTTTCTTGGCCCCGGGCACTGAGCTCGTCGTAGAACATCTTCACCTTGGGATCGACCTGGATCTTCCTCCTGTCCAGACCTCGGAGTCGCAACCCCTCGAGGCTTTTCACTCTGGAGAGGGCAACGTACACCATGCCCACACCGAATGACCTTGACAGATCTGTCTCCACCTTGTCCAGAGTCATGCCTTGGCACTTGTGGACGCTGAGAGCCCATGCCAGGGACAGAGGGACTTGCGTCCTCCTGGCTAGCTCGTAATCTCCTTCCGTGATGCTCCAGGGCTCTGGTCCCATCACTCTGGGTGTGGGATCACCTGCAAACTCCACCACCGGCCACATGCCGCAGGGGCTATGGAACTTCACGAATGGAGCTGCCGAGGGGTTATCTGTAGGGCAGAAGCCGACCACCACCCCTCTGGCTCCGTTCACCAGGCCCACCCCCGTCTCCAGGTTCTTCAGTAGCATCACTTGTGCCCCGACGCAGAGCCGGATCGTCTGACTCACGCCCAGCTTCTCCACCATGTCCTCTGCTCGCTTGTTTCTGACGAAAATCTCATCCTTCGCAGGAAAGGCATATTTCTGCCCTTGCAGTGACTCCAGATTCACTTCGTTCTCCTGGCCCACCTGATTCTTGTGCGGGTACAGCTTAGTGTAGCCAACTCTGGCTCCATCCACCATTTTTTGACTATCTGTACAACTGAGAAGCCGTTGATAGGTTCTGTCAGAACAAGATCCTCTGCGTATTTCGTTCAGCATGGACACGAAGTCCTGGTCTGCCTGCCTGAAGACCTGCGTGAGTTCAATCTGCAGGTCGAAGCACTGCCTCCAAGTGGCTGCCTCGAAAGCAAACCCTTTCCGCTCGATAGGCGGGAGCTGGAAGAAATCTCCAGTGACCACAAGCTGTATGCCCCCGAAAGGACGGCTACTCTTCTTCACAGCTCTGCCGATGTACTCCAGTTTATCAAAGAACTGGCCGTCTATCATACTTATCTCGTCAACAACAAGCGCGCGAGCCCTGGCCCATCGTGACCTGGCCTCGTGCTTCCTCCTGTCATTCAGCTCACTCGCAAGTGCCTCCTTGCTCTTCTCCCCGGGCATCACTCCAGCAAACGAATGCAGCGTAGTTCCTCTCAAAGCACACGCCGCCAGGCCAGTGGACGCCGTCACAAACACCGTGTCCGGACCATGCATCATTTTCAAAATCCGTATAGCAAAATCCAGCAAGAAACTCTTCCCAGTCCCCGCAGATCCCGTCACAAAAACAGACTTCCCCTCTTGGATTGCCCTAAGCACCTGCATCTGCTGCTTCGACGGCGCAGCCTCCAACTTCTTCACAACTTCTTCCCTCCCGCTCTGAGCTAATCCCGCCACAGCTCCAGGTTGCACGCCTACTCCCTCCACTTTCATCCTCTTCCCGGGCCCGGCCTCCGCAGCATCACCAGAATCAAACCTTCCAAAGCTCTGGCCAGGCACAGGCCGCCTCCTTACCGACCTCCAGCCATCCCCGCTCTCAACCACGCAACTCCGGTCCTCCGAAAACCTAGCTTCAGGCACGGCGTCCAGGCAGATCGGATTCCCTTCACAACCTCCTCTAGACTGCATCCCTCCGGCCTCCCTCCCGCTCAGATCTTGTTGCAAACAAAATGCTGCAAATTCACATCCAAAACACGCAAATGTCAGCACCGCATTTCCCTCAATCCCGTACGTCATGGACGCCTCCAACCACAGCCACCTTGAGCAGAAGTCGGTTCCGCCAGCGGAAGCACACGAGCCGTGCGCTGCTGGATCTGCAGGCGCCGCGAAAGGGCCATCTCCCTGTGCCTGGCCATACGCTGCATCTGCTCCTTGGTGATGGACTTTTCCGCCGCTCGGGGCCCTGGAGCGTCATCGTCGCTGTCCTCCAGAACCACCACCTGCGGCATTGTGCGTGCCGCTGCCATCAAGCCCACTCCGCTCCGCTTCGCTCCGCACCAGGCCCCGTCTTCAGTCGATCAGCTCTATCGACCCCCGGGAAGTGCTGCTCCCGGGCCACCAAGCGATCCACACAAGCTCAAACTCGGAGAGGCGGGAAACAGGCCCCCACAGTTTCGGCCTTCTAGCTACTGTATGCAATTTCATACAGACCTTCGCACTTCATCACAAGTAAAAGCAAATGAAATTTCAAGTTCATTTTCATTATCTCATCCACAACCTTTGAGTCTTTCTAGTGAATGTGGAGACTTTATAAAAAGAACGAGATGGGAAATCCCATCTACCCCAAGATAAAAGGAGACAACCCACAACCACCCAGGCCAGGGGGCACACCTCCGTACTAATCTACCTCCAACCGCCCCCAAGATGTCGTCTTCCGAGATAGGGAAGGGCCTACTTACCACTGATGTCGCCGATGCCGCGTCTCCACCACTCGTGATCGTTCTAAAGATCGCAATGGCTAAATTTGCAGGGCGATAGAAACCCGTTACTTGAAATATGCCATGATACTGGAAAGGGGGAGGCCAACCTCGCCCCTGTTGTTGTGATAGGCCCTTGCACACTCCTTGATGAAACGAGAGAAAACCTTACCCAAGGCCCCATGGGTTTCAATGGCAAGGGGGATGAAAATGAGATCTTGCTGCATGGGCCTGTACTTGCGCTCCCTTCCGCCCCCCAACCTGGAGGGTTGATGATGACATGGTCACTAACAAATCTCTCGTTCGGTCGGTGACAACTACGTCCCCAACCGAGACCTCGTCCCTCCGCATTAAGAAAAGGTCAACTCTGATACAAACGCCATTGAGTAGAGTATACTGCCACTCCTTGAAAGGGAAGAAACCACTCTCCTTGGCCATCAAGAGACGTCTCGGACGGCATCGTGTGTAGCAATACGCTGTCCACCCATTGGGCAACGCGCTCTGTGGGCCCCAGGGTCGTCGATGGAGGCCCCACGGCAGCAGGCCGGAAGAGAAGAGGCTAGTGGTTGGACCAGATCCGGCCGAAACCTCATCGCCGTAGAAAAAGAATATGATGCGATTTGGAATGCCTAGATGCAAGGGCGGGCCAGAAGCTAAGAACTTGCACCCTTCCCTGAGCAAGAGCGAAGAGAGCTCTAGTAGGACGAGGAATAGATGAATCCAGAAGAACACCCTGCAGCATCTCCCCATAATGCTTCTCCTACAAACCCCGAAGCCCGTCTACGAGAAATGAGGAGACATAGCCTCCCTAGCTAGAGGGGCTAAGAGCTCCCTAGTCGACCTTAGGGACACTGGAGGGGGAAGCAGCCCTCTCAATTCCTACGACGAAATTCCCCAAGATGCTGCTATCTCGGATAAGGAAGCGAGAGGCCAAAATCGGGGCCGAGAGGGCCCAGCTTCCTAGAAAAGGCGCTGGTGCCGAGGCCTCCATGGCCCAAAGACCTGCGCCACCAAAAGCAATAGCGAGGGATGCATGTCGCCGCGCCAGGTTTCCGGCCGCACATTCGAAGGAACCTGGGCCGATAGTGTCTCCCATAGACTGCATAACCAGCTTGTCGAAATCTCCGATGTGGGCTTCTCCGTAGCCCAAAGCTTGCTGGCCCCCAACACCCGTGAAATCCTTTGGGGGGTCACCTCCTGCACCATAGTTGTAGCTAGGATAAAGAGCTCTGAAAAATCATAAGAAGGATCCTCAAGAGAGAAGTAGTCACGGAGGTGATCATAGACAGTTCTAGAAAGACCCCCAGAAGAGAGCCGCAGGGCGATAGTTAGAGCGCGACCAAAAACCACCCTGTTTCGATGGAAGGGCTCCTCAGCCACAAACTCCAAGATATCCGATAGGATGGGGAACATTTGGAGCTGGGTGAAGGGCCCGAAGAGAAGCAATAGTCTCCTCAGACGCCGGAGCCACGGCTCAAAACTCAGTACCCCTAGCATACCGCCACGCGACCAAGCGGAAGCACCTTTGAGACGCTACCAGGGGTCTTGACAAACCTGATCAAGTTTAGCCGACTCCAACCTCGATCGAGCAGTACAACCACCTTCTTCATGAAGAGCTTGCCAGTCCCCGGCCCGGAAACGGCGGAGCCGGGAGGCAACCTCCATGTGGCCTAAATTCCCACCTCTAGAGCGACGGAGACACCACCTGGGGAAGAAAAGGAGCAAAGTCCACGTAGACCAAAGTCTTGCTCCGGGTGGACCACATTTACAAGTCTTGACAAGTGGGCCGTTAGGCACCCCATTTTGACACACATCCATTTAGAACCTCCGTGTCTCTTTCACTTGTCACTCCTCACAAGAGGACTTCTTGGTACATGATCTTAAGTACATACTATGGCTCCTCTACTTTGGTATGGAGCAATGCCTGCGGACTTCGATAAATTTCTCATGTCGTATGCCAAGTCCTACCACGCCCGCAAGCATGGCGCGGGGTTGTCCCTTTCTTATTTTATAACTTAGTTATGAAATAAGAAAGGGACAACCCCGCGCCATGCTTAGGGTAAGTCTTACATCAGTCAGTGAGTCTCCATTGCCCTTCAAAGGGCCCTCTCGACGGCAATCCTTCATAAGGCAACGACGGCATGTGACACTTCTTCCTCTTCCTCCGTAGTTTGCGGGCCATTTTGTTCTTCCTGCATATGATGTTGTAGGAGCAATAGATAACTTTAGGTAAGGAGCTTAATTGCTCCTTTTCACCTTGACCTCGGGGTCCACCTTTGTTGTCCTCTGTTGGATGGATTTTTCCCCATCGTTTTTGCCCTCAATAAAACGTACATTCTTTTGGTATGACTTTTACGATCTCTCTCAAACTGTCGAATGTAGAAGTACTTAGGGAGAGTCCTTGTATGATTTGTCCCTTCAAGCCTCATAGTTGTAGAAGCTTCTAGTACTAAGTTGCAAGACTATCACAACAAAGTTTCAATTCTAAGTTAACTCCAATATTATACTCTAAGTCTAAAATGACACTAGTTGTACTAACTTATAGTTGGTGTTCTAATTTGGAAGACCATTAGGATATCAAGGTCTGAGGTTGGTAATTAATGGATATATTAATATTAGGTAGCTAGAGATTACTGACCCATAGGACATTATGGTTTTTGAGATTTGAGGTTGGTGATATGTATTAATATTAGGTAGTCGGTTATCAGGGCATCAAGATCTAAGGTTGGTAATTAAGAAATGCATTAACATTAGATAGCCTGAGATTGCTGTTGTTAAAGAGAACCTCTACACTAAAAAACGATTATCGAGTTGAGACTGTTGATTCATATGCCCGCTATTACCAACTACATAGGCTAAATGATTAGACTTTCTCATACTAATAGGGGAATGGGAATCCATATGCCTGCTATCTCCAATTAGGCTAAAAGATTAGACTTTCTCATGCTAATAGAGGAATGGGAATCCATGCTTCCATATGACCACTATCCCCAACTAGACTAAATGCTTGGACTTTCTCATGCTATGGGTATAAAAAATAATTTCTTCATATGCCTGCTATCCCCAATTATGCTAAATGCTCAATTGTCCAAATGATTTAGGCCAAATGGACACACATTTATAAGAAGGCCGATGTTAAGCATCTTGGGTCTCAGATCGATACTTAGATGGGGTGCCTAGAGGGTGTGGATGCCCTTGGCGCAAGTAGCTTAGGCATCCTTAGATGAGGTGCCTATAGGGAATGGATGCCATTATGGTACAAGTAATTTGTACCAAGTCCTAAGACATATTATTTTTACTAAGGATAATATATTTAAAAAAAGCGTACCATTTTCTTATAAGGAGTATATACTATATATTCAAAAGTTTGCAGGATAGTAAAAGAGTGTATGCTATATATTTAAAAGTTCATAGAATAGTAAAAGAGTGTATACTATATGTTTAAAAGTTCGAGAACGCTAAAAGAGTGTATATTGTATATATAAAAGTTTGGAGAAGAGTAAAACATGCCCACAATACAAAAGTATACGTCGACCTCGGGGACGTGGTTAGCAGGATTCCAACATGCACGGGCGAACCCACATGATTTCTAGTCATGCCCGATACAACAAACAAAAAATTTATTTCAATTTCTAATTATGTCCGATACAACAAACAAAAAGTTTATTTTAATTTCTAATCATGCATGATACAACAAATAAACAATCTATTTTAATTTTTAATCATGCCCAATACAATAAAAAATATATATTTTAAGTCCACTAATAACAGACATGGGACTCAGTACTCCAGCAACTTGCTCCATGGAGTAAAATAGGTTAGGTACCCCATCCAAGTCTTGTTTTAGTGTAGAGCGCTTAACTACAACGTTCTTAAAGTATGAAGCGGACTACAAAAGAACAATAATTGTATCATTTTGCCGACAGGTCTAATTTGGAATCCTGGATGACTGTGAGCAGTTTGGCCAACAGCAACTGTCGCACGAGCTCTCGAATGAAGCTCTATGGCCAGCTAGCTTGCCCGTATCAGGATGCTTCCGCTTTCGCTTCCGCGTCCGCTGCTCGTAACAGAACCCGGCGTAGACAAGACAGTGGCTACTTTGCAGAAGCTTGAGGCCATTGCCCAGTTCCTCAAGCCATACAAGGCACTTTGGGACGCTCATGTGGTAGACTTTTTTCAGGTCTGCGCTTGGTGCTTTCAATGACGAGTGGGCTCTGAGCTTGTTGGATGAGGTTGAAATCATGTCAGGAGCTTCTGGATTGAAGCTGAAATCGTTGGGGGTTGCCGGCAGGAGAAGCTATGGGAGCTGGTGGACTGGGACTGGTTGACCACTTTGCGCGATATGGAGATGGAGGAGATGCTGCTTCTCCCGTCTGGATTCCTGCAGGTGGAGCTAGTGGATCATCTTTTTGCTTTGGAGTGTTAAGGTATCTGGAGAGGTAGATGTAGACTCACAGGATCACTGGTGGGAATTTTCAGGAGTCATGGCCGGCTTCACTGCAGTCATTCGTGGCAACTTCGCATGCACTTGCTCTTCAGCGAGAACCACGCCTCAGCGGCCAGCTGGTATGGATCATACCTGAACCCATCTTAGCCTGCTTTCTGCATGACAAGGATGTTAGTGCACAGATGTTGAATCATTCACATGTGTTGGTCAATCTTGGTGCTTGAACAAATAGCAATTCTTATGACAGGTTTGATGCCCTTCTTGTGGAGGGAAGGACTTGTTTGTTATCGCAGCTTTTCAGCAGCCGGTTCTCTGACAGGTAGCCCACCTGAGACCGAGACTATATGTCAGGCTCCAGATAGCTAACCTGCTGAGACTAGAACCGATGTGATGAAATTGCACCTGGCCTGTTCCTGGATGGCTGATCTTATAGCTCCTCGTGGCTCCATGTGCTTATGGCTCAGTCGTTTTGTTCTCCTTCTCCAGGACCGTGCGAGTGCTTTGCAGGTGGCCCATCTTGGCAGTGTTGTTGCACAGGGAATGAGTTCCAAGAAGCGGCATGAGGTAACCATGTACCATAGAATGCATTGAAATCTACTATGCTTGTCAACAGGCAGCTGTGTAGAATAAAGGCTTTCAAACCAGCTCAGGAGACCTAAGTCTGTACTACTGTTTCTGCAGATAGGACTTCTGGCTGCACTTGTATCAAGCATCGCAGAAGAGGTCAAGGCAACAGATGTCATCGATGTTGGGGCTGGACAGGTGTGACGAATGACGACTCTCTTCTTCAAGACTGTGTTGTGATCGCACCTACCTTTTACCATATGTTGCTCCGCTGTTGGTGCAGGGCTACCTTGCACAGGTCTTAGCATTCGACTATCAGCTTCCAGTGGTGGCACTGGATGTCTCCAAACATCATGCCAATGTGACAAATGAGCGGGCTGTGAAAATCAAGAAGCACTACGAATCTCGCTTGCGCCTGTGTAGGTCTCTTGTCGCTCTCACTGAGCTTGCTCTTGCAGGTTGAATAATGCAACGCGTCTTCTTCACCAGTTTACCTTCATCCTCTTTGCAGCTGACAAAGAGTCCGATCAAAAGGTACTAGGACCCCAGACCTACACATGCAGGGTGGCCTCAGGAAGTGCGCCCACCTCCTTGAGCTGCATGATCCCCATGCTCGACTTCCATAGTCTCTCAGGCTCACCCCATGCATCACAAGCCAAGAAGCAGTCCCGCTCAGTGGTGCTTGCCGGCTTGCATGCATGTGGAGATCTTTCTGCAAGCATTCTCCGGTAAGTCTGAACAGACAGCATCTAACCGCTGCCGTCTTCGTTCGATGTTCCTGACATGCCCCCGCATGTGACACAGGGCTTTCTCGGATTGCCACGAGGTGAAGGCCGTCGTATGTGTGGGTTGCTGCTACAATCTTCTGTCCGAAGAAGCTTCAGGCCACCCAGGCTCTGACTGTGGCTTCCCTCTCAGCAGAGGAGCTAAAAGCTTCGGCTTGCAGCTGCATCGAAATGGAAGAGATCTTGCTTGTCAGGTAGCGTAACCTCCCATCCAGAGAAACGCTTGTCCTGTGCTTCATCAAAACCGTGACGTCTCCCAACACTAAGCACGCCTGGCGTGTGCTCAGAGCGCAGCAAGATGGAGAGACTGCGGTACCAGAGCTGCTCGACAAAATTTCGACATACATGCCTTTCGAGCGGCTTTCCAATTGGTGAGTTTCAGATCTTCCTCGTCGTCCAACATTCAGATGTTAACATCCTCTTCCTTTCCGTAAACTCACGCACAGGCATCCGTTTTGTTCAGATCCTTCATCGTTTCTATCCAAACATCGCCACAGCCAGCCCCAGCGTTGGCCGCTTAGGGAAAGCACAACGCCGGAGGCAAGCACGGAGGGACGCGGAATCCTCTACCATAGAAAATCCATCTTCCAAGTAAGCGTGAATTGTGCATTGTCACATCAGCTCAAACCGTCCCTACCTCCGCTGTTCTCTCTCACCTCTGTGCTCTCCTCCAGCTCCTCATCACGAGAGGAAGGAGGAAATCGTCCACTCACGAAGCAAGCCAAGGAACCTTGTGTTCCCAGCCGCAGAGATGCGTTCGAAGAGTATACGAATGAGGCACTGACGCGCATGGGACTTGCTCCGGTGCCGCACCAACTGGTGCAAGACATTTGGCGCGAAATTGAGCCGCACCTGGTACATACTACCAGGCTTGTCGTCCTCAGTATTTTCACATCTGCCAATCCTCCCATTCCCAGGAGTCTGACCGGAACCGAGGTGTTGCTTTGCAGGATTTGATAGGTCCGTTTTGGACGCTGCGCGCGGTGCTGGCCCCGGCGCTGGAGACGTTCATCCTTTTGGACCGGCTTCTGTTTCTGGAAGAGTTGGAGGCGAAGTCGTCCATCGAGCACTCGCCAAGGCTGGTGCCTCTCTTCGACCCCGCTATTTCGCCTCGGAATGTAGCTATTGTTGCCGTCAGAAAATAATTGGAATGCCTTTGCCTTGCATGCCAGAAGGGAAGAGCTTCGGGAATTGGTTAGGTCATAATAATGCATGCACGGAAGTAACAATAGCTTTTAAGTGTGCTTGTTACTGCCGGTTCACTTAGGCCCGTTTTTCATTTACCGGCGGTGGCAGTGCCACCACGGCATGTCAGGCCCGGCACGAGGTTGATATTCTTGGCGGTGGACGTGGCGCCATTGCACACCGGCGGGCACGACCGCCCGTTGCACACAGGCTTGTTCCTAGAAATTGGATGATATTAGGTTTAAAAATATAAACCTTCCCTTCCCTTGCCTTGTGGAGATAAAAAGGGCCATCTCACTCTCCTCCCCACTTGTTCTACCATCTCCCATCTTGCCCTATCTCTACCCCTCTCCTACATTAAATATATTTCATTATGCCTATACCATAGTAAGAGATTTCTTATCATGGACGAGGTACAGCATTATATTTTTTTGTTCATTTTTATTTTATTTTTTAACTTTTATGTAATTATTTATAACTGTACCGTATACATGAGGATTTATGGTCCGTTACATAACATGGGGTGGCAGCTTACATTGCTCTTGAAGTTGCAAGCAACACATATCAACAAGGCCCCTTAATGCGAGTTGCTCTACTCTTGCTTGCCATTGCCAAGAAAAAAAACGTAAGTTTGTATGGACTGTGCAGAGAGGCATCAAGGCTACATCGAGCAACAACTTATGGTGTCTTTCTCCGATAAAATGTTTAGGCAACGGCTCCGAGTATTCCGAGGCACTTTTCAATATTTATGTGGGGAAGTCAGTCCAACACTTCTAACATTCAACACCCAATTGCGGAAAGCTTTTTCTATTGAAGTGAAGGTGGCAATGGCACCGTGTTGACAAGCCTCTGGCGATAAGCTGCAAACTGTTGGTGACCTTTTTGGCTACGGAACATCAACAGCGGGTATGTGTGTGCATGCTTTCTATAATGCCTTTGTGGAGAAGGTGCACAAGGTGTACACTTGTTGGCCAAGGGAGGAAAAGATGCATAATTATGCATAGGAATTTGAGGCAATTCAAGGTATTCCATATATTGTAGGTGCAGTGGATGGCTCACATATTCCTATACTTGGTCCAACCATGCGAAGGCGGATTACTATAATTGGAAGGGTTTTTACTCTCAACTCTTACAACTAACGGTCACCTCAAAGTGTTTGGTGTGAGACTATGACTTTGGATGGCCAGGCATTTTAAACGATTGGAACCTTCATAAGAGCATAGGACTTGGCTGGAAATGTGAGGGGGGAATGTTGGGATATTATAGCCTTGTTAGAGATGCGTATATTATTGCTGGGTACTGGCCACGTCTAGACGTGCTTACCCTTTTTCGAGGATCACGAGAGGGTTTATCTCCTTTGCAATCTTATTGGAATTATGTACATAGTAGCACCCGCACGGCCGTTGAACGAGCATTTGGGATATTGAAGGCATGTTGGAGATGTCTATTGAAGAGGTTAGACATCAACATTTCTAACATACCAAGGGTTGTGCAGACATTACTTTTGTTGCATAACATTTGTATAATTCACAAGGACAAGTTTGATGAGAAATGGCTGGTGAAGGCTACTCGACAATGTCAACAAGACACGAGGAATCATGCAACACAACATGACAGTGTATGGAGGCAAGCCTCTCTTGTTACTAGAGCAAGCATGGCCTTACTACGTAGGGTGCATACAAATACTCCTACATCAAATATGTGAGAAAGACAAAATTCAAGCTCTAACTGTTGTTCATAAGAACAACAGTTAGAGTGCGATAGAGCAGGTTTTCGCGAAGGCATGACACGTCCCCACTCTATATCTATTGCCATATATGCAGGACGAAACTAACCCCTTGTGACCTCCATGTTAGATGAAACCGCTTGCGGAGTGAGTACGTGTGGAAGACCACATGTACACTAACCCTCCCCTGGACTGTTGGTTTGAATGTTTTTTTTTTGTTTTTCTTATGTTTTGTGTGATGGAGTGCTTGGGAAATGTCCGAGGCAAGGCCTTTTATACTAAAAATGGTCCTTGGCGCATGACAATATTACCTTTACAAATAATTAGTCCTTGGACCTCGAACCTATGAATGTCAGGCCAGGCTAGAAGGTCCTTGGACCTTGGGATTTTTAGGAATAAAAGTTGTCTATATAAGGTGGAGGATCCTTTATTCAGCAACAGGTGCCCAGGAACAAGTGGAGACGCTGGCACCTCTGGAGAAGTTCAAGGAGCTAGCGGAGAGGTATAAGCGGAAGAGAGATGAGGTTAGGGCCAGGGTCAAGAGAAAGACGGGCAGGCCGAAGAAGGGCAGAGCGTCAGCCACCGCGGTGGTTGAAACAGCCACCGTTGGGGAAGCAGCCACCACGGTGGTGGAGACGGCCACCGTCGTGGAAGAGGGACCCGAGGAGGGGGAAGCCACCGTCAAGAGCGCTGCAGGAGGGGATGCAACTCCCTCGGATTTCAGGAAGCAGCCAGCCCAGGATTGTCCACGGGAGGAGGGGGTAAGGACCTCTTTAGCAGAAGGGCGTATTGTGCTGCGGTGTCTGGATGAGGATGCTCATGTCCTTGGCTTCTGCCTGCATGGTGAGCGGGTGCTCACTCTAAATGTGTATGTGCTTGTTGGGACGGAGGAGGCGTAAACCATCGGCGCACATCCTATCACCGGTTCCTTGACGGGAGCCGGGCATATCCTTCACAAAGTTGTGCTCGAGGAAATGAGTGAGGCGGAGGCTAGAGCGTGGATGGAGGAACGCTTGTTTGGTTGTCCGATGATGAGGAGCGAGAAGCGTGCAGGGTAGTAGGCGACGGCGCCTCCTAGGAGGAGTGAAGGGACCTCGGATAGCGGAGTGAGGTGGAGATATTAAGGGAGGATCTTCCGGATCGAGGCGTAGTAGGAGGCGAGGGAACACCCATGGGCCGTGGGGCTAGGCGGTGAGGCGGAGGCCTTTATACTAAAATGGTCCTTGGCGCATGACAATATTACCTTTACAAATAATTAGTCCTTGGACCTCGAACCTATGAATGTCAGGCCAGGCTAGAAGGTCCTTGGACCTTGGGATTTTTAGGAATAAAAGTTGTCTATATAAGGTGGAGGATCCTTTATTCAGCAACAGGTGCCCAGGAACAAGTGGAGACGCTGGCACCTCTGGAGAAGTTCAAGGAGCTAGCGGAGAGGTATAAGCGGAAGAGAGATGAGGTTAGGGCCAGGGTCAAGAGAAAGACGGGCAGTCAAGAAGGGCAAGAAGGGCGAGCGTCACCACCGGTGGTTGAAACACCACCGTTGGGAAGCCACCACGGTGGAGACGGCCACCGTCGTGGAAGAGGGACCCGAGGAGGGGAAGCCACCGTCAAGAGCGCTGCAGAGGGATGCAACTCCCTCGGATTTCGAAGCACCTGTGGATTGTCCACGGAGGAGGGGTAAGGACCTCTTTAGCGAAGGGCGACAGTCATGTGTCTGGATGAGGATGCTCATGTCCTTGGCTTCTGCCTGCATGGTGAGCGGGTGCTCACTCTAAATGTGTATGTGCTTGTTGGGACAGGAGGAGGCAGAAACTACTGGCTGCACATCCTATCACTGGTTCCTTCGAACGGGAGCCGGGGCATATCCTTCACAGGTTGTGCTCGAGGAAATGAGTGAGGCGGAGGCTAGAGCGTGGATGGAGGAACGCACTGTTTGGTTGTCCAGTGATGAGGAGCGAGGAAACGTGCGCAGGGGTAGTAGACGAACGGCGCCTCCTAGGAGGAGTGAAGGGACCTCGGATAGCGGGAGTGAGGTGGAGATATTAAGGGAGGATCTTCCGGATCAGAGGCGTAGTAGGAGAGCGAGGGGAACACCCATGGGCCGTGGTCAAGAGAAAGGCAGGCGGGCGCTGATTTTAGAGGGGGGCGGCATCATAGGTCAGGGGCTTTCACTCGGATTAGGGGATAAGGCGTTAGGAAAGCCTGTAGAGCTGTAGTTACCTGAATTGGTAGGTGCACTCTTGGTGGGTTAGCCATTTTTTTAGACACTGGGGAAAAATGAGTTGTGGCGTTTCGCAGCTAGATGCACAAGAGACCTTTTCGCGTCTCTCTTGTTAGACAATTTCAGGTGTGAGCTCCCGTGTGTCGAATCTGCGCGCGAGGTTGATTGGAGACGTCTGATCAATAACGGACTAATTCGGTGTGCTGCCTTCTCGTCACAAGAGGGCCGGGGAGATTCCTAGGTGAGCTGCCACACGTAGAGCAAGTAGCACACCATGAGTGACCAAGCTCCACTTCTGGGGCGATTAACGGTGAGGGGCGCTCTACGCATGCCGGAAGGGGAAGATTTCTGCAGGGGACAGGGGTGAGATCGCGGTTGTGCGAATCGCCTGTTTTCTTTCTTTACTTCCCAACCCGCTGTCTAACCAGATTGTGTCTAATTCCAAGGTGAGGTCTGTGTGGCCAGGGAGGGGTCTGTGTGGCCCCAGGAGTGGGTCTATGTGGCCTGAGGAGAGGGTCTGTGTGGCCTGAGAGAGAGGGTCTGTGTGGCCTGTGAGAGAGGGTCTGTGTGGCCTGAGGAGAGGGTCTGTGTGGCCTGAGAGAGAGGGTCTGTGTGGCCTGTGAGAGAGGGTCTGTGTGGCCTGAGGAGAGGGTCTGTGTGGCCTGAGAGAGAGGGTCTGTGTGGCCTGTGAGAGAGGGTCTGTGTGGCCTGAGAGAGAGGAATTGGTGAGAACATTTTGCGCGTGGTGGTGTCTGAGGGTCTTGGAAGAAAATGGGTGAGTGAGACGCTGTATGAAGTGGAGTCTGGATGAATAGGAAGTGGTGGGTGTGAGAATCTGGAGAACGCGGAACGCTGAGAAAGGGTGAGGGTAAATTGTGGAGTCAGAGGGAATCAGTGACAGAGTGAGACGCCGCGGCGTGGGTGGCCATGATATGCAACTCTAGTGAGCTCTCTGGGTGTGAATACACATGAGTGTGACTTGGAGTACATGCGAATCTGTGCGTGTGGGGCCATAACCCTTAGTGGCCGTGCCAGAAGAACCTGGTGCCAAATAGTCGATCGCGACGCGCGCGCGCACTGAACGGGTGGGTCCCGCCACAGTGGTTGAATCAGCCACTACGGTGGCTGAGCCCACCACGGCGGTGGCCGAACTTACCACGGTGGTGGGTTCGGGCATGGTAGTTGATTATGGCTGGGTAGAAACTGAGTGTAGGAGGACTAGAATCCCTAGTTTTGGAACATCTTGATACAAAACCATTCCCTTGGGATCGAATCCTAGGACTATAACGACATAGAGGATAAATGTGGCCTCCTTGTGTCTCTAGACACAAAATTTCACTCCATAGTAGGCATAGAGGAGTATTGAGTGGAGTGTATTTGAGTATTGTCACTCTTGATTTCAAACATTACATATTAAAAAAAAGAAAATTCAAAGACCCGGTTCCCTACCATCGACTGCAGCTGTAACAATAGCAACTAGGTTTTCTAGAAGACTAGCTAATATTCTTCTCCTATGTAGTCTTCATATCTTGAGACATTTGTTGTATTACAGCAATGGATAGAGTGATTTTCATCACCTAGGCTTGCAACCTTCTTCCCTTTCCTACCTTAGTGCTTTTAGATACCTTCTCTAGTGTGTCAACATTGGACTTTAGAGTCTTCTCCATTGACTCCATACTGTGATGTGAGTCAGCATGAGCCTCACATACCACATGGGCCATGTGCCACAAGAATTGATCAACAAGGTCATACCGTGCACAACATTGAGACCTAGCACTACCTTTATACCAAATTTGCTACCTTGTCTATCTTGTATTAGTTGTAGATTGATTTCCAAGCCTCGGCAAATTTGGCAAAGTCTGTACAAACCATGGCCACCTTATTCACGTCATGTTCGCTATGAACTTCATATATAGCATAATTATTTATCATTATTTTAAAATTATTATTACAGAATATGATTAATTAAAGAGGTAAAAATATATTAAATATATATCTATTTTCTAAAAAGTTCTTAATTACCATTTATTATTTAATCCTTTACACATTCAAGGGAGGGCTTAGCTCCCAATTACAAAGGTTTCCCATTTAAGGAGATGCGAATTAGGGAGGGTGAAGCGGACCTACGGCCTGCTGCTGCAAGGCAGGTCTATGGTGGTGTGGACTGTACGGACATGTGTTGTGCTGCCGAGACACATGCAGTAATGTACAGATGGATGTGGGTTCGTGTAAGATGAAATGAGACGCGGTTGTTTCTTCGGGTAGAAATGCTACACGTGAGGGCGAAGTAAGTTATAGTCTTTACCGTGGTCAAGGGTGTGACCAGGGTCAAGGGAGCAGGAAACCAGGGTCACGGGTGTCTGTGTGTGTGTGTGTGCGCGTGTTTGCGCTGGACATGCAATTTGGATTTGAAGCTAGGCGAGAAATTCGGTGCAGGAACCATTGGCCATGAGTTTGGATGGCATTGAAGTGGGGGCAGAAAAAGACATGAGGGAAGAAGAAGGAGAAGGAGAAGGAGGAGGAGGATTAGGAGGAGGAGAAGCAGGATGTGAAGAGGCGGGAGCGAGCGTGGTCCAGGATTACGCAGCAGACGCCCGCAATGCCGAAGCACCAGAGGCTCCTGTTCGAGTGAAGCGGGTGACATGGGGGGAGGCCCAGACCTGGATGTTGGAGGACGATCGGGGACTTCTGTCGGAGTCGGGTGACGAAGCAGGGGAAGGCAAGGCTGAGTGGGACAGTCCCCGTGGCCACGGTGCTCGTTCCAGCTGGGAGGACGGGTGGAAGGAAGAAGGGCTGAAGCCACCATGGTTTGTGGCCCCGGTCTTGGTATGCGCGGTGCTGGCTATCTCGTCTGCGGGTGCCGTATGTGTCTCAACCCTGTGCGACGGCTCTTAAAATTTGTGGGTGCTGGAATCGTGGGGGATTGTGGATGTGGGTCGTTGATGTGCGTGAAATTGAATTTGGGGCAGGTGATGAAGAGTATGGGTGGAGCTGCTCCGGTAACGAGAGCAGGTTGGCGGGTGCAACTTACTGCTGTCATCCTGCTGCCTGGATTCGTTTGGCAGTGGTGGCGGATGCGGGAAATAGAGAAGCAACGGTTTCTTCATAAGGCCACTTTGTCTGTATTGGTGGTGGATGGGCTGTCCATCGCTTGCCATTTCGGTTTGTGGGTGCGTCTTGCGCTTCGTCATGAAACACCTGGCTTCACTTTTCGTACTAGTCCGTGCTCGGGTGGTTCATTGAATGTGTGTATGGATGATGAGCTTTTCTAGGTGGAGTCTAACGCGATTGGTTGTGCATTCGCTGTGAATGAAGGTTTGGTCCTTGGATCACACCTCGTTGCCACACAGTCTGCTCTTGGTAACCATGCCTCCGGTCATTCTAGCAGCCGTCATGTGGTTACAATGCCAGCCGTTGTCGAAAGGAGAAGTAGGTGGAGTTGCTCTGGGTGTCCTTGGAGTAGTTATAATAGTATTTGCGTCGAGCGTACAAGGTGACCAAGAGGTCACAATTATGGGGGATGTCGCCTCATTTCTTGCGGCTGCAGCTTTTGCCCTTCATCTGTCTGCTGGACGTCATCTTCGAGGTGATCCCAGATTTGCAAACCCGGAATTTTCGGAGGCCTTCTTGAGGACAAGGAGGACCAGGAAGCCGGTAGGAAAGAACACAACAAGCGTGCTAATTGAATGCGTTTGGGCATGTGCCAGGATGGATGCCACTGTATCTCTACAGCTTTCCTATTACAGCTTTAGCTGCTGTCTTCCTTGCTCTAGCTGGCGGACTTATTGAAGGCTGGAGCCACGCTGAGTCCGGACTCGTTAGTGGTCCTTTCAACTGGCTTCAGCAAGGTATCTGATGCGATCTTTAATCCTAAACTGCATGTAGTCACAGTCTGGTCGAGCGATCCTGAACCTTGCCTTGTTGTCACAGAATTCTTGCTCCCGGTTGTCTACCTGGCTCTTGGACCTGGATTTGTGGGTCACACCGGCGTGAATGCTGTTCTACGGTACTCTTCTCAAGTAGTGGTGGCAATGGCTATCACAATGGAGCCAGTGCTTGGGTCCTTGATTGGTTGGGCCCTTCAGCAAACTCCTCAGCCAGGGTATCTCTCTTCAAGCACGCATGGGGTCGGTGAGGAAAGTAGAATGCTCGCGTGTTTTCAATCATTCCTGATCAAGTAGTTCCATCTTGCAGGCCCTGGACTTGTCTTGGAGGTGCAGTGATTCTGGTAGGAACGGTATTGGTGAACTATGCGAGTGAAAAGCGTAAGGTGCAACAAATAACTGGAAAACAGATTGTGTGTAGTCTCTTGTCCCCCATTTCCTCCTGTGGAGTACTTTAAAGGCCCATGGACCCATTTGCAGCTTGCACAGGGGTTCTAGGAATCTAAGTTTCTGGAAGTATGTGCAGGGGGACACGGAACTGAACCACTTCTCTATTGAGGAGGAGGATGTTGAGGGTGGTGCGGAACAGTGGAAGGAGTTCGGTGATCAAGGTGCCGAACAACGAAAGAGTTTGCTGTCATCTTCTAGAGAATGACGACATCTTGTAGACATACGAGGGGCTTCCTTCTTGGTTCTCATACCCCAAGGTGTAGGCCCTCGCCTCTCTCATTACTTCTGGTCAGTCTTCCACTTTTCCTTGGTTGAACCTGAGTGTTGGATTGTAGAGCTCTGGCAGAGCGTTGCAATGAGCCAATCCGAGTGCTGGATTTGGAGAGCTCTGTTGCGTAGGTGGAACGGTGAATCTCACTGTCGCATGTGAAGAGGTATGAGCTCGGAGAGTCACGATGGCCGACTGCCATGCAAAGTGTAGAAGGGAGTTGCTCTGTCTTTCGATTCGACTCTTTATCTGATCTGTATAGACATGAATGGCCAGCAGCCGAACCCAAGCAGGGTTCGGCTGCTGGCCTCGCTCATGGCTGTCATCCAGCCAATAAAATTGTCGGAAATTTTCAAATAGTCGTTGCGAGAGCAGGAATGGAACGGACGTGCGCAGACTTCACAGGGAAATGACCTCTTGACAGAAGGAATTCGTCTCAATGAGGTCCGTAGGCGTGTATCGTACATCCCGCTCACTAGGCTAGGACTCAAGAAGGCAAACAGATTCGATAGCACTTGAGGCCCTCAACCTCAATGCTGCGGTTCACTTTGACAACCACAAAATAATCAACAGTACGGTACATATGGACACTACTGCCGAAATGATGATGGTATCCTTCGACTTCTTCCGTTTTATTGCTGTCAGCACGGAGCTCACCTAAACATCGTGTGACAGTAAGAACCCGTCAGGACCAAGACGACAGTGTCTCTCAGCCTCATCGCACTAGAAATCAGCAACCATGAACAATCAATGAGACCAGAGCTCCTTACAGAGGTAAACTTCGTGCCAACGGAGTTGATTTTCCCCCCAATATCATCAAACATAGACCGCTGCATGCTCAAAGCACTGAAGGCTGCTTGGGCTTGACCAATTACGTAGTCTACCTGCGTGACATTTCGACAGCTACTTCATAAGTTCGACTGCGCTTAAAACGCAACTCAACAGGATAAGACAACCTACATACCTGTGCGGTGTTTCGGTAAATGGAAGCTTGCTCCCTGAGGAGAGACTGTTGGGAAGCATCAACATCAACCGCAGCATAGCTATTTCGCCTGTCCTCACTCGTTCTAGTGAAAGTTTGGAGAAGCTCCGCATGATCTCTGCTGGCTTTTGCAGTTGAAGTTATTCTCCGAAACTCCTGTGAACCAAACGAAAATCTGTTGACCGCAAGCCATGACCAACGAGCTCCATCCTCACATATGTTTTCAAAAACAGGTAGGGTAGAATGCCAGAGCTTGCCTGAGCTAACTCATGGAAGATATTTTGGTGTCTTGCAAGGGTATGTGAAAGGACGTCCGAACCAGCCGTGGACACCCATGCTTGCATTTTATCATTGACATTTTGCAACTGTTGTAACAGTGTCTCTACTTCTGCTTCGTCCCCTTTAGCTTGCTCCTCTCCCCTGCCATTTGCACCTCTCCTGTAAGAGGACAATTTCACGTCTAATTCGCCTTCCAACTTCCTTGCCTGCCAAGCCACAGCAGCAGTGTTAAGTGCCATGATATAGCTCAACCACCGTGCTTGCTGACCAGACTTCTCCATTTTCACTATGCAGTAGTGTGGACTGTTCTGTTAAAAGAACCTCCTCAGGCTTCTTTGACTACCCGAAGCGCATGGCAATAAGATCTACGGTACTAACAGCTAGGACTCAGATCTTTGCAAACTCCCAGAAAACTGATCCAGGGTTGCGCGCAGAAGATGTCGAGCTGGTGAACGTTGTCCGGGAAAGACACCTGCCCTGACGCTTGATCAATTCCACATTCCAAGCAGCTAGCAAATGACGACAGACGTGTCCGAACCAGAGCTTCCAGGCTCACCCGATGTGATTGACGGAAATACCTGCTGGTGTAGCACAGCGTACCTGCTTTCGCAGGTCGTCCCACTGCGCTGCCGCCTCCATCCCTGCTCGACCGGTCATTGGCTTCTCTCAAGCTTCCAAGCTTCCGATCTGCCCTTCCTGCTGCAGCAGGAGAACAAAACGCGCCTTCTTGCAAGATTCGTCACTGCAGCAAACAGAGGGACGCTTGCATCTGCGGAGGAATACGAGCGCTCAGAAACGATGCTACCGCTGCGGCAGAATGACAGCCGGCGCCGAGCTCCCGCTGCGATCATCGGGAATGCGTCCAAGCATCAGCCCTGAAGACGACCAGCAACCACAAGGCGCAGTGCGTCAATTTAAGAAGGCGTCCACGTGCTTTTCTCCTCGGTTTGCAAGGGAGAATTTACTTTACCACCTGAGTATTCAGAAAATCTTCAGTGCACTTTTAATCGATGTCCCGAGGAATGTAAAATCTGGATGTATGTATGTAGCAAGATCATGCCGTTTGGTTTTGCAAGTTCCGCGAACGCTATGGGCATGCTACATGACAACCGTGTCCTATGTGGAAGACGTACGGTTCTCCAAAGAGAGACGTCTCCACAGAAGACGTCTCCAAAAAGACACGTCTTCTCTCCATGTCGGGTCCATGAGAGAACAGCCGAGCTTCCTTGACTGCTTCTTGTCCCACCTGCAATCTGTAGCAGAACGAAAGCAATATGTAACTTGGGGCCAGAACAAGGTCTTCAGAGAGTGTCGACCTTCAGAATGTCCCATAAGTGACGGGGACTGACGACAGCTACAGAGGCCGGATGATGTGCTGTCTTACCTTTGCTGGCGTTGCTAGGACAAACCTTCCTTTAAAAGGAACTCCCAAAACCATGATGATTGGATCAAGGCCTTGTCATTTTGATGAGAAAAGCGTACTCCAGAGCAGTCATGCGAAGATGTTGGTATCGGCCTCCCTCGCCAAAATGCCCTCCAGTTATAGGCTTAAGAATGACAGGGTGGCGGGGGTCCTGGTAGGTGCAAGCACGAACGCTGGCCACCCATTTTACTGCTTCCCAATAGCCCACCCTGTCACAGCATGAGAAGATACATCAGAGACGGAAGGCAGGAATTGGACCGGATGCCAGCAAATTTCCGCAGGTTACCTTGTGTCACTGAGAGACGCTGTCACCAGCATTGCTGGATACAACGCCCCATGCCGAATGTTGTCACACGGCGAGTAACTTCTTATGTAGGAAAAGGTGGCAGGGTCACTTGAAGGATTTCCCCACTCATCATATTCATGCACAGTTAAAGGTAAACTGGCATCCAGCATAGTGTTGCAGATGTCGAGGAATGGAACCTACAGAACTTGCCAGCATTCAAGTGTTCATCAGAGTCAGGTGCAAGCTACAGCTTGTGTCCAACAGTCAATGCCTCCCTTGAAACCGAGATTCAGGCATGTAAGTAAGATCACCTTCAAGACTGCTGCCCGGAAAAGAGCGGGACTCTGGTTGATTGAGGCTGCTACTAGCAACCCTCCTGCACTGGTGCCATATGCACACAGTTTATCTCTGTGAGCATATCCTTGATCGAGCAGAAACTGAGCGCAGGCTATGAAATCATGGAAGGAGTTCTTCTTCTCCATCAGCGATCCTGAGTGATACCACGATCTGCCCAGCTCACCGCCCCCTCTGGTAGCAGTACAGAACAGTAGAGATCGATGAATATGACTCTTATAAGATGTCGGAGGGGATCATACAGAGCGGGATTTACAACGGATTCAAAGCACCCATGCACAGGTCAGTGAGGAAAGGACGAAAACCATACCTGACATGCGCAAAGGCCAAAACCCAGCCCCGATCAAGTAAGCTCAGTTGGTCACTGCTCCAATTTATCTCCAGTGACTCACCATATGCACCATATCCAACGAGCAAGCAGGGACTTTGGCCGTGCAGTTCCAATTTTCGAGAATGTACGACTGTAATCGGGACCGACACACCATCATGTGATACAGCTTCTCTTCGTGTGCAAAGAAAGAGGTTGGACAGGTTGATCAAGTTCCCCGGCAATCTCGGGGTCACCGCAGCATGGAGACGGTTGTTTTGATTTTGTGTCCCCCTCTCCAAGGAGGTGCCCTTGTAATCCGCTGCAAAGGGTACCCCATCCAGCACCACTTGCTCCTGTTCAAGCACTTCAGCTGTCCTTGCGGACAAATCGAATCCGAGAAATGCTTCTGGGATCTGCAGGCCAAGGCATTAGATGGCACACGATGGAGGGGAGACAGAACTGATGGTCATGTCAAACAAAGCTTACAACTAAACAAAATAAGGTATGTCAAAGCGAACCACATAGTCAAGGTAACACACCGTAGGTGATGAAACTTGCAATTGAAGGACTGGTGACAGGAAATCGAGATTTGTCCCAGGAGTTACAGAACAAACTTCTTGAGGAAGGTGCAACCTCCAAGATTGCACAGCCACGGGCTGCTGACTGGCCTGCAGTATGATTACACTGAAGGTGTCAAACGCACCATAGTGTCTGCCATATTTTCACCAACGTATATAGCCAGCATATGATAATGCAACCTGTGCCAACCTCATTGCGTGATGACACGGGCATCTGAAGAACACGAATCCTAGGTGCTCCTGCCTTTCTCTCGTAAAGGACCAGGTGGTTCTTGAACATGTCCATGTTCTCGAAAACTACACCCGGCTCAGCCGCCACTACAGTCTGCAACACGTTCTTAGAGAGTCACATAACTTCCCCCAGCTTACATCCACGTAGGTGCTACCAGAAGTTGCTGCCAAGCATGAGTGGGTCGAGGGCCCACAATATTAGCAAAGCGAAACCAAGGCAACACTGTCCCCTTACCTGCCAACACTCACAGTGCAGAGATTCTAATGAGGTCTGAACGAGTCTGAAGTTGCCAGAATCGTGTACATCATGGTCATCTGCTGTAAAATTTGTGAGAATGTAGAGAAGACCAGTGTGATGTTCAACAAAATACTCCAACCCAGGCCTCCTCCTTTGAACCAACTGCAATGGAGCCTGATGTTTGTTGGCATCCATCAAATACACCTGGAGAAGACCAGATCAACAGATATTATCGCATACTAGGCTCCACTGAGTGTTGCTAAATGTTGAGCCCAACACATGAATCTAATACGCATTATGTGACCCCATGAAAATCACCTCGCTTGAATTCTTGGATCTGACATTGATATTGATGAAACACCAATCTTTTGTCCTACCAACTTCAACAGAAAAGCTTGGATCACTCTCCTCAAACACCAGATAATCAGAATCCCGCTTATCCAACTTTCGACAAAAAACCCTATACAGACACTCCCACGAAGCATGCAATTAGGAGTCGGCCTAACACATGGCTACTAGCATTCCGGACATCTGTTCAGATTTAGATGTAGTCAACCTGAAAGGCCTTAACATATTATCCGGCACTGTGTAAAATAGTGTTCGTGAGTTGCTCGCCCATTCCATACTCGCAACACCTTCTGTTGTATGCTGTTGGAGTAAGCGCCCGGTGTTCAAATCCTTGACAAAGAGTGTAAAAAGCTCAGACCCAACAAGATCGACGGTGTAAGCAAGCAGCCGATGGTCAGAAGAAAGCTTGCACATTCCCAGCTGAGCATAACCTGCAGGACATGCAACTCATGTCAGAACCTGTTTTTGAAAACTCCAAAGCACACTTCCACCAAGTGTGTGTGGTAGAACAGATAAGTCATGCAACATAATCTGACTCCACAGGGTGCATATCTGAAGGCAAAGAAGTCAACCAGACTTGGAATGGGTCCTTACCATGCTCTTCAGCAATGAGATTCTGATCAACCAACACCTCAGGTCTCTCCTTCTTAAAACCAGTCGCTGCAGCCACCAGTTTCCTCCATCCAGATCTTGGCTCAGCAGTTTCTTGGAACCTTCTCTTCCTGTAGAATACTGGGTAATCTTTCCCCTCAGGTACCTTCGTGTAATAGAGCCTGATTCCACCGTCATTGTTAGTTTCTCAGAATCACAGTTGCCCTCCAATGCCCCAGAGCGTACGAAAACAGAATCCTGTCCGGTCCCCCAGCTTCTGGAACAGATCATAAAAAATCTTACACACTGACAGCAAGCATGATCCTCACCAAGGGCCCCAAGGAACTAAGGAGGATGATAATTGCTTGGCCATTCTGCCTGCCATTTCTCTCTTCAGAGTCGATTGCAACTGAAGGGTATCGGCCATCACTGCATCCAAATACTTCTGCTCCTGCTGCAGAAGTTGGTGCAGACACGGATCCTGAGAATTTGACATCCAATGATAGGGATCATCCCAGGAAGTTCCATGCACACTCTTGGGATGGGACCGCTTTGGGGCCATGGGAGGTGCAACATCATCGCTTGGTGATGGTTCGCCCAATGTAGTGGCCTTACAGACGGTGTGCTTGCAACACACTGCTTCTAAAGCATAACTGCATGCAAGCCGCTTCGCAATGTCAGCCATTCCTTGTGCAGTTTTCCAGGAGACCTGCCCAGGTTGCAGCAATCGTGCTCTGCGGTGCCATGACATTATCCTGACATATCTACCCAGAAATCCAAATTCAAAGCCAATTGCTACGCAATCGTCAACAAAATCGAGGACAACGTCTGTGGCATACAATGTGGCCCTGCTCTGCTGGCCCTGGCGGTATACCCTCTGAGAAACTCAACTCCGAAACTACGGCGCGCAGTCTTGCAGATCAAACCGGCAGCAACTTTCCTGTTGGCGTGATAGCCAAGCTATACTATGTTTGTGCTCCAGAGACGCTGGCGTAATCTGATACCGGTGCCGATTGCACCGTTACGATTCAGCTGTCCACGATCCAGCTGAGGACGCCCTTGTCGGTTTGGCTTCGTAACCTTCCCTCGACCAACACGCTTTCAGGCGTCTTCAAGACCTGTCTGAAGCATTTGGACTGTCTTCCAGTTGGATCCAAGCATGAGGAGATGGGATATTCGAAGTGCATTGCGGAGCCAGGAGGTTTGCTCAGTTACCTGCCAAAGTTGCCGAATTTTGATGAAATGTTCATTCCGCTGTTGGAGTTCGTTCTAATAGCAGTGACCCACTTCAAATTAGACCATGATGCTCATGGACAGCAGACTTACTGATCTGGTTGATCACTGCTAAAGGATCCATACAAGTCTGGAGGATGATTCTTGGCAGGACTGCTCTAGGGAAAAGAAGGCATAGGTGTTGATACATGCATTGCTGCCGAACTCTTTCCTCAGGACTACAAACAGCCGGAAATGACAAAAGACGTTCCAACTCGTTGCTGTGCCAGCAAATGGTTGAAAATCACATGTGATCTTCCTGCAAGTAACAACGTGGTGGCTCTGACTCTTGTGTAACTGGTGTACGAGGAGACATACTACGCACAAGATGGTGGCACCTTGGGCTCTTGCAAAAATTGAAGGAGCTGAGCACCAGGCGAACTGCTATTCCTCAGTCTACACCGGCAAAAAAGCAAACTCACTTAGCAAAAAAACAATGCATGTGAGGTTCATGCCTTTGCCTTAGCCAAAGAAGTCATCAGACGTCTCTTCACCAGCTGATTCGATGCACCAGGCAGGGCGATGTTGCACCCGTAAGCCACCCAGAAGAAGTTATGAGAAAGGAACTTGCAGATTCTAGCTAAACTCACCTCGCATACTTTCACTGATGCAGTGCATGGAAGCAATCTGCAGCGTACGAAGTTCTCTCTCCCTCCCCCTCCTGCGGATGCAAATTCGCAATAGTATCAGTATTGCAAACACGCTAACCCAAAAAAAAGAAAAAAATTTGGCAGCATTGGCAGGAGCAGGGAGCACCGTGGCACACCTTGGAATTGCGGAAGGCGACACAGAAACGCGACGGCGGAATCCGCAGATGGGCCTCCAGAACCCGCGACATGGCCGCACTCAGCTTCGCATTGATCTCCGGGCCGAGGCCGCTCACACACAGCAGCTCCCCGAAAGCAGCTGGCTCTCTGGTTCCTCCGAAGCACAGCGCTTGCTCGCCCCGCAGCAACACCATCACATGCTGCACGCCCCAGCCACAATGGTTCCGCAATGAGGCGTGAGATGAATGATGATGCCTCCAGCTTGGTACGAAATATCAGATCTTCACGACCCACAGTCAGAACACGGGAGCGCAGAGGTAAGACGTCGCGTCCGGCACGCTTTTCCTTGGAGCGTGAACTGGAAAGCTCTCATGACAGAAACATGCAACAATGCAACACACAATTCCTGACGCAATTTTATGACAGACAGTGAAGCAGGAAAGTTACACTGACATGCTGCGGCTGCTCCAGAGTGCGAGCCACGGCCGAGCTGAGCAGCTCCAGCAGCGTGGAGATGGCGGCCGGCTGCACAAGCACGTTGGTGGAGATGGATAGCACTGGCATTGCTTCAGCCACTCCTTGCACACAGCAAGATAATCTGGAATGCACAGAGAAATTCTCGCAATTCGCCTGGCTGTTGCAATCAACCCAAGCTCTAGAACCTACACCGCAAATTCCTTCTCCTGAATCTTGCAGACACGCTAGGGTTTGAGAGTGGGACTCAGGGTTTAGTGCTTGCATGCTGCCTCCATGACCATGGACAAGGACAGGGTCCCGGTTGACACCTTCTGCTGCAAATACACAGCCATAGGAGGCAGCGTTCTCCTAAATAATTGAGCACCGGGATTGCAATAACAACAGGACAGGATGCTATGTACAGAAATATCAGGTCGATACAGATAGGTGCTATACAAGTGGGCGCCCTGAAGGTTCAAGCTATGGTGAGCAGCAAGGGAGATGGAAGTAGTCTCACTCGCAGTGGCCTGAATAACTCAAAACCCAGGATGTCTAGGTGCAGAATGATCAGATTGATACAAAAAGGACACGGCTTTGGTGTGGGATCCTATACAAGTGGCCTCCAGTGGCGAGGCAGGAGAACGTTGAAGGTGTCAGCAGCAAGGGAGATGAGAGGCAAGTAGAAGTGTCCATGTTCCGTCAGCTGCGGCGAGACGTCTGGCTCTCCCATCGCATGTCGTCATTGAAATGGGCATAGGCTGCTCGGATATCTCCGTCTGCCAAGAGCAAGTAGTACCGTGCAACCTCGTCATCCACACGCAAGCTTCTCTTGAAGCATTCCACAATCCCACTGTTCACTCTGGACTGGGAGCCCCTGCAGAAATCGGAATGGAACAGGGATGCCTTCGTGTGATGGCCAGCCCGGGATCCCTCCAGATACAGCACAGCCACCTCCCGCTTCGCACAGATGTCCAGCTCGATGAAACAGGTCTGTCCCTCCAGAATCTCAGCCCGGGTCACAGGGATCAGGAGCCTCCTGCGGGAGTGGATTGCGTGCTCATTCATCATGTTGTTGAGGCGCAGGATATCTAGAACCTGCCACAGACACAATGGGTGATTCAGTCCGGTGGGCGAGGCGATGCATGCACGTCCCTGAAATCCACAGGCTGAAACCCCCACTCGGGGGCAACCTGGGTATGGTACCGCAGAGCCAGGCCCTGCAGCGAGTCATGCCGGCGCAACTGATGGGAGATGGCGAATTGGCCCAGATGCTGCCGGCGCCAGAAGGACGTGGTGGCCGGGCGGCCTTTCACCTCCTTCACCTTCCATGCGGAGCGGAAGGAGGTGGCCATCACCTCAGGGTCCGACACTATGTGCTGCCATAGCCGGCACACGCAGGCGGCCCTGGCCAGAACGGCCACGGGCAGCCTCTGCAGGATCGCCCGCCAGACCTCGGGAGGGAGCTGTTCTCCCTGGGCTTCCGCCATAGCCAATCGACACCTTCTCCCTCAGCTTTTAAACGCTTGGAACTTGCGGTTAAGATTTGATTCCGACGTTTGGCACGTTTGCAGTAGGACACGATGTGAAACATCTGATTTGTGGGTTTTAGTCTACAGCAGTTCTTTGGTCTTTTTCCACAGCTCATCGGCTTCTCCGGGGAAATCCTTGGATGCCACCAAGTCCTCTCCAATCAGACGATTTATTGCAAACAAACTCTGCAAGCAAAGCAGGTTGCTGGGTTGAGATGAAAGCCAGAGAGTAGCACACCTTCAGAGGATGAATATGGGGGAAGATTGGGGGAGCTTACTTGTTCGATCTGTCTCACCAGGTTGGCAAACTGGGAGTTGTGTGGCGTCATGTCTTTGTTGGGGAAGGAGTCGAGCTTTTTGAGGTCAGATCTTGCTGACATCTCTGCTTCAAGTAGGAGGGAAGCTGACTTCTTGAAGATGGATATCACTCTGTTCCCCTTGAACAGGAGCTCCCATATGGCAGATGATGCGTACGCACGTGCCTCTGGTGTTGGAGCGCCCAAGGACTTGAGGAGTAGTGGAATGGTGCGCTGATTGGACACGAAGTGCATTTGACAGTCCTGGGAGAAAGCCAGGTTCCGGAGCAGGAAGAGGGCAGAGCTGGCTGCAGGTTCTTTGCCTTGCTCAACGATGTTGAGGACCTTCACATTTTTGCAAACAGTGTTCATCAGTGGAAATGTTTTTGTTGTTGCTCAATTATTGACATGCCGGTGCAGATGGTACTTACGAGGTCGAATTGTGCGTCTGTGGAGAGATGCTTCGAGATCATCGTCTGGCCGTGGGGGAAAGCTGCCACATTCACAAGTAATTGCAGGAGCAAGTGCTGCCGCACAACATCCTTTCTGCGGACGCATTCGCTGAGTTGAGATATTAAGCCCATCAGCCAATGCTTGTGCAGAAACCTTGCTCGTGGTTCTGCCCTCGTCATCAAGGTCTGCAGCAAGCTGAGTCCTACACTGTAGCACACCATGCCGACTGAGGGGGTCAAGACCAGGTCGATGACGCTGTCCATCAGCCCCGCCTTGCTGATGACCACTCTGGCTTGGTCACTCTGGGCTGCCAAATTGGACATGAGACCAAGCAACTCCGAAAGAAGGTCTTCGTTTCTGTGGGCGAAGTGCCAGAGAGATCTTATGAGGCTGAAGACGCCACTGCCAACAGAAGCCTCAGCTGCTTCAGGACTCTTGTACACCATGTGCTCCAACAGCCGGATAGAGAGGAGAAGCTCTTCAAAGAGGAGCGCCCTGAATTTCCTTACTCCCTCATCAGCCCTGTCTGTCCAGCAGGAGCGCTGCTTCTGGCCAGGCTGCTTCACTATCGCTTTTGCTTCCTGGTTGCTGCATATGGGCATTCCTCGGTGTCTGCTGGAGTTCCACTGGGGCACCTTCTCAGGTACAGACCGTTGCTTGCTAACCACCCAACGCCCACGCCTGGATCTCCTTACTATTGCCTGAAGGGACCGGATATATCCATAGGCAAGAATCGAATGGGCTTCATGGGCAAGCTTTACCAGCTTCTTCGGTATGAGTGACTGCACGGCAAACTTCTTGGCTTTGCCACTGGCAAGGCAAGAGTGATGATCTGAGTCCGAAGAGAGTGGTACAATTGAACACAGATGAAGCAGAATGGACAAGGAGATGGTGAGTGCACCTGAAAGTAAGGATGTTTTGTAAAGCCCTGCCAACTGCAGACAAGATGAAAACGAGGTGATGGAGGAAACGTGCATCGTTGGAAGCCTTGGCTCTCCTGCTCTCTGCAAACAACTCCTCCAAGACAGCCACTAAGGCTGCGCAGATCTGCACCATAGAGTGAGTTGGGGGATGTGAGGATATTGCCATCCATCAACATGGTGGTATTATGGATAAAAGGAAGACCACCCTTACCTCTACTGCAAAGTGTTGTTGCACTGCTCCTGCTCCGGACGTGACTGCACCACATGCCTCGTGCTCTTCACTCAGCACCATTTCTGCCTTCTCTTCTTGTGACAGTAAGGTGGCCAGTAGTGCAGACACTGACAGCCACATTCTCCATAGCAGAGGATAATCCTCAATTCCACCGGTCGCTTGCATGGTGACATCCTCGACAGCATTTATTGCCCTTCGTAACAGGTGAACAGAAGGATATGCTTTTAGCACACTTGCTACAGCTGTGCAAATCATCGTTCCTGATGTACTGAGGATGTCCTTCAATTGCAAATCAGGCGAGCAACCTTCTTTTCTCGAAGCAGCAGGATCACCACCGGATTGCTCTGAGGCATCGGATCTGTCACTGATGGGTGGTAAGGCCTCGGGAGGCACCGGGCCGCATGCTGTGTCCCGTGCATACCACTGCTGGAGGAGCATATTCAAGGTGGTAGCCACATGAAACACACCTTCTGCTCTTTCATACTCTGTGATGGCCTTTCTGGTGGGCTTCACCTGCTCCTCCAACAGGCGCTGTTTTGGACCTTTGAAATTGCCATAACTCAGCATGGAACTCTCTCGTTCCTCGTCGTCGAGGGCACAATGGCACAAGGCACAGATGAGGGCCGCAATGGTTGTGGAACTATTGACCCGCTCTTGCAGAGTGGAATCTCTGGTAGAGGCCATCAACTCCAGAATTTCTGCTATTTGTGCTATCACACCATATCTGTCTGCCAATTGGATTCTGCTATGCATGCATCTTTTCTCCCAGACCGTGACATACGATTGCACCGCACCTGTCTCTGGTGCTCTGTTACTGGACTCAAAATCCGAGGTTGGACATCCTAAATGCATCAAGAGCGCATTAAAGATCGGCGGCACCAGAACAAACTGCTCTTGAATGAACTCCATGTCTGTAAAAGTCAATTTCCTGATGAGCTCTAAGAAGACTCGATAAAAACCAGGCGTTCCATTTCGTTCAGTCAACATGGCCGGAAATGCCTTCCAGAACTTGCATTTCTTAAGGGCTGTATTGATGTCAAAAAGATCGATCTCCTCAAAATCGATCTGCATTTCTCCGTCTCCAGTTAGACTATCAACATTCAGCTTGCAGGCTGCTGTCCAGAAATTAGAAGCCAAGATAAAACGAAGAGCTTCCTGCCGCACGGCATAGCATTCCTGGGTGTTAAGAACTGCTCTGACAGCAACAAGGCCCACTTCAGGCCAGTTCTTTAGAAGCATTTTTTGGGTGACAGGTGTGACGGGTGAGGCCAGCATGGCCAGTATGCCGAAGGCCATGCCCCTGACAGTCCCTTCGTGATCAGTGACAACACGTGAAAGCCAATATGTGACACTAGTAGAGGCCCAGAGCTCCTCCCAGAAGAGAGGTAACACAGAACATGTGATGCACCACAGGCAGTAAACTATCTCCCTCACCAGCTGCTTGTGCCTCAGAGATGGAAGATCTGTGCTGTAAAAGCGTGCCATGTGCTTAATCAGTGGGACAATCAGCTGAACTATATCTTGTTCCATGCTGGTGTTAGGTGCTTCCTCATTCTGTGGCCCATCCAGACACCTGGTCTGTTCCAAATAGCTCAGCTTCATGAAAGAAAATATGTTTGTTGATGCCTTGCCAGCTACGTTCACAGCCATCCCTTTTGCAACAAGAGAGAGGCTTTGAACAGCCAGGATACAATAACTATACGGGGCAGTCTGGATCTTCGTGACGATGATTTGCAATACAGACAGAAATGCTGTACCCTGGGACATTTACATCGAATTTCAGGTTGACAGAGTTGATGATTGTCTGTGTCCAGAGGGCATGACGTTTGGTGAAATACCTCTAATAGAAGCGTTACCACTCTTCCGAACAATTTTCTGTCCACGTGATTTTCAGCAGAGAGAACAAGATTGAACACTAAATGCAGCAGTCTCAAATCTCCCTGGTCAACAGTGGATGATTGCTCCTGCGATGTCGATTGTCCTGCACCAATCAGATCTCAGAATAAGTCACGGCTTGATCGTTTGTTTTGTCTTTCTCCCTTCTGTTCTAGTTGAAAAGAAGTACCCAATCCTGCAGATAATCTGTCAGCCAGGAAGGGAAGAAGAGCCGTCTTGCATGATGTAGCGAGAAAGATGATGCCAGATGAAGGTATGCAGTTGGTGCTCATCATAATCTCTACCACGTGCAGTACCTGCGTTGTGTCAATACATGTCAGTTCTTCAACAACAGGGAGAAAGCAAGAGCATACTGTCTTCACTTTTGCAATTTGTGTTACAATTCATTGGCACTCGTGTGCCCTTCAACATGTTCAGCGACCTGGACTGGACATAAAATGCTTGTACAAACCTCAAGCAGCAATTTCATCTCCTCTTCTGATTTTGGACATCTGGTGAGAAATCGTTCAAGAGGCACCATCCAATTGCCCCTAGCAAGCACAATTGCTGCCTTTGATGCAATCCACGAACAGTCAGAGAGGATGCGCACACAACCCAGACTAAGTACATGCAAAAAGCCGAGTCCTGGTCTACCCACTGACAGTGTTGAAACTTGTATGAGATGCTACCTCCGGGTGTCTCGAACATTGTGCTGCCAACTCCACAAGCTGGCGAAACTCATCTTGGTAGTCCTGCTGTCCATCTGAATGCTTATTTGTTGCAGATACTTGTGGGGCAGGCTAGACAAGAGGAACTACTGACATAAATGATACATAATGGTAACAATTTATGGATACCTTTGAGTAAGAGAGATGCTCCAGCAGGGTTTGGATCACATAATCGGCGTTCAGTGCAGAAATGCACCTGAGAGATTGTAGCTCCAGGGGAGATACACCAACTCTTGAGGCAATGCTTGTCTTAACTTGATAGAATTCTGCCAGAGTTTTGAACTCCCCTGCCATGATCAAGCCAAGAAGCACTAGGCTTAGATGGCAATCCTAGAGATGGATGAGCTCACAAACAAAGCTGCTCAAAGCCACCACAGGGCCTACCACCAAGAAGCCGGAGCTGAGCAACCATGTGATCAACAAGAGGGTCATAATGCAAAGGCTCTGATACAGGCTCATCAGCTTGACGTAAATCAACAGGAATAGCATGGCAAGGGAACCGGTAACAGCTGGTAAATATGACAGGAACAAACAGTTGAACTTCTTTCGTCAATGGGTATGGGATTTGCATGGATAATGCCGGAAACAACTGATCGTCTGTGGATACTACCTGCAAAAACCTCGCAGTGGTCAGTGAAACCCTGACGATCAAGTCAGCTAGCACGGTCTAAGGTGGTTGACAGACACGAAACGCTCACCTTCTTCAAGTTTGAGTACAACAAGTCAGCACTGAAGAGCAGAAAAGACAGTATCAATCCTATATTTCTGCGCACACTTGTTACAGGGTGGAAAACCAATGGCAGCAATGGCTCAATCCGCTCCTTTGGACTTGTAGTAAGCCAATTTCGCACTCTAGCAACCTCCCTTGCTGAAGGGGAAGTCGTTAGGTTTGTTAGAAGACCAAGGCAAACTTCACCCATGGACTTCACTGCATTTCTGCTCTCTTCTTCGGTGCAATTGTCCATCATCTTGTTTTTGCTTTCTTCTGCCTGTTGACAAGTCATTCTCATCCAGCTTACAATCTCGTAAAGCAAGACTTCAACTAAGTCCAAGTCTTCTTCCATAACGTGGAACAGCTCTTTATCTTCGGACAGCTTGTTGAGCTGCTCAACTGCCGCTCTTCTAATGGTTGCACACATAGACGTGGACTTCATGATGTCTAGGAGGTCATGCAGTTTCTGCCGTCTCTTTCCCAGGAAGTCTGAAGCCCGTTGATGGGTACCTGTGTCCTTTAACACATCGATGAACTTCACCGATGGGGAGGGTCTTTGGCGTTTGTCCGGTTCCAATAGGAGCACATACCGAAATGGATCATGCATGTAATGACCAGGATTTTTCCTCTTAATGCAACCTTCACTCCGAGATATCCACCAGGGAACATATCCATCAGTTTGGCAGCAGTTCTGCAAAGCCCCAAGAAGCTCTGTTGCTGCATTTACCCGAGCAGAGCTACTCAAGCTAAAGAGAGGTCTTAGAAAGAAGGATATTTCGGTCCATGCTGCTGTGGGTGCATCGTAGCTTATCCGATCCACACAGTCACTGCTCCTTTTGGTCTCCATGGCATGAAGGAGGAAGTTGGCCACCTTATCTACCGTTGAGCATCCTCTCATATCGGAAGCAGAGCAGGCTATCCACGACAGAGCTGGGAGCATCTGTTGTCTCTCGTGTACACCCAGAAACTCTACATGATGAAGTAAAAGCTCTGCACATGACTGGTACCTTCAAAGTAACAGTACACAGATCAGTCATCAACATCTTGGAACGTTCCATAAGAGCAGGAATTCATATTTTGCTACATCGTAACACTGATCAGCAAACATGAAGGTCCTTCTTGCAGTCAGATCTAACCTTGCATGTGGCCGCATCATGGATACCATTTGTCAGAAGCTCACTCATGATCCTTGAGCCTCGTAGGAACACATTGTGAAGGATGCTTGCTGGTGAAACTACACAATTACTGGGACTATTCATTGTTTGGCTCTGTGTGTCTTCTGTGCAGGCATCCCCGAAGCCAAGCTCATTCAAGGCACACCATTCGTCTGTCCGCGCCTTCTCTGCTGAAGAAACCTCAAGAAGAGCTTCATACGCTACTTTCCTGACATTCCCGGAACCATGGGAAAGCAGGAGCACAAGCAAGTACCCAGTCAGAGCAAGTTTGTTCTCCAAGTCCGCATCGAAGACAAGCCAAAGATCCTGTCTTCTGCCAGAGTTGGCAGGATCCGTTCTCATACCGAAGTGTCTTTTCATTTTTTTCAACTTCCCCCGGTGTCTGTCTCTGCTTGTCTGGAATTTCTCCACTTCAATCTCCAGCAACCCAAGCACAACTGAAATGAATCTTCTGACCAAGTTGACATCTTCAAATGCTTTCATATATGGGACGGCTTCAGACATACATTTCACAAGCGTTTCAGTATTGACTTTCTCTAGAACTTTTGAAGGTGATGAGGTTCCTGAGTCCCTCATCATAAGACACTCAAATCCAGCGTTAACCATCCTCTCGGCATCATGGATGGAACCGTATGCATCGTGAGCCATACAATATGCATGATAATAGTCAGGATCAAAGAACTCTATATACGGAAGAATCTGCAAGACGGTACAAGAAGGAAGACAACATCATTCCATTGAAGTTTGATGAGAGATAACTGCAAACAGCCACACAGAAGAGAAAATACCCTTGTGTGGATTCCGAAATTACATTCTGCGAGGATAAGGTTACTCGTCAGTGCTTTCAATGCTTTGATAAGTTTGAATGGCAAAAGGCCCACTACATCCGCAGGTTCGAGCAGAGATAGTAGGTCAGCTGTGTAGCTTAAAACTGTAAGCACAGGAATACATTTCGATTGCCAAGTTTCTGTACTATCTTCACTATCTTGCATGATGCTTCCCAGACAGAGTGCACCCAGATCCTGAAATTCTCCACCTAGAGCTCCAACGACATCATTAAGTGCCCCAAAGTACTGCATGTAGTGGGTCCGCAGCTGCATTGCAAGTTTGTTGCCATCAGATCTGGTGCTTGATGAAGCGGAGAGCTGGAAATGTATGGAGGACACACTTGAGTTCACCTACCTTCGGGTTAAACTGCTCATCCGCTGTTGGTTTCAGCAGCAACAACAGCTCTCGCAGAATCTCAAAGATGGCCTGGTGGTATTTTATTTCTGACAGAAGCTTGATCAAGTGTAATGTCATCATATGTAAATATCGTCCAAGATAAAGCACAAGCCGGATGCGCGTCCCAAAGCTGCCTGGGTGCTGTCTTGAGAGGTTCATCTCCTGCTTCGTAGAAACTGGATAACTATGTGCAACGTTGGCCGGATAGATCGCCCCATGACTGGTTGCATTTCGTTGCTCATGGTGATCATGTACATGCTGGGCATCAGGGTGAACTTGAAAGGCAGCTTCATATGAAAGACTCAGAGCAGCCTGCGAGAGGCAACTACATTAATCAAAACAGATGCTCAACGACATGTTTGGGAAAGCAAACGACTTGATAAGGTTCTACCTTTATCCTGCGAACAAGAGAGCGTAGAAAGTCAAGAGCCACTGGAACTAGGTCAGTATTCTTCAGGACATGGAGCAAGGCCAAGACGTTCTGCACAGAGGAGAAACATGTGAGAAACATTTTCCTCTGTAATTGCAAGACGAAGAAGGTTGCAATCAATAAGTGCAGGAAGTGCCCACCTCCAAAATGGGCTGTGATTGAAGGATGGCTTCAGGATGAAAGTCAACGACGACAGTCTCCCTTAACTCTCGGAGTGCATCTTCAACAATTTGAGGATGTTCAATATCCTGCAGCCTTCCTGTAGAATAGCAAGACAGGTACCCCATGAGTGCCAGAAAACCCGACACGGGACAGTGCACAGGACTTTGCAGTGGGCAAGTTTGCATCACATCCCCCTAGCTGATGCAGACACAGGGCAGCTCAAACTTGATTCCCGATACCCCAGCCTCAAGCAACTCAACTGCAACCCGCTGGAATAGTCTGAGTCCCATCGGCCAGATTCTTGTGTTTTTTCTCATAAAACAAGAAGCCGACCAAAAAGCAGACAAGAACTCACAATCTGCCGGCAAACCCCAACATCCTGAACTCACCATATTCACTACTTCATGCCAGTTTCATCCAATGGAGTGCTGGGAAGTGGACCCAGACCATTCAATTCGAACAGATACTGATTATCCGCAGGCTCCAAGTCAATGTATGGCAAACTCGGTCCAACATCTTGAAACCCTGGCCCACAAGTTTGCAAAACAAATCTTAGACGCCTGCCAGGGGTGTCCATCCAGTGCACCACCATGCCACCGTCTCTCTTCTCACCTGGGCTGCAGATCTGGGTTTCAGCATAAGAGGACTCCACATCTGGTGAGGCAACAAACTGGCGAGGAGCAATGGAGTCCAGCCAAGGTCGGGAGAACGTTTTGCCATCCTGCCATGGCACAACCGGGTGCACCTCCCATGTCCGGTGCGGAGGGACATTCGGCCCCTCGATGGGGACAATCCTATCAGCACTCACTTGTGGGCAAGGCTCATCCTGCTGGTTCTCCGCTGAAGCATGCCACTCGGTCAGCGCCGAAATAAGGAGGTTCACCAACGGCAGCAACTTCTCCCCCTTGTCTTCCCGCAACTGCTGCATAAACTCAATAGCTCCAATCTCCAGCAGCTGGGCTCGCATGTAGCCATCCTGCCACCATCACAAAATGCCTCAGCCTCCCATGCATGCATGCATCGATGCCCACAAACACCTATCACACACATCAACCATACCTGGGCCAACTTAATCAAAATGCTCAGCACAGTCTCCTCATGAGCAGGGCTGGGCAGGTTGAACCACTCCAACAGATTCCGGGCCAGAGGTTCCGCGAACGGGTGAAACAAATGCACGCTGATCAAGTTCTGCGCCACACAGAACTGCAGCCCCCTGAGAGCCGTCACCCTCGTTTCCGCCTCCGGATCCGCTGCCCACAACGCCAACAACCCTCCTCATCAGCACGACATGGAGCAATGCAGCCTCCCCAACAAACCCAACAAAACCCAACAAAACCCAACAAAAATCCCACACCACACCTAGCCTGAACACCAGAAAGTGCAACGACCCTTCCTGCTCCTCCTTCCCCGCCTTCTTCACGCCTCCATCTCCCGTTCCCGCTGCAGTTCCCGGGCCACCGTGCTCTGCCCCGGCTCTTCCTGGCGACCTGACAGATCCGTTGGACGACGTTTTGGCGTTCCCACACTTCTCCTCCCGGTCCTCCACACTCCTTCCCCCCGACTCCCTGGACAACGGGCTGCGCGGGCCCACAATCCTGCCCCTCCTGAAGGACCCGGTCGTGGAGCAGCTTCCAGCTCCCGTGGACGTCTCCGACGTCGCCTGAGCCGAGGCCGGCGGCTTGGAGTTGCAGGACCGGGACGTCTCCCGCGAATCGTACGCAGAGGTGGTGCTCCCGGCGCTCCCCTGGGAGCTCATGGCCTCTCGCCGACCTGGCCCAGAATCCGCGCGACCCTGGGTCCCCGCCATCGCTCGCCTTCCGAGGCCGCGGACACCAAGAACCTGCAGTTTTGTCCCACATTGCAAGAAAGTAGTGCGCGCCAACCGTGGCGTTCATGGTCGTGGGACTCCGCTAATACGCGGTAACGTAACATAACATGACGTTATCGAAGGACTAAATAAATTCGTCCTTTCCTTCTATCAAGTCGCACTGTTTCAGGTTTAGGTGGGACGCAAGCGACTGACGTTCGGCGACCCACACAGTCCACCAAGAATGTTGAAGGGAGAGCATCGCGAGCACATAGAGTGGCAGGAAATACACCTGTGATATGATATATATAATCCATCTATCCAGATATCTGGATACCTAGGATACATACATATATGATATATCTACCAAGATCTTTTGTATGATCTACCACATGCCTTGGCTTTTTGATCGTTGGCCTTTTTACCCAGATACCTGGATACCTAGGATACATACATATATAATATATCTACCAAGATCTTTTGTATGATCCACCACATACCTCGGCTTTTTGACCGTTAGCCTTTTCATTCTCGATACATAGATCTATGATATATATACCAAGATATTTCATATGATCCACTACCACATGCCTTGGCTCTTGGATGGTTGGTCTTTTCATTCTTTTCATCCGATCCTTGCCCCTGGACATTGTCTTTGTTTGATTTGGATTCTGGTAGGGAGATATTTTGGATTTTGGTCAGGAGATGTTTAGGAAGGCGTTTGTACAAGACGACTCTAAACTAAAGTCCCCTCTTGTTGTGATGTTGTAGCTTGCCAATTTTGTATATGTGAGTCTAACATCTACCTTCGAATGTGTGTGATACCTCTTTTCACGCAGGTCCCTATGTAAGAGAAGGCTATCAAGCGTGGTGGAAAGTCTATAGACAAAGAATACTTGTCGTAGGATGGTATGTGGGACTCCCTTGAACAAGTTCATGTACATGAGACCATCTGGTTTAGAATAAAAATAAAAAAATAATAAATAAAATCAATCCTTAAAATAAAAGGTGATAACAAGATATGCATCCTCGACAACCCCGTGGTGTGTAGGCTCTTCCATTTTCCTATATTCATCACCTTTGGTGTTATGGGTTTAGGATTAGTTAGGGCACCCATCTTGGCCCACTTTTAATCCTCTAGCATCTAAGGGCACCCATCTTGGGCCACTTTTAATCCTCTAGCATCTAAGGGTACCCATTTTGGGCCACTTTTAATCCTCTAGCATCTAAGGGCACCCATCTTGGGCCACTTTTAATCCTCTAGCATCTAAGTACAATGATATGGTATTCTATATGACTGAGCGGAGATATCATATTAAGGCTCATCGTCATCATGCAATGTGCGCGGAGATATCATATTAAGGCTCATCGTCATCATGCAATGTGCCCTGTCTCATGAGTTCCATGCCTTCCCATCCACTCTCTCCTTACGAAAGCGGAATATCGTGTACAAGTACAAGCATATACCGGCAACCGATTCCTTCATCCGGTTAGCGGACAATTTTTTCCGTCCTAAGTGAAACAAAGAAAACATTCTTCTTCTTCTTTGCGCATGGGGTGCTAGCGTCCGGCATGCTGAAGTCTCCATTTGTGCTTTCTCGAATGAGCGCTTGGGGCTATTTTATGTTCTAGTGCTACCTCTAACTCTTCAAAGTCCAGGCTTTTTACCTATGTATTAGAGAAGCCCCGTTATGAAGGGCACGCTAGGCTACCTGGTGAGTCATTTTGAGTGAGACCACCATTTCTTCAAGTAAAGTAAAGTACAAGAGCCAGCGCCGCTGCAGCTTCCTCCTGTGTCGTGTATGCATCTAGATATGTGGACTAAAATAGACTTTGTATGTCTTGGAGGAAATTTTCCAAGTCGAGGGCTTTCAAGCGAAAGCGCGAAAGGCTTGCATAACGCGACAGAAGCGACCTGACGCGGGGTCTTCTTACTGGCACGGCAAGTCGATAAATCGATAAATCCAGAACGGCCACCTCGGCCCTCTGTCGTCAGGAACCTTCGCGTGAGCCTTCGTCAGAGCAATACTCGAGTTGCGGCCTGCCTTGCGACGGAGCTTGTCCGTCAAGGTGATGACGTCTTCGACTACAGCGCGTGTACCTGCACAACTGCACGATTGGAGCAAGCCAGGGCTTGCCCGGGGCCGCATCGATCTCCCAGCGGTCAATCCCGAAACTTTCAACCAGGGATCTATGGATATTTCGACAAAGCCTGCAAGCCTGCTCCACTGCTACAAATGCTCGCATGCAAGCTCCTCGTCGCAACCCCTGAGGCTCAAATCCGAGTGCATTGCGCACAGTGCAGACCTGCAACACGATCACTGCAGAGTGCAGACGTTGCACAAAATTGCACACTTCGTGCTGCAAGAACAAGAGCACTAGGTTTGGAAATATGGAGCTACCTTCCAGAGCAAGCAGGAGAAGGAGGAGCTGCTTGCAGGTCTTGAGCGTGCTGATCGCGTGCGCCGTCTTGGCCGATGTCAGGGTTGATGCTCAGCTCAGCGTCGGGTTCTACGAAGGCAAATGCGGCAATGCGAGCGTGGAGGCGCTGATCCAACAGGCCGTGGCCAACTCCTCCGGAAATGCCGGCAACATCCCAGGAGTTGTCCGCCTCTTCTTCCACGACTGCTTCATCCGGGTATGTAATTCATTCAATCGATATCTCACTCGACATTGCATTGCACTGCAGTGGTATCAATGCACGTCCTGAACTTACAACATTCCATTCCGTATTGCGCGTACCTTAGGGCTGCGACGCATCCGTGTTGCTGGACGGACCGTCGTCCGAGCAGACTGGCCGCCCGAATGCGAACAGCCTTCGTGGATTCGGCGTCATCGACCTAGCCAAATCCGTCCTGGAAGCTGCTTGTCCCGGCGTGGTGTCCTGCGCGGATATTGTCGCCTACGCCGCGCGTGACAGCGTCGTGATCGTGAGAATCCCCTTGGCACACCGACATTGTCACATTCCATCGTTCTCGTGTTCTTTCAATCATCTTGCATGCTTCCCGAGACTAGACTGCCTTGCACGGATCAAGATCAGGGTTCACAAGCATTGATTATGAACGTTCGTTGCCGGCAGGCCGGAGGTCCTTTCTGGGACGTGGAAGCGGGGCGGCGAGATGGCCTCATCTCGCAAGCATCAGACACAACGGGGCCCACCGGGCTCCCGGGCCCCGGCACCAACCTGACCACGCTCACGGCCAGGTTCGCCTCGGCCGGTCTCAATCAGACCGACTTGATCGCCCTCTCCGGTAACTAAGCATCCGAGTGAGCCTAGCTGAGCTAACTTTTGAGTTAAGCTGAGGTGAGCTTAGTTATGTTAAACGAAACCCTTCGTATTGTGGTGTGCGTGGTTTTGCAGGGGCGCACACGATCGGGCAGACTCACTGCCAGGTTATCTTGAACCGGCTATCGGGGAACGACACGACGCTGGATGCAGACTACAAGAACCAACTGATCTCGGAATGTCCTCTGGACGGCTCGCAGAACAGCACGCTGATCGACATGGACCCCGGCTCGCCTGCCGTATTCGACAGCGATTACTACATCAATCTGCAGGGCAATCGCGGGCTGTTCGTTTCCGATCAGGAATTGTTCGATGACGCGGAAACCACCGACACAGTGCAGGACTTTGCCACCGAGGGCTTCTTCTTCGCTGCCTTCACAGATGCCATGATCAAGATGGGCCGAAACAGTGTGCTCACTGGCACCGACGGCGAGATCCGTTCCAACTGCCATGCTGTTAATTCGTAATGACAGGAGATATTTATCCCAACTTTCTTCATTGCTTATTACCGTTGTATTGTATGCTTACCATGAACGACATCTGTAAAGGGGACAGTGAATGAAAATCTTACTTCTTGGATCACATCCCGATGATGGTACAATTCACTATGTTGGCTCATGACATTGAAAGAAATGACTCCATCCGTCTGCCCTTCCTTCGGCCAGTACTGTTGAGTGATCAAAACTTGGTATTCTAAGCTTGGACATGCCTCAATGCTAAAGCTGAACCTGCCTCAGTTCTGGTGTCCCAGCTACACATTTGGTACATTTGCATAACAGGCTTCCCAGCATTTCCTTGTCTGGAAGCTGTGCAGACCTTCCTATGGATAGGTAGACGAAAGGAGGGTCTCTTGTGATAGATATACCAGTCCAGTGTTGACAAAAAAGGTGAGACCATTACTTGATCAAACTTGCCAGCACTGGGTGTTTTGCGAAAAGGTCCCTGGTGACGGTGTCTGGATTGCAGCCGTGATCGAGCATCTCCCAGTACAGCTTTCTGGCATAGTTTACCTGTCCGCTTTTTATGAAGGCATGGTAGAGGGCATTGTAGACATAGATGTTTGGAGCCAAGCCAGCTTCTCTCAGCTCCTGTAATGGGAGGGAGCAAATTGAAGTGAGTGAGTGAGAGAGTAAGACAGGAATCAAACAACCGAGATGGTGTGGTTTTCATGGAGCAGGGAAAGAGTGAAATTGATTACCTGAAACAGCTCTCTGGCTTTATGCCAGTTGAACACCTTGCCGCAGGCTCGGATGAGTGAGGCATAAGTGAAGCAATTGGGTGCGACTCGGATTTGCAGCATGTGCTCATACACCTCTAGAGCCACCTGCGCTTGCCCTGCCGCCTCGCACGTGTTGATGAGGAGAGTGTAGACCTGGACATCTGGCTTCAAGCCTTCCTTTTCCATCTCCCACACTAGCCGCAATGCCGTCTGCCAGTTCTCCACCTTCAGGCATATTGCAAGCATGGAGCTGTAGACCTCGCAGGTTGGCTTCACATCCATGTCCTTCATCGACTCGAACAGCTTCCATGCTCTGTCGTACTCGCCTGAGCAGTTCAGAGCGGTTAACAGAGAGCACCAGGTATATGGGTCTGGCTTCAGTCCCAAGGCTCTCATGCACTCGTACCCTCTGAAAGTAAGGTTTACCTCTCCAGATTTTGCCACGGAGCTCAGAACAGAGTTCAACACAGTTGCCGATGGTTTGATCCCGCTCACCAACATCTCGTCCAGAAAATCGAGGGCTAGCATCCAGCGTCCCTCTTTGGCACAGGAGCAGATCAGAGCTTTCAAAATATCCTTGTTGGGTTTCCAGGCCCTCTGGATGATGGAATGGTAGACTTCAAGAGCAAGGTGAACCTGGTTACACCGCACAAAGGTACTGACCAAGAGGCAGTAGGTGCCCATGCCCTCCTTGCACCCATCCTGCTTCATTTTCTCCCATATTTGGGCAACCTCTTTCCACTTGTGAGCCCTCCCAAAGGCCGATATCAAGCAGTTGAAAGAAAACACATCAGGCTTGCACCTGCCATCTTTAACCATCTCATTGAAGACTCTCAGAGTAGCTTTATACCCCTTGGTGCGGGCCGCTACTTGCATAAGCAGCGTGTAACTGTACACACTGGGCTTCACATCCTCGCTCTTCATCTTCTCAAACACATCATATGCTTCCTCAAAACAGCTCGCTCTCACCAGACCCGCAAGCAGAGAGTTGTAGGAGGTCAACCTCAATTGAATTCCGGCTTTCGACAGCCAATCAAGCACCTGCAAAGCTATTTTCGCTCTGCCTGTTCTGCACAGCTCCACCACCACCATCGAAGATGTCAATTCACTCAGACCCCCGTTCTCGGCCTGATACTTGGATAACTCAGCACCGATGCCTGCCTCATCAGAAACTCGTGCAAGCAACCCCACCAACTCCTGCACATTCATTTTCCTCTTCACAATGTGTGCTGATTGCGGAAGTGTCTGCACCACTTTCTCCGCCCACTCGTACAAGGCCTGGGATACATTATCGTCTGCCACTTTGTCTGGCAACCGTTTGGAAAGCTGGTTGCTGGCTTCTGCTTTGTCCTCGGAGGACTTTGATACTGAAGGCCCATCTCCTTCGCCAGCTTCTCCTACATCTCCTCTCCTAGTGGTACTGCTCTCCAACTCCCCATCCTCAAACAAGCTGTCCACAAAACTTCCTGGCTCCAAACTCCTCAGTATGTTCTTCTCCGCCCGTGGAGATGCCTCATCAGCCCAGAGCTCCACAAACGGCCCACTCTCCCCCATACCGCCGACTCCAAACCTGGCGCCCCCAGCAGGGAACAAAGCTTCAATTTCAGCATCATCCATGGATTCAGACTTCGCAGAATCCCCTTTTTCTGCGTCTGAAACCTCGACATCCTCTGTCAAGAATGTCTTAGGTTGGACCTTAGCCACTTCTATGAAAGAACTCACCTTCCGTTGCCACTCAGCCCTCGCCAATCTACTCTCCTCCGCATCTTCCAGACTGTGCATCTGTGATCGATTATCATCAGACTTCTGGTGAGATGTGCTTGTGTCCTGTGTCCCTCCATTGCCATCCGACCCGGGAGGCTGAACGTCAAGTTCACCTCCACCTTCCGACTGGTTAATGTCTGCCTCCTCCCCTGATTTTTCAGAATCAGGCCGACCCTGAACAAGCTCACGCACCCAGGCACCCTCCTGCCAGTCCAACTGCAGCTGGGTCTTGGGCCGTTTCACAGGCCGCCTCAGGAAGAGAGCTGGGGAATCCTTTCCGACTGAGTTGCTCTCTGCATTGCTTTCAGGCGAGCTTGGCAATTCCGGAACTGAAGCAGTCAGGTTCCCCCTATACCCCCGAATGGGAGGGAACGAGACCCGGTCCACACCGAGTTTCGGGCACCGTCTCCCTTTTCTGTTGATAGGAATCGTCTGAGGGGGCTGACTGATGATGATCGTCGCCTGTATCACCTCCATTTCCTAAAACCCAAAACCCTCACCAAAATCTGAGGAGCAGTCTCCCCAATGCCGAAGAAAACAGCCCCGCCATGATCTGAAATTCACAAGCGCTCAAGCTGCATCTATCAGTTCAAACCTTGCTCTAAGCAGACGGGCGAGGTCATATCATCAACATATCGACAGCCACAGGACGATTTCCCTCAGCCTCGCAGATTCCCGATGAAAATGCTGGCTCTGATGATTAGAATGAGAGGAATGTGGAGCTCTCAACTCCGGGATAACTGAATCTCGGACTGTGGCTCAGGTACCACCGATACCTGAAGGGGAAAGATTCATTGTTCAGGGTTTAGGGTTTAAAGAGGCTGTGTACTAGTGTAGGTGTCCAAAAGCTGGTAGTTGTGAACCACAGACATGCCGATTTGTCAGATGGACTGACGGGGAGCATCTTGGTCCTTGCTTTACGATTTGGAATTCAATCTTACACCTCGCCGCCCACCAACTCTGCCGTGTGTGTTTTTGTACTTTTTGGTTTACAAAGGATGGACTGCTAGTGAACCTCCACACATCGAGGACGAGGAGAAACGAACAGCTTCATGTGTGACGTGGAGGAAAAGAGATAGCGAGCTCGCCAGCTTGTACAATATCTACCTAGATGGTAGGCGTGCGATGCACCTGTCTGGCTACGAGTACATGGCCAGTTTTGCATCCCCCAGGTTCTGGACGGTGTCGATTTTTTCCTCGAGATGAGGTGGTTTCAGTACCGGGTCAAGGTTCTGGGTTCTGGAAAGAAGGAACCCACAAGCTGGTTATGAGGAATGCGCTGTGTCCGCGTCCAGAGCGGGTTGGGCTTGAGAATGATAGTCCGGATGCATCATGGTCATCCGGTCACAAGAGGGCGGCATCTGCAGCCACCCATTTCTATCAGGAGGTGGGTTTTGCTGCCTGCACACCTGGATTGGGGATGTCGAATGCAGTGTTCAATGCTGCTTGCATTTCACTGACTCTAATGTTTCATCACGCAGGGTGATGCATCTGTTAGCAACAGTGGATGCAGTGCCGGACATGTGAGTGTGGGACAGGACGAGCATGATTATCTGGATGGGTCTCCTCTGCATTTCAGGAGAAATATGATTGCATCGTCTCTGGCATTTGCAGTTCTGGCCCCAACTGGGTGGTTTTCCGACGCAGTGAGAGCCGAAGCTGCTGAACAGCCTTCTCCTCCCTCTGCTTCTGCCGACGTCAAGCCATCACCATTTCCAGTTAGCACCGAGTCATGGTACCGCTACAGAGGCCAAGGATTTGTCGTTAAGGTGCCCCCTGACTTTGAGGACTTGCAGGAGCCTGAGGTATGCCATACTGCCAGCATGGTTACCAGCAGGAGCGTCTTCCATTTGATGTTTGTGATCTGAGCTGTTTTGTCATATTTCATTCTACTGGGCTGCCCTTGCTAGTAGAGTTCATATCAAGTGAAGCCATTGGCTTGCGTTGCAGGAGTTTGTGGATACTGGTGACTCCCTGTATGGTGAACGAGCTAAAGCTAAGCCATTCGCTGCTCGTTTCGGATCGGTCGACAGGTACTCTTGTTTTCAGCTTCAGGCACTTCTTCCTCGGTCGAGTGAGTGAGAGCCTAGCTATCTATGGAGGCTTTCTCTTCTTCTCTCTTCTTGTCACGCATCTGTCATCTACGACATTGATGTGCCACAGGAAGGAGGTCCTGAGTATAGTTATAAAGCCCGCTTCACAACTGAAACTTTCGTTCTTTGAGGTAACCTACTGCTCTTCTCTCCTCTGTGCATCAAGCATGCCGAACATCTTTCTTCTCATGTTGTCGTTAGCATGAAGTCTGTCCATAACTTGTCTAAGATGGACTGAACGGGGTCTAATGTGAAGGCCGATGATATCACTGCTCTTGGATCTCTCGAAGACGCTGCAAAGATTTTTGTTCCAGGTAACTCCTCTTCTCACTTTGTCAGAGCTGTGAAAGCGTGAGCTTTCGTTGGCAAGTCTGAACGTGAGCTGGTGGAGCTCTGCAGTAGGAGCGAGAATCATAGGAGCACGATCTCTGCTCTCCGACAGTGCACGGGGCACCAGGTAAAGCAGAGCTTCTTCAGCATCTCGTGTAGCACAGTGGCCTGCGAAGCATGACGTCTGCTGTGCTTTGGTTGCACTTGTTCAGGACATATTACCTGTATGAATTTGTGACGCAAGACAAACGCGTGGCCATGGTTGCTGGTGCAGCCAGTGGACAGGTGATCAAGCTCGTCCTTCCCTGCCACTCCCTAGACTCCATCACAAACCCTAATTCCACAGTGCAGCAGACTGAGATTCCATGCGGCCTTGTTCCCTCCCTGCTGCAGGTGTATGTGGCAGGAGCCATGGCTTCGCAAAGCAGGTGGCGAGAGTCTGCAGCCAAATTGCGCACAGCCGCTTTGTCGTTCTCAATCCGATAGCAAGCGTTCCTCACTTCCGAACACTGCCCACGAATCTGCTGTTCTGGTGTGGTGTTAGGGAGGCGTGCACGGTGTCTGATATACGTGCTGAGAGATCCAGCTCCGCAGAATGTATTGGCTGCAGTAGGTTTCTTGTTCAAACCGACCGGCTTCTTCAGAAGCCAGGACTTTTTGCGGGTTTGTTGAAAGAGCGTGGTGAACGTGTGACATGGTATAGAATGCCCAGCGGTTTCAGGGACGATGGCTCATCCAAATGCGTTCGTCACCAATCCCCACAAGCTGAGAAAAGAGGAATTTGTGAGCAATCTGAATGGCACCAGCATGCTGGAGATCGCAGCTCTGTCAGCGGTGGTGCCGGGGTTTATGGTTTTGGGGCAGATAGTGGCCAGCTACACTGCGTTCAGGACCCCGTTGGCTGCCAAGGGCGGACGATTGAGGAGCGAGCTGGTTAGGTCTGTAGGAATCGAGCTTACGGTGGTGATCCTGCCGATTCTGGCTAGCCTCACTGTCCTTGCCGATTCTGTCAATGTCGTGCTTACGATCTTGGCCTGCGTGCTGCTAACTTGCTTTTTGCTTCTCCGGTGCACAAGTCGGACCACCGAAGATGAACAGCAGGTGGTGGGCTCTCCTCGCAGGTCCTTCCTTTCATCGTACAGGTGCGCCATGATGCTGGTGACATGCATCACAATTCTTGCTGTGGACTTCACAATCTACCCCAGAAGGCTGGCCAAGACAGAGACCTATGGCACAGGGTTGATGGACGTGGGAGTAGGATCGTTTGTGGTGGCTAACGCATTGGTCTCCAGACAAGCAAGAGGTTTGCCGCCCATGCATGGGGCTGTGCTGAGGAGCACCAGCCCCCTTCTCATCCTTGGCTTTGCCAGGCTGTTTCTGACCAAAGGTGTGGACTACCAGGAGCATGTTGCAGAGTACGGGCTCCATTGGAACTTCTTCTTCACGCTCGCTGCTGTGACTCTCCTCACATCCGTGATCCAGATCCCGGCCTCTGTGAGTGGGCTTGTAGGCCTCTTCATTCTTGCAGCATATCAAGCATGGCTATCCTCCGGGCTCAACGAGTATCTGCTGTCGTCAGAGAGGGGCTCCAGCATCGTGAGCTTGAACAAGGAAGGCCTGTACAGCACTTTGGGATACTGGGCCCTCTATCTTATCAGTGTTCAGCTGGGGTTCATGGTAAACCAGTCAGCTGGGCTTGTGTTCAAGAGATTCAGGACTGTAACCGATGATGACAAGCTCAGGGAGGAGTCTGCCCGCTGGTACACCGCTATGGAAATATGTGGCTTGGATGCCTTGTTCTGGATTCTGGCAGCTGTGACTGATCAGTTCGTTGAGCGAGTGTCACGGCGAACATGCAACCTGGCCTATGTTCTATTTGTTTTGGGGCAGAACTTCCAGGTGATCGGAAGTTTCGCCCTGGCAGAAGCTGTTCTTCCTCTGAGACGGATGATTTGGATGGATGCCTTCGATCAGAACCTTCTACCAACGTTTTTGCTGGCAAATGTGCTCACCGGACTTGTGAACTTGAGCACGGACACCATCTCGGCCACCCCGATTTGGGCATTCTCTACACTCATTGCGTACCTTGCCTTCCTTGCTGGAGGCATGACCCTCGCCCAAGCCTTCCACCTCAAATTGAAGTTCTGGTGAGCGACATGCAAACTGTTGCACCTTGCAGCTAAAAATCTCTAGATACTATGGACTTCAAGAAAGCACATAGAATTTCTTAAGCATGTAGGGGGGAAATTTCCTTACTACCTTCACCTTGACAGTCTTAAGGTGAGAACGATGTAGTGGACAATTCGAAGTTTTAATTTTAATGTACAAAATTTAATAAGCGTCGACAGGCCAACTATGTGGTCGTGCCGGAGTGGTTATCGGGCATGACTAGAAATCATGTGGGTTCGCCCGCGCAGGTTCGAATCCTGCCGACCACGAACACTAGAGTGGTGTGTCGCCTGTCATCCTATTTCTTTTATGTGCACACTCAGTTCTTTCCTCATGCAAGTAAGTTATGTGCATACTCAATTCCTTCTTCATTGCAAATAAGTTGACCCTAATAATATCTTTGCCTTGCCGGCTTGCTACTCCGTCCTTAGTGGACTTAAATAAAATTCTTCTTCTTCTTCCTTCTTCTGCTCCGTCCTTAGTGAACTTAAATAAAATTCTTCTGCTCCGTCCTTAGTGAACTTAAATAAAATTCTTCTTCTTCTTCTGCACCCTCCTTATAAGTTGACCCTAATAATGTCTTTGCCTTGCCAGCTTGCTGCTCCCTCCTCCAAATGTATTTATAAGAACATCGTTACTAAGCATCTTGCGCTTATTACACACATTTATCAGAATATCGTTCTTAAGCATCATGCGCTTAGATTGGTACTTAGATGGGGTGCCTAAAGGGAGTGGATGCCCTTGGTGAAGTAGCTTGGGCACACCATGGTACAAGTTGCTAAGTACCACGTCCGATATTCTTAAGCATCTTGCGCTTAGATCGGTACTTAGATGGGGTGCCTAAAGGGAGTGGATGCCCTTCATGCAAGTAGCTTGGGCACACCATGGTACAAGTTGTTAAGTACTAAGTCCCATGACAGGTTCTTCTTCTTCCCCTTGTTTTTGCATAAATTCAATATTTTTCTCATTGCAAATAGATTGACCCAATAATGTCTTTGTCATGTCGGTGTAGTGCTTCCTCCTCCCCTCGTTGCAAATAGGTACCCAATGATGTCTTTGCTATGTAGGCTTGTTGTTCCCTCCTTCCCATTCCCTCATGTGCTTATATTCCCATGTGTGTATGGTCTACGTATCTATCTTCTATTTGAAAATGTTACCTACTCTTTGTAGCACAATTTTATACAGACCTTGGAGGATAATTTCACAAGAAATTTGAACAATAATTTCACAAGAACTTTGAACAATAATTTCACAAGAACCTTGAAGTATAATTTCTTAAAAACTGTGAAGTTTCCTTTGTAGATCTAAGAGAGAATGTACAGGAGTGATATGACGCGTTTTCTTTGTCTCTCCCGGCGTATGATATCGTGCACGTTATAATGACTAGGTTTTGGTATATGTAGTAAATTTGTATGCTAACGAATAACTATTAAATGGGATAGTTTCCACAAAAGAACTCTTACCAAAAAGTTCGACTGTCACAACAACAAATTATTACAACCCAATAACATACATATAAATTTTCACATTCCCCTATTTATAGCTTAGTTCACTAATAATAAGGACCTCAATGGATTGGTAGTTTGCAAAGGCCATTAGCTCAGTTCAATTCACTTCTAACCCACGTCAACACAAAACTGAATCGAATCAGTACCCGGAAAAGATCTAACATAACATGGTTCTCTGTCCTCGGCTAACGTAAGCAGTAGTGATTGGATTTCAATTCGGTTTGAATCAATTCGGAGGCCAATTTGAACCAGTGCGAAAAACCCAAGGTTTGACGACAAACTGTGAGGTTAATATACGTACTTTTACGGTGTACACATTACATTTTGAGCACCACGAACTGTGAGGTTAATTTACATAGTTTTACGATGTACATATTACATTTTGAACACTAGCCTGCTATATCTCATTCAAATTTCTCCTTCATATGTCAGGGAGATGGCCGTAGCTACTCACCCACATAAAAGAACCTAGCAGGCTTCATCCTCATCAATCTCTTCCACCTTAAAGCACGCACATCTGCAAACTTGCTCATCAAAAAGCGCTAAAACCTTACGTTGCTTCTTTCTTTTACCCACCAACCTGAATCTTGGCATAGGCTTTCACCCACCAATCTGAATCTTGGCATAGGCTTTTACCCACCAACCTGAATCTTGGCACAGGAAGATGTACTTCGCTAGCTTCCACCATGTTGTGCAACTGATTCACCCACATGAAAAGATGCTTGGCTAAACATAGAACCTCGTCATCTTCATCATTCGACATTTTTCTCCGTTTAAATCCTAGCCCAACATAGCCAAATTGCTTTTGGTAGCCAAATAGAAGTTCATGAATACCCATGAATAATAGCTCAAGATGAACACTCGAGTCTGCAAAAGCAGCAAGAATTTAGTTTGTGGTTCCTAAAGTTATGAACCTCCCCATCTTCAGCACTATTGTGTTTAGACGAATTGAGAACTGGTTGACTTACCGAGATGTTGGGCACAAAACCCTACAAGCAAAAAAGAGTTTTAGATTTGGCATCGGATACAATGGAATACGTGCCAAAAAGAGGATCGTAGCCAGATCTCAAACGGGTGACTTGGGGTAATTTCTATCCAATTGGCCTATCCGTGGGATCATGGTTCATTATTTACAGTTTGGTTAACAGTTCAATTCAATCTCAAAATTGGACTGAACTGTCCAGGTAGGAGCTGAACTGTCTAGTTGGTACACGGTTAGTGTAACTAAATTGTGAAACTGGATGGGTGTAGTTCGGGTGAACCGCCATTCCATATGGGTCCTAATCAATTCGATCTAAATTAAACTACACCCCGCCACTGTCCAGGTTGGAGCTGAACTATCTAGTTGGTACACGGTTAATGTAACTAAACTATGAAACTGGACGGGTGTAGTTCGGGCGAACCGCCATTCCATATGGGTCCTAATCAATTCGATCTAAATTAAACTACACCCCGCCACGTCAACAAACTATATGCCACATCGGATTGTGTCTGTGCCGCCAATCTATAATGATCCTAATCAGTTCGATCTAAATTAAACTACACCCCGCCACATTAGCCAACTACATGCCACATCGGATTGTGTTCTAGTTCATGTAGTTTTAAATTTACCATGTGGCCAACTAGTAGCTGAACTGCAATTCAACTACACCCAAACCGCCAAAACGAAAAGGTCCTATGTATTCGGACGGGTCTTGAGATGGCAGTGTACCTACATACGGACTGGATGTAGAACTGGTATATATATATATAAGGTATATACAATAAAGGTATCTGTTTATATATATGTATACGATATGTACATATGTATAACGTAAGTATGTACGAGTGCAGAGGAGTCGGTGAGTCGGTGCTGAACATCACGAGTGGCGAAGGGGCAGCAGTTAAGTGTCCCAGGACACTTTTCTTCAATGCTCCAATTCACTTCTGCGATGTGTCGTCACCCCCCGTTGATGCATCCTCTCGTGAGAAGCATCCTCTCGTGAGAAACATCCTCTCGTGAGAAATCGTATGCTCGTGAAAGCGAGGAAAGGCCTCTGTCGGTTAGATATCTGCTGGTGAGGCAGATGTACTGGCCCGATAGCGACTTCGGACGCAATTCCAGCGCTTGAGGAAACCAGGTACCTGCCACTGCCAGGATGTTAGAAAGAGAAATGCACGTGGTGAGCTCGCTGGCCGCTCCCGGCCAGCTCCTTTGCATCCTCCCGCCGATAGGACGGTGTGAGCATGGAAAATTCTGCACGATGATCCCCGATTTCCACAGCTCCAATCCTGCAGACAGCCTTCCTTCTGCAAGTGTTGCATCAGCCTTCTCAGTTTCTCAAAAAAAAAACGCAGCCGTGGTGGTGGTTTTAGTACATATGGCGCTAAGATTAGAGGTAGAGGGAGCGGGAGCGGGAGCGGGAGCGGGAGCGGGAGCGGGAGCGGGTGTATGATATCCCTGCGTGTGGAGATGTAGGAGAAATTTCAAGCTGGCCGGGCCGTGATTGCCGTGCCTAAACTGCTAACCTTTGTACCTTGAATTCTGAGATTAAGATGCTCCGTCCGCTTTCTCTGAACCTGTCCTGGTTCTCATCTTGTATCGTGGAGGCTTGGGTAATCTCCTCCCTCCTTGTGTTTCCTGTGCTCGGCGTGGTATATGACAGTCTTGCTGTGGGATTTACCGGATCTCGAGTGAATTTCATCGACTCCAATGGAGCGTTTCTGAGATCCGCAAACAACAGCTTCCAGCTAGGCTTCAGGTCAAGCACGGATGGTTTCTATCTGTGCGTCTGGCATCCTGCAACGGATTTTGTGGTGTGGACTGCTAATCGGAATTCCCGAGTGAGGATCTCCGATCCCCTGGTCTTTCAGCGTGATGGAGATGTTGTTTTGAGCAACTCGAGTGCTGTGGTGTGGTCGACTGGCACGGGAAACTCCACAGCGACCAGCGTACAGTTGCAGGTACTATCCTACTAGTTCTAGTCATTTTGCATCTGGCTTTTGTTAATGTAGTGTGTTTGATGAGGACGTTGAAAACTGGTGGAGCAGGAAACCGGCAATCTGGTTGTTCTGAGCAACGACACCACCGTGCTGTGGCAAAGCTTCGACCATCCCACAGACACTTTGCTGGTAGAGCAGAAGTTCAACAGCGTCTCCAAGCTCGTGGCTAGTGTGTCAGATGGAGACCTATCTGAAGGCAACTATTCTCTCTCGATGTTTCAAGGGGATTTGATGCTGATGGCATCAGCTGCAAACGAGGAACAATTGTACTGGAGCATGAGACGCGACGCAAGAAGCACTGCTCAGGCCAATGTCACAGGCAGTCCGGCCTTTGCGATGCTGTCAGGACATGCTTTAGGGCTTTTCACGAGTGAACGGCTGCTTGTCTCACAGTTCTCTGTTGGCAACGGCGGAACACGTCCTAGAGGGCTCACCTTGAAGGAGGATGGCATGCTGGAGGCTTTCTATATCGATAACACAGGAGCAACGTGGGCAGACAGCCAGTTCTCTGCCCCTGGTGATGATGCTTCCTGCAAGCTGCCTGGCACATGCGGACCTTACGGTATCTGCACTCAGGGGCAATGCCGGTGTGCTGTTCCCTTTGTTCCTGTCAATGGTACAAACCAGTTCCTAGGTTGCCAGCTGCCGGAGAATGTCGGTCGGGTCGCCGCTGGTTGCTCTTCGGAAACGATAGGCATGGTTGCTGATGTTCGATGGTTGCAGATTACTAGTCCTGCGGGAGGGGTGAACTACTTCTCAAACCAGTATGAGAGTCCGGTGAAGACGGGAAGTTTATCAGCCTGCAAGGAACTCTGCGCCCAAAACTGCTCATGCTCAGCTCTATTCTATTGGGATACCACTGGGGACTGCTACTTGGTGGACCAGGTGGCCACGTTGCAGTCGGATGATGACCCTAAACATGTGGCATTTGTCAAGGTCGCACTGTCGTCAGCGAAAGGTGTGTATCACTTCACTGTCTGCACTTTTCACAAGCACGTAATTCTCGCGAGATGTTTGTTACACCGTGTTTTATTCTGACAAATTTCTCACCTGGCAGGTGGTACCAGCATTGCCACTATCAGCACCATCTGCATCGCACTCCTCATACTGCTGGCCTCCGTTCTCCTGGGAATGCGAATCTGCAGAGGTAAGAAAACGGGCGAGCTGGAAGATACTGAGAACATAGAGGAGGAGATGTTCCTCGAAGCAATACCAGGGCTTCCCATGCGATTCTCATACAAGGAATTGGAACGGGCCACTCTCAGCTTCAGCACCAAGTTGGGTTCTGGAGGTTTCGGTTCAGTTTATGAAGGCACTCTCGCAGACGGCAGCAAGGTGGCTGTGAAGAAGCTAGAGAGCCTTGGGCAAGGCTTCAAGGAATTCCGGGCAGAAGTGGCCACAATTGGGAGCATCCATCATTTACACCTCGTCCAGCTCCGAGGCTTTTGCGCAGAGGGAGTGCATCGGCTTCTTGTGTACGAGTACCTCGCCAATGGGTCCCTCGACAAATCTCTCTTTTCTGCAAAGAAGAATCTGCAGTGGCATCAAAGGTTCAACATTGCGCTCGGCACAGCACGAGGACTTGCCTACCTGCACGAGGAATGTCGTGAGAGGATCATTCACTGCGACATCAAGCCTGAGAACATCCTACTAGACGAGCATTTCGTGGCCAAAGTTTCGGATTTTGGGCTTGCAAAGCTGATGAACAGAGAGCTGAGCCAAGTGTTCACCACCATGAGAGGCACCCGAGGCTACCTTGCTCCAGAGTGGGTTACAAACTACGCCATTACCGAAAAAAGCGACGTGTTCAGCTATGGAATGGTGCTGCTAGAAATCGTCAGCGGCAGAAAGAACTTCGATTCCTCAGAGACCTCCGAAAAATGGTACTTCCCAGCCTATGCTTTCCGGCAAGTGGAAATCGGCAACATCTCTGAGTTGCTGGATCCCAAGCTCCAGGGACGTGTAGACGGCAACATGGTTGCTCTCGTGCTCAGAGTGGCTCTTTGGTGCATCCAGGAGGATGTCACCCTGAGACCTTCCATGGGTAAAGTCGTGCACATGCTGGAGGGCAACATCCACGTCCCCCAGCCTCCCCTGTGCAGCCAGTTCTTCGGAGGCCTCTGCCCCAAGGTAGATGCCGCTAGTGGATCCAGCAGCCACTCTCTACACGGCTTTGACGGGTTCGGGGAGTACGAGGGAGTGAAATTGAGCCAACTTTCTGCTGAGCGCTTATCTGGACCCAGGTGAGCATGCAAGACCACTCCAGACAAGAATCAACAGCAGCAGCAGAAAGGTAGAAGACGACACTTCCACATCCGGTACTGTCTTCTTAAACTACAGCCTCCAGCGGCCTGTATGTCACAGCAGCATCTGCTCCGACGAGGATCCCAAGAGTTCATTCCTACTAACCCTCCCAGGCTGCGAACAGATTTCCTGGAGGGATCCTCCAGTTTCATCACAACCATTCCTATGTAAGTATTTTACACACCCGAAAAGTGTTGCCCATGGGTGATAAAGAAGGACCAGGACTACTACCTCATGCCTCTCACGCGGCTCAATTGTCTCTCCCACGAACAGAGGCAGGCCGCCTGTACCCGGTCTCAGCTAGCCCGCTGTCCACAAGAAACTTGGTGTACGAAGCTTCCAATTCGGCATACGACTGGTAGAGATCCATCTCCTCGTCCTCTTCGCATTCCTCCACCCCATCCGCCCTCTTGGCACTGCCACTGGCAAGAGCCAACGCAACAGGCTCAGCCGGCAACTCCCCGGCCTTGAATTCCCCCATGCGTCCCTTCCATCCCCGCAGCTGGTCCCGGTGGTGAATGTCCCATCTGGCATCCTCCACCAGCCTCGCCTGCACCATGTCCTCCGCACTGGCTCGAATCCTATCCACCAAGCACCTCACGCAGAACCCCAAGATCGGGGCCAGCAGAAACACGGGGACGGCAAATCTCGCCAACCCAACCACCGGCCCCGCTGAACCTCCCCTCCCGCCACCTTCTCCGGCTTCAAACCCTACCGCCTGCGACACAACTGGCTCCGTCATGTCCGTGATGACGGCCGAGACCCTGGTGAACCCTCCCGGCAGCACGGGCACAACCAGCACCTGCCCCGCCCGAAGCACGTCGATGTTGGTCACGTCGTTGGCCAAGGCGATGGAGCGCATCGTCGTATTGTGCTGCTTGGCGATGGAGAAGAGCGTGTCCCCCTCCTCCACACGGTGGTAAACCCTGGGCCCCTGGGCCAGCCTTTCCTTCGCCGTCCTGTGCCTTCCATTTCCCGCTGCAGCACGCAAGGCATGCAAATGCGGCCTCCTGTCGCCTCCTAAGCACCACGCCCGCAGCGACACGGGAGAGGCAAGCTTCCTGCTTTCGCACAAGAAAGACGTCTCCTTCCTTCCGCACAAGGACTTCCCTCCGAGACCGAGCCTTGCGGTTGCAGCCAGCTCCATGTAGGTCGAGCTCCCGCTCACTCCATAGCTCATGCTCCCGACCTCGGCGCGCCTAGGTCACGGCAGCCGGGAACGCAGCCTGCAACATTTCACGCTCCACGACCCGCGAGCTCCCATTCCAAGAAACCTGCAAGACATGAGCTGCGAGAACGTCCTGTGCCGAAAACCGGGACGAAGGGAAGCAAGGAAGTGTCGAATTTCGCTGAGCTGATCCTGGAACAGGGAAGGCAAGAATGTGAGCATCGGCATGAACATGACAACGGCTTCCAATTCACACGACAACGCAGCATCGTTTGTATAACCAATGAGCGGGAAGGCGGCAAAATGGGGACTGAAAATATCTTAGGTTTCTTCCCACCTGGATTGCCGCAGCTGCTAGCTGTGGCGGAGTTTCCAGGAAGTTGTGATGCGTGGCGATGGAAGGGTGCTACCTGACGACGAAGGCTCCCGGCTGGGTTCAGCCTGCTGCTGTTTGCACTGGAGCGGTCCCTCGGAGCCGGGTTGTTGTAAGGGCAGCAGGGGACTCGAGCAAGAAAGGGTTCGGCAATGTCGAGAAGGAGGAAAAGAAAGGGAAGAAGGGCGGGCGGCAGCAGAAGGCCGTGGTGGTGAAGGAGGGGTCTAGAGAGATGAAGAAGTTGATCAGTTCGGTAGAGAAGGTGCGTGGGTGACGGGGTTTGGGAATGCGGATGCTGCTGGTGCTGGTGGGACGGGGTTCTTGGAGCTGTGACAGGCTTACTGTGTGCATTGGGATGCAGGAGAGTAATGCCGAACAGCACCGGAAGCTGAATATCGATCCTCAAGTAGCAGCTAAGGGGAAGGTGGATTTTGTGCGTGTGGAGTCCTGGGGTGATGAGAGTCAGACGGAAGCGGATTTGGAGAATCTGAAGCTGAAGACATTCAGTTCTGGGTTTGATTCGTCGGACTACAGTGCCCCCTTCTACGAGCAGCTTGTTCGACGGATTCAGCTTCTTGAAAGCAAGGTAGACGTGCGTTCTCTCCAGCTTGAGTGGAAAATTGTGGGAGTTGTTTGTCCGACTATTTTGCTGACTGGTTCCTGTGAGTGAGCAGGGTGAAATCTCCGTGGTGCAAGCACAACCGCTGCCGCCTTTCGAGAAGTGGGTTTTTGGTGTCAATCGGTATGCACAGTACCTGGTTGATCAGGTTAGCACACTTGTTCCTGGGCCTCTGGGAGAGGCAAAAGGGGCCTTCATAGAATGGATCAGGTCTTAGACTTTAAGCTGGCGGTATTTTAGCATGCAGTTCACGAGGCACTGGAGGGTGTGATAGAGGCCATCAATCAAGTTTCAAGGGAAGAAGCAGATGGTGCAGTCCAAGCTGTCCAAGCTGTTTGCCTCTTCAGCAGTGCCTTGGGCCTCCAGCGTGCAGAGGTTTGGCCTCTGCTCCTTGACATGCGTATTTCACTATGCTACTCAAGACACTGCTTCAACGAGAGCGGCTAAACAGCCGTCCTTCAGGCTATTGCAGTGGACCTGAAAAGACTTTCAGAGGAATCATCTACCGCTGGGCCTTCAGAACCTACTACCCAAACACTTTCTTATGCAAAGGTAACACTGATGCTTCCGTCCAGTTTTGCAGCCTTGTTACAGTCTGCTGAGAGATCTGGCGTTGATGCAGTATATTCAAAGACTTGGGAAACTAGCTTCCGGTGTTGGAGATGAAGGCAAAGAAGCTTGCCTCCGTTTACTGGCTCATATTTTCTCTGTTCAGATTGCACACCTAACCACAGGTACCTTTTTCCTCCTATCGTCGTTTCCCCGGACACAGGCATGTTGTCCGTAACATTGCCGCTTGCGACTAAAGGTGTCTCGACCTGGCAGGAATGAGAGTTGGCTCCAAGGCCCTTAACGACTTGTCGGTGGTACGATCGGCTAAGGCTGTTAGCTTTTACCGTGATTATCCCCAGGTACGTTGATTTCTCCAGCATCGTGATGCTCGCATCCAAATGCTCAGATTGAAAATAATCGGCCGACGAACGGTTCCAATGCAGGAGGCTGCTGATCCTTTGAGGGTTCTTATCTTAGCGTGCAACAAAGCAGGCAAGATAATCTCCAAAGAAGCAGACTTGGAACAGGTGACTGTTGTGCGTGATTGCTCTCTAGCTGTGAATCTACACGCACAAGGAGGAATGGGAAGGTCTTTATGTAAACTGGTCAATTTTGTCTCACAGGTCATGCAGGAGCTTCCTAAAGCTATCCAGAAAACGAGTCTACTGCTTTCTGTCTTGGCTGTCGTGGATCAACCAGCACTTGCAAGCTGACACTTATATGGGCTATGTTCTTGATCTTGCTCGTGGTCACGCCCTTTCTTGTTGTAATGATCCCACAACCCGGTCACTTCATTGAACTGTAAGTGAGGATCGGGCCCGGCACAGCTCTACTGCAAGGACAAAGGACCATGAACAGAGCGTGTTCGCAAGCCAGCCGGTGGGCACGCACGTCCATCTGCATCAAACACTTGTTATGTACCTAATATGCATGTAGGAGTTTAGGGTTGGGAGTGAGTTGGCGAAATTGCCTCACCAGCACAAGGTCCGGTCACTTGCGGACACCCTTCACAGCGCTCCTTCCTTATTCCAGTCATACCAGCTATGTCTACCCTGTCCCTCGCTTTGGTAACATCTGGACCTCGTCTGCGTTGTCCACGCTCGAGCTTGCCCTCGAACTGTGAGGTAAGGCGCTCCTGTCCGTCCCACTGCTCGCCCGCTCTCTTCGTTCAGTTGGCTACAGGTCTCTAGGTGCTCGACTGTGCCTTGCTGGCACCGCCGCCCTCCCACTGGCAGCAACTGGTTGCCGCCTTGCCGCCTTGCCGCCTTGCGTACCTCTTGCCATCGTGTAGGTCCAGTTGATTCCTCTTAGGAGTTTCTTAGGAATTAGTTGGCTTTCTATTCAGCGGCTATGAGAGCCAAGGCATCTCGGGTGTGGAATTATTGCTACTGCAGACATGACTACACCGGGAGATGGATGTGATACAGATATGACTGCACCGGGAGATGGATGTGATGCAGAGATGACTGCACTTTGGAGATTGATGTGACACCGGGGGAGACGGATGTGATTCAGAGGAGATGACTTGCACGGGGGCAATTGGATGTGATGCAGAGATGAGTGCACCGGGGCAAATGGATGTGATGTAGAGGTGATGACTACACCGGGGCAAGTGGTTGCGATGCAGAGGAGATGACTGCACCGGGGCAAATGGATGTGATGCAGAGATGATTGCACCGGGGCAAATGGATGATGACTGCACCGGGCAAATGGATGTGACGCAAAGGTGACTGCACCGGGGCACATGGATGTGATGCAGAGATGACTTGCACCGGGGCAAATGGATGTGATGCAGAGATGACTGCACCGGGGCAAATGGATGTGATGCGACATGACTGCACCGGGGCAAATGGATGTGATGCAGAGATGACTGCACCGAGGTAAATGGATGTGATGTGAATTTGAACATCCATGCCTTTAGGGGTTATTTAGTCTATGTTTTGAAGAAGTTGGTGAAGATTGCAAAGAGGTGTTCTCATCACAGTGAAAAGTTTTATCGAGTATCGAGGCAAGTTGGAGAGGTTAGAGCTCCGAAGGATGAGGATATTGAAGAGGTTGGAGCTTTGAAGGCTGGAGAGGTTGGAGCTTTGAAGGCTGGAAATGCTGGAGTTACAACGGTGGTGCAAAATGCAAGAGCTGGAGATGCTGCACGTACTAGAGTTGTGAAGAATGTAGAGATTGGAGATGTTTGACATATCGCAGTTGTGGAGAGTGCAGGGACGGGACGTATGGCAGGTAGAGAAATAAAATTTAATCCTATCTTCAATCTGCTTAAGGTAGAGATTTAAGAATTACGCATGAGCCACCAGCAACAGTTAGCACATCATGAACAGGAGATTGAAGACTTCAAAACTTGAAATAGTCTTACCAGCAGCAGGTTTCCAGCTTCAAGTCTTCATCTTGAATTTTATTGATAGTGAGATTATTTCAAATCTTCAATCAGCTGTTCATGGCGTTCCAAGTGTTGCTGGTGGCTCATGCATAAGTCTTAAATCTCTGTCTTGAACAGATTGAAAATTACATCAAATTTTAGTTCTCCACTCATCAAGCGTTCATTCTATGCTTTCTCCACAAGCTGCATTATGTTCAACATCTTCAACCCTTATATTGTCTACAACTATGATATGTCCAGCATCTCCAGCTCCTGCATTCTTCACCCCTGCCATAACTCTAGTATCCCCAACCTCTAGAGCTTTAGCCTGTGATCGCTCCAAAGAGTCCACAAGTTTGTCTTGGACTCTTTAGAAAAACTAGTTAACAAGGGTTCCTTACCTTATTCTTTTTGCCGGAGGCCTTCAAAGGGGAGACCTCAAGGTGCGGCCTGGCAATGAGTCCGAGTAACGAAAGATTTATGAGGGGACAGCTTTGAAGGCTTGCCACAGGTGCTCTCTAGTGTTGCAAACATGTGATATTTTTATAAATTTGAACCGCAAAGGCATTGAAAACTTCTTGTAATTCTGGTTGCTTCCATGCACTGCGTCAAGCGCAATCGACTCTGAAGAGAGAAATGACAAGCTAAATGGCCAAGCAATTGTCCTCCTCCTCAGTTCCTTGGGGCCCTTGGTGAATGTCTTGCTTGCTGTCAGTTTGTAAATTTCTTTTAGCATCTATTCTAGAAACTGGGGTACCTATAGAACTGGGAACCGATTAGGATTCTGAGAAACTAGCTTTGGTACGCTTAGGGCAACTGTGATTTTGAGAAGCTTACAATGACGGAGGAATCAAGCTCTATTACATGAAGATACATGAGGGGAAAGATTACATATAAGAGAAGGTTCCAAAAGATTGTGAGTCAAGATCTGGATGGAGGAAATTGGTGGTTGCAACTATTAGTTTTAAGAAGAGACATGAGGTGCTGGTTGATCAAAATCTCATTCCTGAAGAGCATGGCAAGGACCCATTCCAGTTTGGTTGACTTCTATTGCCTTTAGATATGCACTCTGTAGATTCATGTTATGTTGTACTCTGTAGATTCATATTATGTTGCATCATTTATCTTTTCTACCACACACATTTGGTGGACGTGTGCTTGAGAGTTTTCAAAGACAGTTTTTGACATGAGTTAGATGTCCTACGCTCAGCTGGAAATGTGCAAGCTTTCTTCAGACCACTAGCTGCTTGCTTACACGGTCGATGTTGTTAGGTCTGAGTTTTTTGTACTCTTTGTCTAGGATTTGAACACTAGGCGCTTACTCCAAAAACATACAAGATAAGGAATGGGCGAGCACCTCCCGAACACTCTTTTACACTTTGATCATTGTGATACCTGTCGACGAGAAGCCAATGACTGTGATACCTGCAAGCGAGAAGCTCATGGCTGTGATATTTGTGAGCGAGAAGCTGATGATTATGACACCGCCAAACAGAGCGTGACATGATACCTAGGAGCGAAGTTGATGGTGATACCTAGGAGCGAGAAGTTGATGACTGTGATACTTGCGGTGAGACAACGATGTTGTTAGGTCGAGTTTTTGTACTCTTTGTCTAGGATTTGAACACTAGGCGCTTACTCCAAAAACATACAAGATAAGGAATGGGCGAGCACCTCCAACACTCTTTTACACTTTGATCATTGTGATACCTAGGAGCGAGAAGTTGATGATACCTAGGAGCGAAGTTGATGGTATGATATTTGTGAGCTGATGATTATGACACACCAGGCCGATATGATACACGCGTTGGGGCCGATGATACCTAGGGCGAAGTTGATGATCGTGATACTTGCGGTGAGACAGTGGTAATGTACCTTACGAGGCTATTGGTTTGATACGCTAGAAGGCGATGGCTCTGATACCTTGTCAAATAGAGGTAGAAAAAAATATTCTTGTTTAATACATAATATTTTTCTACCCTTATTTGACAATGCCGGATAATATGTTAAGGCCTTTAAGGGTGGCTGCATCTAAGTCTCAAAATTGGAGCCGACGCAGCAATGTATGGCAACCCTTATTCTCGGGCAAAGGTAAAGGTGGGGAGTTTTAGTGGGTGAGGGAGTTTTTCCCAAGTTCCACATAACTTGCGATGGTATCTAAGTACGTACTCAGACGACCTCGGGAAGAGCATAGTCTCTTCCTATTGGGATGATACGATGTGTAACATAGGGGAATCAGAACCCTTGCTGAAGATTTCTCCCCCGGGGTTGTTTTGATTTATTTTCAAAATATCAAATTAAAAAAAATTAATCTAAGTCTCAAGGGATGCTCAAAACACTAGTAGCCATCCATATTTTAGGTCGACTTCTAATTGTTGTGCTTCGTGAGAGTGTGTATAGGGTTTTTGGTTGAAAGCTAGATGAGAGGGATTCTTATTGTCTGGTCTTTGTGGAGAGTGATCCAGACTTTTCTGTTGAAGTTGGTAACACAAAAGATTGGTGTTTCAATAGCATCAATGACAGGTCCAAGAATTCAAGCGAGGTGATTTTCATGGGGTCACATAATCCGTATTAGACTCATGTGTTGGGCTCAACATTTAGCAACACTCAGGGGAGACTAGTATGCGATAATATCTGCTGATCTGGTCTCTCCAGGTGTATTTGATGGATGCCAACAAACATCAGGCTCCGTTGCAGTTGGTTCAAAGGCGGAGGCCTGGGTTGGAGTATTCTGTTGAACATCACACTGGTCTTGTCTACATTCTCACAAATTTTACAGCAGATGACCATGATGTACACGATTCTGGCAACATCAGACTCGCTCAGACCTGACCTAAAGAGGGCAGTTTTCCGGGGTTCGCATTGCTAAGATTGCGGCCCCTTGACCCACTCATGCTTGGCAGCAACTTATGGTAGCACCTGCGTGGACGTAAGCTGGGGGAAGTCATGTGACTCTCTAAGAACAGTGTTGCAAACTGTGGTGGCGACTGAACCGGGTGTCATATTCAAGAACATGCGCAGTTTCCAGGAAGGTATGATGCGTTAGAATGGAAGGGTGCTACCAGAGGACGAAGGCTCCCGGCTGGGTTGAGCCTGCTGCTGTTTGCACTGGACCGGTCCAGAGGATACTCCGTGGTCAGATTGACGTTGTAGATAGGCAGCAACCAGCGTCGTGTCGATCCCCGATAGCCGGTCGACCATGGCGCCGCAGCGAGCCTGCCCGATCGTGTGCGCCCCTCTAACCTTGCACATCACAGTATGTACAATGTTCAGTAACGTATTAAGGTCAGCTTAACTCAAGTAGGGTCAGCTCACCTGAACTCAGCTCACCTTAGCTCAAGTTAGCTCACCTGAAGGTGGCTCTATCGGGTGAATAGTGGCGGCAATGGCGTGGTCAGCGTTACCCGTCCATGTCTCAGTTGGGACAGGGACGGCCTGAAGCAAGCACACCAACCCCAAAAGCAATGTCCTCTGTCGTCCACGCTTGAGCACTGGCTACTTCATCATTTTTCTCACGGTCGGCCCTTACAACTGCAGCAACCAGCGGCGAATCGATGCACCCGGTACGCATCTCTTACAACAATGTCTCTCTGTTCGACCCTCGACATGATCTCTGTGGAACTGTGGCAGTCACTGCACATGCGTAGATTCTTGGTTAACACCAGAGGTGTCCCACTTGGAGTGTTCAAGAGACCAAACGCCAGAGCTAGCTTCTCAGCATGCCCACAAAGCGCATCTTCCTTTTCCTTCTCACACACTGGTTTCAACACCAACTTTGTGTGAGGCACGTGGCCTCCTTCCTGCTTCATACGTGCATTCGTGCTCTCTACCTTAAGCGCAATATCCTCTCTCCTTTCTCCCACCAGAAATCTATGTACCTGCTTATTCACCTCAATGGTCGCCACTGCGGGTTTCTTGTTAGCTCCCGCTGCCCTTCTCTGTGTTTCGATCCTGCCTACATCGGTCCACCTACCTGCATCTGCATAGGCATTGGCCATGAGCACATAACCGGGGGCATCCTGGGGGTCCAGCCTAACAATGCTTTCAAAACACCACATGGCCCTCTCTACATCCCCGTGACTTTTGCAGGCATTTAACAAAGACCGCAAGCCCACAACATTACTTTGGCCCTCACATGATAATAGGATCTTCTCTGCCTCATCTAAATGGCCTGCCCGCCCAAGAAGATCAATCATGCAAACGTAATGCTCAATAGTAGGTCTGATGCCATGCTGTTCAGCCATGGAATCGAAGTGCTTGCGACCGGCTTCGACCAGTCCCTCATGGCTGCATGCTACCAAAAGGCAAGTAAAGGTAGCATCATTAGGCTGAATGCCTGCAACTAACATCTCCTCAAAGCAAGCTAGTGCCATGTGACCTTCATCACAAGTACCATACCCAGATATCAGGGCATTCCATGTCACCACGTTTTTTGCGTTCATGCTGTCAAAAACCTGGCGTGCGTCTTCCAGTTCGCCACATTTTGCATACATGTCTACCAGGCAGTTGCCGACCAGTACGTTATCCAGAAGTCCTCTTTCACAATCTGTGAGTGCAGCTGCCTGCCCTTCTGTAAGGCACCAGTGCTTGCACAGGCCTTCAGAAGGCAAGCAAAAGTAACATGGTCAGCCAAAATCAGGCCTCTGCTCCATTTGTCCACACAACAAGCGCCTCTTGGAGTCCTTGCTGTGCATACCCAGCAATCAGGGCATTCCATGTCACCACATCCTTTGTGGCCATGCTGTCAAAAACCTGGCGTGCATCTTCAGTTCACCACATTTTGCATACATGTCCACCACATTTTGCATACATGTCCACCAGGCAGTTGCCCACCACATTTTGCATACATGTCCACCAGGCAGTGCCCACACTACGTCATCCAGCAGTCCTCTTTCCAATCTGTGAGTGCAGCTGCCTGCCCTTCTGTAAGGCACCAGTGCTTGCACAGGCCTTCAGAAGGCAAGCAAAAGTAACATGGTCAGCCAAAATCAGGCCTCCTGCTCCATTTGTCCATACACAAGCGCCTCTTGAGTCCTTGCTGTGCATACCCAGCAATCAGGGCATTCCATGTCACCACATCCTTTGTGGCCATGCTGTCAAAAACCTGGCGTGCAACTTCAAGTTCACCACATTTTGCATACATGTTTACCAGGCAGTTGCCCACCAGTATACTACCCTGCAGTCCTCTTTCCACAATCTGAGAGTGCAGCTGCCTGCCCTTCAGTAAGGCACCGGTGCTTGCACAGGCATTGAGAAGGCAAGCAAAAGTAACATGGTTAGCCAAAATCAACCCCTCCTGCTCCATTTGTCCATACAGAACAAGTGCCTCATGTCCGAGCCCTTGCTCTGCATATCCAGCTATCAGGGCATTCCATGTCACCACATTCTTTGTGTCCATGCTGTCAAAAACCTGGCGTGCATCTTCCAGTTCACCACATTTTGCATACATGTCCACCAGGCAGTGCCCACACTACGTTATCCAGCAGTCCTCTTTCGACAATCTGTGAGTGCAGCCCTTCTGTAAGGCACCAGTGCTTGCACAGGCCTTCAGAAGGCAAGCAAAAGTAACATGGTCAGCCAAAATCAGGCCTCTGCTCCATTTGTCCACACAATAAGCGCCTCTTGAGTCCTTGCTGTGCATACCCAGCAATCAGCGCCGTCCATGTCACCACATCCTTTGTGGCCATGCTGTCAAAAACCTGCCGTGCATTGTCCATTTCACCACATTTTGCATAGCCAGATATCAGGGCATTCCATGTCGCCACATCCTTCGTGGCCATGCTGTCAAAAACCTGGCGTGCATCTTCTGGTTCACCACATTTTGCATACATGTCCACCAGGCAGGTGCGCAACACTACGTCATCCAGCAGTCCTCTTTTCAGAATCTGTGAGTGCAGCTGCCTGCCTTTCTGTAAGGCACCAGTGCTTCCACAGGCCTTCAGGAGGCAAGCAAAAGTAACACGGTTAGCCAAAATGAGGCCTTCTTGCTCCATTTGTCCATACAGAACAAGCGCCTCTTGGCCCAGTCCTTGCTGTGCATACCCAGCAATCAACGACGTCCATGTCACCACATCCTTTGTGGCCAAGCTGTCAAAAACCTGGCGTGCAACTTCAAGTTCACCACATTTTGCATACATGTTTACCAGGCAGTTGCCCACCAACGTTATCCAGCAGTCCTCTTTTCACAATCTGTGAGTGCAGCTGCCTGCCCTTCTGTAAGGCACCAGTGCTTGCACAGGCCTTCAGAAGGCAAGCAAAAGTAACATGGTCAGCCAAAATCAGCCCTCCTGCTCCATTTGTCCATACAGAACAAGTGCCTCATGTCCAGCCCTTGCTGCATACCCAGCTATCAGGGCATTCCATGTCACCACATCCTTTGCCATGCTGTCAAAAACCTGGCGTGCATCTTTCAGTTCACCACATTTTGCATAGCCAGATATCAGGGCATTCCATGTCACCACATCCTTTGTGGCCATGCTATCAAAAACCTGGCGGGCATCTCCCAGTCCATCACATTTTGCATACATGTCCACAAGGCAGTTGCCAACAAACAGGTTAGTAGGAATGCCACTGTGCAACACATCACAGTGCACTTTTCTGCCAGATTCCAAGTCAGCGCCAAATGCACAAGCTTGAAGGGCAGCTACAAAGACGTGACCATTTGCCTTCACTCCTGACTTACGCATCTCATGGTACAGTTGTATAGCCTCATTAGGTTTCCCATGCTTAGCATGCAGATTATGGAAGACCACATGAAGGCATCTGGTTTGCCACCCTGGTGAACACATCCATGGCCTCCTCTAGCCTACCTCCACATGCATACATGCGCAAGATATGGTTCCCCAAGTATGCATTCGACTCGTACCCAAGTTTGACACTGAGATCATGAACTCGTCGCCCACAACCAAATCCTTCTTAGCTGTACACAGTTTCAGCACAGTGCAAAACAGAGAGTCGGAAATAGCAGAGTCTGTCTGCGCCAGAGATTCCAGGGCTCCGACGGCCTCGGAAAGCTTCCCCTGCTGACAGAACGTGCTCACGGTTAGGGCCGTAACGACATCCATTTCCGATGTTGCACGCCTCCCAGGTTCAGGCTTATCCGGTGAGCTGGACTCGGAAGGAGAGGCACCATGTCCCATCTGTATATCCATGAACATGAGCTGCTCATCAACCCAAGCTGGCTTAAACATGTTGTTTAACCACAGCACCTCGCCGGACCTCTTACGCCGGAAGTCAGGGGCACGGGAGCTCTTCTTATCTCGTCTGTTGTCCCACCACAGGGTAGGGTCCAGAAAAAATTGTTGCCACAAGTGCTCCTGCTCCTGCTCCTGGCAACGACCGGCATCGCTGGAAAACCCGCCCCTACCCATACACGCTTTCGGAAGTGGAAGTGCTGGGCTCCTTACACTGCTGCACCTGGAGGCTTTGTTTGCCAGGGGTTGACTCCCTAAGATGAGGTGAGCGGGAGCTCCTGGTGGAATCCCTGTACACACACCAATTGCAATTTGTTGGGTCCACAACGGGTCCGGTTGCCATACTGTGGCCATCGTTCAGGGACCGCTGTCGGAAGATGAGTCTAACAACAGACTATCCAGGATGCTCAGCTACTATGCATGACCACACCGTACGAGCTAGCATGGAAACCGCAGCCAAAGGCTGGGTTCCCATGAACCCGATCCCCGGGAGGCATTCGGAGTCGGCGTTTCCTATGTGAGACCCGGAATATGGCCCAGACTTGGCATTGTTACCGGCACTCCACGGGTCATAAGACCGGACGAGCCTGTCGCTCCAACGGAGCGCCAAGTCGAGACCGGAGAGCCCGTGCTCACGTATAATAATAATGGTCGATCTGCCAAGCCCGACTCCGAAAACCCCCTACTATCGGGTCGAGCTTGGTACCATGCAGTCCATTTCTAACAGAACCGTTAAAAAAAGTTACGAGCTTTCTATGCTGTTCCCGGCGGTCTGAACTGTGGGTCACCCAGCAAATTCTACACGTATCTGCATCGGTTCCATATAAAGGAAAATTTTTGATGAGAAAATTATGAGAAAAGTCCATCCATGAGGGTCGTGGTGAAAAGGAGCAGTTCACCTCCCTACCCATATGAAGTTTTTTTTTTCTTTTTTCTCCATATAACAAGTCAGGTTATACTCTATTTATAGATATATCAAGGGAAAGAAGACTTTATTATAAAAAAGAGATGGGAAAAACCCATCCACCCAAAAACAAAAGGGGAAAAACCTAACGAAGGGCTCCATGTCAGGGGGACTAGCCTCCACGATCACACATTTCAGAACTACCAACCGCCCGAAGAACTTCGTGGTCAGGGATGTGAAAAGGCCTACTTACCACCGGTGTCAAAGAAGGCGCATCTCCACTTTTCATTTGTCGTTCTATACCCGCTACGTTAATAACCCTACGCAAAGCGATGGAAACCCTCTGCCGGAAGAAAGCAACAATAGATATACATATATCAACTATGGTAGTATGAAAAAATATTACAAGGCATATTTTTTTAAAGTGGAAGGCCGAATTCATCAAGATCATGCGGCTTTCCATTAACATCTTCGCACATAGATGCCAAAGAGGAAGAAGGAGCAACTAAGCTCAATGCCAAAGAGATATTATAGGGAGTCCTATTGATGTTTCACAAGTGAGGCCATAATAACGTTACTTGAAGCAATCGTGCCTATAAGGCTCTACTACAATATTTTAACAGACTCAGGCCACGGAGTATCACCGTTGCAGGAGTGGGGAGTGCGGGACTATTAAGAGGTTTGAAAAGGGACGCCAAATGATCACATGTCATTTAGTGTGTATGATCAGTACTAGTCTTTTGGTTGAATAGTGCCAAACGATCACGTGCAACATGAAGAATCAGATTTAACGTGATCAAGATGAGTCCTATAATCAGCAACCTAAATATTTCATACATCCACAACTTCTTTATCCACGCAATTTACTGGTCCACAAAGATCTTTACAAAACATGGACATATTAGATACAGGGGTTACCACGAAGTCTTCCACAAGAGAATGAAAGGTAGTAAGCTTCCTGTATATGAGACCTAGGCCCTAGCTGTCAAATCAGTTTGTCGGGGACAACCACCAAATTAGGCCGCTTCTTTTTGCAAAAGTTTGGTGGTAGAGACTAGTCATATTAAGCTAACTTCTCCAAAGAATCAACAATCTTCATTGCAACATTTGAATCAGAGGTAGACTTGCAAGTCTTGATGTGCTTATAAGTGACTTGGCATGATTTGATGAACTCAAGCTTGCAGTAGAGGAATGTAATCGTGCAAGGCACTTGGTAACATGTGCAAACTTTTGAGCATTTGCCCTCGGACAAGCCTTTGGCTCTCCCACATGAATAAAGATGTTACCATTTTCAACTTGCCCTAAGATATTCTCTCTCATTTTCAGCTTGCCCCAAGATATCCTCGCCCACACTTTCCAGGATATTACCAATTTTCGATTTCTCCAAGAGCCACATGTAGAGAGGATTGCGTAAATTGCACCGTTTCTTAGGCAATTTCATTTTTGCATAAGCTGCTCTCAATGTCGCCAAAAGGTATGATTAGGCTAGGAGATAGTTTTTTTTACGCATTAGGCCTTGTATTTAAGGGACGAACAATATGAGGACCTATAAAGACTCCTAGTTTAAATGAATTCGCATCATTTAGTTTGACGAACTAAGTGCCAACAATGTAACAAACTTTATAGTTGGTACGAATGGATGTAGTTGTTAATAAACTTTCTACATAATTCAATTTATCTGTTAATTATTTTTATCATATTTTTTACTTATATAATTAAAATAACTCAAAAATTGGCTTCATGTTTAAAGTACAATTTCAACTAGGCTTGGGATATCACAACTCTAGTACTCCGTTCATGTTCGAAGGACAATTTCAACCAAGCTTGGGACATTGAAAACCGGATCCTACGATACTGTTTGCTTGATCACGCCTTGTAGCAAAATACTCTCCTGCGGACCACAAAGTCGCGGATTCATGACGAGGCTCTTTAACTCTGTTGCCAGAAAAACACTGATGATAGATGCGCTTTCTGTGCTAGCTAGTCTCACCTCGTAAACTTTCACTGACATACTCACAAGGAAATTGCCAGAGCTGGTGAAAGCTGAAATGATCTTTCAAAGAGAGCTGCTACCTGAGTAGTTAGCTTCATTATCAAAAGGTTTTGAGCTTTACAATTAGCCATAAGTTTGGGTTGAGCTTTAGCTCCACCACTTGTTCTGATAGTCATTCCGCTTCTCTGCTGTCATGCCGTGTGATACTAATCTCTGCACTTGGGTTTAGTGTTTGATTAGCATTAATTAATCTAATTACTTATCTTTAAGTAAGTAATTAGTGTTAATTAATCTAAGGTGCTTATGCTAATTAAGCATTCATTATGGTTAATTAATCTAATGTGCTTATGTTAATTAAGCATTGATTAGTGTTAATTAAACATGGTTAGCAATAGCTAAGTGGATAAGCTCAAGTAATATGCTTTGGCATATTCCTTGCATATTATAGTGTATTCTTAGGATATTTACGCATATGCGATGCCCGATAGGATATCTTAGGAATATGCCGATGCAGTCTAGTATATATAGACCCTTCCATTGAGACAAGCTCGGATCATAGCTTGTCCACTGATATCTGATCTGAGCGTTGTGAGGAGGCCAAAGCTATGACTCAGGAGCGATGTGTGAGGAATTTGCGTGTTGTTATCGTGGGGAGAGTGTGTTTGTGCCACGACGTGCGAGCTACTCCCTCCTGTTACTATTGGTTTGCACCTATATATCTGCGTATTAGATTTATTTGCTTGGTTGTTGGTCGAGGAAGTGCTTATGTGAATTCAAGTGCTTACCTCGTGCGACAGTGCTGAAGATTTCAATTCTTTGAAAAAAGGTTCTTCTACATTCTCAAATGCATCTAGCCAAGTCGCTCCTCACTGCAAATATTTCGACGACTGGCTTATGACAAGCTTTGATTTCTCTGACATCATCCGATAAATAGCCATTTCCAGGAGCCACTTGCGGAGCGCGCTTTTGTCTAGTCTGTTTCCTCCTCCGTACCTCTGAGGTGGTACGATTTCCTTCCAGTCATTCTTGGAAGTCTTCCATTCGTTGTTATTCATGGGTGGAAATTTACTACTGGTGAAACTGTCTCGTTGACAAGTCTTCTATCTGCTATTCATGGATGGAAATTTGTTGTTGGTGAGATTATCTCAAGTCTTTATTTACTGTTCATGGCATTCCAAATCAAACATATTCAAATTTAGACTCCAAAGTTGTTCTGGGTTGTCCAAAAAGCTTGAGTAGGTGAATCTATTTGTGCTCAAATGTTTTTCAAATCGCCAAAAATCCCAAGTAGTAAAAAAAGGAATATATATATCTTTCCCATAAACAAAAAGAACAAGCCATCTTTCGCAAAATCCTTCATTTTCTCTTTCAAGATTGCAATCTATCCATCGTAACTCGAACAATGACTGGCACCAGCCTCATGCAACGATGGGCTTTCCAATAGTGTACGTATTGCTTGCATCTCCTTCGCGCATAGCCGTACAAGCATCTCGCAACAGGAGCCACGCTTCTGCGTATTTTGAAGAGTGTGGTCTCTGCCGAAGCAAATGCGGCAAAGCTCTGTGACATCGACATGCCTTTCTAACTATTGCAGTCAGCCAATCATCCTCACCAAAATTCAGCATGAAAAACTCAATCTGGTTTGATTTGAGGCGTGATTAACGACAAATCCTTGAAAAAATTGGGTCGGTGAACGCAAACGTTTTGTACCAGTTCCAACTCTATCACTACACCGCCTCCCTGTCCAAGCCTTCGTATACCACAAAACAAGGACGCCATCTACCCACACATCGCCCTCCCATTCGCTTCTCCACCCCACCACGGCCGCATGTGCGCCTTCTCTCATCGGTCTTGGCGGAAAGACCATAAGGAGGGAAGCATATGGCGGCGATCGTCGTGGCAGAAACGCCGAGAGCCCCTAGCTTGCCTCAGACTGATTCCACGTTCAGATTGAGATTCTAAATGTTGTTGTGGTCCGATCTTTTATGCTTTGTAGATCAGGAGGTGCGGATCAGAAAGCGGAATCCGACTCTATGGCATGCTAGAATTATTAGGGTCCCATATTTTCGTGAGAGCTCGAAACCGACCTCAAATTCTTGATTTGAGTAGGTCGGTCATTCTTGGGTTAAACTCCTCAAAGAAAAGAAGACTTGGGAAAAAGGTACTCCAAAGTCCCATTCTAGGCCATGTTTGAATCACTACTCGTCCATTATGGCATGCGGAACGCCATGCATGTACACTATATTTTTAGTGAATAGAACGAATATTGTTGGAGTTTACCATCGACACTCGGCTTTCCTTAGAAGGTGATGAGGCAATTCAATTACTGACACCACTCAATCATGAGAGACTGCTCTTTCAAGTGAAACAACAAATTCTAAGTTAAGAACACAAGAAATTTAATAACAAGCAGAACTTGTCGCTAATGTCATGATGTGGAAAAGGAGAAGGTAAGTGAGAAGAGCATGTTGGCTAGAGACCACAAGGTCGGAGGTTCATGTCCGCCCTCTAGCATGCTGGCTAGGGACCTCAAGGTCGAAGCCCTCCCTCCGGCGTTATTCCACTCTACACTTGCTGGCTCCTTGTGCAATACAAACCGTCTACATACTACCAAACAAAAAAAAAAAATCCTTGACGTGGCACCGTGGAGCTGAAGAGAACCACCTCGCTTTTATTATGTATTATTATTGTGTCTTGCTGACATGAAAACGCTAACCACTGTCCCTCTCGGAGCCCGCCGCCTGGTGATGCAGTTGTGCCGATAATACTGAGCCAATGCAGAGGCTATATCTCCTTCACCCAAACCGTAGAGTACGTTCCCACTTGAGGAAGCTATAGGCTGGGCGGGGACTCCCTTTCAAACTGGAGAATTTGCGTTTCCCGCGCGCGGCCGCGGACTCGGGCTCTCCTGTCTTGCCTCTTGATTGCATCCGTGGAGCCAAGCTTGATTATTCAATGACGAGCAGGCTGCTGCCAACCGCATCCTTGTCGCCCCCGCGCGCAATCGACATCGCAAGCAATGTGTGCCACGTTCTTGCTGAACCAGCAGCGCCCAGTCTGCGCTTGTCCAACTTTCTGGAGCGTCATCTGGCCGGGCGTCGCGGTTCTATGACCAATCTTGCTGCCCAGCCAGCGCGCTGCTGATCCCCTGCCGAGGCGAGGTTCTTGCGCAAATCTTGATTCTGTTCCCGGCTTTGTCCACCTCAGTGTGGGCGAGGGTGACGAGTTCTTGAAATCGAGCGAATTCTGTGCGGGAGGAGTGCGCGGGAGGGGTAGTATGGCGGCATTGCAGCTGCTCCTGGCGGGCTAAAGAAGAGCAGGAGAGCCATGGGCAGGAGAGCGAGAGGGAGGGCCAGAGCAGGGGGCCGAGGGCGCGGGAGGAGGGATGGGGAGGACGGGATTCCGCCCGCAGCAGTCCGGCAGGAGCGGGAGAAGCAGGAGCAGCAGGAGCGGGGGAGAGAGCAGGTGGACCCTCGGATCGACCCGTTGGAGAAAATGGGTCGGGAGCTCAAGTGTCCTATATGGTATGTGTGTGGAGGCTTTCGAGGATTTTGTGGGCGCATTTCTTGGGAATGTGGGTGCGGATGAATGTTGATGCGTTTTTGTGGGTTTGTGCAGCTGGTGCCTCTTCACGGAGACCATGACCCTCTCCTCCTGCAGCCATAATTTTTGCAAGTGAGAATTATCTTCTCCAGAGTGGTTGTGTTGACTGTGGGGATGAAATGGGAGGATGACTGATGTGCTGGCTGTCTGCCAGGAGCTGTATTACAGAGTCCATGAAGAGGATGTCTTCATGTCCGGTCTGCAAGCAGCCCACTACCCGGAGAGGTATGGATGGCTTGAGGTTTCGTGCTTTCGGTACTTGGCGGGGGGTTGTGGGATGACGTAACTCAGCAGTGGGTTCTTGTGGGTGTTTGTGCAGAGGTACGAGCAGCACCGCATCTGGATAATTTGGTTGCGGCTTACAAGGGGATTGAGAGGTCTTGCGGCTTTAGCCTGTTTAGCTCGCAGCCATATGCAGCAGAAGCAGGTATGGATGTTGGGATAGGTGGTCCAGTTTGTGAGGTGTCCCGGTCTGACCTTGTAGGGGGTTGGGATTGACTTTTCGTCGATCTGCTGCATGTGGTTGGAATGAGCAGAGAGCTTGGTTCCTGCTGAGCTTGAGGGCAGAAAGGACTCTAAGGAGTTAGAAGGTCCGAGAGCGAAAGAGTCGGGAGTAGAGGCTCGCAAGAAGCATGAATCCAATCTTGCGTTTGCAGACATTACCAACAAGGACGGGCAGGAGAGTCATGATGCTGGGAAGGATCAGGATGGGGGAAATACATCAGACGATGCTGGAGCCAAGGCTAATGAGGCAGAGGCAATTGCAGACGAGCCCTTCCAGGCTTTTGTTCCTGCCAAAAAGCGGCTGAGGGTGCATGTTCCACATTTTGCCAGGAATGAGGTGACGGGTAGTGATAACATGCTCGCAACGGGGGTGATTAGCAGAGAGCCGAGGAGCGGTCCTATGAGGGGAAAGAGATCAAGAGGTGGTAAGCTGTTTCAGCTGGGCCAGCCGAGCATGGCCCAGTTTCTGCTAGGGAGTACAAGTGAAACAGCAATGGGCACCACAAATGAAAGAGACCCTTCTGGCAGGGACCTCTCGATAGCTCTGCTTTTGGAGAGATCAAAGGAGGCTGAGGTGGAAGAAGCAAGGAAGAAGGAACATATCCATGTATCTCCTCCACCTGCTAGGGCGGAGAACAGACTCCGGGGGGGATTTTTGGCTCCCAGGCCAATCAGTAAGAGCGGTCAAGGCTTGTCTCAGGAACAGGCGGTGACTCGGGTACTGCCCTCCCCGTCTCTACGAATCCAGGTTGAGATTCCTCCCCCGCACGTGGAAGAGGTGCCGCCTCAAGCGAAGTCTCCCACCACTGCTGGTGATGCCCCTTTGTTGGTGGATATGCACACGCCATCGCCCGTCGCCTCGTTGAAAGACCCAAGATCGGTTAGCTCATCGCTAACTCCTTTCCGGTGTAAGAGATGGGCTTCTGGGGCAGAGGTTGGGGTTGGTACTTGGACCCTTCAGGGTTGTTCCAGTTCAGTAGTCAACAAGCTTCCTAATGGACAGATTGTGATGGCTTCCAACTCCATTGTACAAGCACATGCCAGTGGCAGGGGTCCACTTCCTCCTCTCTTCTGGCTAGGGGACGTAATTGGAACACCAGACATGACACAACCTACTCCACCTCTTCCATCTCAACTTGCTCTTGCTCGACCCTCGTTCGACGACCTCAAAGTAGAAGAGGATGAAAGCTCACGCAGAAAGGAAGGAGAGGTAAGATTTTCTTTTGCCCAGGGCAACGATAAAGCATGGGCCCCGTTTCTGGATACTAAGCTGTTCCTTGTGGTACTTGAGTGTAGAATGAGGTGACGAAAGGTGAAGCTGCTGCAGAAATTGACAGCTTTGATAGTGAGGTTTTTGCATGGACACAGCATCCGTGCTCTCCAGAACTGGATGCCAACCTTCAGAAGGCGCAAGTGAGTAGCACCTTCGCATCCAACATGTATTTCTAAGATCTCTGGAAAGCCATGCTGGAAGGATGTTGACGTCATCTTGTTTTGTATGGCACGCAGGCTTCTCTTGCTGAAGTACCTTCACCACCCCGTGCACGCGGATGTAAACTGACATTTCTAAGTCATGAAGAGGCCCGACCTTCAGAGCCCACGGAACAAGGCAACTGTACCATGGATGCACCGGAGTCTGTCAAATCTCCGGAGCCAGCTGATCAAGGGCAGGAAGGGGAGGCTATCTTGCAAAAACCGGAAAATGAGGAAATACAAGAGCACGGGCAGGAGCAACAGCAAGAACCGGACGAGGGACAGCATGGTCTGCAAATGGAGGACAGGTTGGCGGCGTATGAAAGTGTGCCTGCTCAGAATCAGATGCCTCTGCAGGAAGAGGAGCAACAGGGCATGGACTGTGGTCAGGAACTTGATGAGGGGCAAGATCAGGCTATGTTGGCAGCACCTGCTGTGTCTGCGCAGAATCGGATGAAGACAGCTTGTAAAGATATCCAACTGCCCCCTGAAGCTCAAGCTGAAACTTCTCTGCCTGATGATCAAGTAGGCCGAGAAGCTGAAGCTGAAGCAGGCCCACGGCTGAAGTATCAAAGGCAGCAGAAGAAAGTGCAGTGGGACACACTCCACCACGAGAAACTCACTGTCGAACAGCAGCATGAGCCAGTCCCTGGGTCTTCTGATGCAGCCGTGAGTAAGCCATCAAGGAAGCGACTGAACAGGCCCAGTGAACAGGCAGGTGGTGGGACAGTCTTAGACTCACTGAAACCCCCAAAACGGGCCAGGAAATCGGACGACAACCCAGTTCGTAAGGACAAAGTATTAGCAGTTGGGCTTAACAATGAAGTCGCCAACCTGACAGCTCCAAAGCCTGTTGCTCTGAAAAGATCCAAGATAAGGCGTAAGGTAGATGGTGCTTCCGCTCAGTATCCAGTGAATGCCAAGGATGATATGGCAAGGCCTTCAGATGCGAGACAGGAAAATGAAGGAGGAGTAATTGAGCACGGTGAAGCAGCTCTTCAAGAAGCTGCACTGTTGGAGAAATCCATGGGCGATGTCATAAATGACACCAATTTCCTGGATGAGGAGATCGGGAGCAAGGGTGGAGCTGAGTTCAATGTCCAGTGCAGGGAATCTAGGGGACCTGTGGAAAGTGAATGTGACGAGAAAGTGTGCTCGTTTTGTCGACAACCTGGTGACAGTCAGGTGAGTGGAAAATTGAGTGCAAACTGGATTAATGGTCAGAGTCCACATCTTAATGTGGGATCTCTGCTCTTGCGAAGTCGCTTACTTCCTGTCCTTGGTGGCAGATAGCCGGTGAGCTGCTTGAACATGTCGATGCAGATTTGGCTCCACGGTCGTCTTCAAAGAGCAATTCCAGAATCTTCGTGCACAAGAAGTGCGCCGATTGGTCAGTTCCTCGGGCTCTGGTTTTAAATTTCAAAACGATCAAGAGCTAGAGATTTTCTGACTGTTGCTCGACCAAAACATTCCAGGGCTCCTGCGGTGTACTTTGAGAACGATCATCTGAGAAATCTGGAAGCAGAGCTTGCTCGCGCCCTCAAGATTAAATGCAGCATATGTGGACTTAGAGGAGCAGCTCTGGGATGCTACAATGGACACTGCCGGAAAAGTTTCCATTTTCCATGCGCCAGGGCTATTGCTGGTTGCAAATGGGAAGATGTAGGTTTGCTGTACATGTCCTGTCATGTCTTGATTGACGTCCTGTTTTTGCCTTCCGTTCATCATGCTCAGAGAAATGGTCTTTCTCCATTCCAGGACATTTTTGTGGTACGATGCGCAGCCCATGCAGCATGGAAGCTTGGGGAAGAACGGAAGAACAAACCCGTGAGAAGGAAATCGAAATCCTCCACTTTCCAGTCTCCTGCAAAGAGAGACCCAAAGGATGAAGGAGCAGTCCCAGGGGATGTACCCGCATCAGTACCTTCCAAACGGTGGGCAATTCAACCTCAATGCTCCTGTTGGTATCTTGCATGTCAACTTGGGACTTGCTTAGCTTTTCAGGACTGCATAACCAAAGCGAGAGCTCGCTTCTCAGAATTGTGAAAGGCAAGGGGAACGCAGTCGAAGCTACTGAACAGCACTCGACAACCCTCCCCTTTCAGAAATGGCCAGCAGGCCCTGCAACAAAGTGGGTTCTTACTGGATCGGGCCTGGACTCGTCAGAGAAGGTGAGCGGGGAGATCACTTGCTGCTGCATCCACTTAAGCCATATTTCAAATGCCTGTGAGCTCATCGCACCTTCTTCGCTGCCTGTCACCAGGATCAGCTGGCTGCATTCATCGCTGTTACAGGTGCCACCTTGGCGAAAGCCTGGAACCCCACTGTAACACACGTGATCGCTGGCGTCGATGAAAGTGGTTCTGCGAGAAGAACTCTTAAGTTTCTGATGGCAACGTTGGAGGGCAAGTGGATTCTCAAGCCTTCATGTAAGCAAGCAACCGACCATGTGCAGACCTATCTCCGTGCCAAGCAGCTGCCCGTCTAATCTTTCAAGGCCTTAATGTTCCTGGCACCAGGGATGGCTGCCTGCACCACTGCAGGAGCAGCAGTCGGGGAGGAGGCATTTGAGGTAACCAGCGACACCCACGGCATGGTTGATGGACCAAGACGAGGCAGAGAACTGTCTGCCATCAGGGTATGTATGCCCATCTCCTCCTCCCGCCCGTCGCCACCCCAACATCTGGTATCCTATGCTTTCTGACCTGGTCCTACCACAGGCACCCAAAATCCTCCACGGCTTCGCTCTCTACTTCTGCTTGGGCTTCGAGACTGCGTACAAAGCAGACCTGCAGGCCCTGATCCTGGCGGCTGGAGGAAGGGTCCTCCACCGAAAGCCAGCTCCTTCAGCACAGTCTCTGAGAGACGGCTCCCCAAGAAGACTGCGCACCTTGGTACTCTACAACACAGACGTATCTGCAGCTGGGAGCCTGGAAGAGAGGCAAAGGATCATGCGAGATCGGCAGCAGGGAGCCAAGGCTGTGGCTTCCAAAGCAGGTGCCACAGCTCTGCCCCACACCTGGCTCTTGGATTCCGTTGCAGGATGCCGGCTGCAGCCCGTTTAGGCATGTGCCCAACGTAGTACCGAATGCAGTTGCATCACTTGCAACCAGTCCGAGGCAATAGAAAAACAGCTTCAGGCCTCAGGCCCTGGCCAGGGCCGTCAGAGCAGCTCCAGCCTACAGATTTACCTCTGAATGGCACAATTTTGCAACGCCTTTGAGGCTCCCTAAGTTATGGGTTGCCATCATAGTATGCGTAAGCCATGCCGCCAAAATATGACCTAATGCGGTCAAATCGGCCAGCCTCATATTTATCGTAGTTTCATTATTCTAATGTATGTATGCATAGCATCATAATTAATATGATGTATATTAATATTATGCAGATATCGTATGAGTCACACTAAATAGAATAGAAGAAGTTGCAAGGGCTTGGAAGCAATAAAATATCAGCGTTTGCAAGGTGCTCGAATGCGCAAGGGTACATAAGAGGGGAGGAGGATCATTAAAAAAATATTTTAATTATATTAAAAAAATATTAAGATAACATGTAAAATATATGATATATAGAAGAAGGAGAAGAAATTTTTTTTTGAAGTCCACTAAGGACGGATTTCTGTCATGGGACTGAAATATGGCAAGTACATAGATTGCGGTAAAATTGTCTAGACGAATGCAAAGGTAAAATTCAAACAAGACAAATAACAACAGTGTCATTGAAAATGCGTGAACAAGGGCTAAACACCACCAATTCATCCCCACGAAAGAAAGCCACATGACATGTAGCACGAGCAGCTATGAAAGCGGGTAACTTCTCCTTCTTAGTCTTCCATTTCAGTGCTTCTCCTTCTTAGTCTTCCATTTCAGTGGTGTAAGATCCTCTTTGATATATAATTGAGTTGTCCGTAACTTAGACCTAGCCTTCATAACCTGGAGGCGATCATCCATAGAGTAAAAAGTCATAATCAATATGCGCTCTCTACTAGGATCCTTTCCAAGCCAGAAGGCTCAAGGAATGACGACATGATATAGCTAATGGGTAATGTATATCTAGTGAAAGAGTCTTTTTGAGGGAGAACTTTGATATGTCCCTGAATAATTCCGCATTACAATAAAAGAAAAAAAGTCATAATAGATAAAAACCGATATCTACTGTTTGCTACTTAGTTCATGGGACAAAAATTGTAACCGATGACGAGGACGGGTTAGGATCAGGCACGCATGAGTTGTAACCGATGACGAGGACGGGTTAGGATCAGGCACTTAAGAAGGCGCGCATGCCGAAGGATCGAACAAGGTGTGAGTAGGCAGGCATGCCGTAGGGATGTGGGAGAGGTGTAAGTGAAACTGTGGTTACTAAACCTACCAAGTGTAAGGGTATAAAACGATAAGAAATGAAGGGCAAGGGGCCCTCGTGTTGGGACTTGCTTGCATTTTGGTATTAGAGCCACGCGTTCACCAGTTGGTTGAACAAACTGAGCTTACATCGGGAACAAACTTGGCTGTGGCTGTGAGAATTTCAGCCTGACGAACAAAAGCCAAGTTGATTCCTGGTGTCAGCCCAGGTGTTGCGGGCATTTGAGTTGTTGGAAGGATTGTATGGCAAGACGGTACATCCCGTCTGATGAAACGGTGGACAGACATTGGGCTAAGTGGCGTCGCTTGGCTACCTGGAATGGGTTTCCTCGCCACCGAGAGCTGCGTAGTGCAATTAAACTAGCAAGGAAGTATATTTGGGATAATCTTTGGGCTGAGGAACTTTGTGTTCTACTGGAGGAGCGATATCAACAACTTTGTGGGGTCAGTGGTCGAACACAGGAATGCTCTTTACTTGTTACAAGATTTCATAGCTTGTCAAGATTTGGATCAGCATGAGTATTCAACGCTACGAGGTGATGGGTAGCGAGGACGAGAAATGGAAACAAGTGAAAACAGCGCCTTGATTCTGAGATGAAGTATATGCGGGGATAATGCGGATGATGCAGTTGACTGAGGAGCAAAGAATGCGGATGGAGGAAATTCGTGCTTAGGTAAGTTCTTTGCGGGGAGCTACAGCTGAGGCAAGCTCTGCCAGTCCTTTACCACATCTGTTCAGGATGATGAAGGCACAGGCTCAGGAGGTCGCAAATGTCAGAGCGGAATTGTTAAGGCAGCGTGAGCACAGTCTAAGAACTACAGGAGGGGTTAAGCCTAGCAGACCACAGCCATATGCTGGTGAAAGGGATTCCACGAAGTTGGAGGAGTGGATTGATAAAACTGATCAGTATATGTTGCTTGCAAATGTTGGAATCGAAAGACAGGTAGAGATGGTTGCGTCTTTTCTCACCGGAACAGCGGCATTATGGTGGCAAACAGGTTAGCGATTCGAAGAGTCATTTACACCGTTGGAGAATTGGCTGAAGGATTATGTGATTTTGCCCTAGGCGAGAGTGGGTATACGAGATCGTTTGAGCAAATTGACTGGCGTGGAGTAGCAAAGTATACTGATGAGTTTTTGGAACTTGTGCTTTCGATACCAGATATGCAGAGAAGGAACAAGTGGATCGATATTTGCGGGGGTTAAAATCTCACATATACAGTGAGGTCGATCTGCGTTCTAACAAGGATTCGTTGGATGAGGTTATAAGACTTGCAGATCGAATCGAAGCACACAAGTCTGGAGGACAAGGTGGTACGTTGCAGCGGAATACTCAACCTTGGGTTCCATGGGTAATGACGAAATCTGGAGATAGTGTTAATACGCAGCAAAGGTCTGAGGTTGTGCCGATGGAGTTAGGGGCCACGCAATTTCCAGGTAGATGTTATTCTCGTGGCAGGTATGGACATAGGGCTCAGGAGTGTCGGGGAGGGTTCAAAGTTAGAGGAACTCAGAGTGGTGCTGCTAATCAAAGGAGGCAACTGAACACAGTACAGATTGAAGAGGAAAATGCTGATATTTCGAAGTTACCAGTTGGTAAGAGATCTGTGTACTCCACCTTGTATGCTATTCGTGCAGCGGGGTTAATTCGGGTCCCAGTCATGATTAAAGGGACACGTGCTATCTTGCTTGTAGATTCGGGAGCTAGTGCTAACTTTCTGTCGTATGACTTTGCTCAGAAGCATAACATCATGGCTACGTCTGATGGGGGGCCTGTGTTCTTTGCTGATGGACATCAAGCGCCGATAGCATCTCAATTTAGTCAGGCAGTGGATGTAAATATTGAAGGTAGTCAGCATAAGATGTCCTTTGTAGTAACACAGTTACAAATTGCATGTGACGGTATCTTGGGGATGCCCTAGTTAGAGGCAAATCAGCCTTGTATCAATTATTGGAGACGTAAAGCTATGACCTTCTGGAACTCAGGACGAGAGTACAAGGTACAAGGAGAGCAGGCTGTACCTCAAGTACAGTTAGTGTCAGCAGCCACAATTCTTTCTAGCTTTAAGAACAAGCAAACCCATGGTCTGTTGTATGTAGTTCGGACAGCTCAGGAAACACCCTCTAAGGAGTCTGGTGTTACAAAGCTACTAGATAAATTTGAGGATGTGTTGGTCTCGAATTGCCTTCTGGATTACCCCCGGATCGGACCATTTCACATAAAATTGATTTAATTGAAGGAAAGCATAAACCGCCGTGCAAACTGTTTATAAGATGTCACTAGTGGAAATTGCCGAGTCTCGGCGACAAGTGGAGGAGTTGCTTAAGAAGGGTTTTATTCGACCATCACAATCACCGTTTGGAGCTTCCATTCTATTTGCTAAAAAGAAGGATGGAGGGCTGCGGATGTGTGTAGATTACATGACATTGAATAATCTAACAAAACGCAACAGCTATCCCCTTCCGCGGATAGATGAGATGCTTGAAAAGCTAGTAGGAGCTAAGTACTTTACCAAACTAGATTTGGCTTCAGGGTATCATCAGATCAGGGTACATTCCCAGGATGTTGAAAAAACAGCTTTCAACACATGGTATGGACATTATGAGTGGTTGGTGATGCCCTTTGGCATGACCAATGCACGGAACCTTTCAGTCATTAATGAATGAAATATTCGCTGATTTACTGGAACATGGTGTGCTGGTATATATGGATGACCTGCTCTTATATACGACAACAAAGCTAGACCATGAGGTACTACTAGAGAAAGTGTTACAGTGGTTACGTCAGAATAAGCTCTATGTTAAGAGAAGCAAATGTACGTTCATGGCTTCTCAGGTGGAGTATTTGGGTCACCTGGTGGGGGCAGATGGAATTCAAGTTGACCACCACAAAATTAAAATGTCAATGATGGCAGTTCAAGGAATGAGATTGATCATTTTGGGTTTGGCCAGCTATTACAGACGGTTCATTCGAGCTTTTTCACAGATGGCTGCACCACTTACTGGTTTACTCAAAGGTGGTCGGGAATGGAAGTGGACAGAAGAATGTGCAAAGGCTTTTGCAATGTTGAAAACAGCTCTTACTACGGCACCCGTGTTAGCCCATCACGACCTTTGAAAAACATTTGTAGTTACAGATGCAGTGTCTGTTTGTTGAGCGATCTTTGCAGCAGATTGTGGACGGGGGCATCTGACCAGTAGCTTTTTGATGAAAATTAAGGATCTTGAGTTGAACTATTCGGTACATGAGAAAAAGCTCTATATGTTGAAGAAGCAAATGTCGTTCAGCTTCTGGTGGAGTATGGGTCTGGTGAGGCAGATGGAATTGAGTTGACCACCACAAAATTAAAATGTCAATGAGTGGCAGTTCAAGGAATGTTAGGATTCGATCATTTTGGGTTTGGCGGCTATTTCGAGCAGTTCATTCGAGCTTTTTCACGGATGCACCACTTGGTTTACTCAAGGTGGTGGGAATGGAAGTGGGGAAAGAATGTGCAAAGGCTTTTGCAATGTTGAAACTTGACTCTTACTACGGCACCGTGTTAGCCCATCACGACCTTTGAAAAAAACATTTGTAGTTACAGATGCGGTACGGCTGTTTGAGCGATGTCTTTGCAGGATTGTGGACGGGGCATACCTTGATAGCTTTTTCGATGAAAATTAAGGATCTTGAGTTGAACTATTCGGTACATGAGAAAGAAGCTCTAGCTCAGGTGTTGGCATTAAAGCATTGGAGATGTTATCTTGAAGGACCTCTGTTCACTTTGGAAACAGATCACAGCCCTTTGAAGTACCTGCAGACTCAACCTCACTTATCTCGTAAGCAGGCCCGATGGTTAGAGTTTTTTCAGCAATTCCATTTCACTACTACAAAAAGCCATGCGTTAAGACGCTGGTCTTAAGACGTTCAGCTTAGCATGTTTCCTACATCTTAAACTTAAGACGGTGAGGGAAACCAAAGATGCTCGAGGCGAACGTCAAAAGGCAAGAAAGACGGCCTCAGTCCTGCATCTTTCACAGCGTCTTTTCGCACCATGAGCCCGGTCACCATCGAACAAATTTCCGGACGTGACTTGTCATACCCAGTTCTTGTCCATTTCCGTGCACGGTCCGTAGCAGGCAGAGCACACAGAGGGGGCCGTTGAGTTTTGGTGGGTGGCACGATGGCAATAGCCGTTGGCCGTCCGCCAACGGTACCTTGCCGGCGGGTAAGTCGTCGAACCCACGTCCCCAATCCCGCTCGGGGAAGCGGACTGCAATTTCCAGCCATGGCTGCTCCGAGCACTTTTCGTCAAATCCCTTCAATGTATTGTCCTTGCCCGGATTGCGAGGGGAGGAACCACACAATTCGAGCGGACATCTCTCGCCGACATGTCGTTAAGTGGCAAAGGCTTCGCGCAGAGGTGGAAATTGGCAAACCTTGCCCCTTTTGTTTTGTTGCAGATGCATCTGGATGTAGATCATTGGGGAGTCATGAGCTAAGGGCATCTATTTTTACATGGGCTATACGGCTCGGGCTTCCGGTGATTGCAGAAGAGGTGCCCGTGCTCTTCCGAGAGTCGACTGATGAGGCTCCTCAGCGATTCATGATTCGGGCGTGGGGGTGAGTGACAGTGACAACGCATCTTCTGACCAGGATTTTGCGAACATGGAAGACACGGGTGATAGTGGTCGTGGCCTGCCCCCTTATCTCCTTTCCGCCACTATTCCCAACTCCGAAGCATCACTTCAGGCTGAGTCTAACATCCCGCTCTGGGATTGCAAGCAGCCTGCCAAATCGCAACAAAGTAGGCTCTCTGCCACCTTGGCTTTATTCTTCATCCAAGAGCGCTTCCGCATATCAGACACTGCCATATCTGCAATCTTTGGTCTGCTATCCTCCACAATGCTGCCCTCGGACAATTGCTTACCGTCGACTCATCGAAGCACGACGTGCTGCTTCTTGGTCGACGCTTGCGAGGATCGATGCATGTGAAGGGCGCACAATTTTTGGGCGATTGCAAGCGGAACAACCTGCCTTGCATGCGTGGAACCCCGTTATCGAGCTGGTGTGGCTGGAGCTACAATCCCGCGCAAGACCCTGTTCCACTTTCCAATCATTGAGCGCCTTCAGAGGCTTTTTGGAAGTGCGAAATCGGCAAAGGAGCTGACCTGGTTTGCTTCGAATAAGAGCACCGATGGGAAATTCAGGATTATGGCAGATACCCCGGCCTGGAAACGTCTTGATGAAATTGATGGGTTTGGGCGAGAGGATAGAAACATCCGACTTGGGATTTGCACAGATGGTATCAATCCCTCCGGTCACCGTTCATCGGCTTATTCCATTTGGCCAGTTTTATTGATCTTGCATAACCTCCCACCATGGATTGCTACCAAGAGGCACTGGTTGCTTATGCCTATCATTGTGCCCGGCCCGAAGCAGGCTGCGAATATGGACGTCTATTTAGAACCCCTTTTGCAAGAACTAGCGCTCTTGTGGAAAGGCGTGCCTATTGTGGACCACTCTAAACCATTGGGGGACCCAACACGCAATTTCACCCTGCGGGCTGGATTGTTGAATGCTACCTGTGATTACCCTGGACTTGGGAGCCTGTTTGGTTTACAAGTACGTGGGTATGGATGCTGTGTAGACTGTGGGCATGGCCTGCAACCAAGATGGTCACATGCACTGGAAAAGTTAATCTGCGATGGAAACAGGAGGTGGGCCACCTCTATGCGTGATCCTCGACGCCGAGAAGACCGAGAATTTTTCAATAATGAAATTGAGGACAGGGCTCGCCCGGTCCCAGTCATAGTGCAAGACATTGTGGCAGAGATGAACAGGTGGGCAAATGCTACAGCGGATGAGCGGGCAAATGTTCAAGCATGGAGAGTGAAGCGGAAATCTAGGTTCATTGATCATTTGCCATACATGACACAGGCCCACAAAATGTGGCTCAAAGATGTAATGCATGTTGAAGTGAATAATTGTCAGGTATTTTGGAAGCTTTTTACGGGAAAGGGAGATACTCAGAAAGCAAGAGTAGACTTGGAAGATGCCGATTCCAAGCCATGGCTATGGCTAGTTCAAGACAATGACGAGCACACTTGCCCCATGCAAGTTACACTTTGCACAGGCGAGATCTAGGCACGGGGAATCGCGCCGCAAAGCCACCTACAGGTATGGGATCAAACTTGGGAACATGTTTTAAGGGTGCCAAAGTCACTGGACTCAAGAGCCATGATTGGCATTTATTGATGCAGTATTTCCTACCCATAGCCCTTCGAGGATATTTAGACGGTCCTGAATACAAGGCTTTCATAGGCCTAAGCTCAATCTATCGATGGTTGTGTCAAAAGGCAATCAAGGTCAGCGACATACCATCAATGAAGACAAAGGTGGTTGACATCATGATCAAATTAGAGAAGTATTATCCGAGTACCATATGGAATCCAATGCAACATTTAATCATGCACTTGGTGGATGAGGTTGAAACTCATGGGCCAATTACATAGTAGGTGGATGTACCCCTTGAGCATATGCATGTCTTGAAACAAGTGCGCCAAAAAGCTCGGCCTGAAGAAGCATGGCAACAAGGTACCTTGCGAAACTATGCTCATTACTGAGAGTACATGCGAAGGCTCCAGTTCATGCACACCTATTTAACTTCACCGGAGATGATTGGGCAGTTGAACGACCCATTGGTAAAGCAACGCATAAGACCCTTGAAGCCGAGGACCACTTGCGATTACATTGGTATTTTATACTGCACTCTGCCATTATGGACCCGATTCGGGATGGTATGGATGAGGGGGACGGCATACGGTGGTTGCGAGAAGGCGTGCAGGTTGGCCGATGGGCACATTTACCTGCTTACAGTGCCATCGAGTCTATTGTCAGTGGGCCACGACTCTCAGTAAATACATACCGGGGTCTCGAGACCATGGGGTTCCACTACCGTACAATGGCAGGACATAGCCATCGAGTTGCAACCCAAGACAGCTGGGTGCAAGGCAAATTCGATATGGATGATGGTACAAAACAGTTCTTCGGCCAGATTGAAGAGATCATTGATGTGGAGTTTGATATCGGTGAGCTACAAGCTTATGTCTTTAATGTGAAGTGGTATGAATGCAGCACCACTAATTGCCCCCGGAGCATGGAGGAAGACTTCAGTGGGTTCATGGCTGTTGATACCACTAAACTATACACATATGGGCGCGATAGCAAAGTGGGGCCGTTTGCCTTCCCCAAGCATTTAACTCAAGTGCTGGCCCATCCAGATGTTATGCCAAGGCGGAAAGGCTGGGTAATATGTACTGAAGTACCACCACGATGGGACAGCGAGCTCGAGCCGTGAGTCAGCCAGCACGGACGATCACGCGATTTTAATGTTCAATGACATGCCACTGTGGGGCTACTGCACTGGCAGGCTGTAGACTTTGACCATGCTCCACACCTGTTGACTGGTCCCATTAAATGAATGATGATTTCGTGTTACAAGCAGCCTCAATGGTTGGCCATGTCCCATCGGGTAGTGGCATGGAACCAGAGTCACAGCCCATCGATGTTGAACATGTGCCAGAGCAATCGGGTCCGACCAACGAAGTAGAAACCACTGAGATCATTGTCACGACGATCCATAGCACTCAGCTTGGCACACTGCATGCTGCAACAACATCAGATCGTGATGATGAAGAGGTCACATCTCACAACATGGAAAGCAAAGGCATTGTGCTGTGGCTGAGGTTGAGGTGCTGTGATTGTTTGTTCCTTTCTGCTCCATGGAACCCCGAGGACTTGAGGAGATGTCCGCGGCATGCGCATCTAGAAATCCCTCCGCCAACAAGCCCTTGATTTGCACCCAGTGCATTGTGCTGGTCGTGGTGCTGAGCTTTGGAGCCCAATCAGCTCTCGGCCCGGGTCCGGACAGAGACCATGGAAAACTCATCACAAGTAAGAGATTGCAGAAACGGGTAAGACGTCATATGCGTGTTTCAGTTGTTGAGTCGTGATGAATTCGCAACCATGCCTAGTTGTCTGTCTTCTGAAAGCTCACGACCAGACTTTGCATTTGGCGCCTTTTCTTAGCTGGATTTTGAACATGGGGTGCGCCGGGGAACCACCCATCCTGCTCGGGTCCATGAACTATTTCAGTTTTTTGTCTGCATGGTTTTGTGGGCTCTTTCACAAGAAATGGCTGGGACATGGGAGGGAGAATGGGGAAGGGCTCTTGGAGGAAATGGAGTGCTCTGATTCTGGTGAGTCGAAGGAGCACATGCCACAAACCTCAGCTAGTTCTGAGGAACATGATGCAGACTCTGATTCTGAGGATGATGAAGGGGAGGATTGTGAGGGGAACCAAGAGGAGCAAGCTGGATTGGATGCACAGTGGGGCAAGAACTACAAGGAACGTGGAGGGAAAAACAAGCAAGGTGAGCCACCCCAATGATGTTGGCTCTCCATGAAATTCTTCGTCCATATGCACCTGCAGACATAGTTCGTTCCTTGGTCAGGACACATGGAGTGCTAGTGATACAGGCATTGTTAGTGAGGGTTTGTGCTGAGGAGGGATCCGGTGCACCATCGCAAGGAGACCGTGATGATGTGACGGGCGGAGTTTTGGGACAGACGAAGCTAGAGTTGGAGAAGCGCATTCGGGATTTGTGTGTCAGCCGGCTTACAATCTTGAAGCCTTAGACATCACATGCAATGCAGCTAAGGGAGGAGCTAATGGGGATAGTGACAAGGGTTTCCATGACAAGCCAGAGCTTTTGAAGCACAAATTTTCTAGTGTGCAGATAGGCCGGAATTTTTCACTTCGGCTGAAGTTGAAGAGGGCAGCCAAGGATTTGAGAGAACGTGGGGAGGTGGCTCCCAAGCCATCGTCTGTGACTGAGGAGGCCTGGGATAAGGCCGTGAAGTGGGCATGCACAGAATACGAGCGGGGCAACGGGGAGTGGCCAAGGCCACAACAGCAGACAGCGGTGGAGGCTCGAATCATGAAGCACGGCACAGCCGCTACAAATCCTTTTGGCCGAGCAGGCATTGACAAATTTGCTGAGAGATTTCGAAAGGTATGGGGCAGGGAACCAAGTAAGGCAGAGGCTCGATGGGGGGCACATAATTCGGTGGAAAGGATGCCTGAGTTCTGGGATGCTCGGTCAGTGCGAGCCGGTAAGTGTATATTGTACTTGATTGCTTCTTCCTGAATGGCTACGTTGCACTTACATGGGTACTTGATGTCCATCAGCAGATACTTTGGTTGGAACACCAGTTGAGGAGGAGGGAGATCCCATTTCTTTGGAGAGGAGGTTGGCATTTAACTTAGTAGAGACGGTCATGGAAATGCAAATCGAAACACCGGTTGACAATCATGTCAAGCTCAAGAACAAGAGGCACAAGAACAAGCGACAGGTGGGATTTGCTCTTGTTCAGGCTTCTCATATGTAAATTTGGTAAGCGGGCAGCCGTAGGTCATCCCGTCTAACACAGGACGAGTCCTGTAGGTGAAAAGCTGGGATTTGCTCTTGTTCAGCCTTCTCATATGTAAATTTGGTAAGCGGGCAGCCGTAGGTCATCCCGTCTAACACAGGATGAGTCCTGTAGGTGAAAACACGCAATCTCAACGTGCTTGGAGGTGGCTCATGCACAAGTGTCCAGGAGGAGCATGGCCGGTACACGCAGAAATCTTCAACAGGCAAAAGGAAGCACGGTGCAAGGTCCAAGGAAGCTAAGGAAGGCAGGAAGGAGAAGCATTCGAAGGCACGAGATGTTTCATTTTCGGCTTCTCGGTATACATAGTCTTAACCTTCATGGTCTTTCTTGTTGAGACTTAGGTATCAATCCCATATGTGGATCTATGGATACTATGATCATGCGGTGATCATAAATAAAAGCCGTATCATAAGCGGTCAATTAGCGTAAATTATAATGACATCTAACATGATCGAGTTACCATGAAACTCTCACTAATGGTTTGAACATGCAAGAATATACCTTGCCAAACATTAAAATATTCTTTATGCGGTCATGTTTGTGGCATGTATCGGTCATGGAGGTCACCATTATCGTCTGGCGTGTCTGGGACAAGCGAGCCCGTGCGGCACCGAGTCTGTGCGTCTTGCTTACACAGGCTCGGGCCACCTGCGATATTCGATGTCTTGTATGGAAAAGCAGCGTCGTAATGCCCGGTGGCTCGGGGTGTGATCTGGACTTGGAAACCCTGTTGGGACGTGCACAGAGTGTTTTTTGTTTTTGGCGAGTGTGGTGTGAAAATAAGTCGGGTTGACAGTGGGCAGAGGTATTTATAGAAGAAATGTCCTTGGCCTATGGTTTCTTTTTTCTTGTTTTGATTTTTAGGTTAGAAAATAAATGGTCCGGGAACTTGGTGTTCCTTGGCCCATGGACTTGGAAGGTCCCCTAAAAAGTCTATATATGTGAGATAGGGGGGGGTTGGAACAATTAGAGTGTGATAGGTCTATAAGTTTGGGGTCGTAGCCAAGGCGGCCGAATGATAGTGTGGGGTTGTGGATTGGGATGCGGGGAAGCGGTCGTAAGAGTCGAGCAGGGAGTAGGGGAACACAGGAAACTTAACCTAGGAAATAGCAATCCGTTCGGCCAGGCTGTAGCGTCTGGGCGAGCAAACAATGAGGCCTGCTTGGGCTGGAGTGTGACGAAGTCGAGCGGCGGGCAGCAGTCACGATCTGCGGGGAGGGGCCTTGAGTCGCACTTACGGAGGAGGGCTTGAACACAGTGGCCAGTCGCACTTACGGAGGAGGAAGCGCGGCAGCCCAGCTCCTCGGCGAGGTAGGAACCACAGGCTGACCCACAGGCGGCCCCCAGTCGCAGAGTGGCGTTGATTTGAGCGAGGCAGGCTGTGAGAGGATGGCGCCAAGGTCTGTGTGTGCTTGCCCAATGGCGAACATGGATCATTGGAAAGTTCGATGAGGCGGTGAAGGAAAGTGGGTTTCATGGAAGAGCGGTGGAATTACATGAACACAGAATGGTGCAGTGTCTTGCGTCACACGAAGGACAAACAGCCAGTGAGGGGGATTTAGGCGAAGCCACAGTTGGGACACAGGTGGTTAGGAGGTGTATGGGCGCGATGGGAGGAGGCGGAGTGTCCCTGCGCCCACCACGTTGAGCAGAAGAGGTTGGCTCGTGGATTCGTGACGACTCTCCGCCTCTCATGTTCCTTGGCATTAAGATGGAATTTCTCGAATTTTGCCATCATCTCCTCCATCTTGTTCCCTGTTGTTCTACTTTCTTGGCTACCTCGGCCTCCCTCCTCGCTTTGTTCCGCGTCCTTTTTGCGTACATCGCCTCTGTTTTGCCCTTGCCAGCTCCTTGTTGTCCGTGCGACCCTTCATTTCTTTTTCCATTTGGCGCTCCTCATCGATGGCGCTTCCTCCGACATCACTCGTTTCCTCCTCAGGAACTTTACGTGGAATCTTACGTGGAGCTCTCTTCACGATGAACTTTCTTAGGAGGATGAGGATCCTTCTTTTTTCCGATCTGGGCTTCTTCTTCTCCTTCTTAGCCTTCCTCCTCCCTTGCGGGTTGGATTCCTCATAGTTTAGCGCGCCTTGATAGCCTTGCCCAAATTCTTCTCCGCTTGTAACCTTACGTGTCTCCCCATCTTAGAACCCGGGCCTTTAGCGAACCACCGTGTACTGCAACTCGAGTGAGGGCCACTTGATCGCGTGGTGTGAAACCTCTCCACATCGCTGCAAGGTTTCCTTCTTTCCTCTCGCTTTTCAAGCTTGGACAACACGTATCCCTCCACGTCAAGCCCCAGACCTCTCACAGGCGGTTTTAATTCTTCATAGGTTCTTGGAGGTGTGGGCGACTTGAGGTATTCGCCTATACCACTTCTGGACCCCGAAGAACTCCATAGAACAATGAATCTGTGCATCTCCGCTTCTGGTTTGCAAATGTCAGCTCAAAGCGCTCAACAAATTCATCGGTCTTCATACCCTTCCCTCTCCATACGGTAAGGCTTGGTGGTGACCACCACCGGCGTGGTGGTCATGACTATCGTTCGGTATTGTGGTTGGTCAACAACGGTTCCTGCGAGTCGATTGATCTCCAGCGATGCACACTTTTGGAAGAGAGGTCGGTGGATGGAATTGGTCCGAGGTTCCTTGGCGGTGGTACCTCGTCCAAGTCCGAGGTTGGGGATCTTGCTCCAACAAGATCGGACCCCGTCCACAGTTGCTTCCTTACTTCCCTTCTCCTTCCAGCGGGTGTCTTGGACCCTCCTCAACTCGCGGTTTGCAACCCTTTTAACCTTTCCGGTGCTTGGCGTTGTCGCTTCTCGTGTGGCCTTCCGTCCCGACTTGACTCGAACCCTCGACTCAACCGTGGCATCCATCTACCTAACTAGATACACTCCAAAACTAGACACCTAAGCTATGGTTAGTCCCCTATAACCTTGTGTTTCATTCCCGACAGCGGCCAAAATGTGGAATGGGTTTTGCATCGAAGGCAAAGAGGCCACATTTACCCTCTATGTCGTTATAGTCCTAGGATTCGATCCCAAGGGAATGGTGTTGTGTCAAGGTGTGCTAAATCTATGGATTCTAGACCTACCCGTCGCTCACTACCCCACCTTCTCCTACCTTCCAAACCCACCAGTGGTAGACTCGGCCACCGTGGCGGTTCGCAACGTGGCGGGTCCCACCTGCGCCGCCTTCGCGAGTCTATTAAATCACCGGCTTCTCTAACACGGACCTAGGGGCTATGGGACACCATACGCCTCCTCACCTTACGGAATTTGCGATTCCACCACACGCTTCCACTCCCCCTACGCGTTTCCGATTTTCCCTCACACGCTCTCACAATCCCTCGGTAGCGCACACAACTACCCCTCAGGAACCTTTCCCTTCCCAATGAACTCTCCCTCGTCTCACGGGCCACAGACCCTCCTTGGGCCACAGACCCCTCTCTCATGGAATGAACACACAGTGGCGGCGGTTGGAAGAGGTCGATGGATGGAATTGGTCCGAGGTTCCTTGGCGGTGGTACCTCGTCCAAGTCCGAGGTTGGGGATCTTGCTCCAACAAGATCGGACCCCCGTCCCCTGGTTGCTTCCTTACTTCCCTTCTCCTCCCAACGGGTGCGTCTTCCGGCTGGATCCTCCTCAACTCGCGGTTTGCAACCCTTTTCAACCTTTCCAGTGCTTGGCGTTGTCGCTTCTCGTGTGGCCTTCCGTCCCGACTTGACTCTGAACCCTCGACTCAACCGTGGCATCCATCTACCTAACTAGATACACTCCAAAACTAGACACCTAAGCTATGGTTAGTCCCCTATAACCTTGACGGTTTCATTCCCGACAGCGCCAAAATGTGGAATGGGTTTTGCATCCGAAGGCGCAAAGAGGCCACATTTACCCTCTATGTCGTTATAGTCCTAGGATTCGATCCCAAGGGAATGGTGTTGTGTCAAGGTGTGCTAAATCTATGGATTCTAGACCTACCCGTCGCTCACTACCCCACCTTCTCCGGCTACCACCAAACCCACCATGGTAGACTCGGCCACCGCGTGGCGGTTACATGGCGGGTCCCACCAAGCCCGCCTTTCGAGTCTATCACCGGCTTCTCTAACACGGACCTAGGGGCTATGGGCGGACACCTATATCGCCTCACCTTACGGAATTCTGCGATTCCACCACACGCTTCCTCCCCTACGCGTTTCCGATTTTCCCTCACGCTCTCACAATCCCTCCCAGTAGCACACAACTACCCCTCAGGAACCTTTCCCTTCCCAATGAACTCTCCCTCGTCTCACGGGCCCCCTTGGGCCACACAGACCCTCCTTGGGCCACACACCCCTCTCATGGAATGAACACAGTGGCGGCGGTTGGAAAGAGGATCGGGAAAACCCGGTCGGTGCTTGGGCGATTCGCCTTCCGGATTCCGCCTCGGCCGTCGGCAATCCTACCTCTTTTCCGTGGCGCGCCTTCCGTTACCCAGGCGTGGAGCTTGGCCACTCCGCTCTCGACCATCCGAGATCTTCCGGCCTTCTTGTGACGAAGGCGGTGCGAACCCGTTTGATCTTGACGGACGTCTCCAATCAACCCCACTCGGCGGTTCGATACGGAAGTTCACACAATCGTCGCCTTGAGAGACACCCAAAGGGTCTCTTATACATCTGGTGTGGTCCAACACGACTCACTTCTCTTTAGTGTCTAAAATTGTAGCTCCTACCACGGCGCCTTACCAATCTAAGCAACATGACTCTGGTGATGGAACTCCCTATCCTCGCTTTGAAAAACCCGGTCCTAGGCTATCGCGACTCCCTAAAATCAGCTGCCGCCTCGCGATTCTTGCCTCGCCCCTCGGCCCATGGGGACCCCTCTCGCTCTTGACCTCGCCTGATCCGCGATTTTCCCCACAACCTCCACCTCGCTCTCACTCCTGAATTTCCCTCGCGCCTTCCGCGGACGTTGCCTTTGTACCTCTATGTCCATTGTCCGCTCCTCCTCATTTGGACAACCATACTGTGCTCCTCCCTCCATGCTCGCTGCGCCTCGCTCATCTCTTCCGGCACCACTTGCGGAGGATAGGCGCCCGCTCCTACTCGAAGGAACCAGTAGCGCTGTGGCGGTCAAGATGTCTGACCGGTGGTTTACGCCCCTCTGTCCCAACAACCACATACACGTTTAGAGTGAGCACCGCTCACCATGCGGCGGGGACATGAGCATCCTCATCCGGACGCCGTAGCTGTCGCCCTTGATACGGTCCTTACCCTCTCCTCCGTGGACAATCCACAGGCGGCTGTTGATTCTCCGGGATCATCCCTCCATCTGCGACACTCCGTCGGTGACTTCCCCACCTCGGTTCCCGTTCCACGGTGGCTGGTTTAGCCACCGTGGTGGTTCTTGACTCTGCGGTGGTTGTTGCTCGGCCTTTCTTGGTTTGGCCACCTCTCTCTTGACTCGGCCCTAACCCGTCTCTTTCCGCTTGTACCTCTCCGACTTCTTGAATTTCTCCAAGGCGCCATCGCTTCCACACTCTGGACTCGCGAGACCTCATCACAGCTCTTCAATTGTAGCATCGCCCCTTGACTGATTTACTAAAGCTTCTGAGTGGACATGTCCCTCGCTCCTGTGCCTTGCATAAGGCCGCCGCACTCCGTCTGCGCTCCTCGGCCTTGCTCTCGCCTTCGGGCTCTCCAACTTCTCCTTGAGCAACTTCTCCTGTTGGCCTTGCACACTCGGCCAAGTGAGAGCCATGGGCTTGATCGAGGAGATCCTGCGTCGTGCCATGGCGAAGTCAAACCACCGCAAATCCCCAAATTGGGCTGTCCCTTGCCCATCCGCCTCCACAACAATTCTCGTGTCGGTGTCTCCTATCCCCACCTCGGTAGGACGGTTCGGTGAAATGTCGCCAAAAATGTCCGGAGCTCGTTGCGGTCTCGGCGAAGTTAACCCCTCCTCTCCTAGGGGTTGGTGCCTTGCCTCTTCCCCGCATTCTCCCCTAGCGGCGTTCATCCCTGCACACAGGAGGGAGCAACTTGCCATTTCCCCTTTACTTTCTCCTCCTTTACCCGCGTTCCTGCTGCCGTCTTCGACCTGGTGACCCTGGGTGTGGCTGTGGGTTCCTCCTCTGCTGGTGCCTCCCTTCTTCGCCGATCCCCGTTCGACCGTTGCCGCCCTTCGCTTCTTACCCTTGGAAACTTCCCCACCCTCTTCCGAACCTTCCAGGGAAGCGCACTCCCAACTGCTGGAATCCTTGCCCGAATCCTCCTTCAATTCCTCCTCTTCTACCTTGAGTTCCGGCCGGCTTCCAACCATGCAGGCGGACGACTTCAACTCGTTAAACACCGGAATGCAAATACATGAATCGAGAAAAGGCGAAATCAAGGAGGGCCGAGGGAAGAAAGTAAATTCGCCTTCTCCTCACAGGCTCTTTCGAAAATCATCCTCCCCAATCAATTTGTGTACCCTTGACCACCTCGTGAAGAAAAACCAAGAAGTGATCCGCCATATGATCCGGCTTAGGTTACAGGAAACACAAAATCCATTTGGCCAATCCCACCAGTGCAGACACGAGTTGGCGAGTCACCCGACCATTGTTCACTCTCACTTCCCAGGCTTCATGGCGCGGCCTGCTTTCAAGGTCTTCTTTCAGGGTCAATCACCAAGCTCCCATCCTCGATGCTTCTCGCCCATACCTTTGCTCGAAGAGGCCAAATCCAGTTCTGCGGCCTTTTCCTCGCGTCACCCTCTTGCGACTTGGTCCTTAATTGCGGGCGCACTCTTGCACCAATGCGGTACGTAGCACCATTTCTTCTCCATGAACTTGACCCGGCTCACGCACGGTGCCGGCTCTCACTTTCCGATGGTCCATGTTGGGCCGCTGCGTCTGCCATGGCGAAGTCAAACCAAATCCCCAAATTGGGCTGTCCCTTGCCCATCCGCCTCCACAACAATTCTCGTGTCGGCGGTGTCTCCTATCCCCACCTCGGTAGGACGGTTCGGTGAAATGTCGCCAAAAATGTGTCCGGAGCTCGTTGCGGTCTCGGAAGTTAACCCCTCCTCTCCTAGGGGTTGATGCCTTGCCTCTTCCCGCTTCATTCTCCCCTAGCGGCGTTCATCCCTGCACAGGAGGGAGCAACTTGCCATTTCCCTTTATTTTCTCCTCCTTTACCGCGTTCTGCTGCGTCTTGACTGGTGACCACAGGTGTGGCTGTGGGTTCCTCCTCTCCTAGGGGTTGGTGCCTCCCCTTTTCGCCGATCCCCGTTCGTTGCCGCCCTTCGCTTCTTACCCTTGGAAACTTCCCCACCCTCTTAGAACCTTCGAGCGCACTCCCAAGCTGGAATCCTTGCGAATCCTCCTTCAATTCCTCCTCTTCTACCTTGAGTTCCGCCGGCTTCCAACCATGCAGGCGGACCGACTTCAACTCAGTTAAACACGGAATGCGCAAATACATGAATCGAAAAGCGAAATCAAGGAGGGCCGAGGGAAGAGAGAGTAAATTCGCCTTCTCCTCAGGCTCTTTGAAAATCATCCTCCCCAATCAATTTGTGTACCCTTGACCACCTCGTGAAGAAAAACCAAGAAGTGATCCGCCATATGATCCGACTTAGGTTACGTAGGAAACACAAAATCCATTTGGCCAATCCATTTGACACGAGTTGGCGAGTCACCCATTGTTCACTCTCACTTCCCGAGGCTTCATGGCGCGGCCTGCGGCTTTCAAGGTCTTCTTTGGGGTCAATCACCAAGCTCCCATCCTCGATGCTTCGCCCGCTCGAAGAGGCCAAATCCAGTTCTGCGGCCTTTTCCTCGCGTCACCCTCTTGCGACTTGGTCCTTAATTGCGGGCGCACTCTTGCACCAATGCATCGTAGCACCATTTCTTCTCCATGAACTTGACCAGCTCCTGCACGGTGCCGGCTCTCACTTTCCGATGGTCCATGTTGGGCCCTGCGTGAGTGAGATTTCGGCCGCTCGGGCGCCATCTCCTTCTCTCGTTGTTTCCCAAAACAAAACCTCGACTACCTGCGGATCAGTCGGAAGAGAAAAAAAAAATCGAGCCGCCCTCGCGCTCCTTCCACGCCTCCTCGCGAACTTGCGCCGCGATTCTCTCCTCCGCCGCCGCCGCTCACGATCGTCGCGCGCCTTCCTCCTGCAGTGAGGCGGTGATTTGGCTGGCGTGGTATGCCGCGCCCCTCTTCTGCGCTCCGCTCATTGCCCCTCACGGAAAGTCGCGACCTCAGTCTTGGGTGTGCCCTTCTCCCGATTGCGCTCCGTGGTAGTCCCGCTCCGCCACTAGGGTTGTAAATTCCCACAGTGCATGCGTCCGTTTCGGCCACCGTGGTGGAACTAGCCACCACCCTTGACTACACTGGCGGCATATTGTGAGCATCCCTAGCATATATAGACACCTTTTATTCTAAAATTCCCAATACCCAAGGACTCTATTTCTACCCCACCTCGGGGTCAAACCTAAGGGTCGAAAAATTATTATTATCTCCAAGGGCCAAGGACCATTCCGTATAAAAGACGACTCGACGATTCTCAAAGCACTGCTATTCTAACATCAAAACAAAAAAATCGTTCATCGACACTTGAGGCGGGGTTAGTGCACATGTGGTCTTCCACATACTCCCTTCTCATTTGTTGGCGTCCTCGCCAACTTATTGGTAATATTTCTTGACCCGCCAACCGTTGGCGTTGGCAGTGGTGCACTCTTGAGTTGAATTGATCCGTTGTCGAAAACTTAAAACTACGAAGGGCCCCATCCATCGAGATGTAATTTACGGAAAATGCATGTATCGGTTATCATATAGTAAAGCGGATCCCGGGAACAACGTATTCTTGGCTTCAATCTCTTGTCGTGCCACTCCTTCCTCCTTCTTTGGACATCCCGCATAACTTGGAGGCTTGTTCTCTGTCCTCCGTGTGTCGTCTGAAACCCACCAACCTTTCCAAGACTTTCCTCCACGGCATTCGACTTGGTTCCTGTATTCTCGGGGTGGGAACTTGAATTCTATTGGCATATGACGAATGCCGTAAGTAAGATAATACGGGTTTCTTTGCGTTGTCACTTTTCCATGATCCAGTGCACAGTCTTGAATGCGATTTCATATCGATCCCGCATAGGCGGTGAGTTTGGTTAGGATCTTGCACAACAAGCCATTTGCCTTTCCGTGATTGGCTTTTGGGTTATAAGGCGTGGACTTCACTGGCGGCGTTGAAGTGGTTGGTCATGTTGGAGATTACACGATTGAAATGTGTTCCTCTGTCCGGCTCCGGTAGCGCCATATCGGTGATGATTTGCTCGAGCAGAATCGCGGCGTGCGCGAATCTACCGGCACATGCTTCTACCATCCGTCTGCATGGCCACGGGATGTATTGGTTTTGGCGAGCCTTGGTTTTGTGGATAGGACCGACAAAATCGATTCCCCATTTCTCGAATGGTGCGGTGCAAGTATGGGGACAAGGGGCCATTGGGTTGTTCTTTGTTGGCTTGCCGACCCTTTGGCAAGCGTCACGGCTTCACGAACTCCTTGGCATCCTTGTACATTGTAGGCCACCAATAGCCGACCTCAAAATTTTCCGCATGTGACATGCGGCATAATGACCTCCGCCTCTTCTTCGTGTAAAGAGCTCGGGACTCGCTCACACCTTGATGCGTACCCATAACCGCTCCCCGTCCGGATGACTCGGTATAAATTCATATTGTGCCGTGTAGAATGGTGGAGTAGTGGAATGACGCTTTGAATCATGTCTTGGAAAATGTGGAGGAATTTGGCTGTGCCAAGATAATCGTATATCTCACGATATGTTGGTCTTAAGCCACCCTCCCTTCTCAATCGATCTTGGCTCCCTCCTTCCGGAGGCTTCACTCGTTGGTTTGCAACTCCTATGACAGTGTCTCATCGGGAAAGTCGTCTTCTGGTCCTTTCCACCTTCCTGTTTTCAATCGAGATATGAAGTCGGCATTGATATGCTTCCTACCTCTCTCGTTTCCTTTGTGAAGGTAAACTCACAGCGGCAAGATCCGGTATCGTCCGAAAGGTCGAGTTTATTCACAAGGTGTTTCAAGGCAAAGTGGTCAACATGGAACACAAATTCATACGAGAGGAGGTAGTGTCGAATTTCGACCGAGTAAACCATTCCCGATTGCTTGGCGCTCCGTGGTGGTATACTTTCGCTCGCGTCCGTTAGTTGTCTCGGCATAGTAGATCGGAAAATCCTTCTTCTTCTCATCCGGCTAAGGGTACCCAATTGCAAATCTTTGAAACATCAGCAGCGTGGAACTTCTTACTCGATCCGGTCCTTTAGCGTGGGGCTGTCGATGTAATGCGTAAGTCACGAAATGCTTCCTCCGTTCGTCCACTCCACTCCGATCCTTCCTTAACAAGCTCGTTAGTGGGGCGGCCGCTTGGCGAAATTTGGAGCAAGCGTCTATAATATCCGATTCCCGGAACCCGGAGTTCCTTTAGCGTTATTGGTGCTCTAAGGGTGGCGATGACCTTTACCTTGTCCGGATCTACTTCTATACCTCGGCTTGAAAATTCGATGCAGAATTCCTCGACATGCAGTAGCACTTTTACGGATGCGGCATAATTGCGTGGCTCGGCTCCGAACGGTGCGGCGGATGGTCCCAGACCCGAATCACAGTCGTCGGAAAACTTCCATAAAGTCGCGGAGGAAGTCCTTGAAAATTTTGACGATGGCTCGCATGAAGGACCCAGTGCTCCGTCAACCCCGTGCGCTGCGCTTGTAAGCATATGTCCCCAGTCGGTTGTAAAAGCGGTGAGGCCAATCGCTCTCCCTAAGGTGCGGTGATTATACCCAGTACCGTCTAGGAATGAATCGCCATTACACTGCGACGGATCCGAGGATATTATCGATGAAGGGTAGCGGAAAGTGATCCTTCTTGGTGACCTTATTCAACCTTCTCCGATCCGACAAACTCGGATTTTGCACAGGCGCCTCTTAGTACTACCACTATTGGAGCCACCCATTCGGTATTGACTATAGGATAGATCACGTCGCCTTGAGGTACATCTCCAAGCGATCCTTTACCTTGAGGAGTACTTGGATTTAACTTGTCTTGTGGAATCCTTGGGATTGCTCACGGTTCCGAGTCAATCCTATGCTCGCCCATTCTTTGGGGATCCCTTCATGTCTGTCCTCGGCGAAAACATCGATGAATTACGCAGCGGTTGCTTCATTCCTTCCTCCAACGCCGCATCCATTGTTACGGAGAATTTGAGCACCTTCCGGAAGAACCTCAACGTCCTTGACTTCATCGGCTGTACCACTCGCGCTCTCGGTGCGGTGCTAACCCCGAATCCTTCTTACGGCTCCCGGTTCCTCTTCTCTCATGCCCCATTCCCTAAACAAATCCTCCGGCGTGAGCTGCGTGGCGCCTCCTCCGCTTTCTCCACTGCTTTTAGAATCCGCGGACCCCTTCCGGAGCATTCGGCGGTTACCCGTAACGACCCTCGGGTTAATTGTATATGGGATATCTCTGCGGTAGTCCGCTCCTCATCGACCATGAGATGTGCGAGCAGGAACCTATCTTCCTCTTGCATCTCCCGGACGTGTCCTCTGCCGAGTGTACCCTTACATTTGATTGGAGTTTCACCGCATACATGTCCTTACTCCACGATAGGCACATCCTTCCCTCCTTGGTCTTGGGATCCCATTCCAGCGGTTTAAAACCGACTTCCTTCCGCCCACTTGGCGTGCATTGCGATCGTACATCCATGTTCGGCCAATTAGGACGTCGTGCCACAGCGATTTTCTTTGGATGACTACATAATCCATCAAGTAGGGATGGTTCCAATGGTCGTTAGCACCCTGTCGGTTCCCCACGGCACCATTACGGACATGTCGGCTAGCCTCAAAACCTTGGTAGTATGTTCAATATCCAAGCCCAATTTCCTAGCCGTGTCTTACGTCATAATATTTACACCGTGTCGAGAGGCACTCCTTTGATGACACATCCGAAATTTCCACAGGTTGGTGGGCCTTGATCCACCATGGATACCAAGTTCACATGGCGGCGAAATTTGGTATAGGAACATTGCGCCTCTTTTGGGTTGCGCCTCTTTTAACGCCCTCGATCATTGCCTATACTGGATTGTCTCGGAGGAGTTGTCGAATGTGATCATGAAATGTTGGTCCATGATGGCCTCGGCGAGATTGAAAGAAGCGGTGGCCGCGACCTTGCCATCCGAGTTTGGTTGGTTGTGGGTTCCGGTTCGTCATGACTTGGGATGCGGTGGCCCTTCCGGTGGGGTGGTGGACTCCCACAGGGTGGTGGAAATCGACACCCCCCCTTTTCCCCGTAGCCTCCTTGCCAATTCTTCTTGTATCATATCCATGACTTCGCCCGTCGTCCGGTGGAAACCCTAACTCGGTTCGGTAACTTTCTCGAAATCGGTAGGGTTCCACCCCTTCTCGTGACCCTTCATTCACCTTTCCGCCCATTGGAACACTCAATGTCTCATGCATCACTCTTTTGCACATATGGTCCATCCAGCCAAGTCACTGCGGGACTTGTTTTTTAAATCTTTGGCGTTCCGGTGTTGGTATTTCCCCATGGTGGCGACACTCTCTCCCTCATCGATCCGTGGTCGTATCCGCCTCCTTTCTTCTTTTCCCCATCGCCTCTCTTTTGCTTTTGTGCTCCTTGTTCTATGACCATGGCGGAGGCTTCCCCATAATAATCGCTTCTCTCTAATCCTCAAGCTCCTCGGGGTTCCAATCTCGGCATCCTCCCATACCGCCATAAGTCGTCCTCAACATGCATGGCGGACCGGACTTGGGTTTGGTCGGTGAACTCACGGGTGGGCTGCGCGATCCTCACCGTCTTTACGGGGCTTTGGCGAGCACACTTCCGCCAAATGCCCTGCTTGCTACAATCTTGACATAGTTTATCAAAATCTCCATTGCCTTGTGAGTTGGATAAGGCAATGTCGCATAGTGTCAAGGTTGCATTGTAGCACAACCGGTGCCCATTGGATTGTTACCACTTGGTGATTCTGACGCCTACCCAAGTGGAGTTCGTAGTGTGGGTGATTTCTAAACCAAGTGGTCACAAGAGGCCACATTTACCCTCTTTATCGTTGTAGACTTGAGATTCGTACCCAAGGGAGTGATTTCGTGTCAAGACAACCAAAACATAGCCAATCCAACCAAAACACGGACATACAAAACATCTAGCGACTCTGAGACCAAGCTACTATCCTAACAACACTCGGACACATGGCTATCTTAGCCACGCGACCTGTTGCTACCTTAGCAGCAGACGCCAGTTGCTATCTTAGCAACCACCCTCTATTTTAGTAGGCGGGGCCCATCTCGGGTTCGGGCACAGCTATTAATAGAAGGTGGGGGCCCACTTGGGGTCCAAGTGGGTAAGATTGGACACCCTCTCTCTTATCCTTCCACAAAGTCGAGATCCACCAATCGAGTTACCGATCACACACCTCCTGCAGTAGCGCTTCCCGGATCTCTCTTTCTTCCCTCAACCTTTCAGCTTTCCTCCCAAGCTTCATACAGTCCTCCCAGGCTCTCACGGCTCACAGGTACCTCTTGCCTCTCTCTCCATACTCCCCAAGTTTCTCTGCAACCCCTTCCGCTCCTTGTTCTCACACCTCACGGCCTCATTCAATCTCCACTTTCTCGGCCAAACATCACTTACAGTCTTCTCCAATCCCTCTTACTTCTCTCACAGCCAATCAACTCTCCATGTCCGGCATTTCCACTCCTCTCACAGTTCACTTTTGCTCACATTTTCCAAGCATACAAACCCAGTTCCGTCTCACTTGACCTTCTCTTCCACCCACACGGGCTCCCGCCTTGTCTCCTTTTCCCACATGACCTCCGACACCACAGAAAAACTCAAACACAAGGTGAGTACTAGACAAGTGAAGGGAATGAGTAAGGAATGGGCCTCCCGGCTTCACAACCCCTTCCTCTTATCCTTGGGAACTCCCCAAGGAGACCACAGTTCCCTCCTTGCTTTCCACCACTCTTGCGGATCTGGTCACACGGATCTGGGCAACAGTAGTCTTCTCGGCTCCTCACAGCGCGGAGAAGCAGTGCCTAGACTCAGCTTGGGGTCAGTACCCCAAACCCCGTGCTCAAACACCGAGACTTTAGGCCAACATTGCTTGCATTTCATCAAGAGGCTGCCTCTTATACCCAAGATCGCCCACAAAAGTAGCTTGGCTACTTGCCAAAATACCAATCGGTCTTAGCCTACCAATCCTAGAGGCCTATCTCTTAATTCTATCCACTATGAGGAAGATCAGTCTATAACACATGGGCCTTCATCTATTTGAGGCCACCCTATTATCCCTCACAGGCCTCCTAGGCCGCCTAGCCCATGTTCTCCTCTTGCTCTTCGCCCTCTTGGCTGGTTGGGCAATCTCTCCCACAAAATCTCCACTTCCTCAGCTGGACTCTTCCCTCTCTTGTGCTCGCCGCATGGTACTCCTCCTCGGTGAGCTCTTGAATCCTGGATGGGTCGGTGAAAGTCTCCTCCGTGAGTCCAACCCATAGGTAGGATCCGGTGCCGTCAAGGCATGGATCAAGTACCTCCATGTCCCTCCGCTCCCCGGCTTTTGTCCTCCTCACGATCTTGATTGCCTTTCTTCCATTTAGTGGCTTTGGTCTTGGAGCTTACAGTTGTTGCTTCCCTTAGCAGTGCAGGCTTGCTTCCCTAGCAACGGCTTCGGTTGCTTGCATTTCATCAAGAGGCTGCCTCTTATACCCAAGATCGACCCACAAAAGTAGCTGCTTGCCAAAATACCAATCGGTCCTAGCCTACCCGTCCTAGAGGCCTATCTCTTAATTCTATCCACTATGAGGAAGATCGATCTATAACACATGGGCCTTCATCTATTTGAGCCACTTACCCTATTATCCCTCCACAGGCCTCCTAGGCCGCCTAGGCCATGTTCTCCTCTTGCTCTTCGCCCTCTTGGCTGGTTGGGCAATCTCTCCCACAAAATCTCCACTTCCTCGAGCTGGACTCTTCCCTCTCTTGTGCTCGCCGCATAGCCTAGTACTCCTCCTCGGTGAGCTCTTGAATCCTGGATGGGTCGGTGAAAGTCTCCTCCGTAGAGTCCAACCCATAGGTAGGATCCGGTGCCGTCAAGGCATGGATCAAGTACCTCCATGTCCCTCCGCTCCCCGCTTTGTTTGTCCTCCCCCTCCAGTCTTACTGCCCTTTCTTCCTTCTGGCTTTGGTCTTGGAGCTTATTCTGATTGTTGCTTCCCTAGCAGTGCAGGCTGTTGCTTCCCTAACAGCGGCTTGATTGCTTAGCAACCTCCTCCATTGCTTCGACCTTGATTCTTCCATAGAGCCTCTGCCTCTTCCACGGTGGCCCTCCTTGCAATCCACAGCCCTCTTGGCCTCCTTCCACCTTTCCTAGCCTCGTCCCTCTCCTTCTGGCGCTCGGCGAGGCATCCGAGGTTTCGGCTGCACTTGTGCATCGAAATAACATTACGCAGCTCTCCTATGGTGCTCGTGTGTCGGAGGCGAGCCATGAGGCTTCTGGTCCTTAGACTTGCAACTCCTCTCGGACCTTCCCTATTTCCACTTCCAAGGCTTGGCGTCCCTCCAAAACCTCCTTCTCCTTCTTCATCTTGGAGCTCCTCCATTTGCTCCTGTTGCTTCCTTCTGCTGTAAACCTAACAAGGAGAGGACGAGCTATCGATCTTCCATCTAGCCACAGTGCGTGCCATGAAACCAACTCACGAGGGTGATGTTAGGTCCCGGACCTTCTTGGGAATGGGCTCCCTCCTTCCTGTCATGGTGGCCGCCCCTGTCACAACTTCCGGGTATACTTGAAAGCCACCCGTTGAGCAGTGTACTTTCTCGGATCACTCGGCATGCCCAAGGGTTGGTGATTCCTCTGTTGACTGTGGTTTCCCACAGGCTCTGGGATATTGGTCTTTGCCAGCCTTGCCCTTGTCTTGCTTCATCGGGTAGCTCCCGTCGCGCTCTTGTGGCTCTAGGTGTTGTTGGAGTCCCCGTTGCTCCCCGGCTCCTCTTGGTACTGTTGGGGCCTTAGCAAGCTGATTGCCTTGTTAACAAGTGCTACCTTAGCCAGTCACATTCCTTTTCATGGACACTTGGACTTCTCACCTTCACTCCCGGTGCCACGGAGATGGCCTCTTCCTCAGACTCCTCTTTGGGCTTCCTTCTTTCAAACACGGCCTCCAGAAATGAAAGGTGAGACCATCTCCATTCCCTCCGGCAACTTTGGCATGGTCAAAACGTGGATTAAGAAGGAGATAGAGGTGAGGGGCTAGGTGATGGTAGGGTCAAGTGGTCCCTCTCACACTGTTGTGTCATAGAACATCTGGCCCAATCTATCTTGGACCCTCTCACCACCTCATAGAAAGACAAGGAAATGGTCGCAATGTGCTCCGCTTCTTAGTGAGGTGAGAGCAGGATCACTGGCTAATCCGGCCATTTCGAGGTCTAGCTTGTTGGTGACCCAGCCATTCTCCACTCTAGACAATGTAATGTGAGCTTGTGCCTCCTGCGGACTTTTGAGGAGATGGTTTCTGAAAGGGTCAATGATTATCCGCCACATTCCTCTTGGTCTCTCATAACGGCCGGAGCAATTTGAATATTCCAGTGCGGGGTTGGTCCTCACGTTGCCTTCCCCAATGGCCTTCTCCCTCATCGCTCTGCACTCCAAAACCAACGTGGGGCTATTGTAGCACCACTTTTTGTCCATGAAGGACGGTGATGCTTAGCCACTAAAGACCGCCTTCACTCTCCGATTGCCCCATATTGGGCCATTGGGCGGTAATAGCCTCAATGGCGAGGAGGTTCTTCTTAGGTGCCATGCTCACTGTCCTATGACACAAGCTTAGAGCTTCACGAGCAAAGGTGTCCGGCTACCGTCTATGCTTCCGGCCGTTTTACGTGTTGAGCTTGACACCCGGCTCCTCTGCGGAATTGGGCCCGATACACCTCGCCTCGGCTCGGGCGATCGGCTGTCCGGCCTACCTCGGTTGTATGAGGCTTGGAGGTGTATCCTGCAACCACGGTTGAGCGGCGACCCTAGTGCGCTTTGTCTTGCCCCGCGACCTCCAGTGCGTGCCTCGATTCTGGCTGCCCGTTGCACACTTCTCTTTTCTGCGGGACGGTTCCCGGCCCCCTTCACAGCCTATCAGGCTTGCCCCACTCTTGTTAGCTTCTGCGGCACGGTCGCCACACGCCGCCCGCCTAGCCTTCTCCGGAGTTGCACGCCCGATTACTCCCCACTCGCGGTGGGCGATTTCTGGCGCCCGGCTGCCTCCCATTGCCCAGCCGCACAGGCGTTCTCCACCAGACCTTCATTCGCCGCCTCAGCCTGGGGTCTTGCCTCCGGTTTGCGCTCCGCTTCCTCCGGCCCCTCTCAATCCTGCCAAACCGGTTTGGTCTCTGCTGGCGCTCGTTCTGTTGGACTTCACGATCATTGCGACACCTCGCCTTGCATCCGTCCGGCGTTCGCTCCGGCCTCCACCCGTCGCGCTCGAATTCCGGTAGCGCGGCGCCGTCTTCGATCACTTTTGGATTCGATGCAAATACTCTTCCACGGACTTAATTGCCAATAGGACCCCGTTACTTCCGTTTGGGTATTCCTTGTGATTCCATCGATTGGATTTTCGAAGTCATCGAAAGAAACTCCAACTTGGTTGCTACCATAGCAGGCTCCGTCGGTTGTGGTCATAGCGACACAACGGCCCTAACAGCCGCGTTAGCAACGGTCGAGACCAACCCTCAGGGTTACATCCGGGATCGGGACTAGACTCTCTTCCTCCTACTAGGCTCTAGTAGACTTTTCTTTATTTCCTAACCTACTTCATTCCAACTCCACACGATTCTCATAACTTAAACACAAAACAAAAAACACTCCTTTCAAGTCTAGTCTTGATGTGGTCACCACCACGTGGTTGGTCGGGTACATGGTTTTGGGTACACTTGGGTTGGTGAACCTCTGGATCTGTATGTATCTTCCACCGGACCCTCTTCCTCCTCTTCCTCATATCCCGGGTGTACCCTTGTCGTCGGACAATTAGCTTTGGAGTGTCCCTGCCCACACGTTGAAGAGGTTGGCTCGTGGGTTCGTGACTCTCGCCTCTCATGTTCCTTGACCGCATTAAGATGGAATTTCTCGAATTTTGCCATCATCTCCTCCATCTTGTTCCCTGTTGTTCTACTTTCTTGCTACCTCGGCCTCCCTCCTCCTTTGTTCGCGTCCTTTTTGCGTACATCGCCTCTGTTTTGCCCTTGACTCCTTGTTGTCCGTGCGACCCTTCATTTCTTTTTCCATTTGGCGCTCCTCATCGATGGCGCTTCCTCCAGGCATCACTCGTTTCCTCCTCAGGAACTTTACATGGAATCTTACATGGAGCTCTCTTCACTGATGAACTTTCTTAGGAGGATGAGGATCCTTCTTTTTTCGATCCACAGGCTTCTTCTTCTCCTTCTTAGCCTTCCTCCTCCCTTGGGTTGGATTCCTCATAGTTTAGCGCCGCCTTGATAGCCTTGCCCAAATTCTTCTCCGCTTGTAACCTTCGTGTCTCCCCATCTTAGAACCCAGGGCCTTTAGCGAACCACCGTGTGCACCGCAACTCAGTGAGGCCACTTGATCGCGTGGTGAACCTCTCCACATCGCAAGGTTTCCTTCTTTCCTCTCTGCGGTTTTCAAGCTTGGACAACACGTATCCCTCCACGTCAAGCCCACAGACCTCTCACAGGCGGTTTTAACTCTTCATAGGTTCTTTGGAGGTGTGGTGACTTGAGGTATTCGCCTATACCACTTATTGGACCCCGAAGAACTCCATAGAACAATGAATCTGTTGTGCATCTCCGCTTCTGGTTTGCAAATGTCGGTGCTCAAAACGCTCAACAAATTCATCGGTCTTCATACCCCTTCCCTCTCCATACTGAGGTAAGGTTGCTTGGTGGTGACCACCACCGGCGTGGTGGTCATGACTATCGTTCTTGATTCGGTGGTTGGTCCAACAACGGTTCTGCGGAGTCGATTGATCTCAGCAGTGCACACTTTTGGAAGAGAGGTCGGTGGATGGAATTGGTCCGAGGTTCCTTGGCGGTGGTACCTCGTCCAAGTCCGAGGTTGGGGATCTTGCTCCAACAAGATCGGACCCCGTCCACAGTTGCTTCCTTACCCTTCTCCTTCCAGCGTGTGTCTTGGTGGATCCTCCTCAACTCGCGGTTTGCAACCCTTTTCAACCTTTCCGATTGCTTGGCGTTGTCGCTTCTCGTGTGGCCTTCCGTCCGACTTGACTCTGAACCCTCGACTCAACCGTGGCATCCATCTACCTAACTAGATACACTCCAAAACTAGACACCTAAGCTATGGTTAGTCCCCTATAACCTTGAGTTTCATTCCCGACAGCGCCAAAATGTGGAATGGGTTTTGCATCCGAAGGCGCAAAGAGGCCACATTTACCCTCTATGTCGTTATAGTCCTAGGATTCGATCCCAAGGGAATGGTGTTGTGTCAAGGTGTGCTAAATCTATGGATTCTAGACCTACCCGTCGCTCACTACCCACCTTCTCCGGCTACTGCCCAAACCCACCAGTGGTAGACTCGGCCACCGCGGTGGCAGTTCGCCTGGCGGGTCCCTCCACCTTGTGAGTCTATTGTCGTCACCGCTTCTCTAACACGGACCTAGGGGCTATGGGCATACGGATACCTATATCGCCTCACCTTACGGAATTCTGCGATTCCACACCACTCCCCTCGCGTTTCGATTTTCCCTCACACGCTCTCACAATCCCTCCCCGCACAACTACCCCTCGAACCTTTCCCCTTCCCAATGAACTCTCCCTCGTCTCACGGGCCACACGGACCCCTCCCTTGGGCCACGGACCCCTCCTTGGGCCACAGGACCCCTCTCTCATGGAATGAACACACAGTGGCGGCGGTTGGAAGAGGATCGGAAGAAAACCCCGTGCTTGGGCGATTCGCCTTCCGGCGGTTCGCCTCGGCCGTCGCGGCAATCCTACCTCTTTTCGTGGCGCGGCACCTTCCGTTACCCAGGCGTGGAGCTTGGCCACTCCGCTCTCGACCATCCGAGATCTTCCGGCCTTCTTGTGACGAAGGCGGTGCGCGAACCGTTTGATCTTGACGGGCGTCTCCAATCAACCCCACTCGGCGGTTCGATACGGAAGTTCACACGAAATCGTCCTTTGAGAGACACCCAAAGGGTCTCTTATACATCCGGGTGGTCCAACACTCACTTCTCTTTAGTGTCTAAAATTGTAGCTCCTACCACGGCGCCTTACCAATCTAAGCAACACGGCTCTGGTGATGGAACTCCCTATCCTCCTGAAAAAAACCCGGTCCTAGGCTATCGCGACTCCCTAAAATCAGCTGCCGCCTCGCGATTCTTTGCCTCGCCCTCGGCCCATGGGGACCCCTCTCGCTCTTGACCTCGCCTCGATCCAGCGATTTTCCCCACAACCTCCACCTCACTCTCCTGCTGAGTTTCCCTCGCGCCTTCGCGAGTCTATCGGCTTCTCTAACACGGACCTAGGGGCTATGGGACACCTATATCGCCTCACCTTACGAATTTGCGATTCCACCACGCTTCCACTCCCCTCGCGTTTCCGATTTTCCCTCACACGCTCTCACAATCCCTCGGCACAACTACCCCTCGAACCTTTCCCCTTCCAATGAACTCTCCCTCGTCTCACGGGCCACAGACCCCTTTTCCCCTTGGGCCACACAGACCCCTCCTTGGGCCACAGACCCCTCTCATGGAATGAACACACACAGTGGCGGCGGTTGGAAGAGGATCGGGAAAACCCGGTCGGTGCTTGGGCGATTCGCCTTCGGCGGTTCCGCCTCGGTGTCGCGGCAATCCTACCTCTTTTCGTGGCCGCTACCTTCCGTTACCCGGGCGTGGAGCTTGGCCACTCCGCTCTCGACCATCCGAGATCTTCCGGCCTTCTTGTGACGAGGCGGTCGCGAACCGTTTGATCTTGACGGGCGTCTCCAATCAACCCCTCGGATTCGATACGGAAGTTCACACGAAATCGCCTTGAGAGACACCCAAAGGGTCTCTTATACATCTGGCGTGGTCCAACACGGCTCACTTCTCTTTAGTGTCTAAAATTGTAGCTCCTACCACGGCCTTACCAATCTAAGCAACAGACTCTATGGAACTCCCTATCCCTCGAAAAACCCGGTCCTAGGCTATCGCGACTCCCTAAAATCAGCTGCCGCCTCCGATTCTTTGCCTCGCCCTCGGCCCATGGGGACCCCTCTCGCTCTTGACCTCGCCTCGAGCGATTTTCCCCACAACCTCCACCTCACTCTCCTTTGCAATTTCCCTCGCGCCTTCCAGCGGACGTTGCGCTGTGACCTCTATGTCCATTGTCCGCTCCTCCTCATTTGGACAACCATCGTGCTCCTCCCTCCATGCTCGGCCGCCTCGCTCATCTCTTCCGGCACCACTTGCGGAGGATAGGCGCCCGCTCCTACTCGAAGGAACCAGTAGCGCTGTGGCGGTCAAGATGTCTGACCGGTGGTTTACGCCCCTCCTGTCCCAACAACCACATACACGTTTAGAGTGAGCACCGCTCACCATGCGGCGAAGCGAGGACATGAGCATCCTCATCCGGGCCCCGTAGCACAATACGCCGATCTGAGGTCCTTACCCTCTCCTCCGTGGACAATCCTGGGCGTGCCGTTGATTCTCGGGGATCATCCCTCCATCTGCGACACTCCTGGGTGACTTCCCCACCTCGGTTCCCGTTCCACGGTGGCTGGTTTAGCCACCGTGGTGGTTGCTTGCTCTGCGGTGGGCTGTTGCTCGGCCTTTCTTGGTTTGGCCACCTCTCTCTTGACTCGGCCCTAGCCCGTCTCTTTCCGCTTGTACCTCTCCATGACTTCTTGAATTTCTCCAAGGCGCCATCGCTTCCACCTGCTCTGGACTCGCGAGACCTCATCTTGAAGCTCTTCAATTGTAGCATCGCCCCTTGACTGATTTACTAAAGCTTCTGCTGAGTGGACATGTCCCTTAAGCTCCTGTGCCTTGCATAAGGCCGCCGCACTCCGTCTGCGCTCCTCGGCCGCCTTGCTCTCGCCTTCGGGCTTCCAACTTCTCCTTGAGCAACTTCTCCTGTTGGCCTTGTCGGCCAGTGAGAGCCATGGGCGCTTGATCGAGGAGATCCGCTGCGTCATGCCATGGCCAAGTCAAACCACCAAATCCCCAAATTGGGCTGTCCCTTGCCCATCCGCCTCCACAACAATTCTCGTGTCTGCGGCGGTCTCCTATCCCCACCTCGTAGGACGGTTCGGTGAAATGTCGCCAAAAATGTCCGGAGCTCGTTGCGGTCTCGGCTGAAGTTAACCCCTCCTCTCCTAGGGGTTGGTGCCGCCTTGCCTCTTCCCGCTTCATTCTCCCCTAGCGGCGATTCATCCCTGCACTGGAGGAGCAACTTGCCATTTCCCTTTATTTTCTCCTCCTTTACCCACGTTCCTGCTGCCGTCTTGACTGGTGACCACAGGTGTGTGTGGGTTCCTCCTCTGCTGCTGTCCTCCCTTTTCCCATTCGGCCGTGCCGCCCTTCTTCTTACCCTTGAAACTTCCCCACCCTCTTAGAACCTTCGAGGCGCACTCCCAGCTCTGGAATCCTTGCCCGAATCCTCCTTCAATTCCTCCTCTTCTACCTTGGGTTCCCGACCGGCTTCCAACCATGCGGGCGGACCGACTTCAACTCGTTAAACACCGGAATGCAAATACATGAATCGGAAAAGGCGAAATCAAGGAGGGCCGAGGGAAGGAGAGTAAATTCGCCTTCTCCTCACAGGCTCTTTCGAAAATCATCCTCCCCAATCAATTTGTGTACCCTTGACCACCTCGTGAAGAAAAACCAAGAAGTGATCCGCCATATGATCCGACTTAGGTTACAGGAAACACAAAATCCATTTGGCCAATCCCACCGGTGAGACACGAGTTGGCGAGTCACCATTGTTCACTCTCACTTCCCGAGGCTTCATGGCCGGCTGCTTTCAAGGTCTTCTTTATTTGGGGTCAATCACCAAGCTCCCATCCTCGATGCTTCTCGCCCTTCACCTTTGCTCGAAGAGGGCCAAATCCAGATTCTGCGGCCTTTTCCTCGCGTCACCCTCTTGCGACTTGGTCCTTAATTGCGGGCGCACTCTTGCACCAATGCAGGTATCGTAGCACCATTTCTTCTCCATGAACTTGACCCGGCTCACACGGTGCCGCTCTCACTTTCCATGGTCCATGTTGGGCCCTGCGTGAGTGAGATTTCGGCGCGGCTCGGGCGCCATCTCCTTCTCGTTGTTTCCCAAAACAAAACCTCGACTACCCTGCAGATTCTGGTCAGAAGAGAAAAAAAATCAGAGAGCCGCCCTCGCGCGCTCCTTCCACGCCTCCGCGCGAACTTGCCGGCGCCCGATTTCTCTCTTCCGCCGCCGCCGCTCTGTCCTGATCGTCGCGCGCCCTTCCTCCTGCAGGCGAGGCGGTGATTTGGCTGGCGTCGTGATGCCGCGCCCCTCTTCTGCGGCTCCGCCCCTCACGGAAAGTCGCGACCTCGCTGATCTTGGGTGTGCCCTTCTCCCGATTCGCTCCGGTGGTAGTCCCGCTCCGCCACTAGGGTTGTAAATTCCCCACAGTGCATGCGTCCGTTTCTGCCACCGTGGTGGAACTAGCCACCACCCACTTGACTACACAAGCGTGGCATATTGTGAGCATCCCTAGCATATATAGACACCTTTTATTCTAAAATTCCCAATACCCAAGGACTCTATTTCTACCCCACCCTCGGGTCAAACCTAAGGGTCGAAAAATTATTATTATCTCCAAGGGCCAAGGACCATTCCGTATAAAAGACGACTCGACGATTCTCAAAGCACTGCTATTCTAACACATCAAAACAAAAAAATTGTTCACGACACTTGAGGCGGGGTTAGTGCACATGTGGTCTTCCACGGTGGCTCCTATGTTTCCTGACAAGAAGCGGGATTATTTGTCGACCACTTGCTGTTCCTTCATGAAGTGGTCAAGGCGAAGATCGATTGAGGCGAATTCTCTTGACAAGTTGTGTGAAGAGAGGTTGAACTTGATTTCCTCGCCTCGGCCCTCTCTAATCTCACCATTTACGGTCCATCTTTATGTTTACGCTAGCGCACGCGGAGGTGGAGATTGTAGCCTCCCTCCACATGTGGAAGCCGGTTAGGGAGGTGAAGTGGGCGGAGGAGCCCAGGAGGAAAAATCGGATAGGCGGGAGTCGGTGGCGGCAGGCGGTTCGGAGGAAGAAGGAAATTCCCACCGGCAAAGGAGGAAAAATCGGATAGGCGGGAGTCGGTGGCGGCAGGCGGAGGAGGAGAAGGAAATTCCCACCAAGAAAAAGAGGAAGACCGGGGTGAAAGGCGGGCATCGTGAAAAGGTGAAAGGCGGATCGCGTCACCAGTCAGCAGGCGCTCTGAAATGAAGCCAAGCGGCGGTTGGAGGTGGCGAAGAGGAGGCGCGATCCGAGGACAATTTCTTGACACGGATGCGAGATGATGAATCAACTCCGGAGGGTTTAGGGCGACCTCGAGCGGACCCCCTCGGCATGGGAAGAGATTTTCAAGGACTCCAGCAGAGGTGGATGCAAGATTGGTGAGGTGCGCACCTTGGGAGGAAAGTTCTCGACGGAGGATGGCGTCGGCGGGGCCGCCACAACAAGTGGACTTGCGGGCTGACCACGTCGATGATCCGGGCCAGCGGTTGTTGGATCAAGCGGCTTTAGCTCTCACGGCTCGGTGTGCGGGCGGCGGAGGAAGTGGTGAAGGCGGGGTTGTGAAGGAGGCCAAGCGCAAGCAGGGAGGAAGACAAGCGGAACCTAGAAATAAGGGCCAAGATTCAAGAAGATTTGTGCGGGGCCGGGAGAAGTTGCAAGCCATGGCGAGCCGGGAAGCACTCATGGCTCAAATTAAGGATGCCCAGGCGAACCGGAGATGCGGGGAGTTGTTGCGAGCCGAGGCGAGGCGGCCTCGGTGGAAAAGGCCCATAAGCTAGCGGAGGCGATATAAGCGGAGGCGGGATGAGGCACGTGGCGGGCGAGAAAAGACAAAGGAAGGGGCGGGGTGGCAGGACCACGGCGGAGTAGCGGAAGGAACTACCGCGGAAGGGGCGACGAGGTGGCGAAACCTCACCTACCAAGGTTCTTTGAGCGAGCAACAGTCGTGGAGTCCACTACATGCGGTAGTCGAAACCGCTACCGACATTGGCGCATCAAGCAGGCGGCGGCGGCGGGATGCGGCGTGGCGCCTCGCGAGACATGGGCGAGCAACGGTGTAGCCTACGGGAGGAGGGTAAGCACCTCAGTGCAGGGGTCCTATTATATTCGGCACATGGATGAGAAACTTATGTTCTGGTCTATATGTGAATGGAGGCAGCGTGCTTAACTTCCATCCATGTGCGTGTGGAAATAGGAGGATCGGGGCCTACCTCGCAAGTGAGGACCCAGTGCATACTTCTACCCTGCGCCCGGTGTGGGGTTGGCCCCTATTATCGGAGGCGACTTTGGAGGAGTTGAGCGAGGAGGAGGTCGAGCTTGGGTGGGCGAGGCCGTAATAATCCTCGGCAATAGGCGGCCGTGGAAGATCACGGAAGCTCCAGGCGGTACACCTCAAATTGAGGCGTCCAGCGGTGGCGGTGAGGTGGAAGTAGTGTGGGAAAACACATCCGACCAGCGTGGCGGGAGGCTCGTGGCGGCGGCAATGGAGGATGTGGGCGGACGCCAAGTCGAGGTAGGCGCGCGGATAAGCGTGGCGGTGAGGTGATAGCATCCTAAAGATAATTTGGTTAGGATCTTGCTGGACCTAGGATCGCTCCGAATTGTGGGCGCGTCCCTTCGTGATAGCCATCTTAGGACCTAAAATCCGGGCATGGTGCCCGGCCGATGTATAAGAGGGGCGACTAGGTCCCTCACGGATAACTCTGGTTGAGATCCCCACGTTGCACATGTGGCTGGTTGGAGACGTCCGATTAGCGAGGTGGTAGCAACCTAAAGATAATTTGGTTAGGATCTTGCTGGACCTAGGATCGCTCCGAATTGTGGGCGCGTCCCTTCGTGATAGCCATCTTAGGACCTAAAATCCGGGCATGGTGCCCCGATGTATAAGAGGGGCGAATTAGGTCCCTCACGATATAACTCTGGTTGAGATCCCCACGTTGCTGTGGCTGGTTGGAGACGTCCGATTAGAGGTGGTGTCGCGAGGCGCTCCTAGGGGTGGTCGAGCTTGCTCCATGCCCGGGAGGAGGGGTGGAGCAATTTCTTGACAGCGGAGGAGGAAGCCAAGGGATTGGCGCGGGCGGGTCTGGAGCTTGCTCGTGCACTTGTGGCGGGGGTTCTTCTCTCCTTCACCTTTGATCACGAGTTGTGTTCGAAATCGAGAGTGTGTTGAGTGGATGGTTGGAAGCTGTGGGCGGGGAAGGAGAGGAGAGAAGAGATCGGGTGAAGGAGAGATCAAATCTTTGTGCGATGCGAGGTGTGAGATCGTAAGTGGGAAGAGAAGGTGGCGAGTGGAGGCGTTAACGGTGGAGGTGTGTGTGTGATTTGAGAAACTCGAACGGTGCTTGCAGTGGAAAGTGCACAAGGAAACAACGTCTGGTAGAAGAGTGGGGTGGCGCCCTTTGTGTGTGTGTGTGTGTGAGGAGGCGGGTGAGGTATCCTAGGAACTTTGGTCTCTAGGAAGCAGTCTTGAAGTGTGGAGTGCGAGAATAACACGATCAGTGGCTGCCGCCCGTGGCGAGGTGGTGATAGCATCCTAAAGATAATTTGGTTAGGATCTTGCGGACCTAGGATCGCTCCGGTGTGGGCGCGTCCCTTCGTGATAGCCATCTTAGGACCTAAAATCCGGGCATGGTGCCCCGATGTATAAGAGGCGGGGTGGGTCCCTCACGATAACTCTGGTTGAGATCCCCACGTTGCACATGGCTGGTTGGAGCGTCCGATTAGAGGTGGTGTCTGCGAGGCGCTCCTAGGGGTGGTCGAGAGCTTGCTCCATGTTGGGGAGGAGGGTGATGGAGCAATCTTGGCACAAGGAGGAGGAAACCAAGGGATTGGCGCGGGCGGGGTGCGGAGCTTGCTTGCGCTTTTGTGGCCTTGGGGTTCTTCTTTCCTTCACCTTGTCACGAGTTGTGTTCGAAATCGAGAGAGTGTTGAGTGGATGGTTGGAAGCTGAGGGCGGGGAAGGAGAGGAGAGAAGAGATCGGGTGAAGGAGAGATCAAATCTTTGTGCGATGCGAGGTGTGAGATCGTAAGTGGGAAGAGAAGGTGGCGAGTGGAGGCGTTAACGGTGGAGGTGTGTGTGTGATTTGAGAAACTCGAACGGTGCTTGCAGTGGAAAGTGCACAAGGAAACAACGTCTGGTAGAAGAGTGGGGTGGCGCCCTTTGTGTGTGTGTGTGTGTGAGGAGGCGGTGAGGTATCCTAGGAACTTTGGTCTCTAGGAAGCAGTCTTGAAGTGTGGAGTGCGAGAATAACACGATCAGTGGCTGCCGCCCGTGGCGAGGGTCATGCGCGCACGGAGATGAGTTGCTAGGGTTTGGTGTGGGACCCACCTCGGTGGATGTAGCAACTACCCGGTAGTGGCTCCGGAACGGGGGTCGTGGAACGAGATTTGCGGTCAGGAAGTTAGGTCCGTGGTAGGTTGGATAAGACAGGGGGTAGTCGTAGTTGAGAAGATAGGTGTAAGGAGTAGTAGCGGTCCAGTCCAGGCTTAGGCGAAGGTTGGTAGTGATAGAAGATAGCGTCTTTTGGCACAAACCATTCCCTTGGGAGCGAATCCGGGACTAGCGACATTGAGGGTAAATGTGGACCTCACGTGCCCCGACACGGGTCTTCAACCCACAGGTGCTGATCGCCGCGGACGGCCCGGGCGGTCGGGTCCATTGCAACCTGCTAGTCGAACCGGGACCTGGTGTCCGGTGCTCGTCTTTCACCTCTCCACGGCGTCCTCGAAAAGACACTACAAAGGCGTGTTCCGATCTTGGGAGCACGTCTTAAGGCACCGCCCATTGTCTTTCGGGCGTCTTAATATGTGTCTCAAATGACAGTGTTTTGTAGTAGTGATTTTCAGGTGAAGTGTCAAGCTGGAAAGGATAATCGGGTGGCAGATGCCTTGAGTAGGGTGTTGTTAACGTTTGTTACTAACTCCGGACTGTCAACAGAATGGTTGAATGAAATTAAGCAAGCATTGCAGGTCGATCAAGAGGTGCGGCGGTAGAATGGTTCAGACCTGACTTGGAATCAGGGTTTGCTCTTTTGGAATGGGCGAATGTACATTCCTCATCTGCCTCATATTCGACGGGCCATTTTGGTGGAGGCACATACGGTACAGTCTGCTGGACATCAAGGTCGGGATAAAACGTTGGATTTGGTTCGTCGACATTATGACTGGCCAGGGGTCGTTCGGGATGTACAGGAGTTTGTTCGTGCGTGTGATGTTTGCCAACGTGTGAAAATCTCTACGCAGGCATCACCTGGTTTGTTACACCCACTTGCCATACCAACTACGTCTTGGGAATGTATTCATATGGATTTTGTAACTGGATTGCCTCGAACAGCGAGGGGGCACATTGCGTTATTAGTATGTGTCGACAGGTTCACTAAGGCAGTTGTCTTGATGCCCACAACGGATACCTGTTCAGCCCCAATGGCTGCTGAATTATATATAGAATATGTGTACAGGCGGTTTGGGTTGCCGCGTGTAATCATGAGTGATCGAGATCCTCGGTTTCTATCTCGGTTTTGGACTGAACTTCATTGGGGATTGGGAACTGAGTTGTTGTATTCCACGACATATCATCCACAAACGGATGGCTTAGCAGAAAAAATGAATCAAGTTGTGGAGACAACCCTTCGCGCTTATGTCCATACTCGTCAACAGCGGTGGGATCGGCATTTGGCTTTAGTGGAGTTTGCAATTAATAATGCTAAGCATGCTTCTACTGGACAAGTTTTCTCCCTTTTATTTGCTGTATGGTCGTCATCCACGTACCTTGTTGTGTCCGATGCATACACAATTACATGCTCCTGCACTCTTGACTTCGGCACAACATGTCGAATTACCGTCGGTAGCGGCTTCATATGGTCGACTCAAAATCGTGAGCGGCGGGTTGATCGTCATCGACGTCCTGTCCAGTTTCTTCCTCAACAATGGGTTTTATTATCCAGTCGGAATTTACCAATTGCATATGGTGTTCGAAGCTTTCTCACCGATGGGTTGGCCCTTTTCGTGTTCTTCATTCTATTGGTCCGGTATCTTATCAACTCCAACTTCCTGATACTTGGCGTATTCATCTTGTGTTCCATGTCTCTCTTCTTAAGCCCTACTATGGCGACCCCCCGGTTCAACCCGCCTATATTGATTGATGATCATCCTGAATATGAGGTTCAAGAGATTTTGGGTCATCGGCGCCGTCGTGGTCATCTTCAATTTTTGGTTTGTTGGACTGGGTATCCTTTGTCGGATGCCACTTGGGAACCTCTTGCTCACCTCACTCATTCTCCTCGTCTTCTTCGACTTTATATCAATCAATATCCCGAACTTGGAAGTTTTCTCTTTGAGGGGCGGTTATATGTAGATGGCACGGGTTAGGATCAGGCACGCATGAGTTGTAACCGATGACGAGGACGGGTTAGGATCAGGCACTTAAGAAGGCGCGCATGCCGAAGGATCGAACAAGGTGTGAGTAGGCAGGCATGCTGTAGGGATGTGGGAGAGGTGTAAGTGAAACTGTGGTTTAGTTCTAGTTATAGTAGTTACTAAACCTACCAAGTGTTAGGGTATAAAACGATAAGAAATGAAGGGCAAGGGGCCCTCGTGTTTGGGACTTGCTTGCAAAAACCAATTTTATTGGCAGCACACCTCATATATGGAACTTGTCTCGTCAAGTTTTGATAATCTTTTTGCATGACCATCACATACAGCACAACTTGGTTGTGCACAATGAGGCCAAATATTCCGGTCATAAATTGTTTTAATACAAGAAAAAGCTTTCCTAGGAGTCCTTGGCCAAAGGTTCAAAAGTGGAGACCCCACCATGCTTAAGGACGCCCAAAATTGGATAGGAAAGTGGCCTGTAATATATACTTTCATAATGTAGTGCAAGGCCTCGCAGACATTCATACCACGTGTGTGAGGATTAACGTATAAAATATGAAATAGTACTGCAACCAAAAACACCACGTAAAAGTCAGGGGATGGACGACGAAGTTGGGAATTGAATTGAATTGAATTGAATTGAATAAATGTGGTGTCCCGGAATAAATGAAAACATAGCAACAATTTGAGGAAGGGAACGTAATACAATCATACCCATCCACCCACCTACAACCAGAAGCATTTGGTGTCGATCGTCGACCTTCCACAAGGTGAGTACTGCTGCGGCAGCACCGGCTTGCAGCAAAGCGCGACCCAATCCCAGCAGCCCTTCGCTTCCGGTGACCTCACCCAGGCCCGATTCGCACGTACTCAGCACCACCAGGCCAGCAGCAATACCACCTTCCAGATCCGCAATCTCTGAAGCAGTAAGGACCTGGCCAGCCTCTTGGACCCTGCGCAAGCGGGAGTTGGCATCTGTACCCTCGAACACATGGGAGCTTCTGTGGCCGGCACCGGCACCATGGCCGTCTGTTCTCCTGCTTGTGCTGCAGTCATGTGGGCCCTGCATCAACAGGCAGCCGTGAGGGTACCGTTCTTCTTCTACCACGCCATGGGTTGCCAACAGAACCACACCGCTGTTTGCCAGCCCGTCCAGCACAGCTTTCTTGGTCATGTTCCGACCCACGCAGGGCTGGACGTTGAAGTACGAGGCCACAGTGATGGCTTCGTGCAGCGAGAAGTCCAGCTGGGGCCAGCCCAGGCCCATGGGTTCTGGGTTGCCAGCTATGAAGGCAACCTGGCCCTTGCTGAGCTGCTTGCTTCGATGGAGTGGCTCGACGGCGTGCATTCCTTGGGCAGGTAAGCTGACCGACTGCAGGGAAGAAACGTCGTCCACGAGACCCGGGAACTGCATCCTGGCCTGGAACTTGTCCTGCCGCTGTAAGCATCTGTACAAAGTTGTGATGGAAGGGATGACAGCCACACCTCTGGTTGCTTGCAGTTGGACCAGGAACTTGCCCTTCCTCTCGTCATACAAAGCGGCAAAGGGCACCTGAGACAAGCACCCGTGCCCTGGTGCGAAAACGAGAGTGTCACAGCCCTCCAGGTCTGCCTCTATGAACTGCACCAGGAGTGCGTGCAGAGTGGCCAAGGCTTTGATGGGCCTCCGGCTCCTCGTGTCTTCCTCATTCTGAATGTCAGTCCGAGCCTGGCTTATCAGTCCCTCCAGACTAGTTGTGGGTGACTCGCCTGCATCCTTAAACCAGGTTCTCAGGTGACAGATCGTGCAAAACTGGTTCACGAGCGCGAGGTTGGGAGATTCGGCTGATTGTCTGATGACATAAATGTACAACAACCCCAGCCATGTGTTGTAGACATAGTGGATGATGGCAGTCTTGGGGCTTAGCGATTGTGCAGTGGCCCAGATTATGCTCTCCAACAAAGTGTCGCACTGGTCCAATGCCATGGGCTTGAAAAATGGTTCCTCCCCTCCTTTGATATGGATCTGGTGCAAGAGAAAGCGCACGTTGGCCCTTTCCGCCCAAATCAAGCCTCGCGTAGGATTTCGAAGGCCGTTGATCCACAAATCCTGCAGGAGCCAGTAGACCATCTCCATCTTCTGATCGAAAAACAGAACCCAAGCTAGGGGTTTACTGTCTTGATAACAAGTCTCCCGTTGTTCCACAGCGGCAAGTACAGCAGCCTCCTCAGCCACCATAGCAGCCCTCACCCATTCCTGTCGCTCTTCAATTTCTGATGACTCAGCCCTCTCCATGTTCTGTTGCTCTTCAATTTCTGTTGACTCAGCCCTCTTCAATTTCTGTTGATCCCGTAGGACACGGGCTTTCTGCCGCAGGACAAGGGCTTGCTCGAATTTGGCCAGGACCAGGTAGACACCATCATTGGCTGCCAATGTTACTGCTTCCTCGGTATAGGTCCATGCTGCTGCCGGATCCCCGAGCCTCAAGGCTGCTCTGGCCTGCAGCAAGCGCACCTGCAAACCAGACACAGTGTGACCAGTCATATCCTGCGACACTGTCGTCCCCAGCTCTGCATCGAGCTTTTCGTACTGTTTCAATCTCTCGAGAGCCAGGCACAAAATGACGCGCACATTCATCTCCAAGATCTTCGCCTTGTGGAAGGTCACCTCAGTGCTCTTAACCTTTTGAAGCGCTTTCAGTGCCTGCTGAGATTTCCTCTCGGCCATCTTCCAGTTACCATTCTTAATGTGGAGCCCAGCAGTCACCTTCATCAACACCAACTCATGGAAAAGTGGACCACGACCTGTTTCCACCTGATCCGTCCCAGCTAGTGCCTCCTTCATGTATTTAAGAATGGTTTCAGCCTGCTTGAGGTCGCCCATGTCCTCTGCTATAACTGCCTTCAAAAGGTTCCAACGATTCCATAGCAACCTCCCTTCCACCCTCCCTTCCAGAAGTTTGTCCACGTATGCATCCATTACATCCACCAACTCGTAGGCTGAAGACCATCTCCTGCAATCATGGTGATTATCGAGGAGAGACAGCATCCTCTCGACAATGCGCTCGGAAAGGGATTCATCTAGCCGCTGGGATGCTAACATGACATCCTTCATCATCAGAACGAATCTCTCGGAATCCCCAGCCCTGTGCCAGTACATTGCTGCTTGGGACTGCAACCAAGTCTTTGAAGGGGAGTCCCAAAACAGTGACTGCAGGAAGAGGACTTCAGCAGCAGAGCTGTAAGCAGCTGCACGATCATAGATGTCCAAAAGCAGCTGCAACGTATCCAATATCCGTGGATATATTTGTGCTGGCGGCGATCGCCGGTGGCTGTTAGCAAGCCAGAGGCCCAACTCCTCCTGTGCATTGGGCCTATCAGCTGGTTTGCCCAATATCATGACGCAAAGTGCGTAACACACAACATCCACGGAGTCTGCGTCTCTTGGAGAAGCCGGCTTCTGAGGGTAGCACATAGCAGCCAACTTGAATATGCATTCACAAAGAGCCCAGACCTTCACCGGTCCGGTATCGCCTTCAGATCCCTTCACTACGGCAAACCAAAGCGCTCTTGCGGAGTGAGTTAGCATCCATGCGTACTCTTCACGCTTGAGCGCCGGTGCGTAGGCTTCAGGCACGAAATCCACATCACCTAGCCCTGCCCGCATAGAGATCTCCAGAGAGGGAGTCTCGAGTGCATCAGGCATGTGCAACCCTGCCAGCAAAGTCTCACCTAATCTGGATGCACACTCCGACTCCACAAATGCCTCGGCAACCTTGTAGTACGCATGGACACATGCGCATCTAGCGTCAGGTCCCTGAGGAACTGATTCCTCACATTCCACCACATCACTGACTGGATGAGATTCATCGCTGCCAAGGATAAGGAATGGATAAAACGCGTGCCGGTCTGGGCAATCTGCAGGTACCCTGGGATCAATGGCATGGATCATGAGGTACCCCAGACTCTCTGCGACCAGGCAGACTACGAACTGATGGAAGAAGCGGGAGCCCACACAGGCCTGCTCCACCTGGATAGCTCTAGAAAGGTACAATTCGGCGGCTGCCCAGTCCCCTTTGGAAGCGTAAATCAGCCCCTTGAATCCTGCAACCCAGGCTTTTCCTTGCGGGAGGCTTTCAGATTCCGCCTGCACCTGTAGCTCCACTTCTGCGCAAGCATCCAAAGCAATTTCGTGATAACACTCAAGGGCCTTCACCCCTGCCGCTGCAAGATTCATACAAACTCGCCGTCGGACAGCAACCTTTTCACAGCCATTTTCAGTCAGCCTGTACTCCTCAACCTTGTTCATCACGTCTTCAACAGTCAAGCACTCCCGCACAGGCATCTCCTCTAACAACCCCGGTGTGTGAAGAGTAGCCGCTCTCAATTGGCGGACAAAATACGGCGTGAATAGCTCATGATCATGCCGTGTTCCCGACCCATGGCCACTTGCCATCTGCACATTCTGCATTTCGTGCTCGAGGTACAAGATGGCTCCAGTCATATTCGAGCTCCTTGTCCACACTTCACCTGCATCAATTGCTCAAGTCCCAACCAGTCTGCATATTCCAGCGCTTTGTCCACACTTCACCTGCATCGACTGCTTAAGTCCCAACCCCAGTCATATTCCAGCTCTTTGTCCACACTTCACCTGCATCAATTGCTCAAGTCCCAACTGTGAGGGAATGGAGAATGCAGACCTATCTGAAGAGGATGTCGAATGTGTCCCGATCACGCAGAGTCTCTTTGCCTGAAGCTTTCCTCATCAGTATTTTATTTCTGCCTGCACCAGCGTTGTCTGCACAGCACAACTCCACGTCACGGAGCCGTACATCAACCCAGTCCCCCGGTATTTTACTTTTGTTCACGCAAGAAGAATCCCGGTCAAAGACGGCGGAGGACAAGTGGTTTTTGCGGACGGTATCTTCTGCACATGCCACAGTTTCCGGAAACACAACGGTGAAGAAAGGCGTCAGGGAGCATGGCAGATGTTACAGCAGGTCTGGTAGGCTATGGAGTGTCCAAAGCGTTGGATCGGGTGCTGGATTATGTAGGCAAAGCGTTGAAATTGTTTGACTACTGCGAGGATCTGCAAACTCTTCTACGCTGGGTCAAACCGGGGGTTGCATTTGCGGAGGCAAAGAAGTCCTCAACGGCACTTGAAGCATCGGGCGAGGCAGTGGAGAACTGGCTGGAAGCCTTGGGCTCTCTGTTGAAGGACGCAGAACAAGCGCTTACCCGAGCTCTAAAATCTGTTCCTAAGAAGTCTTTCAACCTGGTGAAGCGGAAGAAGCATTCAGACCGGATCCGAAAGCTCACAGAACAGATTAGAAAAGTAGGGGATGGCTGCCCGTTCGCAATCTTGTCTGTAGTCACAGACATCAAGAGTGATACTACAGCCATCAAGTGTGATACTACAGCCATCAAGAGTGATGCTACAGCCATCAAGAGTGATACTACAGCCATCATCAGCCATCTCAGAATCCAGCGTTTGTCGCAGCAGGGGAAGGCTGCTCCCCAGCACCCATTGGTCCAGAAATTGAAGGAACTGAGGAGAAGCACCAGACGTGACGAGAGGTGCCCCGTGGGGCTGAAGGTAGCAGACACGCATACCCGGCAGTTTCACGTTCCTGGAGAGAGTTTAGGTTCTGGATCTGCCGATCAGGAGGAAGAGGCCAACCATCGAGGTAAGGTTGTGAAGGGAGGTATCGAAGTGAACAATGCCACAAAGCTCCGACTCACCATGGAACCTAAATTTGGAGGAGACTGGTTCTTCTACATTTTGTTTCTGGACCACTTCGAAGGCACCCCGTCTATCTACTTCCCGGAGGAATCGGGTCACGACAACACGCTTGTCAGGCAAGTGGAGGGGAGAGACAGGCCTGTTTGCAAATCTGGCTCTCTTCTTAAGTACTTTCTTTCTTTCTGTCTTTCTGTCTGAGGAGAACTACATCTCATTTCAAGGAGTTGTTCAGGTCCGAAAGAGTCTTCCCAAACAATGACGACTATGACGATGATCCAGAGACCATGAAACTGGAGAAGCAGCAACGGCCCCTCAGATGCTTGCGAGCGAGTTACCTTGTACCTTGTTGTGGTCGACACTCGCGTGGAACCAGGTACGGTATGTCATAACATGTTGAGGAACATTGTTTTGTTAAGACGGGAAAATGTAGTGGACTGCAGTGGAAGAATGCACACCGGTTGTACTCATAGCTCCTACTTCTGCAGAGGATCCCTCCGGAAGCATCACCCTTGAAGATGTGGAGAGGCACTTGCAATCTCCTGCTCTAGACGCTATCATCAAGCATTGGATTTTTGACATACGGCCTCCGCGGTTTTGAGGCTCACAATGGAGGAGTAGTTTGGACTGCGATCAATCATGGACAGTCGAATTGTCTCGGTGTTCACAGGACTATTGTCGACGAGGCTCGATTTCAAAAGAAACATGTCTATTGTTGTTTTGTAGACTTCAACATACTCTTCAACTCTGTGCCTTGGGACAAGCTCTTTGATAGGTTGAATTCTTTGAATATGCCTCCAAAGCTCTAGCATGCTGCCATTCTTTTGTATTCTTGTGTCTGTACTCATGAAGACTCTCTGGCCTGGCTGCTCACCAGATTCTCATCGAGCTTGACGTGAGAGAGGGTGATACTCATGAAGACTCCTGGCCTGGCTGCTCACCAGATTCTCATCGAGCTTGACGTGAGAGAGGTGATACTCATGAAGACTCCTGGCGTGGCTGCTCACCAGATTCTCATCGAGCTTGACGTGAGAGGGTGACCCATTATCTTCTAATCTCTTTGATTTCTATATTGATGAACTTGAGGAGTGGCTTCTTGCAACAGGTGATAGCGGTGCGAGCCTGATTATTCCTTAACAGTATTCCGATCCTACTTTATGCTAATGATATTGTCCTTTTCTCCTATATGGCTGAAGCGTGATGTGCTCTCTGACTTTTGCAATGCCTAGGGTGTTAATCTTCGCAAGACAAAGATCATGAGTTACAATTCTAGGGACTACAACGACATGAGTAAATTCTACTATCAAGAAGAGGAGGTGGAAATGGTTCACTCTTATACTTACCTTGGAGTCACAATTTTCGATCCTGTCATGCCATGTGACACTAATTTTTGCACTTGGGTTTAGTGTTTGATTAGCATTAATTAATGTAGTTACTTATCTTTAAGTTAATAATTAGCATTAATTAATCTAAAGCACTTATGTTAATCAAATATTGATTAGTATTAATTAAACATGGTTAGCAATAGCTAAGTGGATAAGCTCTAGAAAATGCTCAAAGATATTCCTTGCATTATAGTGTATTCTTAGAATATTTAGGCGTATCTTGATGTCGATAGGATATCTTGGGAATATACCAAATGCCAAGGCTAGTATATAGACCCTTTAGAGGACAGCTCGGATCGCTTGTCCCCCAAATATACAACGCAAGAGTGTTGTGAGGAGGCCAAAAGCTATGGCAGAAGCGATGTGTGAGGAATTTGCGCGTTGTTCGTGGGAGAATGTGTTTTGTGCCATACAACGTTACCACTTCTATCATGATCCGTGTGCACGCTAGATAGCATAGAATTGATAAGATTGCTGGGCTTGGTATCTTTGGCGATGCTAAGCCGTGTCGAACAGTGTGCTGGCGATCTTGGCGGCTAGCGCTTTAAGCAGTAGGCAAGGACCTCTAAGTGTGCAAAGCCCAAGTCAAGGAGAGGAGGAGGGTGTGAGCATGGTAAGGTGACACTAATTTAGGAAGCAGTGGCAGTCTCTAAGTGGTGTTTTGCATTACGTCAGATTTTAATAATTGAAATTATGCATTTATTAGATATTTTTAGGGCTATTCGTTTTTAACTTCATAGATATATTGAAGGGCTAAAATTTTTAGGGATAAAATTAATTTATTTGATATATTAGCAGATTAAGTCTTGCTATATATGCTAGGAACAATTTATTATCCAAACTCGTAAGTGACCAAATGATGAAGCGAGGCGGAAGCAGCGGGATGTATTGACCTTTTAGGGTGATAATAAGGTTATCCACTTCCATCGTGCTCTAATGTTGAGACTCACAAGCATTCGTTTTGTGCATGCATCACACCGAATCTGAGCTCAAACTTGGGCCGGCGATGAGGGCGGTTGGCGGCCATGAGTCCCTACATGGCTTCGCTAGAGCTAAGGTCGACAAGGGCAATAGGGCGTGATAAGGGCGGACTATGCTAAGTCGCTGAGTGAACTAGGTTCTTACGGCGGTTGGGAGCTTGGTGCAGGCGATGGCGATGGCTTTGTGCGGCTGCTGTTTGGCCACGTCGGTGCTTTCCCGAACGAGGAGCTTTGTGGTGCGGCCAAAAGGCAGTGGGTGCGCGCGGCGAACGCGATAGGCAGCCAGCATCTTCAGAGGTTTTTTGTGTGAGCGTGTGTGAGGGAGGGCGTGTGCGACTATTGCTATTGCACCGTGAGGTGCAGACACTTGCTTGAAGCCTGTTTGGTTTGTTTGGAGACTGTGCTGGGTTCACTATAAGGCTCCTTAACTTGTGCTCAACGTTTCTGGTAACAGCTCCCAGACCAATCCCGACAGTTTGACAACAAGCTAAGATTCTTTACATAGGTGAGGGAGGAAGCCGTCCGTGAGGGAGGGAAGCTGGCCGTGAGGGAGGGAAACAAATTCTGGGAAACCCATCAATTGTTCTATCCCCTTTCTTTCTAGTTAGTATTGAGTCTGACGGCTATCTCTGCACTCATTTTCCTCTGTACAGACACGAGCACATGACTGATTTGTGTGTGCTTGTGGTTGTTTGTCTTTCCTGTACTGCTGTCATCATGGGGAGGTGGTGGCACTGCTCATTTACGCGCTTGGACTATTAACCTGACCTGTGTAAAGGTGAAATGCTCCTTTCACGCTACTTTCCTTCGCTGTTGCTACATGTGTATTACCATTTAAGTGTCCTGGTTCTGAGGAATGTGGTGGGTTCAGGTCAAGTTGAGGACACCATGTCACTAGCAACGAGCAGGGTGAAGGCTCAGCAGCGTGTGGCGGGAGATCTTCTTGGCGATAATTCCGGTGGTGTGTCAAGCGCCTCCTGTGCAACCAAGATGGACAAGAACGCTGGGCGCCTGCTGAAGGCTAGGTTGGATAGATTTGCAAAAGTGAATGCGGCTCTGCAAGAACACGACATTCCTGAAAAATTCAGGGGGGAGCATTGGTGCCGCACTGGATATGGAATTGTCAACTCGGATATGAGCGTCGGATGTCGAACTACAGTTGGACTAAAGGAGGCTATTGAGGTGAAGATGAGATCAAGAGGCATTTTGAGGATGTCACTAATGGACATGATGGATACCTCTTGGGGATCACGGACCTCTTGTCGACATAGAGGGACGACGTGCCTTCCCAACTCTGGAGAGCTCCGAGATTGCTATGAGGAACGCCTTGTGGTGTTTCCTGGCTCCCGATGTGAGTAGAACACTCTTCCAAATCAACCTCGCTCTGCGTCATCACCTGCCACCACAACAAGTTGCGAAGAATCGTTTGTATAATCTCGAAGGGACTTCCACAACTGTAATTTCTTCTCCAACGATCGCCTTATCCGCTTCCTCTTCTCAACCTAAATAGTACAGGACCAATTCACACGCCAAGCTTCTTCTCGATTAGGAACCCAAGTGCCACAAACCATGGCACCCTCTGCGATGCAACAGCTGTGGGAGCCCAGGGAAGCACAGAAGGCCATGAAGAAGGACGGACCTCCGGCTGCAAAGAAGGTAGAAGAGGAGGCCGGCAAGAAGGGAGACGAGCAGTCTCCAAATCAGATTGCTACAGTGGCGGTAAGAAAAGAATCAGCAAGCCAGCCTATGTGTACTGAGCCATGGGCACCAAAGGTTGTCATGGATGAGGTCTGTGGAAAAATTCGTGCAGAGTTGGAAGCTTGTGCTGCAGAGGAGGCTGTTTTGTCAAAAGATGGGGAGGAGGCACTCTTGGATTTGGGCAACACCAAGGTCCAGCTTGCCGACATGGTCATGAACAGTGGAGGGCTTGACGAGAGAGTGTTCGCGAGACTTTGTACAGCATTCATAATTCTGTGCTTGACAAAACTAAGTATTCTGAGGGTGTTTCTGACCAGTTAAAGGAGAAAATAATTGTGAGGGACAAGCTCCGTGAGACCTTGGCCGGCCTTGAAAACATGAAGGATGTTCTCCGGCGTGTTCAACAACTGGGCACAGAACATGGATCACCTACGTGGGTGTCGGCTCCCTGCCTCTCCCGCCAAGTCATGCCCCCGTCTGTAACGGCGTGTAGTGTTTGTACGCGGTAAGTATGGATTCTTCACAACACACGGGACACCACCGTGGTAAGTGTGGATTCTTCACAACACACGGGACGTGGTGTCCGCACTGATGTCTGAAGTAGCATGGCCTTGCCCCTCCTCATCCACGGTATTCGGCCGGAGGAGTTTCTCCTGGTGGATGTAGGCCTCATACATGATAGTTCCCCAATCCGGCTTGGCTCCTCACGAAATCTTCCACAAGAATTGAAGGAAATTGGTGCTGAAATAGGAAGTGCGTTGGTAATTCACCAATCCCAAGACGATCTTGGCAAAGAGCCTCCACTTCAGCTCCTTGATGCTGTCCGTCTTCCTGCCGTTCTTGGCGTGGGCTTTCACTCCCCCATCCATCATGTCTAAGACCTCCTGTGGAATTTCCGAAATGGAAATCCTCTTCCCTCCGTTCGTCCTCTCGAGGAGAGCGATTCCTGAGCTCTCCTCCTCCGGTCTCCCATACACCTGGCGAATGCTTGAGGCCCAACAACAACGGCCGGGCCGAGCATTCCGAAGGCGGCAGGGCGCCTCGATTGATGGAGGTTGATGTAACACTCCTCAATCAACTCCAAATTGGTGTAGGCCTATTGACGCCCATACACCCATCTCAATTGGATGTTCTCCTCTTACGCCCATTGCTGAAATCCACCAAGTCTCGGGATTGAGTTGCCACAAACATGTAAATTGGGGCATCTCGAAATCTCCTCGCTGCCTCCGGCTGCTGCCTTCTTGCCTTTTCCTCCTCCGAGTCGAGCCCTTGGCGCCGCCTTCCTTGCCCTTAGTTTCCGAGTCATGGCGCCTTCTCGCTCTCCAAGCGCTTCCAAGGAAACTGTCTGTTCAAAGGGTTTCTCCTGTCAAAGGGGTTTTGGAAAAATCCCAACCCTATTTTGCCGGAAGAAGTTGGTTTGGTTTTGTTGGTTTTGTAGGTGTTCATCCATCGGTTTCGCATTCTGGCCCACCACTTCGTCGAGTCATTTACACGCCGGGCGCCTTTATACTCGTGTTCATGGCGATTTAGTCGGTGTGATGAAGGGCCAGTGACCTCATTGTTCCATAATTTCGCCATGTCCGTAGTTTCGTGATTTTGTGTGGTTTTGTATGTTTTTATATACCAGAGGGCCTAGGCGCATAAGTGCGCCTAAACAACATATGTGCAAACTTGTGCATGCACTGTGCAAAAAGAACGCGAAAAATGATCTTCTAATGGGGAAGCATGTCCTTTTGGCGGTCTGAGGATGTGCCGGAACTCCCGACAAAATAACAAGTAGCAGACATCGGCGGAGGTTCACCTAGACCACTCTTATATACCTATCCTATGCCCTAATGCGACGAAGAACACCCTATCCCCTTTTTATTCTTTACGGTGTTTCCGTCTCTTTCGGCGGTGACCTAGTACCGGGTTATCATCAAACATGCTAGGGGCCCACTGGTGAACAAGTGCATGCACCGTGGCGGCGCACCACGGCAGGGGCCCGGATGTGCACACCAGGAGGAGGTGCGCGCACCCAGCGCGCACCAGGTGGCAGCGCGCGGCACCGTGGCAGTGCGCGCACTGTGGCAGGATGTGCCCAGTGACTTGTGCGCCGCACTGGGCAAGGAGGCGCAAGTGTGCACACAAGCACACGCACCCAAGGTCAAGAAGGGAGCATGAACCCAAATGGTTCATGCCTCCTAGTGCATTCCGCATTGGGTTCATCCAAAGAAAAAAGAGCAAAAGTCTTAAAACTTAAAACCCCTTAAAAATTACAAAAAGTCCAGTTTTTGAGGCAAGTGTGACTTGCTCTAAAATTTGACAAATTTTTGCATTTTTTGTATTTTTTGATATTTTGTTGTTTTAAAGGGTTCCTTTCGACGCTTTTCAACCTTTTTGTGCAGCACCCTAGTGTGGATATGTTCTTATCTTTACTTAACCCTCATCTTTTTCTAGTAGTTAAAACTTTGAACTAGTAGTGAGAACCTTTTGCATCTTTTGAATCTTGAGGCGTTTGGCGTGGGCCCGACTCTAAGTCGGACCATGCCACTCTCATTCTCGCACTAGACGTGGATCAAGAGCATCGAGGCCAAAGAAGATATTATTGTCCCAATGTCTAAGGAACAAAGTCCTGAAAATTCTGGAGAGTATAGTCATAGGATTGACTAGTATGAATGAAAGGTAGGTGCGAAACAAGTTTGATGGACTAGAATTAAAGCAAGCCCTAAAAACTCTAAATATTTAGTACGTCAACACCGCAATGATTGCCGATGTTGAGACTGCTTAGATGGGCGCGATAAGTTTGCGCAATTTTGTGTCTTTGAAAAAAGCCGAACGAGAATGGGACTTTAGGTTTTGCCACTTTGCAATCTACATCTCAAATAACGTGTATCAAAAAATTATTATTCAAAAGGTTGTAACATGTCTGCAGAGAAATATCAAAAAGCCCGATTATAATGCGGATTTTTCAAGTGCAAAAGGGGTCCGGTCAAGTCCGGTAGGCAAAAGGGTGTGGAGAAACCCCTTTCTAAACAGACAAGAGTAAATTACTTCCCAATTCCAGACACTAGCAACCTCGGGCTTAGCCTCAAACGCCTCTCCTCACAAGAAACCCCAACCGAGACACAATTCCACGTTAGTCGGTTGGTGCTTCCGATTCTTAATTGCTCGCCACCTCCTTCCAGGCCAAGGCGCCGCCAGCTTGGGCTTGTGTCCTTCTCGCCCTCCCTCTGTGGCGGACACCCTCGATGTCTGCCTCACGGCGTCTTCCTCGATGCTTCCTAGCCACGCAAGGCCGTCTTCTCACGCTCCGAATTGGTCCGTCCTCTCCTCTACCTCCTTCTCCTTTTCTTCCTTCTCTTCTTGCCGCCTTGAGCTAGGGCTTCCTCCCAATCTTCAGCTCGCGCCACTGTTTCCTTCACGCTTTCCAGCGATGGCGACGATGACCTTCCTTCTCTTTTCCTCTTCCTCTACGCTCCATTGATCCTCACGAAGTGAAGATGTCTCGTCAAGAGAGAGAGTTGGTGCTGAGCGCACTTTGCCTCTTTGGATTGCACACCGGAAGCCTCTCAACCTAGATTTGATTAAGCTCCTAAAATACCTAGCCACTAAGTTGCCTATTTCCTGTCCTATTTTCAGCCCCTAATTGATTACCTTCTAATTAATCCTATTTATTCATTCCCTATTGGTAGGCATATATAGTGGATATACCCTTATCCTAAGTTCTCTTTTTAGTCGAGATGTTGTCGACCTACGCGGTGATGACCATCATGTGAGTCCCCTCCCGACCTCTCCGTGGGGTGGCGACCTCACTAGTCTGACCCACCGCCCCTTCCACTTCTTACGCCTCACAAAAGTCATTTTGACCCGCTTTTGTCCCTAAGCATCATCTTTACACGCCCATCGACACCTAACAACTCCAACTCTGGAGAATCGAAAAAATTTGCATGTCTCTTCCCACTCGTTTCTAGCCAAAAAATCGGTCCGTTCCACGGTAGCTCGTTTAGGCGGGTTGCCCAAACTTTTCCCACACACTTGTACACGCTGGGTTCCCGAGGAGGCTATCTTGGGCGAAGCCTTGTGCGAGGCGTGCCTCACCGGACATGTACTTGGGTGCTTACAGAGTGTGGGGGAGCAAGAGGTCGAATGAGGTGACATCATGGAGATAAAAAAGGTATGTTTATTATCACCTTGTAGGGGACACAATATGATTGGTTTGTACCTATACTTGTTGTTTGTTGAGGAAGTGCTTATATAAATTCAAGCACTTAAGTACATGTCATGCGTGACACTAATCTTTGCACTTGGGTTTAGTGTTTGATTAGTATTAATTAACACTAATTACTTATCTTTAAGTAAATAAGTAGTGTTAATTAATCTAAATCACTTATGTTAATTAAGAGTGGATTCTTGTTAATTAAACATGGTTAGCAATACCTAAGTGGATAAGCTCAAGTAATATGCTTTAGCGTATTCATTGCATATTATAGTGTATTCTTAGGATGCAATAGCTATGGCTAAGTTCTAGTAATGTGCTTTAGCATATTCCTTGCATATTATCTTGTATTCTTAGGATGTTTTCGCATATGCTAACGCAATAGGATATCTTAGAATATGCCGATGCCAAGGGCTAGTATATAGACCCTTTCATAGAGGACAAGCTCAAATCATAGCTTGTCCTCTAGATATGCTAATGCAAGAGTGTTGTGAGGAGGCCAAAGCTATGACTCCGAGGCGATGTGTGAGGAATTTGGCGTTGTTCTTGTGGGGAGTGTGTTCGTACGGCGATGCGAGCTACCCTCCTATTGTCATTGGTTTGCACCTATACTGCATATTAGATTAGTTTTGCTAGGTTGTTTGTTGAGGAAGTGCTTATATGGATTCAAGTGCTTACTTGATGCACAATGGAAACACTCTTTCAATAGAAGGCGAAGGAAATGAAGAGATGATCCGCTTGCAACCTGATTTCTTGACCTTCTGTGGCCGGCTTCAAAGGCAACAGAAGGCGATACCTTGAGGTGGCTTCACGTGGTCTGACCACGCCCATCATCGAGACTTGGTCACGGATGAGATGCAAGTCGGCCCGAGCGCGCAATGCACGAAAAGTGTACCGCTCTCTACAAGCCATGTAGTTGCTTTTGCTAACTATAGTGGACATGGCGTGCGAATGGCATTGTGGGTGGCGATCGTTGACTCCATGGGGGCAGCAGGGATGAATCCTAGAGTCGTCGAGGGTAAAGCGCAATTGTAGGTAAGAAGGAAAAGCCACAGTGCTGGACTAGGCAAAGACGGAATCATATCGTGCAGTGAAAGAGGTCGGTGCGATGTGAAAACGTCGTATGCATGGACGAGCCCGAAGCCAAGCACTTGCACCTTTCCCGGAATAAGAAACAGGATAATATTTGAAGGGGCTTAATATACATGAAGGGCTTTTGGGCCTATTCTGAGATAAGGGGTTTCGATGGGGCCTTGGACATAGCATTTTGGGCACATCCAAAAAAATCTGAAAATTAGGGCGCAATTGATTAGAGTCGAGGTATTTGCCTGCGGAAACCCTTTTAAGGTTCTACAGTTGGACGCCCATCCTTGTTTATGCTGTTTTGATGCCCATGTTCGGTCACCAGTTCTGGAGGTATATAATTAGAAAAATATAAAAATATACAGCACGAGTAATAGGTTTCAGTGCTCATACGGTTCAAAAGTCATAGGCACTTGCTGCCATGGGCATGATGCTCGTGTTAACGGAGAAGTGGACCTTAACGAAGTAGACCGTTTCAAGAGGCAATAGGGCAATTGGATGCGGGCATGCCGGCGCTAGTGGGTCCACAAGTAGGTATGTGCGATTCACTAGAAATGTCCGGTGCCTAAGTACACACATGTAAGGGCGTGGGCATGCCGGGGATAAAGCATTTATGATTTGAATACTGGATAAGGGCGCGAGCATGCCAGTGCCTTTGGAGGGACTTTGAGGGGATAAAGGGCATGAGGGAGCATAAGGGCACATGAGTGCTGGCATGCCGGCACCCTCATTTCAACATATACTTTATGCTTCTCTACTTGATACAAAGGAAGCTGATGAAGCGATGAGATATGAGGTCTATGGGTAGGAGGTCTTGGGTTCAAACCTTTAACAATATAGTATATGTTTTGAAGTTGATTAGCTGGCCATTTTTTAAGGCCGATATACAAGCGCCCATTAAATGTATTTTTTTCTAGTATTTAGGAATAGGTAATATGGTTTAAAATCAGAGATAAAAATCCGAGGTTACTAGTTTGAGTAGTCTAAGTTTTTAAGTTGATTAGCGCCATTTTTTAAGGCCGCCTTTTAAATGTAATTTTTCCGGTGTTTGGAATAGGTAATAGGGTTTGAAATGAAAGATAAAAATTTGAGGTTACTAGTTCGATAATGCTTCTTTTTTTGGCTAGCATCGGCATCTGCCGGTTGTCATGATTCAAACTCATGAAAGAAATGCATCTAGGGCATGAACCTTCTTCTATATCAAAATGGCAAAGGATTGATGGATGTGCAAAGCCGAGATGCCGGTGCTTGCAAGCAAGCATATGGTCTAATGTAGGTCACCATAATGTGCATTGGTGCACGATAAGTGGTTATAAGCCCTAGCGAGGATAAGTGGTTATAAGCCCTAGCGGTAATGTGGATGCACACCGACGCTCACAAAAACCTAGCTAATGGAGGGAGCATAAGGGCATAGGGTGCTAGCATATTGGCGCATTTGTATATATTATTATGCATTATAAAGTTTTATTATCTCTTAGAGTTGGTAAAGTGGTTATAAACTTGGCTAAGAGTCATAAGTCATGAGTTCGAGATCCAAATTGAGTTTTAAACTAGTTAAGTTGAGTTTCATGTAGAGCACATGCCCATGCCCTTTCAAGTAAGTAAAAGCCGTGGTAGAGCCCGGCATGCAGCACCACACACCAGACTCAGCCTTCTACCGTAAAACACATAAAGATTCCAAATCTACTAGCTAGTGCTCACCGCCTTATATCAAAAATTGCCTAAAATCATGATTTAGTTCTGTACATGTGCGGTTTGTGGAAGCGGCTTTAATTACGGAAGAGGGTTTGTATGTGTGTCAAAGATTATCATATGAGCCGAGCTCCTGTGGACACGAGGATGGAGGCATCCGAGAGGACCGACTAAAAGCTCGCCAAGTTGCTTGATCAACGATACCGCAACCCCTAAATCCATCGGAGAGGAAGGTGGTGGAAGGGGAAGTCCGCATATCCATTGATAACATGTCCCTGGCACGCCATAAGAACATGTCGTAAAGGATAAAGCGGATGCTAAAGGCGGATAGGGCCCAGGTAAATGTTGTCGGGAAGATATCTCCATCGGGAGCAAACCAAGACCCATGCCAGAGGGACGCCTGGGTCGATCGCAAGACACTCAAAGCCCTCGCCTCGTTATGTCTCCCAAGGTGTCCATGATCTTCTGTCAAACCCCATGGCCGGGACGTGAGACGGAGGCCACGATAAAATAACAAGGCACCTCGCAAAGCAAGAGGAAAGCATACCACTTGAGCATCCTCCGACAAATATAGGTCTTTGATGTGGGAGAGGTGTTGCCCGAGCCTAGTTCAAGAAGCTCTCGAAAGTCGGGGAATTGAAGGGACCCCAAAGTCCGTAGAACCAAGGCCGAGGGACCCCAAAGTCCAGAGACCCAAGGCGCAATCTCCCTTGAGAAACTACAAAGTAGGAAAGATCCCGATGGAGACCGGACACTTGGACAACTTGACCTTTAAGCCCACGCAGGAGAGCTCATAAGAGAAGAGCTCAAGGTCCCGCTTGACCTTGTCCCGGGCCCGAGGATGTGAGAGTCGCCCGTGAAGGGGAAGACACGTGCGTTGGGAGGTGGCCTTGGAGAACCTTGTATGAGCGATGACAAAGAGAGCACCACCCAAAGGGTCGCTTTGCTTGATACGTATGGCGATTCCAAAATGGAATAGCAAAACCCGATAAAGCACCCCAAGACTCCACGGCGTCCGAGCTTGAAGATCACCCGGAATTGGTGTTGAAGGCATTTTCCACATCCACCTTCTTCAAGACCACTCACTCCGGATGAGTTTGGAGGCATACCTTTACTTCGAACACCACGAACTTGCAATACCCCGGTAGGAATGCCGAATTAAAGGGGATTGAAATGCTGCCGGAGAGGAATGGCAGTCCAATAACTTATAAGGTGCAGGGCTCCACTTGCTACAAAATCAGGTGAGATAAGGTGCAGGGCTCCACTTGCTACAAAATCAGGTGAGATCTTTCTGCCTGCGACTAAGATATTTATGCAGCTTCAGCTCCCCGTACTGCGCTGAGTGCGCTCACCCCATGGCTTCTCGATGCAACTGGCCAAGGTACGACCATGTCAGTGCAGTGCACTCCACATTATATGTACATTTCTTTCTTTTCTTTCTTCTTGCGGAATAAAATATTGGGGGTAGGTTGACCGCAATGCGCAGTGCTCCCTGACCTGACGTGGAGTTTGCTGCAACTTGACTTGACCCGTGCAACAACGCGGGACATGAAGGAAATAAGATACGAATGAGGAAAGCTTCATGCAAACAGACTCTGCGTGATGCGCACACATTCAACACCTGCTTCAGACAGATACGCATTTCCATTTCCACTTCCTTAGGGTTGGGACTTTAGCAATTGATGCTGATGATTGAAGTGTCTGCAGTATGACTGGAGCCATGGAGGGCCTCGAGCACGAGGTGCAGAATCTGCAGGTGGCAAGTGGCCATGGGTCGGGAAGACAGCATGATCATGAGCAACTCACGCAGTATTTTACCCACCAATTGAGAGCGGCTACTCTTCAGACACCGGGGTTGTTAGACGAGGTGCCTGTGGGCGACTGCTTGACTGTTGAAGACGTGATGAGCAAGGTGGAGGTACAGGCAGACTGAAAATGGTTTTGTAAAGGTTGCTGTACGATGGCGAGCTTGTATGAATCTTGCAGCGGCAGGTTGAAGGCCCTCGAGGGTTGTCACGAAATTGCTTTGGATGCTTGCACAGAAGTGGAGCTACACTTCTGTGCAAGCATCCAAAGCAATTTCGTGACAACCCTCGAGGGCCTTCAACCTGCCGCTGCAAGATTCATACAAGCTCGCCATCGTACAGCAACCTTTACAAAACCATTTTCAGTCTGCCTGTACCTCCACCTTGCTCATCACGTCTTCAACAGTCAAGCAGTCGCCCACAGGCACCTCGTCTAACAACCCCGGTGTCTGAAGAGTAGCCGCTCTCAATTGGTGGGTAAAATACTGCGTGAGTTGCTCATGATCATGCTGTCTTCCCGACCCATGGCCACTTGCCACCTGCAGATTCTGCACCTCGTGCTCGAGGCCCTCCATGGCTCCAGTCATATTCGAGCTCCTTGTCCACACTTCACCTGCATCAATTGCTCAAGTCCCAACCAGTCTGCATATTCCAGCGCTTTGTCCACACTTCACCTGCATCGACTGCTTAAGTCCCAACCCCAGTCATATTCCAGCTCTTTGTCCACACTTCACCTGCATCAATTGCTCAAGTCCCAACTGTGAGGAATGGAGAATGCAGACCTATCTGAAGAGGATGTCGAATGTGTCCCGATCACGCAGAGTCTGTTTGCATGAAGCTTTCCTCATCAGTATTTTATTTCTGCCTGCACCAGCGTTGTCTGCACAGCACAACTCCACGTCAGGTCAGGAGCACTGCGCATTGCGGTCAACCTACCCCAATATTTTATTCCGCAAGAAGAAAGAAAAGAAAGAAATGTACATATAATGTGGAGTGCACTGCACTGACATGGTCGTACCTTGGCCAGTTGCATCGAGAAGCCATGGGGTGAGCGCACTCAGCGCAGTACGGGGAGCTGAAGCTGCATAAATATCTTAGTCGCAGGCAGAAAGATCTCACCTGATTTTGTAGCAAGTGGAGCCCTGCACCTTATCTCACCTGATTTTGTAGCAAGTGGAGCCCTGCACCTTATAAGTTATTGGACTGCCATTCCCTCTCCGGCAGCATTTCAATCCCCTTTAATTCGGCATTCCCACTCCGGGGTATTGCAAGTTCGTGGTGTTCGAAGTAAAGGTATGCCTCCAAACTCATCCGGAGTGAGTGGTCTTGAAGAAGGTGGAAAATGCCTTCAACACTTGGTGATCTTCAAGGTTTCAAGGTTGCTCTCCATTTTGGCCACCTCCCCAGTCTTTTGGTGTGTCAGCACCCTTGTTGTGAACGACTCTCACATCCTCGGGCACAGGGACAAGGTCAAGCGGGACCTTGAGCTCTTCTCTTATGAGCTCTCCTGCGTGGGCTTAAAAGGTCAAGTTGTCCAAGTGCTGTATCTGGTCTCCATCGGGGATCTTTCCTACTTTGTAGTTTCCTGAAGGGGAGATTGCTTCGGCCTTGGGTCTACAGACTTTGGGGGTCCCTCGGCCTTGGTTCTACGGACTTTGGGGGTCCCCTTCAATTCCCCTGACTTTGTCGAGAGCTTCTTGAACTAGGCTCTGGGGCAACACCTCTCCCACATCAAAGACCTATATTTGTCGGAGGATGCTCAAGTGGTATGCTTTCCTCTTGCTTTGCGAGGTGCCTTGTTATTTTATCGTGGCCTCCGTCTCACGTCCCGGCCATGGGGTTTGACAGAAGATCATGGACACCTTGGGAGACATAACGAGGCGAGGGCTTTGAGTGTCTTGCGATCGACCCAGGCGTCCCTCTGGCATGGGTCTTGGTTTGCTCCCGATGGAGATATCTTCCCGACAACATTTACCTGGGCCCTATCCCGCCTTTAGCATCCGCTTTATCCTTTACGACATGTTCTTATGGCGTGCCAGGGACATGTTATCAATGGATATGCGGACTTCCCCTTCCACCACCTTCCTCTCCGATGGATTTAGGGGTTGCGGTATCGTTGATCAAGCAACTTGGCGAGCTTTTAGTCGGTCCTCTCGGATGCCTCCATCCTCGTGTCCACAGGGAGCTCGGCTCATATGATAATCTTTGACACACATACAAACCCTCTTTCGCTTCCACAAACCGCACATGTACAGAACTAAATCATGATTTTAGGCAATTTTGATATAAGGCGGTGAGCACTAGCTAGTAGATTTGGAATCTTTATGTGTTTTACGGTAGAAGGCTGAGTCTGGTGTGTGGTGCTGCATGCCGGGCTCTACCACGGCTTTTACTTACTTGAAAGGGCATGGGCATGTGCTCTACATGAAACTCAACTTAACTAGTTTAAAACTCAATTTGGATCTCGAACTCATGACTTATGACTCTTAGCCAAGTTTATAACCACTTTACCAACTCTAAGAGATAATAAAACTTTATAATGCATAATAATATATACAAATGCGCCAATATGCTAGCACCCTATGCCCTTATGCTCCCCTCCATTAGCTAGGTTTTTTGTGAGCGTCGGTGTGCATCCACATTACCGCTAGGGCTTATAACCACTTATCCTCGCTAGGGCTTATAACCACTTATCGTGCACCAATGCACATTATGGTGACCTACATTAGACCATATGCTTGCTTGCAAGCACCGGCATCTCGGCTTTGCACATCCATCAATCCTTTGCCATTTTGATATAGAAGAAGGTTCATGCCCTAGATGCATTTCTTTCATGAGTTTGAATCATGACAACCGGCAGATGCCGATGCTAGCCAAAAAAAGAAGCATTATCGAACTAGTAACCTCAAATTTTATCTTTCATTTCAAACCCTATTACCTATTCCAAACACCGGAAAAATTACATTTAAAAGGCGGCCTTAAAAATGGCGCTAATCAACTTAAAAACTTAGACTACTCAAACTAGTAACCTCGGATTTTTATCTCTGATTTTAAACCATATTACCTATTCCCTAAATACTAGAAAAAAATACATTTAATGGGCGCTTGTATATCGGCCTTAAAAAATGGCCAGCTAATCAACTTCAAAACATATACTATATTGTTAAAGGTTTGAACCCAAGACCTCCTACCCATAGACCTCATATCTCATCGCTTCATCAGCTTCCTTTGTATCAAGTAGAAGCATAAAGTATATGTTGAAATGAGGGTGCCGGCATGCCAGCACTCATGTGCCCTTATGCTCCCTCATGCCCTTTATCCCCTCAAAGTCCCTCCAAAGGCACTGGCATGCTCGCGCCCTTATCCAGTATTCAAATCATAAATGCTTTATCCCCGGCATGCCCACGCCCATGTGTACTTAGGCACCGGACATTTCTAGTGAATCGCACATACCTACTTGTGGACCCACTAGCGCCGGCATGCCCGCATCCAATTGCCCTATTGCCTCTTGAAACGGTCTACTTCTCCGTTAAGGTCCACTTCGTTAACACGAGCATCATGCCCATGGCAGCAAGTGCCTATGACTTTTGAACCGTATGAGCACTGAAACCTATTACTCGTGCTGTATATTTTTTATATTTTTCTAATTATATACCTCCAGAACTGGTGACCGAACATGGGCATCAAAACAGCATAAACAAGGATGGGCGTCCAACTGTAGAACCTTAAAAGGGTTTCCGCAGGCAAATACCTCGACTCTAATCAATTATGCGGCCCTAATTTTCAGATTTTTTTGGATGTGCCCAAAATGCTATGTCCAAGGCCCCATCGAAACCCCTTATCTCAGAATAGGCCCAAAAGCCCTTCATGTATATTAAGCCCTTCAAATATTATCCTTGCTTATTCCGGAAAGGTGCAAGTGCCCAGCCGGGCTCGTCCATGCATCGCGTTTCACCTCTTTCACGATATGATTCCGTCTTTGCCTAGTCCAGCACTGTGGCTTTTCCCTTCTTACCTACAATTGCGCTTTACCCTCGACGGCGACTCCCAGGATTCATCCTCATGGAGTCAACGATCGCCACCCACAATGCCATTCGCGTCACTATAGTTAGCAAAAGCAACTACATGGCTTGTAGAGAGCGGTACACTTTTCGTGCATTGCGCGCTCGGGCCGACTTGCATCTCATCCGTGACCAAGTCTCGATGATGGGCGTGGTCAGACCACGTGAAGCCACCTCAAGGTATCGCCTTCTGTTGCCTTTGAAGCCGGCCACAGAAGGTCAAGAAATCAGGTTGCAAGCGGATCATCTCTTCATTTCCTTCGCCTTCTATTGAAAGAGTGTTTCCATTGTGCATCAAGTAAGCACTTGAATCCATATAAGCACTTCCTCAACAAACAACCTAGCAAAACTAATCTAATATGCAGTATAGGTGCAAACCAATGACAATAGGAGGGTAGCTCGCATCGCCGTACGAACACACTCCCCACAAGAACAAACGCCAAATTCCTCACACATCGCCTCGGAGTCATAGCTTTGGCCTCCCTCACAACACTCTTGCATTAGCATATCTAGAGGACAAGCTATGATTTGAGCTTGTCCTCTATGAAAGGGTCTATATACTAGCCCTTGGCATCGGCATATTCTAAGATATCCTATTGCGTTAGCATATGCGAAAACATCCTAAGAATACAAGATAATATGCAAGGAATATGCTAAAGCACATTACTAGAACTTAGCCATAGCTATTGCATCCTAAGAATACACTATAATATGCAATGAATACGCTAAAGCATATTACTTGAGCTTATCCACTTAGGTATTGCTAACCATGTTTAATTAACAAGAATCCACTCTTAATTAACATAAGTGATTTAGATTAATTAACACTACTTATTTACTTAAAGATAAGTAATTAGTGTTAATTAATACTAATCAAACACTAAACCCAAGTGCAAAGATTAGTGTCACGCATGACATGTACTTAAGTGCTTGAATTTATATAAGCACTTCCTCAACAAACAACAAGTATAGTAAACCAATCATATTGTGTCCCCTACAAGGTGATAATAAACATACCTTTTTTATCTCCATGATGATGTCACCTCATTCGACCTCTTGCTCCCCCACACTCTGGTAAGCACCCAAGTACATGTCCCGTTGAGGCACGTCTCGCAATAAGGCTTCGTCCAAGATAGCCTCCTCGGGAACCTGCAGCGGTGGTACAAGTGTGTGGAACGTAAAAGTTTGGGCAACCCGCCTAAACGAGCCGGCTGTGGAACGGACCTGATTTTTTTTGGCTAGAAACGAGTGGGAAGAGACATGCCGAAATTTTTTTCGATTCTCTGAGAGTTGGAGTTGTTAGGTGTCGATGGGCAGGTAAAGATGATGCTTAGGGGACAAAAAGCGGGTCAAAATGACTTTTGTGAGGCGTAAGAAGTGGAAGGGGCGGTGGGTCAGACTAGTGAGGTCGCCACCCCACGGAGAGGTCGGGAGGGGACTCACATGATGGTCATCACCGCGTAGGTCGACAACATCTCGACTAAAAGAGAACTTAGGATAAGGGTATATCCACTATATATGCCTACCAATAGGGAATGAATAAATAGGATTAATTAGAAGGTAATCAATTAGGGGCTGAAAATAGGACAGGAAAAATAGGCAACTTAGTGGCTAGGTATTTTAGGAGCTTAATCAAATCTAGGGTTGAGAGGCTTCCGGTGTGCAATCCAAAGAGGCAAAGTGCGCTCAGCACCAACTCTCTCTCTTGACGAGACATCTTCACTTCGTGAGGATCAATGGAGCGTAGAGGAAGAGGAAAAGAGAAGGAAGGTCATCGTCGCCATCGCTGGAAAGCGTGAAGGAAGCAGTGCGTGAAGATTGGGAGGAAGCCCTAGCTCAAGGCGGCAAGAAGAGAAGGAAGAAAAGGAGAAGGAGGTAGAGGAGAGGACGGACCAATTCGGAGCGTGAGAAGACGGCCTTGCGTGGCTAGGAAGCATCGAGGAAGACGCCGTGAGGCAGACATCGAGGGTGTCCGCCACAGAGGGAGGGCGAGAAGGACACAAGCCCAAGCTGGCGGCGCCTTGGCCTGGAAGGAGGTGGCGAGCAATTAAGAATCGGAAGCACCAACCGACTAACGTGGAATTGTGTCTCGGTTGGGGTTTCTTGTGAGGAGAGGCGTTTGAGGCTAAGCCCGAGGTTGCTAGTGTCTGGAATTGGGAAGTAATTTACTCTTGTCTGTTTAGAAAGGGGTTTCTCCACACCCTTTTGCCTACCGGACTTGACCGGACCCTTTTGCACTTGAAAAATCCGCATTATAATCGGGCTTTTGATATTTCTCTGCAGACATGTTACAACCTTTTGAATAATAATTTTTGATACACGTTATTTGAGATGTAGATTGCAAAGTGGCAAAACCTAAAGTCCCATTCTCGTTCGGCTTTTTTCAAAGACACAAAATTGCGCAAACTTATCGCGCCCATCTAAGCAGTCTCAACATCGGCAATCATTGCGGTGTTGACGTACTAAATATTTAGAGTTTTAGGGCTTGCTTTAATTCTAGTCCATCAAACTTGTTTCGCACCTACCTCATTCATACTAGTCAATCCTATGACTATACTCTCCAGAATTTTCAGGACTTTGTTCCTTAGACATTGGGACAATAATATCTTCTTTGGCCGATGCTCTTGATCCACGTCTAGTGCGAGAATGAGAGTGGCATGAGTGCACTTGGGCCCAGCGTCTCAAGATTCAAAAGATGCAAAGGTTCTCACTACTAGTTCAAAGTTTTAACTACTAGAAAAAGATGAGGGTTAAGTAAAGATAAGAACATATCCACACTAGGGTGCTGCACAAAAGGTTGAAAAGCGTCGAAAGGAACCCTTTAAAACAACAAAATATCAAAAAAATACAAAAAATGCAAAATTTGTCAAAATTTTAGAGCAAGTCACACTTGCCTCAAAAACTGGACTTTTGTAATTTTTAAGGGTTTTAAGTTTTAAGACTTTTGCTCTTTTTCTTTGGATGAACCCAATGCGGAATGCACTAGGAGGCATGAACCATTTGGGTTCATGCTCCCTTCTTGACCTTGGGTGCGTGTGCTTGTGTGCACACTTGCGCCTCCTTGCCCAGTGCGGCGCACAAGTCACTGGGCACATCCTGCCACAGTGCGCGCACTGCCACGGTGCCGCGCGCTGCCACCTGGTGCGCGCTGGGTGCGCGCACCTCCTCCTGGTGTGCACATCCGGGCCCCTGCCGTGGTGCGCCGCCACGGTGCATGCACTTGTTCACCAGTGGGCCCCTAGCATGTTTGATGATAACCCGGTACTAGGTCACACGAAAGAGCGGAAACACCGTAAAGAATAAAAGGGATAGGGTGTTCTTTCGCATTAGGGCATAGGATAGGTATATAAGAGTGGTCTAGGTGAACCTCCGCCGATGTACTACTTGTTATTTTGTCGGGAGTTCGGCACATCCTCGGACCGCCAAAGGACATGCTTCCCATTAGAAGATCATTTTCGCGTTCTTTTTGCAGTGCATGCACAAGTTTGCACATAAGCGTTGTTTAGGCGCACTTATGCGCCTAGGCCCTCTGGTATATAAAACATACAAAACCACACAAAATCACGAAACTACGGACATGGCGAAATTATGGAACAATGAGGTCACTGGCCCTTCATCACACCGACTAAATCGCCATGAACACGAGTATAAAGGCGCCCGGCGTGTAAATGACTCGACGAAGTGGTGGGCCAGAATGCGAAACCGATGGATGAACACCTACAAAACCAACAAAACCAAACCAACTTCTTCCGGCAAAATAGGGTTGGGATTTTTCCAAAACCCCTTTGACAGGAGAAACCCTTTTGAACAGACAGTTTCCTTGGAAGCGCTTGGAGAGCGAGAAGGCGCCATGACTCGGAAACTAAGGGCAAGGCGGGCGCCAAGGGCTCGACTCGGAGGAGGAAAAGGCAAGAAGGCAGCAGCCGGAGGCAGCGAGGAGATTTCGAGATGCCCCAATTTACATGTTTGTGGCAACTCAATCCCGAGACTTGGTGGATTTCGCAATGGGCGTAAGAGGAGAACATCCAATTGAGATGGGTGTATGGGCGTAATAGGCCTACACCAATTTGGAGTTGATTGAGGAGTGTTACATCAACCTCCATCAATCGAGGCGCCCTCCGCCTATCGGAGAGGGAATGCTCGGCCCGGCCGTTGTTGTTGGGCCTCAAGCATTCACCAGTGTGGAGCCGGGAGGACCGAGGAGAGCTCGAGAATCGCTCTCCTCGAGAGGACGAAACGGAGGGAAGAGGATTTCCATTTGAAATTCCACATGAGGTCCTCGATATGATGGATGGAGGAGTGAAGGCCCACGTCAGAACGGCAGGTGGACAACATCAAGGAACTCAAGTGGAGGCTCTTTTGCCAAAATTGTCTTGGGATTGGTGAATTACCAACGCAACTCCTATTTCGGCACCAATTTCCTTCAATTCTTGTGGAAGATTTCGAGAGCCAAGCCGGATTGGGGAACTATCATGTATGAGGCCTACATCCACCAGGAGAAACTCCTCCGGCCGAATACCGTGGATGAGGAGGGGGCAAGGCCATGCTACTTCAGACATCAGTGCGGACACCACGTCCCGTGTGTTGTGAAGAATCCACACTTACCACGGTGGTGTCCCGTGTGTTGTGAAGAATCCATACTTACCGCGTACAAACACTACACGCCGTTACAGACGGGGGCATGACTTGGCGGGAGGCGAGCCGACACCCGTAGGGTGATCCATGTTGCAGGTTGAACACGCCGGAGAACATCCTTCATGTTTTCAAGGCCGGCCAAGGTCTCAGACTTGTCCCTCACAATTATTTTCTCCTTTAAGCGGTCGAAACACCCTCGGGAATACTTAGTTTTGTCAAGCACGAATTATGAATCTTGTACAAAGTCTCATGAACACTCTCGTCAAGCCCTCCACTGTTCATGACCATGCAAAGGACCTTGGTGTTGCCCAAATCCAAGAGTGCCTCCTCCCCATCTTTTGACCAGCAGCCTCCTCGCAGCACAAGCTTCCAACTCTTGCAATTTTTCCACGGACCTCATCCATGACAACCTTTGGTGCCCATGGCTCAATTACACATGGGCGGCTTCTTGATTCTTTCTTACCGCCTAGTAATCGGTTGGACCGCCTCTCCCTTCTTGCCGCCTCCTCTTCTACCTTCTTTGCGAGGTCCGTCCTTCTTCATGGCCTTCAGGCTTCCACAGGCTCCCAGTGCATCGCAGAGGGTGCCATGGTTTGTGGCACTTGGGTTCCTAATCGAGAAGAAGCTTGGCGTGTGAATTGGTCCTGTACTATTTAGGTTGAGAAGAGGAAGCGGGATAAGGCGGATCGTTGGAGAAGAAATTACAGTTGTGGAAGTCCCTTGGAGATTATACAAGCGATTCTTCGCAACTTGTTGTGGTGGCGGTGATGGCGGAGCGGAGGTTGATTTGGAAGAGTGTTCTACTCACATCGGGAGCCAGGAAACACCACAAGGCGTTCCTCATAGCAATCTGGAGCTCTCCGAGTTGGGAAGGCACGTCGTCCCTCTATGTCGACAAGTGGAGTGCATGATCCCCAAGAGGTATCCATCATGTCCATTAGTGACATCCTCAAAATGCCTCTTGATCTCATCTTCACCTCCAATAGCCTCCTTTAGTCCAACCTGTAGTTCGACACATCGGCGTTCATATCTAGTTGACAATTCCATATCCAGTGCGGCACCAATGCTCCCCAATTTTTCGAATGTCGTATTCTTGCAGGCCGCATTCACTTTTGCAAATCTATCCAACCTAGCGCCGGCGCCCAGTTCTTGTCCATCTTGGTTGCACAGAGGCGCTTGACACACCACCGGAATTATCGCCCGATCTCCCGCCCGCACGAGCCTTCACCGTTCTAGTGACATGGTGTCCTCAACTTGACCTGAACCCACCACATTCCTCGTGACACTTAAATGGTAATACACATGTAGCAACAGCGAAGGAAAGTAGCGTGAAAGGAGCATTTCACCTTTACAGTCAGTTAATAGTCCAAGCGTAAATGAGCGGTGCCACCACCTCCCATGATGACGATGCGGAAAGACAAACAACCACAAGCACACAAATCGGTCATGTGCTCGCTTTGTCTGAGGAAAATGAGCGCAGAGATAGCCGTCAAACTCAATACTAACTAGAAAGAAAGGGGATAGAACAATTGATGGGTTTCCGAATTTGTTTCCCTCCCTCACGGCCAGCTTCCCTCCCTCACGGACGGCTTCCTCCCTCACCTATGTAAAGAATCTTAGCTTGTTGTCAAACTGTCGGGATTGGTGCAGGAGTATGTAAACGCGTTGAGCACAAGTTAAGAGCCTTATAGTGAACCAGCCACAGTCTCCACAAACCAAAGCGGGCTTCAAGCAAGTATGCACCTCACGGTGAGCAATAGTCGCACGCCCCTCCCTCACACACGCCACACAAAACCTCTCAAGATGCTTGCTATCGCGTTCGCCCAGCACCGCCTTTGGCCGCACCACAAAGCTCCTCGTTCGGGAAAGCACCGACGTGGCCAAACAGCAGCCGCACAAAGCCATCGCCTCGCACCGCAAGCTCCCAAACCCGTAAGAACCTAGTTCACTCAGCGACTTAGCATAGTCCGCCCTTATCACGCCCTATTGCCCTTGTCGACCTTAGCTCTAGCGAAGCCATGTAGGGACTCCCATGGCCACCGTCCTCATCGCCTGGTCCAAGTTTGAGCTCAGATTCGGTGTGATGCATGCACGAATGTGAGTCTCAACAGGAGCACGGCCCGATGGAAGTGGATAACCTTATTATCACCCTAAAGGTCAACAAATCCTCGTTTCCGCCTCGCTTCATCATTTGGTCACTTACGAGTTTGGATAATAAATTGTTCCTATAGCGAGACTTAATGCGCTAATATATCAAATAAATTAATTTTATCCCTAAAATTTTAGCCCTTCAATATATCTCATGAGTTAAAACAGAGCCCTAAAATATGTCAAAAAAATGGGCATAATTTCAATTATTAAAATCTGACGTAATGCAAAACACCACTTAGAGGGCTGCTTCCTAAATTAGTGTCACCTTACCATGCTCACACCCTCCTCCTCTCCTTGGACTTGGGGCTTTGCACACTTAGAGGTCCTTGCCTACTGCTTAAAGCGCTAGCGTCGCCTAAGCTCGCTTCTGGCACACCCGACACGCCAGCATCGCCCAACTAAGCTTAGCAATCTTATCAATTCTATGCTATCTAGCGTGCACACGGATCATGATAGAAGTGGTAACGTTGTATGGCACAAACACATTCTCCCCACGAACAACGCAAATTCCTCACATCGCTTCTGCCATAGCTTTGGCCTCCTCACAACACTCTTGCGTTGTATATTTGGGGGACAAGCGATCCGAGCTGTCCTCTAAAGGGTCTATATACTAGCCTTGGCATTTGGTATATTCTAAGATATCCTATTGACATCGATATGGAATATTCTAAGAATACACTATAATGCAAGGAATATCTTTGAGCATTTTTCTAGAGCTTATCCACTTAGCTATTGCTAACCATGTTTAATTAATACTAATCAATATTTGATTAACATAAGTGCTTTAGATTAATTAATGCTAATTATTAACTTAAAGATAAGTAACTACATTAATTAATGCTAATCAAACACTAAACCCAAGTGCAAAATTAGTGTCACATGGCATGACAGATCGAAAATTGTGACTCCAAGGTAAGTATAAGAGTGAACCATTTCCACCTCCTCTTCTTGATAGTAGAATTTACTCATGTCGTTGTAGTCCCTAGAATTGTAACTCATGATCTTGTCTTGAAGATTAACACCCTAGGCATTGCAAAAGTCAGAGCACATCACGCTTCAGCCATATAGGAGAAAAGGACAATATCATTAGCATAAAGTAGGATCGGAATACTGTTAAGGAATAATCAGGCTCGCACCGCTATCACCTGTTGCAAGAAGCCACTCCTCAAGTTCATCAATATAGAAATCAAAGAGATTAGAAGATAATGGGTCACCCTCTCACGTCAAGCTCGATGAGAATCTGGTGAGCAGCCACGCCAGGAGTCTTCATGAGTATCACCTCTCTCACGTCAAGCTCGATGAGAATCTGGTGAGCAGCCAGGCCAGGAGTCTTCAGAGTATCACCCTCTCTCACGTCAAGCTCGATGAGAATCTGGTGAGCAGCCAGGCCAGAGAGTCTTCATGAGTACAGACACAAGAATACAAAGAATGGCAGCATGCTAGAGCTTTGAGGCATATTCAAAGAATTCAACCTATCAAAGAGCTTGTCCCAAGGCACAGAGTTGAAGAGTATGTTGAAGTCTACAAAACAACAATAGACATGTTTCTTTTGAAATCGAGCCTCGTCGACAATAGTCCTGTGAACACCGAGACAATTCGACTGTCCATGATTGATCGCAGTCCAAACTACTCCTCCATTGTGAGCCTCAAAACCGCAGGCCGTATGTCAAAATCCAATGCTTGATGATAGCGTCTAGAGCAGGAGATTGCAAGTGCCTCTCCACATCTTCAAGGGTGATGCTTCCGGAGGATCCTCTGCAGAAGTAGGAGCTATGAGTACAACCGGTGTGCATTCTTCCACTGCAGTCCACTACATTTTCCCGTCTTAACAAAACAATGTTCCTCAACATGTTATGACATACCGTACCTGGTTCCACGCGAGTGTCGACCACAACAAGGTACAAGGTAACTCGCTCAAGCATCTGAGGGGCCGTTGCTGCTTCTCTCCAGTTTCATGGTCTCTGGATCATCGTCATAGTCGTCATTGTTTGGGAAGACTCTTTCGGACCTGAACAACTCCTTGAAATGAGATGTAGTTCTCCTCAGACAGAAAGACAGAAAGAAAGAAAGTACTTAAGAAGAGAGCCAGATTTGCAACAGGCCTGTCTCTCCCTCCACTTGCCTGACAAGCGTGTTGTCGTGACCCGATTCCTCCGGGAAGTAGATAGACGGGTGCCTTCAGTGGTCCAGAAACAAAATGTAGAAGACACGCATACCCGGCAGTTTCACGTTCCTGGAGAGAGTTTAGGTTCTGGATCTGCCGATCAGGAGGAAGAGGCCAACCATCGAGGTAAGGTTGTGAAGGGAGGTATCGAAGTGAACAATGCCACAAAGCTCCGACTCACCATGGAACCTAAATTTGGAGGAGACTGGTTCTTCTACATTTTGTTTCTGGACCACTTCGAAGGCACCCCGTCTATCTACTTCCCGGAGGAATCGGGTCACGACAACACGCTTGTCAGGCAAGTGGAGGGGAGAGACAGGCCTGTTTGCAAATCTGGCTCTCTTCTTAAGTACTTTCTTTCTTTCTGTCTTTCTGTCTGAGGAGAACTACATCTCATTTCAAGGAGTTGTTCAGGTCCGAAAGAGTCTTCCCAAACAATGACGACTATGACGATGATCCAGAGACCATGAAACTGGAGAGAAGCAGCAACGGCCCCTCAGATGCTTGCGAGCGAGTTACCTTGTACCTTGTTGTGGTCGACACTCGCGTGGAACCAGGTACGGTATGTCATAACATGTTGAGGAACATTGTTTTGTTAAGACGGGAAAATGTAGTGGACTGCAGTGGAAGAATGCACACCGGTTGTACTCATAGCTCCTACTTCTGCAGAGGATCCCTCCGGAAGCATCACCCTTGAAGATGTGGAGGCACTTGCAATCTCCTGCTCTAGACGCTATCATCAAGCATTGGATTTTGACATACGGCCTCCGCGGTTTTGAGGCTCACAATGGAGGAGTAGTTTGGACTGCGATCAATCATGGACAGTCAATTGTCTCGGTGTTCACAGGACTATTGTCGACGAGGCTCGATTTCAAAAGAAACATGTCTATTGTTGTTTTGTAGACTTCAACATACTCTTCAACTCTGTGCCTTGGGACAAGCTCTTTGATAGGTTGAATTCTTTGAATATGCCTCCAAAGCTCTAGCATGCTGCCATTCTTTTGTATTCTTGTGTCTGTACTCGTATGAAGACTCTCTGGCCTGGCTGCTCACCAGATTCTCATCGAGCTTGACGTGAGAGAGGGTGATACTCGTATGAAGACTCCCTGGCCTGGCTGCTCACCAGATTCTCATCGAGCTTGACGTGAGAGAGGGTGATACTCGTATGAAGACTCCCTGGCGTGGCTGCTCACCAGATTCTCATCGAGCTTGACGTGAGAGAGGGTGACCCATTATCTTCTAATCTCTTTGATTTCTATATTGATGAACTTGAGGAGTGGCTTCTTGCAACAGGTGATAGCGGTGCGAGCCCGATTATTCCTTAACAGTATTCCGATCCTACTTTATGCTAATGATATTGTCCTTTTCTCCTATATGGCTGAAGCGTGATGTGCTCTCTGACTTTTGCAATGCCTAGGGTGTTAATCTTCAAGACAAAGATCATGAGTTACAATTCTAGGGACTACAACGACATGAGTAAATTCTACTATCAAGAAGAGGAGGTGGAAATGGTTCACTCTTATACTTACCTTGAGTCACAATTTTCGATCTGTCATGCCATGACACTAATTTTTGCACTTGGGTTTAGTGTTTGATTAGCATTAATTAATGTAGTTACTTATCTTTAAGTTAATAATTAGCATTAATTAATCTAAAGCACTTATGTTAATCAAATATTGATTAGTATTAATTAAACATGGTTAGCAATAGCTAAGTGGATAAGCTCTAGAAAAATGCTTCAGCATATTCCTTGCATTATAGTGTATTCTTAGAATATTTCCGGCATATGCTGATGTCAATAGGATATCTTAGGAATATCAATTTGAGTATATATAGGCCTTTAATGAGGACAGGATGTGCTTGTCCACAAATATCTCTGATCTGAGTGTTGTGAGGAGGCGAAGGCATGGCTCGGGCGATGTGTGTGAATTTTTGCGTTGTTCGTGGGAGAATGTGTAGCGTGCATTCTTCTGTTATTGTTCGATGATGCGTGTGTATGTATTTAATGGGCGTCTTTGGAATTGATAAGATTGCTGGGCTTATCTTTGGCGATGCTAAGCCGTGTCGAACAGTGTCTGGCGATCTTGGCGGCTAGCGCTTTAAGAGTAGGCGAGGACCTCTAAAGTGTGCCCAAGTCCAAGGAGAGGAGGAGGGTGTGAGCATGGTAAGGTGACCACTAATTTAGGAAGCAGTGGCAGTCTCTAAGTGGTGTTTTGCATTACGTTCGATTTTTAATAATTGAAATTATGCCCATTTTTAGATATTTTTAGGGCTATTCGTTTTAACCATAGATATATTGAAGGGCTAAAATTTTTAGGATAAAATTAATTTATTTGATATATTAGCGATTAAGTCTTGCTATATATCTTAGGAACAATTTATTATCCAAACTCGTAAATGTGGCCAGAGCGGGCGGGCGGAAGCAGCGGGATGTATTGACCAAGGGTGATAATAAGGTTATCCACTTCCATCGTGCTCCTAATGTTGAGACTCACAAGCATTCGTTTTGTGGCATCAGAGCTGCGAGCTCAAACTTGGGCCGGCGATGAGGGCGGTTGGCGGCCCTACATACCGCTGAAAACTATATCGTATAGGCAATAAGCGGTGTGTGGCGGTGGTCGTGTTTTGCTGGAGTGAACTAGGTTCTTACGGGTTTGGGAGCTTGGTGGTGCAGGCGATGGCGATGGCTTTGTCTGGCGTTTGGCTTCGTCGGTAGTGCGGCGAGCTTTTCTGGGCGAGGCTTTGTGGTGCGGCCAAAAGCGGTGGAGTGCAGCGAGACGATAAGGCGGCATCTTGAGAGGTTTTGTGTGGCGTGTGAGGAGGCGTGTGCGACTATTGCTATTGCACCGTGGTCAGACACTTGAAGCTTTGTTTGGTTTGTTTGGAGGCTGTCTTTGGGTTCACTATAAGGCTCCTTAACTTGTGCTCAACGCGTTTAGTACAGCTCCCGGACCAATCCGACGGTTTGACAACAAGCTAAGATTCTTTACATAGGTGAGGAGGAAGCCGTCCGTGAGGGAGGAAGGCGGCGTGAGGGAGGGAAACAAATTCTGGGAAACCCATCAATTGTTCTATCCCCTTTCTTTCTAGTTAGTATTGAGTTTGACGGCTATCTCTGCGCTCATTTTTCCTCTGTACAGGCGCGAGCACATGAGATTGTGTGTGCTTGTGGTTGTTTGTCTTTCTTCTTTGTCATCATGGGGAGGTGGTGGCCTTGCTCATTTGGCCTTGGACTATTAACTGACTGTAAAGGTGAAATGCTCCTTTCACGCTACTTTCCTTATTTGTTGCTACATGTGTATTACCATTTAAGTGTCCTGGTTACGAGGAATGTGGTGGGTTCAGGTCAAGTTGAGGACACCATGTCACTAGCGGCGGTGAAGGCTCGGCGTGTGGCGGGAGATCTTCTGGCGATAATTCGGTGGTGTGTCAGCGCCTCTGTGCAACCAAGATGGACAGAAACTGGCGACTAGGTTGGATAGATTTGCAAAAGTGAATGCGGCTCTGCAAGAACACGACATTCCTGAAAAATTCAGGGGGGAGCATTGGTGCTGGCACTACAGTGATATGGAATTGTCAACTACAGATATGAACGTCAGATGTGCTGAACTACAGGTTGGACTAAAGGAGGCTATTGGAGGTGAAGATGAGATCAAGAGGCATTTTGAGGATGTCACTAATGGACATGATGGATACCTCTTGGGGATCACAGACCTACTGTCTGACATAGAGTGGACGCACGTGGACAGTCTTCCCAACTCTGGAGAGCTCCAGAGATTGCTATGAGGAACGTCTTGTGGCTGTTCTCTGGCTCCGCCTGACAGGAGTAGAACACTCTTCCAAATCAACCTCCGCTCCTGCGTCATCACCTGCCACCACAACAAGTTGCGAAGAATCGTTTGTATAATCTCCAGAAGGGACTTCCACAACCTGTAATTTCTTCTCCAACGCATCTGCCTTATCCTGCTTCCTCTTCTCAACAGCTAAATAGTACTCAGACCAATTCACACGCTTGCCAAGCTTCTTCTCGATTAGGAACCCAAGTGCCACAAACCATGGCACCCTCTGCGATGCAACAGCTGTGGGAGCCCAGGGAAGCACAGAAGGCCATGAAGAAGGACGGACCTCCGGCTGCAAAGAAGGTAGAAGAGGAGGCAGAAGGAGAGAGGCGGTCTCCAAATCAGTTACTACGGTGGCGGTAAGAAAAGAATCGACAAGCCATTGTCATGTGAGCCATGCCATGGCACCAAAGGTTGTCATGGATGAGGTGCATGGAAAAATTAGTGCGAGTTGGAAGCTTGTCTTTGGAGGAGGTTTTGTCAAAAGATGGGGAGGAGGCACTCTTGGATTTGGGCAACACCAAGGTCCGGCTTGAGCATGGTCATGAGCAGTGGAGGGCTTGACGAGAGTGTTCATGAGACTTTGTCAGCATTCATAATTGTGCTTGACAAAACTAAGTATTCGAGGTGTTTGACCCGGTTAAAGGAGAAAATAATTGTGAGGACAAGCTCGTGAGACCTTGGCCGGCCTTGAAAACATGAAGGATGTTCTCCGGCGTGTTCAACAAGCTGAGAACATGGATCACCTCGTGGTGTCGGCTCCTCTCCCGCCAAGTCATGCCCGTCGTAGCAGGCGTGTAGTGTTTGTCAGTAGTATGGATTCTTCACAACACACGGGACACCACCGTGGTAAGTGTGGATTCTTCACAACACACGGGACGTGGTGTCCGCACTGATGTCTGAAGTAGCATGGCCTTGCCCCCTCCTCATCCACGGTATTCGGCCGGAGGAGTTTCTCCCTGTGGTGGATGTAGGCCTCATACATGATAGTTCCCCAATCCGGCTTGGCTCCTCTCGAAATCTTCCACAAGAATTGAAGGAAATTGGTGCTGAAATAGGAGTTGCGTTGGTAATTCACCAATCCCAAGACAATTTTGGCAAAGAGCCTCCACTTCAGTTCCTTGATGTTGTCCGTCTTCCAGCCGTTCTTGACGTGGGCCTTCACTCCTCCATCCATCATATCGAGGACCTCATGTGGAATTTCCGAAATGGAAATCCTCTTCCCTCCGTTCGTCCTCTCGAGGAGAGCGATTCCTGAGCTCTCCTCGGTCCTCCGGCTCCACACTGGTGAATGCTTGAGGCCCAACAACAACGGCCGGGCCGAGCATTCCCTCTCCGATAGGCGGAGGGCGCCTCGATTGATGGAGGTTGATGTAACACTCCTCAATCAACTCCAAATTGGTGTAGGCCTATTGGCGCCCATACACCCATCTCAATTGGATGTTCTCCTCTTCTGCCCATTGCCTGAAATCCACCAAGTCTCGGGGATTGAGTTGCCCTGCGAAACATGTAAATTGGGGCATCTCGAAATCTCCTCCGCTTGGCGGCGCGGCCTCCGCTGCTGCCTTCTTGCCTTTTCCTCCTCCCGAAGTCGAGCCCTTGGCAGGCGCCGCCTTCCCCTTGCCCTTAGCAGCTCGAGTCATGGCGCCTTCTCGCTCTCCAAGCGCTTCCAAGGAAAACAGCGTCTGTTCAAAAAGGGGTTTCTCCTGTCAAAAGGGGTTTTGGAAAAAATCCCAACCCTATTTTGCCGGAAACTGAAGTTGGTTTGGTTTTGTTGGTTTTGTAGGTGTTCATCCATCGGTTTCGCATTCTGGCCCACCACTTCGTCGAGTCATTTACACGCCGGGCGCCTTATACTCGTGTTCATGGCGATTTAGTCGGTGTGATGAAGGGCCAGTGACCTCATTGTTCCATAATTTCGCCATGTCCGTAGTTTCGTGATTTTGTGTGGTTTTGTATGTTTTTATATACCAGAGGGCCTAGGCGCATAAGTGCGCCTAAACAACGCTTATGTGCAAACTTGTGCATGCACTGCAAAAAGAACGCGAAAAATGATCTTCTAATGGGAAGCATGTCCTTTTGGCGGTCGAGGATGTCGGAACTCGACAAAATAACAAATGTAGACATCGGAGGTTCACCTAGACCACTCTTATATACCTATCCTATGCCCTAATGCGACGAAGAACACCCTATCCCTTTTTATTCATGCGGTGTTTAGTCTCTTTCGTGATGACCTAGTCGGGTTATCATCAAACATGCTAGGGGGCCATTTGGGTGAACAAGTGCATGCACCGAGGGCAAGGGGCAGTGCGCGCACTTGTGCGCGCACCGAGGGCAAGGGGCACTGGATGTGCACACCGAGGCAGGAGGGCGGTGCGCGCGCTGCGCACAAGGGGCCGGTGCGCACTTGTGCGCGCACCGAGGGCAAGGGGCAGTGCGCGCACTTGTGCGCGCACCGAGGGCAAGGGGCAGTGCGCGCACTTGTGCGCCGAGCAGAGGCGCAAGTGTGCACACAAGTGCACGCACCCAAGGTCAAGGAAGCATGAACCCAAATGGTTCATGCCTCCTAGTGCATTCAGACAGTTCATCAAAGAAAAAAGAGCAAAAGTCTTAAAAATCCTAAAAACATCTTAAAAATTACAAAAATTCCAGTTTTTGAGGCAAGTCAGACTTGCTCTAAAATTTTGACAAATTTTGCATTTTTTGTATTTTTTTGATATTTTGTTGTTTTAAAGGGTTCCTTTCGGCGTTTTCAACCTTTTTGTGCAGCACCCTAGTGTGGATATGTTCTTATCTTTACTTAACTCTCATCTTTTTCTAGTAGTTAAAACTTTGAACTAGTAGTGAGAACCTTTTGCATCTTTTGAATCTTGAGGCGTTTGGCGTGGGCCCGACTCTAAGTGCGAGACCATGCCACTCTCATTCTCGCACTAGGCGTGGATCAAGAGCATCGAGGCCAAAGAAGATATTATTGTCCCAATGTCTAAGGAACAAAGTCTGTAAAATTCTCGGGCGAGTATAGTCATAGGATTGACTAGTATGAATGAAAGGTAGGTGCGCAAACAAGTTTGCGGACTAGAATTCTGACAAGCCCTAAAAACTCTAAATATTTGTATCGTCCAACACGGCAATGATTGCGGATGTTGGGATTTAGATGTAAGTGCGCGCATAAGTTTGCGCAATTTTTGTGTCGATTTGAAAAAAGCCGAGCGAGAATGGGACTTTAGGTTTTGCCACGTACTTGCAATCTGATCTCAAATAACGTGTATCAAAAATTATTCAAAGGTTGCGGGTAACATATGCAGAGAAATATCAAAAGCCCGATTATAATGCGGATTTTTTCAAGTGCAAAAAGGGGTCCGGTCAAGTCCGTGTGCAAAAAGGGGTTTCAGGAGAAACCCCTTTCTAAACAGACGCTGTTGGAAGTAAATTACTTCCCAATTCCAGACACTAGCAACCTCAGGGCTTCGCCCTCAAACGCCTCTCCTCCTGTCAGCAAACCCCCAACTGAGACACAATTCCACGTTAGTCCAGGTTGGTGCTTCCCAGTTGCTGCCAATTGCTCTCGCCACTCCTCCTTCCAGGCCAAGGCGCCGCCAGCAGCTAGGGCTTGTGTCCTTCTCCGCGCCCTCAGCCTCTGTGACCGTGACACCCTCGATGCTCCAGCCTCACGGCGCCGGTCTTCCTCGATGCTTCCTAGCCACGCACAGTGCCGGCGTCTTCTCACGCTCCACAGCAATTGGCACCGTCCTCTCCTCTACCTCCTTCTCCTTTTCTTCCTTCTCTTCTTCGCCGGCCGCCTTGAGCTAGGGCTTCCTCCCAATCTTCAGCTCGCGCACAGCCTGTTTCCTTCACGTTTCCAGCGGCGATGGCGACGACAGCCTTCCTTCTCTCTTTTCCTCTTCCTCTTACGCTCCAGCTTCAGTCCGTCACGAAGTGAAGATGTCTCAGTTCGAAGAGAGAGTTGGTGCTGCCTGAACTGCACTTTGCCCTCTTTGGATTGCTGCCACCTGGAAGCCTCTCAACCCTAGATTTGATTAACTGTCCTAAAATACCTAGCCCTGCCTAAGTTGCCTATTTCCCTGTCCTATTTTCAGCCCCTAATTGATTACCTTCTAATTAATCCTATTTATTCATTCCCCTATTGGTAGGCATATATAGTGGATATACCCTTATCCTAAGTTCTCTTTTTAGTCGAGATGTTGTCACCTACGTAGTCCGCTACTTACGAGTGCTCCTCCCGACCTCTTGGCGTGGCGACACTCTGAGTGCCTACCGCCTTTCTACTACTTACGCCTCACAAAAGTCATTTTGACCCGCTTTTTGTCCCCTAAGCATCATCTTTACCTGCCCATCGACACCTAACAACTCCAACTCTCAGAGAATCGAAAAAAATTTCGGCATGTCTCTTCCCACTCGTTTCTAGCCAAAAAAAATCAGGTCCGTTCCACGGTAAGCTCGTTTAGGCGGGTTGCCCAAACTTTTACGTTCCACACACTTGTACCACCGGTTCTGAGGAGGCTATCTTGGGCGAAGCCTTGTGCGAGGCGTGCCTCAGCGGGACATGTACTTGGGTGCTTACCAGAGTGTGGAAAGACGGGAGCAAGAGGTCGAGCGCATGAATGGTGACATCATGGAGATAAAAAAAGGTATGTTTATTATCACCCCTTGTGAGGGGGACACACACAACAGTTGGTTTGTACCTATACTTGTTGTTTGTTGAGGAAGTGCTTATATAAATTCAAGTGCTTACCTCGTGCGACAGCTGTCATGCCGTGTGACACTAATCTTTGCACTTGGGTTTAGTGTTTGATTAGTATTAATTAACACTAATTACTTATCTTTAAGTAAATAAGTAGTGTTAATTAATCTAAATCACTTATGTTAATTAAGAGTGGATTCTTGTTAATTAAACATGGTTAGCAATACCTAAGTGGATAAGCTCAAGTAATATGCTTTAGCGTATTCATTGCATATTATAGTGTATTCTTAGGATGCAATAGCTAAGTGGCTAAGTTCTAGTAATGTGCTTTAGCATATTCCTTGCATATTATACTGTATTCTTAGGATGTTTTCGGCATATGCTAACGCCAATAGGATATCTTAGGAATATGCCGATGCCAAGGGCTAGTATATATAGACCCTTTCATAGAGGACAAGCTCAAATCATAGCTTGTCCTCTAGATATGCAATGCAAGAGTGTTGTGAGGAGGCCAAAGCTATGACTCCGAGAGCGATGTGTGAGGAATTTGCGCGTTGTTCTTGTGGGGAGAGTGTGTTCGTACCACGACGTGCGAGCTACTCCCTCCTATTGTCATTGGTTTGCACCTATACTCGCATATTAGATTAGTTTTGCTAGGTTGTTTGTTGAGGAAGTGCTTATATGGATTCAAGTGCTTACTTCGTGCGACACAATGGAAACACTCTTTCAATAGAAGGCCGAAGGAAATGAAGAGATGGTCTGCTTGCAACCCGCTGTATTTCTTGACCTTCAAAGCCGCTGCTCCAGCAGCAGCCCAACCTAGACGCTTGGCGATACCTTGGGCAGAGGTGGTCTTACGTGCAGGGTCAGTGACCACCACGTCCGCCATCGAGACTTGGTCACCGCGGATGAGATACAAGTCGGCCCTGAGCGAGCGACCTGTACGAAAAGTGTACCACTGCTCTCTACAAGCCATGTAGTTGCTTTTGCTAACTATAGTGGACATGACGTCGCGAATGGCATTGTGGGTGGCGATGCGTTGACTCCCATGGGGGCAACGAGCGGGATGAATCCTAGAGTCGTCGAGGGTAAAGCTGCAATTGTAGGTAAGAAGGGAAAAAGCCACAGGCTGGACTAGGCAAAGACGGAATCATATCGCGGTAGTGAAAGAGGTCGGTGCGATGTGAAAACGTCGTATGCATGGACGAGCCCGAAGCCAAGCACTTGCACCTTTCCCGGAATAAGAAACAGGATAATATTTGAAGGGGCTTAATATACATGAAGGGGCTTTTGGGCCTATTCTACAGATAAGGGGGTTTCTGATGGGGCACTGGACATAGCATTTTGGGCACATCCAAAAAAAATCCCCTGAAAATTAGGGCCGCAATTGATTAGAGTCGAGGTATTTGCCTCTGCGGAAACCCTTTTAAGGTTCTACAGTTGGACGCCCATCCTTGTTTATGCTGTTTTGATGCCCATGTTCGGTCACCAGTTCTGGAGGTATATAATTAGAAAAATATAAAAAAATATACAGCACGAGTAATAGGTTTCAGTGCTCATACGGTTCAAAAGTCATAGGCACTTGCCACATGGGCATGATGCTCGTGTTAACGGAGAAGTGGACCTTAACGGAGAAGTAGACCGTTTCCAAGAGGCAATAGGGCAATTGGATGCGGGCATGCCGGCGCTAGTGGGTCCACAAGTAGGTATGTGCGATTCACTAGGAAATGTCCGGTGCCTAAGTACACACATGTAAGGGCGTGGGCATGCCGGGGGATAAAGCATTTATGATTTGAATACTGGATAAGGGCGCGAGCATGCCAGTGCCTTTGGAGGGACTTTGAGGGGATAAAAGGGCATGAGGGAGCATAAGGGCACATGAGTGCTGGCATGCCGGCACCCTCATTTCAACATATACTTTATGCTTCTCTACTTGATACAAAGGAAGCTGATGAAGCGATGAGATATGAGGTCTATGGGTAGGAGGTCTTGGGTTCAAACCTTTAACAATATAGTATATGTTTTGAAGTTGATTAGCTGGCCATTTTTTTAAGGCGCCGATATACAAGCGCCCATTAAATGTATTTTTTTTCCTAGTATTTAGGGAATAGGTAATATGGTTTAAAATCAGAGATAAAAATCCGAGGTTACTAGTTTGAGTAGTCTAAGTTTTTAAGTTGATTAGCTGGCCATTTTTTTAAGGCGTCGGCGCCTTTTAAATGTAATTTTTTCCCGGTGTTTAGGGAATAGGTAATAGGGTTTGAAATGAAAGATAAAAATTTGAGGTTACTAGTTCGAGTAATGCTTCTTTTTTTTGGCTAGTATAGCATCGGCATGCCGGCGCGAAGTTGTCATGATTCAAACTCATGAAAGCTGAAATGCATCTAGGGCATGAACCTTCTTCTATATCAAAATGGCAAAGGATTGATGGACAGGCAAAGCCCAGAGATGCCGGGTGCTTGCACAAGCAAGTGACATATGGTCTAATGTAGGTCAGTCATAATGTGCATTGGTGCACGATAAGTGGTTATAAGCCCTAGCGGGATAAGTGGTTATAAGCCCTAGCGGTAATGTGGATGCAAGCACACCGACGCTCACAAAAAACCTAGCTAAGGACGTCGGCATGCCGGTTTCCTATGGAGGGAGCATAAGGGCATAGGGTGCTAGCATATTGGCGCTTTCATTTGTATATATTATTTGCGCATTATAAAGTTTTATTATCTCTTAGAGTTGGTAAAGTGGTTATAAACTTGGCTAAGAGTCATAAGTCATGAGTTCGAGATCCAAATTGAGTTTTAAACTAGTTAAGTTGAGTTTCATGTAGAGCGCCGACATGCCCATGCCCTTTCAAGTAAAAGTAAAAGCCAGGGGTAGAGCCCCGGCATGCCGGCACCTACACACCAGGACTCTCAGGCCTTCTACCAGAAAACACATAAAGATTCCAAATCTACTAGCTAGTGCTCACTGCCTTATATCAAAAATTGCCTAAAATCATGATTTAGTTACTGTACATGTGCAGTTTTGTGGAAGCGGCTTTAATTCTGCCGGAAGAGGGTTTGTATGTTCAGCGGCTTCAAAGATTATCATATTAAGAGCGGAGCCGAGCTCCTGTGGACCTGAGGATGGAGGCATCCGAGAGGACTGACTAAAAAGCCTGGCCAAGTTGCTTTTCGATCAACGATACCTGCAACCCCCTAAATCCATCGGAGAGGAAGGTGGTGGAAGGGGGGAAGTCCTTCTGTGCATCCATTGATAACATGTCCCTGGCCTGCCATAAGAACATGTCGTAAAGGATAAAGCGGGATGCTAAAGCTGGGGCGGATAGGGCCCAGCTGTCCAGAAATGTTGTCGGGGAAGATATCTCCATCGGGAGCAAACCAGCACCCCCCGATGCCACTGAGAGGGACGCTTTCCAGCGGGTCAGATCGCCTGCAAGACACTCAAAAGCCCTCAGTCTCGTTATGTCTCCCAAGGTGTCCATGATCTTCCTGTCAAACCCCTGTAGCCGGGACACAGGATCAGAGACGGAGGCCACGTACAGATAAAATAACAAGGCACCTCGCAAAGCAAGAGGAAAGCATACCACTTGAGCATCCTCCGACAAATATAGGTCTTTGATGTGGGAGAGGTGTTGCCCCAGAGCCTAGTTCAAGAAGCTCTCGACAAAGTCAGGGGAATTGAAGGGGACCCCCAAAGTCCGTAGAACCAAGGCCGAGGGACCCCAAAGTCCAGAGACCCAAGGCCGAAGCAATCTCCCCTTCAGGAAACTACAAAGTAGGAAAGATCCCCGATGGAGACCAGATACAGCACTTGGACAACTTGACCTTTTAAGCCCACGCAGGAGAGCTCATAAGAGAAGAGCTCGAAGGTCTGCTTGACCTTGTCCCCAGGCCCGAGGATGTGAGAGTCGTCCGCCAGCGAAGGGAAGACACAGTCGTGCGTTGGGGAGGTGGCCTTGGAGAGAACCTTGTATGAGCGATGACAAAGAGAGCACCACCCAAAGGGTCGCTTTGCTTGATCTGTGTGGCAGATTCCAAAATGGAGATAGCAAAACCCGATAAAGCACCCCAAGACTCCACCGGCGTCCCTGAGCTTCTTGAAGATCACCCCGGAATTGGTGTTGAAGGCATTTTCCACATCCACCTTCTTCAAGACCACTCACTCCGGATGAGTTTGGAGGCATACCTTTACTTCGAACACCACGAACTTGCAATACCCCGGAGTGGGAATGCCGAATTAAAGGGGATTGAAATGCTGCCGGAGAGGGAATGGCAGTCCAATAACTTATAAGGTGCAGGGCTCCACTTGCTACAAAATCAGGTGAGATAAGGTGCAGGGCTCCACTTGCTACAAAATCAGGTGAGATCTTTCTGCCTGCGACTAAGATATTTATGCAGCTTCAGCTCCCGTACTGCGCTGAGTGCGCTCACCCCATGGCTTCTCGATGCAACTGGCCAAGGTACGACCATGTCAGTGCAGTGCACTCCACATTATATGTACATTTCTTTCTTTTCTTTCTTCTTGCGGAATAAAATATTGGGGGTAGGTTGACCGCAATGCGCAGTGCTCCCTGACCTGACGTGGAGTTTGCTGCAACTTGACTTGACCCGTGCAACAACGCGGGACATGAAGGAAATAAGATACGAATGAGGAAAGCTTCATGCAAACAGACTCTGCGTGATGCGCACACATTCAACACCTGCTTCAGACAGATACGCATTTCCATTTCCACTTCCTTAGGGTTGGGACTTTAGCAATTGATGCTGATGATTGAAGTGTCTGCAGTATGACTGGAGCCATGGAGGGCCTCGAGCACGAGGTGCAGAATCTGCAGGTGGCAAGTGGCCATGGGTCGGGAAGACAGCATGATCATGAGCAACTCACGCAGTATTTTACCCACCAATTGAGAGCGGCTACTCTTCAGACACCGGGGTTGTTAGACGAGGTGCCTGTGGGCGACTGCTTGACTGTTGAAGACGTGATGAGCAAGGTGGAGGAGTACAGGCAGACTGAAAATGGTTTTGTAAAGGTTGCTGTACGATGGCGAGCTTGTATGAATCTTGCAGCGGCAGGGTTGAAGGCCCTCGAGGGTTGTCACGAAATTGCTTTGGATGCTTGCACAGAAGTGGAGCTACAGCTGCAGGCGGAATCTGAAAGCCTCCCGCACGGAGAAGCCTGGGTTGCAGGATTCAAGGGGCTGATTTACGCTTCCAAAGGGGACTGGGCGGCCGCCGAAAACTCCCTTTGGAGAGTTATCCAGGTGGAGCAGGCCTGTGTGGGCTCCCGCTTCTTCCACCGGTTCGTAGTCTGCCTGTTTGCCGAGAGTTTGGGGTACCTCATCATCCATGCCATGGATCCCAGGGTACCCACAGATTGCCCGGAATCGTCGGGGTTTTGCAGAAACAGCCACGCTTTCTATCCATTCCTTTTGCTTTGCAGCGGTGAATTTCATCCAGTCAGTGATAGTGATTTCTTGCTGGAATGTGCGAAATTAGGTCCTCAGTGGCCTGAAGCTAGATGCGCATGTGTTGATGCGTACTACAAGGCTGCCAAGGTTTTTGCGGAGTCGAAGAGTGCAACCAGATTACGTGAGAGTCTTTTGGCAGGGTACCTCATGCCTCATGCACTCAAAGTTCCCTTTCTGGAGATCTCGATGTGGGAAGCGCTAGGTGATTTGGAGTTCGTGCAGGCAGAATACCAATCGGCGCTAATTCACTTTACAGGAGCGCTTAGGGTTGCCTTGATGGAGGGCGAGGAAGACGATCCGGTGAAGGTCCGGGCTCTTTGTGAACGCATATTGAAGTCAGCTGCTTTGAGCTACCCTACACTGCCAAGACCTCCAAGAGACGCAGACTCCGTAGATGTTATGTGTTACGCCCTTTGCTTCATGACTAGGGTGCAACAAGCTGATTGGCCCAACGCCGAGGATTGGAAGAAAACGAGTTGGGAAGAGGTGAGACACCTGCTTGCTACCAAGCACCAGCAATCGGCACCAGCACCAATATATCCGTGGATAACCGAGGCTTTGGAGGGGCTTGTGGACATCTATGATCGTGCTGGTGCTTACAGCTCTGCTGCTGAAGTCTGCCTCCTGCACTCAAGATTGGTGGATCTCCAGTCTCAGATAGGTAAGCTGTCCTCTGTTGTAAATTACTGGTACAAGGCGGGGGATATGGGCAGAGCCCTTGAGGTCATGGAGGCAGCGGTATCAGCATCCCAGCGGCTAAATGAATCCGATTGGGAGCTTCGAGCCCACATCCAAATTAGCGCTGCCATGGTGTGGCAGAAAGACGGCCAGACGGACAGGGCAGTTGCTGCAAGGGAGGAGGCGTGGCGTCTCTTTTCGACCAGGACAAACTTGGACGAGTTCAACAATCCCGGGGAAACCATCATCAAGGGGATGGTGGCTCTCCTCGAGAATTACCGGGTGCGCAAGAGCTGGTCTTCAGCCTACGAGTTGGTGGGCTCCGTGGATGCCTACATGGACAAGCATCTGGAAGGGAGCCTGCTATGGGAGATGTGGAACACTTCGAAGGCATACCTAGCGCAAGAGGTTGGCGACCTCCAGCAGGCTAGAACAATTCTTAGAGACATGCAAGAGATACTAGGGAAGGATCCGGTACAAACAGGTCATGGCCCAACTCGCCGTGAGTTACAGTTGCTCCAGGCGACCGCTGAGCTCCACTTAAGGAATGGTCACTGGAAGCTGGCTGTGAGGACATCTGAGGGGGCACTGAAAGCCGTTCAAAAGGTTTCTATGAAGAGATTTGAGATGCGCATGCGCGTCAATTTGTGCTTTGCTCTCTGGTGTTTGGGACGGCACCAAAAGCTCGATGCAGAGCTGGAGACGGCATTGTCGCAGGAGGTCTCGGGTGTGGCTGATATAAATTTGGAGCTAACGAAGGTGCGCCTGCTGCAGGCCAAAGCCGCCTTGAGGCTCGGGGATACTGCCGCAGCATGGACCTATACCCAGATAGCAGAAACATTGGCAGCCAACGATGGTGTCCACCTGGTCCTGGTCAAATACCATCAAGCCAGTGTCCTGCAGGCGCAACAGCAATGGATGAGCGCTGCTAAACTGGCTAGGGAGGCTGCTGAACTTGCCGCTGCGCAACAACGGGAGACTTGTTATCAAGACCATGAACCCACAGCTTGGGTTCTGTTTTTCGATAACAGGATGAAGTCGGTCTACTGGCTTCTGCAGAATTTGTGGATATACCACCTCCGACGCCCTGAGCAAGGCTTGCTTTGGGCGGAAAGGGCCAATGTGCGCTCTCTCTTGCACCAGATCCATAGGAAAGGATCTGAGGAGGACCCGTTTTTCAACCCCGTGGAATTGGAGCACTGCGACACTTTGTTGGAGAGCATAATCTGGGCCACTGTGAAATCGCTAAGCCCCACGACTGCCATCATCCACTATGTCTACGACACATCGCAGGGCCAGTTGTACATGTATGTGACCAGATACTCAGCCAAATCTTCCAACGGGGTTTCCATCTTGTGCACTATCTGTGTGCTTAGCACCTGGTTTAAGAATGCAGGTGAGCCACCCACAACTCGTTTGGAGGAACTGATAAGCAAGGCTCGGACTGACATCCAGAATGAGGAAGACTCGAAGGGACCCATCAAAGCCCTGGTCACTCTGCACGCACTCCTGGTGCAGTTCATCGAGGCAGATCTGGAGGGGTGCGACACACTTGTCTTCGCACCAGGGCACGGGTGCTTGTCCCAGGTGCCCTTTGCTGCTTTGTATGACGAGAGGAGGGGCAAGTTCCTGGTCCAACTGCAAGCAACCAAGGGAGTGGCTGTCATCCCTTCCATCACAACTTTGTACAGATGCTTACGACGGCAGGAAAAGTTCCACGCCAGGATGGAATTCCCGGATCCCGTGGACGTTCCCTTCCTGGACTCAGTCACCTACCCTGCAGGATTCCTGCAAGAGCCGCGTCATCAACAGGGTAGCTGGCAGCTCAGCAAGGTGGCCTTCATAGCTGGCAACCCAGAACCCATGGGCCTGGGCCGGCCCCAGCTGGACTTCTCGCTGCTCGAAGCCATCACCGTGGCCTCTTACTTCAACGTCCAGCCTTGCGTGGGTAGGAACATGACCAAGAAAGCTGTGCTGGAAGGGCTGGCAAACAGTGGTGTGGTTCTGTTGGCAACCCATGGTATTGTCGATGCGGACCGGTACCCTTACGGCTGCCTGGTGATTCAGGGGCCAGATAAATGCAGCACAGGCAGCGAAACAGATGGCCATGGTGCTGCCAGGAGCCACAGAAGCTCTCGTATCTTCCAAGGGACTGATGCCAACTCTCGCTTGCGCAAGGTCGAAGAGGCTGGCCAGGTCCTCACTGCTTCAGAGATTGCGAACCTGGAAGGTGGTATTGCTGCTGGATTGGTGGTGCTGAGTACGTGCGAATCGGGGCTGGGTGAGGTCACCCGAAGTGAAGGGTTGGTGGGAATGGGTCGCGCTCTGCTGCAGGCCGGTGCGCCAACGGCAGTCCTTACCATGTGGGAGGTCCAAGATCAACAGCAAATGCTTCTGATTGCAGGTCGCATATACTTTCCGCTCCTCACATTCCTGCTGTTTTTTCATTTATTCCTAACTTCGTCGTCCCTTCATTTTTTCTCCTGCGTTTCAGTGACTTGTTTTTCAGTGACTTGTTGTTTACCTATTCCAGAACTATTTCATGTTTTATACATTGATTCCCGCACACGTGGTATGACCATCTGCGAGGCATTGCAAAGCATAATGGAAGGTCATATCCAGAGGGGTAGCCCTATCCATCTTTGGGCATCCTTGAATATTGTTGGTTCTCCACTTTTATATCTCCGGAGACCGGAATTTTCTTATTCTCATATTTCTTATTTTAAAACTTTATATGACCGTGGGTGTTAGTCACGTTGTACACAATCATATTGTATCGTATGCGATCGCTAGATTAAGACGCTATTACATACGAGGAGGTTATTACACGAGTGTCACATTAGGAAGTTACACGTCGACTTCAAAGAGGTTATAGTCATTGACAAAGAGTGAAACGCAATGTGGAAGGTAGCCTTGTGTCGAAACATGATGAAACACATTCTAATATAGTATTGTTTCGAAGTTACTAGGAACATGTATAGATTTTTGCCTATGTATGTATATTTTTCCTTCTTTCCTATGCAAGATAGTTGGTTATGTTATACCAAAAACACGCGCAAATGTCTTTCTAAAAGTTATTTTCAAATGAAACGAATCTTAGAGTGTAGTTGCTATCCCATCGGAGCAGTTCCAGCCGAAAGATAATGCCGCAATTTTCCAACGCCTTCAAGGCTCTCTAAGTTATGGATTTGCGCATGGTTATGCAGCACTTTAGAAAGTTCCACCCACATACTACAGCGCTCTTCCGGATCCACTTTGAAGTCCTTGCTTCTCGAAAGTCGTGTCTTGGACGTCTTTTATGGTGCATATTTCGAGGGAACCCCGCGGTTTCACGCATCCCTATCTTCCTCACCTCTTTCACCTCTGCCGACGCCAAGGCATCTGTGGAGGTGTCTGAGAGAAATAAATAATCCACACTTTCAAGCCCCATCACCACACCACAGTCACGAGGGCCTTGATTTCCTGCTCAAGATGGCACTCTCCTCGCAACCGCTGCGGCTCCACAGCAACCGGGCACATTGTGCGTAAAAGCCATGCGCGCATCTTCAGTTCACCACAATTTTGTATGCACAGATACATCGTGGGATTTGTTTTGTGGAATCTTTAGTTAAGGAATTTTGTATGCACAGATACATCGTGGGATTTGTTTTGTGGAATCTTTAGTTAAGGGTCTCAGGGTGGCTGGAGTAGCTCAGACGGTTAGTGCATGCTGGCTCATGATATGAGCCTGAGTTGTTTTCGCACTCTACCCTAACGCCAGAGGGAAACCCCGAACTCCGAGAGGCGAGCTCGACGGTTAGTGCATGCTGGCTCATGATATGAATGTCGGAGTTGAGTTTCCCCTGCTGGGCACCGAACGCTAGAGGGAAACTCAACTTCGAGGCCTAACCTGCTCAGTGGCAGCTGGTTCCCCGTTTCGGCCGGTGGATGATCACAAGACTAGGTGGAGTAGCTCAGTAGCTTAGGGGCATGCTGGCTAACGACCACATGGTTGGAGGTTCTCTTCGGGTTTTGAGCAGGGATCTATCAGGAAAAGAGCTTAGCCTTTATAGAGAGGGAACACAACACTCCCATACAATATGGGTTATATGCACTAGGCACATTAGATACTAGCACACAAGCACACAAGAACACTTGCACACACCACACATTACAAGTAGGTGGGCTTGGCCTTATGTAGTCCTAGCCTTGGATCCTACTGGTCACTTGACCTTGAATCGTGTTGGTTACTTGACCTTGCCCTTTACTTTTGGACTTTCTAGAAGATACTTTCTAGGAGATACTTTCTAGAAGATGCCTGACTTTTCAAGTATGTTATTTTTAGGGCACTCTTCATAACCTGCTTTTAGGGCACTCTTCATAACATATTTTGATATTTTGTAATAAATCACTTCTAACAGGATCCTGGTTTCTTCTCGAATCTTCATGCTACCCGGTATCGTAATCATGAATCAGCTTCATGGACATGCCGGTGGATGATCACATCCATGTCCTTCGTGTTTGTCCCGGGATGGAATGTGAACTCCGCGAGGCCTTACCACTGTAGTGGGAGAGAGGCGGAGTAGTAGTGTTGTGGGATCACGTTTTGGGGGCGGCGCACGTACGTACATGAGGTGCCGTCTCCGTCGTTTGTGAGAAACCCTTCTTCTCCCATTCATTTCGGATGCTTAAATAAATTAGATTTTTCTTAATTTTCTTTTTTACCATTTAGCTTCACCACTTCACCATACATGAGGTGCCGTCTCCGTCGTTTGTGAGAAACCCTTCTTCTCCCATTCATTTCGGATGCTTAAATAAATCAGATTTTTCTTAATTTTCTTTTTTACCATTTAGCTTCACCACTTCACCATAATATCAGTTCCACATGCATGCCTGCAATGTGACCGTCCACCTACTTCACTCATGAAAATGACCTAGCAATTTCTACGCCTCCATCCACTCTTTTTGGTCGGCTCTCATTCATTATTTCTCCCCCGGGTCACAGTGTGAAAATCCATGACTATAGTCATGAAAATTGAGGGTTTTGACTTGTCTCAATGCTCTGTGGTCGAATCCCCCATACATACATATGTCTCCGACAGATTCCCCTGTCAACCATCCTCCTCACACACATCTCCTCTGCCTCCTCATAGATGTGGGCATTGCTATGTACACAGGTCTACCAACAAAACACTTGCTCAAGATCTTGTCTCATCTACTCTCGCAGCTACCTTCTCGCAGCTACCTTCTCGGCTTCATCAACACCATGAAGTCCCACCTCTACGATTGCTCCAAATTTAACATGCACCGCAAGAGTAACCCAATCTCCACCACCCATAAACCTTGTCCTCACCACCGAAAGTGCATCATCACATTCCCCTCTGACTCCATACTCCTCTTACCGCATGTATCCCAAAGTCAAAGAGAGCACTTCACTTCACTTCTGCCTCCCCACACCTAATGCTCAATTCACTTCACTGTACAATACACTGCAAAACAGTGTGAAGTATTAGACATACATAACCTTTGCCTCCCCCCACCTAATGCTCAGTTCACTTGTACAATACACTGCAAACACTGTGAGGTAGTAGACATACATAACCTCAACCATACTTCTGAAACTTGCAACATCAAAGCTCTGCGAGCCAAATCTATCCCCTATCTCCAAGCTACAGAACTAACGGCATCCAGTGGATCGAATGGGAATGCGAAAACCAACAGAAGGGATCCCCATCCAATGCACATCATCAAAGGAGCAATCCACCGGAGAGCCCTCGGACGACAGCTGCCGTGTACCAGGTGCAGGCAAGCCCCAGGTCGGGGTGCCGTCTTCATACGCGTTGTGGGTGAGACGCTGCAGCCCCGTTCCGTCCACGCCAATCACAAAGATCTCGCCGTAGGGTTGGAACTGGTGCGGCATGGAAACAGGCTCCGCGGAGTTCCCCGCCAGATTGGACGTGAACACTAAGTGCCTCGAGTCGGGGCTGAAGCAGGGATGGTTCATCCGACCGTCCACCTCCGGCAGTAGCCGACGCAGCCCGCTCCCGTCCGGTCGCACCAGCCAGATGGCGAACGACCCCGACCCCGGCGCATGCCGGTCGGACGAGAAGGCGATCCACTCCCCGGACGGCGACCAGCAGGGCATGGTGTCCGTCCAGGCGCCGTCTGTCAGACGCCGCAACCCGCTCGCCTCCCCCTCCGAGTCCATGATGTAGAGGTTCTTGTGCCCCGACCTGCCCGACCGGAACACCACCTCGCGCCCGTCCGGCGACGCGGCCGGGAACGCGTTGTTCCCGGTCCCCTCCGCCGTCAGCACGCTGTAAGAGGCGGTCGCCGCCTGCTGGTCGCCGCCCTCCCTGAACGCCTTCTCGTCGAAGGAGACGGCGATCACCTGCACCGGAGCCGGAGCTGACGCGAAGATAGCCCCCAACGTGGTGTACACCCGGCCTGCCCGCTGCCGATCCCAGCTCGTCCCGAACACCAGCCCGGAGAAAACCTTCTTCCGTCCCGTCCCGTTCCGGTGCATCACGAACAGGCCGCTGGAAGCTGAGAGGTCCGGGATGTAGGCGATGAGGGACCCGTCGGGGGAGATGGCGGGGAAGTCGCCGTCGGCGCGCAGCAAATCCAGCCCGGGGAGAGTGGTTTCAATCCGCTCCAGCCGCGGGATGGCGTTCAAGTCCGAACCCTGGCCCCTGCACTTGTGGTAGCCGATGAAGGAAGCAGAGATGAAGGGACTGTAGTGGTGCGCATCGGGCTGGATCACCTCTGTTACCTTGGAGAAGGAGGAGGTCTCGAGGTCGAAGATCTCGATGTGCCGGAAGCTGGAATCCCCGGGCCGACGCGTGGCCACGGCCAGCCAGTTCCCCGAGGAGGCAGCAGGAGTGAAGGCATGGACTCCGGGAGGAGTGACTCTCTCAGGTTGGAGGTTGAGATCGCCTTCCCAGGTTGCCAGATCTGGAGGAAGAGTGATCTTGAAGATGCTCCACCAGCCGTCGCCTGCGAGCCGGTGGAAGAAGACGGTGGATTCGTCCTTCCAAGTTGGCCAGCCTCCGTTTGCGACAGCTATCCTTCGCCGGGATCCGTCACTTGCCTTGAAGATGTAGAGATCCAAGTCCATCACGCTGGTCTCCAGGCCCTGGCACTCCTTACCCTGGTTGGAGGCCACCATGATCCATTCTCCGGAAGGGGAGATGGCGGGGCTGTAGTCGCTCACTCCCCGCGGGGTGAGCCGCTGAGTGAGTCCAGTCTCCAGGCTGACGGAGTAAACCGCCGTCCATGACTGCAGCAATTTCTCCGCAGGCTCTCTCGTGGAGGCAAAGTAGACAGTGTTGTTGGCCAAGAGCGGGCGGTCCGCCATGCTGATCCTCTCTTGGCCCACAGTGGAGCATCCCTGCAGGCTGGAGCTTTGCTTAGATCCTATGAGAGAGCTCAGTGGCAGGATCACCTCTCTTCTTTCACCAGCTTCTTCACCTTCCTCCACCACTTCCTTGATCTTCAGGTCCTGCAGTTTCTGCTCCACCGGCTCAATGGCATGCCCTTGAGAGAGGCGGACAAAGCACTCAACGTTGCCGAGCCTCTCCGAGATGAAGAGCAGCACATCCACTGTCGGCCATCCAGCCACCACATCGGCCAAGGGTCCCGACCACCCGAGAGCGGTAACGTTGAGCCCCTCCAGCAACTGAGCATTGTAATTCACCGACACGCCATCTGTGAGCCGAATTTCCCAGATTGCGGACCCCGACAGAGGATGAGGAGTAACGAAGACATCGAATGCGTACTGAACTCGGCCCACGATGCTGAAGGCTATGGTGCCTTCAATCTCACTGTCCTGCAGAACACTGAAGGCAGTTGGGAGCATCGCTAGTGCAACAAAAATGGAAGCAGCCAGGCGATTCGACATCAACGACATGCAAAGAATTATGCCTGCCAGCGACAACATGAATTTCAGAACCTCTCCTTGATGAGCAAAATCAGAAGACCACCAACAGACATAGTCACCTTCTCGCACTAGCGTGCACAACAACCATATCCGGAGCGTGGCACCTGCTACAGGTTTGAGTTCTTAGCCGTACGATGATCCAACAGGCACATGCCTAGCCGTGCGATCATCCATGGTGTCCAGAGATGTTGTCCGTCTGCCAACTCACCATTGCCTCCGCGGGGGGCGTTGCCGCGCGCGAAGCTTCCTTTCTTTGGAAAGAAAAGACAGCTCCAATTGTATGTACTTCACTTAACCCCTTGACGCAAAGCGATTCTTTGTAGCGATTGCTGGCCAAATTTTTAGACAAATAGATAGACATTCAGAATGACCAGAAGCACAAAACTGCACACTCACATCGGAGAGAATATTCTGTCCAATTGTTAAATTCCCAAAACAGAAGCCTCTAAAGGCTCAATTTCAGCTCCCCGGTCCTTGTGGGACTAAGGCTTCTATACACTTAAGTCTCAGTGTGACGACACAAACGCTTTGTGACACAACAAGCAAAGACTCGAAGGAACCACCTCACCCTGCTTGCTTGGTTGGCTTCCTGTGACGGGGAAGGACTCTTCGATGTCCAGAGGACACATCGGGTTCTAAGGTCTAAGCGGCAGAGTCCTGGACAGCAGCAGCCTTTCGTGCCAACACACTATCAACCACCTTAGCCATCTTGTCCCATACAATGGGCTTGCTGAGGTAGCCACTGAGACCTGTCTCCTCCATAGGGCCGCTCTCCGGGGCCAGAGCATCGGCAGAGAGGGCATATATAGGTATAAGGCATGTGGGAGGTTGCAGAGCCCTGATGGCTCTTGTGGCACTCAGGCCGTCCAGAACAGGCATTTGCAGATCCATGAGCACCAAGTCATAGGTTTTCTTCTGCACAGCTTCCACAGCCAGCTTCCCATTGCCGACTAGTTCCACCTCATGCCCGTAGTGGCGCAGAATTTTCCTGATCAGAAGTTGGTTCACTTTGTTGTCCTCGGCAACCAACACATTGATTGAAGTGCAGCTGCTGTCGGATGGCTGAGTGCCAGCGGAAGCTCCCAAAGGGGGCTTGGGTGTGGGTTTCGGTGCAGGGGTATCTGGGATGGCGGCTAACTTCTCTAGCTCCTCCCCTGGACGCAGGGGAATAATAAAAGTGACTGTTGTACCACGGTGTTGTTCACTCTCCACTCTGATTGCACCCCCCATCAGCATGAGTAAGCCATAGCATATTTGCAGCCCGAGTCCTGGGCCTGCAGAATCCCGTCGCAGACTGGCTGCAGGACTCCCGGCAAACAATGTCTGCAGCTGCTCTGCTGAGATACCCACTCCAGTATCTGCAACCTTCACCTCCAGCCAGTGGTGTTTCTTCTCCCGTGATCCCGTTGCCCCAAGGTCCTGTAGGTTAGATGCTGATTCTGTCCGACACATACTGCCGGACCTGCGAAAACTCTTTCGCATAATTGCACCACCTTTTGCTGCCAATTTTGAACTAGAGGCCAGTGCAGCTGCGGGGGTGAGAAGCTCACTCAAGTTCCAGGAGACAGTTACGAGCCCCTTTGGAGTAAATTTGACAGCGTTGTTCACCAAGTTCATGAGAATCTGTCGGAGACGAACAGGGTCCCCTTGTACCATATTCCGAAAAGTTGCTGGTCCCTGCAACCTCAGCTCGACCGTACCATCACCAAGCTTCTCCTTTTGCAGAGCCATTACCTGCTCCAACAGTTCACCGAGAGAGAAGTCGATCTCCTCCAGGCAGAGTCTGCCAGCTTCTATCTTGCAAAAATCCAGAATGTTATTCAGGACTTGCATCAAACCATCAGCGGAGTCCTGCATGATCTTGACAAGCTCCCGCTGGTGGGAGTCCACCTTGGTTAGACTGAGCAGGTCCAGCATCCCCAGCACACCAGTCATTGGGGTCCGAAGCTCGTGACTCATCATAGCTAGGAATTGGGACTTGGCTTTGTTTGCAGACAATATAGCTTCCCGTGCATCACGCTCGGCTGTGACATCCTCAAAATACCACTGGCGGCCATGAGCAGAATGACTGCTCACAGGATACGAGCCCACCAGCAGCACTCTTCTAGGATTTGTCAGCGTCCACTCCTCCTTGATGTGCAACCCATCGTTCTTGCCAGCAATTGCATTTATGATTCTTTGAGGATCTGTACGAGTGCCACTATTCTCAGCCAGTTTCTTCATGGCTTCTGCAACCTCTAGAGGTTGAACTTCACCATGGGACTGAAGTCCCAGCAGGTCGGCAGCTGCTGGGTTCACCAGGACCTGGACAGTCTCGTCGTCCACAAAAACCACAGCCTGTGGCATCATCTTGAGGATCGCGTCAAATCTCCTACCCAGATTCTCGTACCTTCTTGCGTTTATCCTATTTGACAACAAGTTCGGTAGAGACACCAGCGAATCACGGAAAATAGCTTCCACCGTCGGTGGAATTCTCTGGGCATCCCGCCACAAAGCATAGAAGATCCCCAAGAACCCATCCAGATAGAACCGACTGGCAAGGACTGCCTGAGGCCTCCCTCCAAGGCTCCTCTCAAACTGTGCTGGCACGTCCAACTCATCAGTAACAAACATGAGGTTTCCAGTGGTGCTCGTCAAGAAGCTGTTGGTCGAAATCTCAAAAACATCTGGAACCTCAAACCCTCGAGGTACATGCAGCAGATGTTCCAAAAGAGGCTCGCTGCTCTGCATGACTCCTACTCCGACGACATCTGCCTTGGATGCTGTTGCCACAATCTGCAGAACTGAATATGGCAGGTGAACAGAGACTGCTCCAGGGGACTGGGGGGGAGAGTCCCAGTGCAACTCTGCCCTCACTGCCCTGCTGCTACTTTGTTCATCCTGTTGCAAGTCTTCCGGAGCTCCAGCTGCCACAGCATTAAAGAACAGGTCCGCCCCAAACTCTTCATCCCCGCTACAAGAGCTCTCGGAGGAAAAATCCTCCCCCCAAGCAAACCAGGGTTGGGTGGCTCCCCATGGAACTGTGATCCCGGCCCCTTCCTCAAAGTCACCTGCCAGTAACCCCTGTCCATACGCAAGGAGTGACATTCTTCTGAGCTATGCTCAAGCCCACGAGCTTCACCACTCAAACTCCCTCCTCTACAGCGAACCCTTCTTTGCAGCGAGTTGGGTGCCAGACAAAGCAGGAGAACTTCCCACCCACTAACATGAAGGTGACAAGTGTTTGCAACTCTCTCTGCACTGCGCATGCTGCTCCAATGTGATTCCCGACGTGAGTCCGCAAACTCAGGTTTCCCACTCTCCACCCATCCCATCCAAGGGCACTGAAGTTTGCCCACAGAAACGACCAACCTCCCACGGAACCACACTGAATGACTCTGGTCTACTGAACAACAAACCTTCAACTTTCAGCGCCCGTGGCCTAATTGAAGAGCTGGGTCCTTGATGAGCCGAATAGTCACGGTGACAAAAGGTCATCTGGTGACCTCGCGTCAGACTCTGACGCAATGTTCCTCCAGAAATACAGAGACCGAATTTACTAGCACCTGCAACGACTCGGGAGAGGCAGTCCTGCGAGCTCATCAATGCTTTCAAGATTTCCAACAACTTAGCCACTGTAGGAGGCCACAGAGAAGGCGAGCACAAACGTAACCTATAATTTTATCCGTCGGAAGTGGAAATCCTTCGACAATCTATCCAGTGAGACCTTTCCAGACGCAGCAAGGGAGACTCAGTCACATCTAAAAATAGTTATCGACTCACCGAGCAGGACTCTCCATCCTACAACCGGCAACAGATCCACGCCAGCGTCCTCTCTGCTGACAGGCGACCCGATTCAGGGTACTGTACTCAGGCCGCTGCTCCTCGAAACAAGTGGCAATATTCCTCGCACGGACCAGGTGTGGGGTAACGATGGTTTCATTGGCGATGGACGGCAGGAAATTGTGGCTCGGTATGTAGTCCGCGTTGCCCTAAAACGCATGCCAAAGCTTGCGAAGCCGAAGTCACACTCTCGCAGGTGCCTGCGAGCCGCCACGGCCAGAGTCCAGAATCTAAACAGCAAAATATCAGGCCTTGCTCCTCAGACAAGGATCCTGGTTCAGCAAGAAAGAGAGAAGCAGAAGGAGCTAAGCGGCTGCAAGCAGTGGTTCGGCTTCCGAAACTAACTCCTGAGCTGCCTTGAGCTCTTCCGTTTCCGCGTTGGCTTCATCTTTCAGAGCTTCAGTCTGCAGATCAGGCAACGAGCACGCACCTTCAGCGATTTTTATTCTGCGTGGCAAAAGCAAGATCCGGTCCCAATCCGTTTGCTGACTTACAATAGCAGATTGAATGTTGTTCAAAGCCATTTCCAGCCTTTTCTTGACGTCTGGAATCATCATCTTCGACTCCGACAGTACGTTCTCCTGCAAAACAAAGGCTTTCTGTCATCATAACTGCTCCTCACCCGTTGTGAACTTCCGGCAACTGGACAGGCTCCGGTGTGGCAGACCACGGCCATGGCGCAAGCAAAGGTACCCTACCTGTTGTTTGATATCGTGAGCATCGGCATTGGCTTCTCGCATAGCGTCCATCTTCGCCGTCTCCCGCTCCACCTCCTTCTCATAAGAGTAGAACTCCTTCACTATCCGACGGCCAACGCCAGTCTTGATCTTGAGGTTCTTCAGCGTAGCCATGGCTTGTCCTGTCTTCCTAGTCAGTTCACATCCACACACTAATCAGTTCAACCGCCAAACCGGAAGGCACTTCCTACAAGAGCGTCGTCTTGACTGCAATGGTATGTCAGGAGGATCGTAACCTACCGCTTTCCTTCCTTCCGCGATGTTTGGCAATTCGCAGACGACGCGCACACGGCGCAGAGAAGGGACAGGGGTCAGGCAATGCAGCGAATCCCTCGCGCGGGAAGGCTTCTGTATTTATTTTCGAAAGACGACTCGAAGTCTCGTTCACAAGTACATAGGCATTCTCACATTCATCTGAGCCTACCTATGTACTTCACTTCCCCGTCTAGTAACGGTATTCATAACCGTATTCGTAATCGTAATAATCGTATTGCGACCCTTTGCGCTCCTCGCTCTCCCTAATCATGTCTCTCAGGGACTGGATGTCCATGTACTGAAACCTCCTCTTGTAAATCAAATGACGAAATAACAAACCACCTTCGCCCATGAGGAAGCCCCTTCCATCGATGAACCTGCAGAAAACGGTAGAATGGAAGAAGTTATTGATATAGTGCGGGCAAGTAAGAAAGGACAGGGTACGAAGGGTTCCTCTAGCGAAGCATGTGCCTGCAGGAGACAGACCTAAGACCAGATAGGTTTGCTGAGAAGTTATCCTGGAGAAGATCTCGTATCCAAGTGTTTCCACCATCCAGCGTTCTTAAGAGGAGACCGCCAGACCCAACAGCCCACGCCTCGTACTGCATAGGTCACAACAGGGACAATTAGTGATGCTGGGCACGAGGTGGAATTGGAGGTAAACGGAGAGGAACCTGACCAACCTGAGTTCGGAAACCAATGTCCCTGATCCCGAGTCCCTTGATAGAAAAGCTGGACTCCCGGAAGGAATCAAGCTCCTGACCAAAACATGCAAATGGGTCATGTCTGTTGTACTACTTGCGACTACTCTACATCTAGGTGAATAGAAACCCGCATACCTCAGGACCATTGGTCAGATAAAGACCACCATCCTGGTTCACAAGCCAAAGACTACCGTCTGTCCGCCAGCCCACGTTGTAAATGCTGGATGAGCGCCAATCTCCGTGTGTTTGCCACCGTGCCTGGACAGTCGTGCCACATCACAATGGAAACATCAGGACCCAAGCCGAAAAAGAGAGTGCTCATGCTTCAAGCTTTGTGAGGACCAAGGTCGGGGCTTTCACCACTTCTGGAGTCCATATCAAGAAGGAGTTGCCTTGAGAACTGACTGCAACGTATTCCCCATAAAATGATCTCTCGGCTTTCGAGAGCTCAACGTTGCTGGGCAACTTAGAATTGCCTGACGCACCCTGCAAAGCTATGGACTTCCAGCTGATGCCACCATCCGATGTAACATAGACAGCACCTTCATCTGTCACAATTTCCGCACGGTCTTGTCCAAAGGCCTTGATAGTCAGCTGCCACGTAACCCCAAGGTGAGAAGAACCCAGGAAATCCCTTGGATCCAAGCCTCAGACACCAGCAAGGAAAAGCTTTCCTCTGCATACAGCACTTGCTTTGGAGGCTCACAGGAGTTTTGGAGAGCTTGAAGCCGAGAGGCACGCGTCTCCAGTTACTCCCACCATCGTTCGTGTGCAGCACAATAGCAGGGCTTCCGATGATCCAGCCTTGACGGTCAGAGAAGCTGATTTTGGTGAAGGAGTGCTGGGCGGAGGCTGCTTCGACCCCGTCCGGAACAGAGCACCGACTCCAAGACCTGCCTCCGTCCGTGGTCTCCAGCAGAGTCTGTTTTGTCCCAACAAGGAAGCCTCAAATGGTTGAGGTCAACAGACATCGCAGAGGGTCTCAGACACAAGACGAACCCAAAATTCTTAACGCACTCCATTGTTTGCTAAAATCAGCGGGCAGCAAGCCAAGCAAGCAAGAGCTCAGGTATATGCTTACCATGGTCCCAATCCCCTTGCACGAACGCCACGTCCAGTAGCTCCACCCCGGGGTCCACAGGGAGCACCACCTGCTCCCACTCCGAGAAGACCTTGCTGGTTTCCGCCCTCTCCGCCCCCGCCGCCGTCTGCAGCTGCAGAGCTCCGAATGCGAGGGCCAGCTGGGGCCCCGCCAGCAGCAGCTGCCGCCGGCTCACCTGCATCTTCTTCTCCTCCTCATGGGCGATGGCAGCCCGGATGCAGGCCCGGCTGCGCGGCACGCGCTGCCGCCGCAGCAGCAGCAAGCCCTGTGAACAACCCTTGGAAGAAGACGCAATGGCCGCAGCCTTGGGCAGCACGGACACAGCCTGCTGCAGCTCGACGGCAGCCATCACCAAAAGCTTGGAGTCACCTGTGTCAGTTTACGTGACAGAATGGGAAAAAAGCAATTGGGCAAGTTGGTGGTATTACTTGTGCCTATCCGAAGGGGGGATGCGACAATATGATATGATTCTGCAGACTCGGATCGTGGAAGTTCCGGAAACATGATTTTATACTTACCAGACAGCTCAGGGTGCAAGCCAGCAGATCTCGTGTGACAGACGAGGAACAAAGTCTAGACGAGAGAGAAGAATATGTGATCCGAGGCAGAAGAAAGGACACTGCAATGGGAAAGATGAAGATGCGAGAGAAAGAGGAAGCTTGATTTCAGAAATGTACAAGAAACGTCCACAAAAGCCCATATTTTTTTGGCGTTCACCAGATGTCCAAAACGAGAAGGGCAAGGCAAAAAATCTACAGCACCTCAGAACTGACATGAAGTACCTAGCCTCTGCATACGGCCCACATTGTCACCCTTTCTTTTGTCGAAGGCATCCTGCAGGAGGACCTGGAAGTAGTCCATGAAGAGGGACCACTCCCGGTCAGACAGCTCCGAGATGACAAGTGGGGCAGCACATAATCCTGGAGTCATGTTGATCTTCTCAGTGACTTCGGATGAGGAAACGCCCCTCAAGCCAATGGCCCTCTTCAGCTCAAAGTTGTGGTGCTTGCGGGGGTTGTTGTTGAGGCTGGCACTGCGAGAAGTCTTGCATCTCGCCATGGCGGCCATGGCACTGCTGGTGCAGGATGCGGGACCTGCAAAGTCATACCTCATGCCACCTGCCAGATCGTCACCTTCCAAGGGGTGCATCTCCTGCAGCATCAATAAGGTGTTGAATCCCATCCGGCCAGACCCCACAGGAGACGGGGACAGCGGGGAGAAGCACACAGGAGGAATGTGAAGCCCGGGAGAGCGGAACAGCTGCCCATCTATTGGGACATCGTCCTCCTCCTCCATATCAAACTGCGTCTGGTCCGTGACCGACTCGGCGTCCGGAGTGGATGGGCAGTCCCCATCCCCTTCGGAATTTTCAGCCTTCAAGAACAAATCAACCTCGATCTTGGCCAGCGTGCAGACAGTCTCCAACTCACTCGCCTCCTCGTCCACCCCGCACAGCTCCCTGCTCATCATCCCTCCGATATCCGCTAGACACAGCCCTGCTGCAGCAGCCATCTGCAAGAAGGTGGTGCACAGAACCAGCATCCTCAAACAAGCCTCCCGCAGCATGGGAAGCTCTCTCCGCAGCATCTCCGCATCCTTGTTGGCATCCAGCTTGCTAATATACTCCAGCTCCTCCTCAGAAAAGGGGAAGGAAGCCTGGGGCCAATGCAACCACTCGAAATACGGATCCTCCAAATTCTCAGGCAGACACATGCCATGATCAATCGGAATCAGCTCCACAGCATCATCAACCCGAAGCCCGGATCTCCCCCAGTTCCCCATATCCCTCCTCACCAGAATATTGCCAGAATGGCGATCAGTATTGAAAATCCTGACATCCAGTATCCCAATCCGGTGCACCGCCGAGACAGGAAACCGAGAACTCCCGTGGTCACTGGCATCAAAATCATGCTGCACAAACTGCTGAAAGGACCCGATCTTGGCCACCGCAACCTTCTTCCTATTGGGACTCTCGTTCACCCCGTTGTCGCTATTCACATTGAAAATCCGATGCGTCGCCTTCACCAGCGCCGTGGCCGGGACGTTGGCGAAGTGCTGGTGATCCAGCAAATACGCAGCCACCTCCCGCACCCCGGTCTCCCCGACGCGGATGGATCTCTTCAGCCCGGGCTGCCCCAGCGTCTTCCCGACAAATCCCTTGGGGTTGTTGGGAGCGAAAGGCTCCTCGTCAGTCGGCTTCACGATCGCGATGCTCTCCCCTCGCCGGTTCCGGAAGTAGTAAGCCCCTCCCAAGCCTCCCGCCGCGGGCACGGGCTCCACGCCGTTCTCGATGGCCTTGGCCGACTCCCGCAGCAGCCTCTTGATCTTGCTGCAGGCGCTGAGCCCGGCGCAGATCTCGAACGGCCGGCTCCCTTCCCGCGCCCTTCCCAGATCCAGCGACGGCGAGAGGCAGGGAGTGGACGAGCTCCGGTGCAGCCCCCGCGTGAGCAGCAGCGGCGCATTGTGCCGCACCTCGCTCAGATCCTTGTCCAGCACCACATCCCCCGACACCAGCGCGCTCTGATCCGTCGGCACGCACAGCGCCGCCTGCACCTTCTTCTTCACCGACTGCACCTTGTCAGCTCGGTCCAGCTCGATCCCTAACACGTTCCCCGTGTCCGTCTGTACAAAGATCCGCCTCCTCCCGATGGCCCGGCTGTAGTGCGGCCTGAACCCTCCCCCCCCGTCCGCTCCTCCATGCACTCCATCCGGCACTGCCACCGGCGCCTGCACCTGCACCGGGCTCTGCACATTCGAAGGCATGCCGTCCTCCCTTCCTCCTCCTCCTCCTCCTCCTCTCCTTCCTCTCCAACCTAACCCCTTCCACTTCCGCTCCTTCCTCTCCCTCTCCCGTCCTCTTCCACCTCCCTCCTCCCTTCCCCAGGCCCCGGACTCGAGATCGCAGCCGCAGCCGCACCCGCGTCCTGCTCCTCCAGGGGCCCTGGCTGGCCCTGCGGCCAGACGCCAACCCACAATCACATCTCCCCGCGCTCTCCGTCAGGGCAGCCATGCCGATCTTGCTGCCGGCCCTAGCCCGATCTTGCGCCACACCGCCGCCCGCCCGCCCGCCGCTCCCAGATCAAGCTTCTTCCCGGCAATGCCAGCCTCCACGATCCGATCCCTTCCCCTCCCCTCCCTTCCCGCCTCCTCCGCCCCTTCTCCTCCTCTTTGTCCGCCTTCTCCGCCACTCCGCTCCCGCTCCTTGCCCCCGCTGCACGCAATGTGGGAAAGCCTAGCAGAGCGCTCGGCGCGGCACCGAGTCCAGCTTCATCTGGCGGCCATAGCCGCGATCGGAAGGCAGCCGGGCCGGGCAGCGCCGAGCAGAGGCGAGGGCGAGGGCAGACGAGGGCGAGCCAGACGAGCCGAGCCGAGCCGAGACGAGACGAGCCGAGTCGAGACGAGACGAGACGAGCGAGGCGCGCTCTCTAGAACCTGGCGGGGGCAGCCCTAGCGCTCTCACAACCCGGCTCTCTCGTCCTAATGCCAGCAACACTTGTTGCTCCCTCTTCCGCACCACCAGCCTCATGCCAATGCCATTTTCGTGGATGCCAATGCCCGATTGCGATGCACTAGCATGTCATGTCCCGGAATCGAGATCCATCTCTCTACAGTTTATGTGTTTATGTAGGGTAATAGGCTTCCTACATGCAGTAATGTATGGCATAGTAGGATACCCCGTTTGCCGCGTTAACGTAACCTGCACTCCCGGTCACTCTTCCACTTCTTCCCTCTCCCATCGTCGCAATTTCCAGCGTTCTTCTCCTGGTTCTAGTTTCTCCGTCGATCGTACCTGGTGGCTTCTTGCTGGAATTCTTCCTTCGTTCGTTGATCTACGTAGAATAAGAAGAAGAAAAAGTCTGTTAAAATTGTCCGATGAATGAAAGCTCTACAAGAAAACATAAAAGCACAAAGAAAAAGATAGAGGGAGAATTTTGGGAAAAAAGAGCTTCAAGAGAACTTCATGTTCCACCGGTTAACATGCGACTACGTGTATTGGAGTGGGACTATAGCTTACTGGAGGGAGGAGAGATGGGGTCAGCCCATCCACCAAAAGGACATCACAAGAGAACCCAAGGGTCATATATGAATCAATCATGTTTATTTTTTTGATAAGGGAGCAGGTGCTTGGCTACTGGCCCGCCCATGCATACGGGGATTTCACATCGCACCAACCACCTTCACTACTGCAATGCGATTCCGTCTCGGCCTACTCCAGCCTGTGGCTTCTTCGCCTCACTTGTGAGTGCGGCTCGCCTTGACGCCTCGGTGTCCACCTTGCTCGTTGTCCCCACGGGTCATCGCATTGCCACTCACGGCGCCATCCGTGACGTCATGTTTGCCATTGCTCGCGAAAGTGGCTATATGGCTGGAGGGAGGAGTATACTCTTCTTACAGTCGCTCAATCGTATGACCTATACCTTGTCGTGGCGACCAAGTTGTGGTGGCGGATGTAGTGGTTACTGACCCTGCACATGACGCCACCTCCGTCAGTCATCACCAACTGCTCAGCTGCCGCCGCCTGCAGTGCTCTCAAGGTCCGCAGTATAGCGGGGATGCAAGCGGGCCACCTCTTTATCCCGCTTGCTCTAGAAACGTATGGGGCCATGGCTGAGGACTTTGACAAATTCGTCAAGTCTTGTGCCAAAGCTTACCATGCTATGAGCATAGTGTGTCGCCCTCTCGTACTTCACGGCATACTTCCGGCAGTGGTTTCTATTGCTCTTCAACGGGCGCTCTCAACGGCGATTCTCCATAAGGCGGCGACGGTGGGTGATGCCTTTTCCTCTTCCTCCGTGGTTTGCAGGCCGTTTATTCTACCTGCATATGACATTGTGGGTGCAGTTGGTCACTTCATGTAGGGAGCTCAGTTGCTCCTCTTCACTCCGACCCCCGGGTCCCCATTTGTTGTCCCCTCCTAGATGGTCTCTTTCCATCGTTCTTTCACCTCAATAAATCATCCTTTTTTAATAAAGGTGTAAAGAAGACTATATTATAAAAAAAGGGGGAAAAAACCCATCCATCCCGAAAACAAAGGGAGAAAAACCCAACGAAGGGCACCATGCCAGGGGGACTAGCCCCCCACGATCATACATTTCAAAACTACCAATTGCCCGAAGAACTTCGTGGTCAGGGATGTGAAAAGGTCTACTTACCACCGGTGTGGAAGAAGCTGCATCTCTAGTGCTCGTTGTCGTTCTGTACACTGCGTTGACCAACGCCCTTTGCAGAGCGATGGAAACCCTTTGCTGGAAGAAAGCAACAATGCAAGAAAGAAGGAGTCCAACCCCATTCTTGCGGCTATGATAAGCCTTGGCGCAGGCCTTGACGAACCTAGAGAAATCCTTGCCCATGGCTCCATGAGTCTCGATGGCAAAGGGGACGACCGTGGTTGCGACATAACTCAATAAGCAGTGGCATCAACATCGACACATTCTTAATCACCTCTAGAATCAATCTCAAAGAGCTATTCAGAAGGATCCATCTCCATTCGGTTAGATATTTTGGATCAGACACAGTACGTTGCTTAGGCTGGCCCTCAAAGTAGAGCATACCTACTTTGTGCTAGGGACACGCATGTCCACATGCTTGAAATTGAAATGCATTTTGTGCTCTCGAAAGTGGAGAATGGGCGGCAAGATGTGGTTAGGCCCCAAACGTTCCTGCCTCCTCAAGGCTATGTAGGAATTTTTATATAGTGTCACTGGATGCACTAACTTCCGTGATAGGTATCGAGGGCATTTGCTGGCCCAATAATCATCCACCAGAAAATGGAGCATAGGTTGTCTGCGGAAATCTTGTTGTTGGATGGCTAGTAATAAGCTCACCTTCAAGTGATTCTTTGTCTCGTTCCTACAGAAAACACATTCCGGTCTTGTCACAGGGTTAGGACCATACATAAAAGCATGAGCTACATTTCGCAAATGTTGTGCATTAATTGGGCAAGGATTGAACAACACGCTGGATTAAGAGAAATATGTAAGGCTTTGGTTCTTTGAAACATTCTTTTTTTTTCATTTTTGAATTCTTTTTTTCTATCCCTGAATTCTTTTCATGCAGGTGTGAATTATTTCAGTCTATCCTTGAATAATATGCCTCCCAATATATCTAAGGGAAGAAACAACCGTTGAAATAAAAAAACAAGAGCCTTATAACACAAGTAGTTATAGCATATAAGTTATACTACATGATGCACAAGATAGGGATAGGACACACGAAGAGTATAAACTTAGATGCCTTTCTGCAAGATGCCTAATCAATTATGTAAGAGAGAGCTATGTCATTTAGGAGATTAACATAAATACCCTTTGGATCATGAACTGAATTTAAAAGGTAATTTATCACAACTAGCTATTAGTAGACTTTAAAAACAATTCTTATTCTACTCTCCAAAATACATAGAAACAAATTATCACACTCTCCTAAGAAATTGTTGTCCAACTTTGCTTGACTCTAACCAGATTTCTTGAAAATCAATCCACTCTCACTGTTTGGATCCTATAACGCACACTACATATGTAGTCTGATACATCATCGCTATATTTATTGCTCCTCGGCTGGTCGACAAAATCCAATAACTTGTATCCTGGAGACGTGTGAATCACTCCATCTCCTGCTTTATGGGTATGGAGTCATCAAAATTACTCCTAGCCAGACATTCCCTCGTAGGGCCTGCGTTTCTTGCAAGGCTACCACAACATTGCACGAGAAACCTGATACAAATTGTAACCACGTCCAAGACCATTTATGTCTTCAAAGATACTTTCTTGGCAACCAGTCCTCTCGTTCCAGCTTCTTGTGCTTCTTTTCCAAGCATCAAGTCAATCAAAACTAGCCATCTCCAGCCCTCATTCATGTCTCTATAAAGCACTTTCTAGCTGGTTTTTTCTTGGAAACCAGCCTACTTTCCATGTATGCCTCCTACGATGCTGTACAGCATATAATCTCATGTATCATATCTTCACATTTATATTGATTGTTCCCAGGATAGTGTTGGTCAACAAAATCCCACAACCTATATGCTGGAGGCGGGTGAAGCACTCCATCTCCTGCCTCATGGGTCAAGATTTGGCACCTGTAACAAGCTCGACAAATTATGCCATTTGGTGGTTTTGAAACCTGAAGAATTATGATATTATAGGGTCACCTCGCCATTGAATCGGCAGTAGTTCTTAAAATTAGCAAACAAATCGTCAACTGTCCTACATTACATACAAGGCACATAGTTCCAATCGTCCAGTACCCTGAGGCCCACAGGTCACCTAGGTTCGAGAGATGGAACCATAAATCATAACTAAAAAAAATTTGATCTGAACAAGATCAGCTTATTCGTGCACCCGATTATGTAGGCCAATTGTTGAGTTGACTCTGCGGTAGCTAACGAGTTTACGTCCATCCTGGGTTGTCGACTATTTCCTTCTCCACTACCCTTGTAATTGTTACCCGGATTTCAAGCAGCCCAGTCTTTTCTTTCTGAAGTTATGTTGTGACAAACCCAAGAAAGCTTGGAGTAAAGTTAATGGGAGCTTAAACTTGAGAAAAAAGTTTCCTTTTGAGGCCCTCCTTTGCTCGTTAATGGCTCTGCCCTCCAATGTGTGCTTTTTAATTTTGATCATAAATCATAATTTTCTGTTGGTCGAGAAGCAGAAATGGGAACCGCTTTTCTTTTGATTATACTTCTTATAATGACCTACTTGATATTTTGCTTACCTCTCCTTAAACTCAGGCTGGAACACTGAACACTTAGAAGAAGGAGAAGAAGAATCTTACTTAAGTCCACTAAGGACGAATTTCCGTTATGGGACTTTATACTTAACAACTTATACTATGGTAGACTATACGTAAGTAATTTACTCCGAACAATATGTGACCCGAACATTCACCCCCTAGTTATGACAGTGTATGTGTGAAGACATGGAGCTTAGTTGCTCTTACTTTGTATGACCCTTGGAGTTCTAGTACCTAGCCGGGATCAGCGGCCGATGGCGTGGTCTAGTCACCGAGCTTTCCTGCTGCATCAGCGCAGCGTACTGGGAAACGAACGACTCGCTGCCTGGTCAGCCAAACGTATTTTCATTGCTGGAAGCTGCTACGCCTCGAGCTGGACTCCAGGCAGCGAATTGTGCGAACGTAGCTTCATCGGAATCGCCTGCCAGGCCCACGGCGGTGGAAGGAATGGAAGGTGCGGCACCAGCCTCCTCGTCCATGAACAGGCTGGCTGTTATTGCGCGGCATGTGGTCGGAGCGGGAGCGTCCGGGGCCGGGGTGGAGCCGTTTCCCGCTTCCGCCGGCTCTCAGTATGTGCGGCCTGCGCCCGGGGGAGGCCCGGGGACGCTTGTCGTGGTGGATAACAGGACTGGCAAGAAGTACGAATTCGACATCAGCGAAGGCGGGACTGTGCGAGCCACTGATTTCCGCAAGGTGGATGGACCGAATGTTGCCGGGTTGCATGGTGTGGTGTGAGGATTGGCCAGAATTTTTGTGATTTTTGAGGTGATTGCTCGCAGATTGTGGCCGGAGGAGATAGGAACGGGTTGAAGCTGTATGATCCGGGGTATCTGAACACGGCTCCCGTGCGGTCATCAATTTGCTATATTGATGGTGATAAAGGCATCTTGCGGTATCGAGGTTTCCCGATTGAGGAGCTGGCGGAGAAGAGCACTTTTCTGGAGGTGGCCTATTTGCTGAGTAAGAAGGCTCGTGCTTGAATGTGCGTGCATTATGGCAGGTTTGCCGAGGTTTTGTGCTGATCTGGTTCTTGATGCGGAAGTTTATGGCGAATTGCCTACGAGATCTCAGCTGTCGGATTGGGAGGAGATCATTGCGGAGCATTCGGCAGTTCCGAAAGGAGTTCTGGTAGGTGTGGATGATGCCTGATGGTTTCCAGTCACCATCGGTGTTTGCAATTTTGTGTGACGTTGCTGCGGTCTCCGTGCAGGATGCGCTCGCGTGTTTGCCACATGATGCTCATCCTATGGGAGTGCTCATCGGGTCCATCTCGGCGCTGTCCTCATGCCACCCGGATGCCAACCCTGCACTGAAGGTTTTTGGTTTTTAAGGCCTCCGGAGACTGTCAAGCTGGTGTCTGGTGACTTGTCTGTGTTACGAATTGTCTGTGTTACGAATTGTCTGTTGGCGGGGGGTTTGGCAGGGAGAAGGCCTGTATAAGTCGAAGCCTGTGAGAGATAAGCAGATTGTGAGGATTCTTGCGAAGGTACCACCACTGCATTATCTTCTAAAGTGTGAAACTGCTCTCTTGTCTGAGGCTCAAGGCTCTCGCTTACAATCCAGTTTCTTAGTGTTGTCCAGATTCCTACATTGGCTGCAGCAGCATATTTGCATATGGCCGGCAGGTCCCCGGTGGTTCCTTCTAGTAATTTGCCATACGCTGAGAACTTCTTGTACATGTTGGATTCGATGTGAGTCACTCCCAAAAACCTCAGGTTCTGTGGCTTTTATCTTCACAGGGCTGGATCTACGGTTAGGGTGTTTGTTTTTGCCACGATCTGATAGGTCCGAGAGATGGTTTTGCATCACAGGGGAGACAGATCATACAGACCCAACCCCCGCCTTGCAAGAGTTTTGGACATTCTCTTCATACTTCATGCTGATCATGAGATGAACTGCTCTACAGCTGCAGCTCGCCACTTGGCATCAAGGTCCATTGGCTGTCCTTCCCCCTGTGCTTTGTCCAGGTTTTCTGGGAGATTACCACCGTCACTGAGAGTCATACGGGAATGCTTGCCATGTTGTTGCAGTGGTGTGGATGTATATACAGCACTAGCAGGAGCAACTGGGGCACTCTACGGTCCTCTGCATGGTGGTGCAAACGAGGTAACCACTTTTTGCGAATTCTTTCCACTCATTTTAAACTTGAAAGTTCATGTGTCCTCTGAAGTCATGGCTCTGTGCAGGCTGTGCTGAAAATGCTGAACGAAATTGGCACTGTGGACAAGATTCCCGAGTTTCTGGAAGGAGTCAAAAACAAGTCAGTGTGTTTTCCGGTGGATGGCTGCCGTCGTTTCTGTTCCATGTAAAGATGTTGCTGCCAACGCTTGGTACAATGCAGGAAGAGGAAGATGTCTGGGTTTGGACACCGTGTTTACAAGAACTACGACCCTCGAGCCAAGGTACAGCAGTGTGGGAGTGCCACCTTAGTGCCGTTCTGTTGTTGTAGTCGAGAGTTTGAAGCCCATTACAAGTGTTGTGACGTCTATGATTGAATAGGTCATCAAATCACTTGCTGAGGAGGTTTTCTCCATAGTTGGACGGGATCCTCTGATCGAGGTGAGAGAGACGCAAGTTACTCGATGTCTGCATAACATGCCCCTCCTTTCACTGTTGATGCTTGTTTACATGTGCCCGTCCCTTCCCTTCCCTGCAGCTTGCCGTTGAACTTGAGAAAGCAGCTCTCTCAGATTCGTATTTTGTGGAGAGGAAGCTGTATCCCAATGTGGATTTCTACTCTGGCGTGATTTACAGGTGGGTACCCACCAGAATCAACGTGGTACAGAACCTTCTGCTTGTTTCCCTCTCACTCTGCTCTAATTTCTCCGTTTCTCTGTGTCCATCATTGCACAGGGCTATGGGCTTTCCCACGGAGTTCTTCCCTGTTCTGTTCGCCATCCCACGTATGGCGGGCTACCTAGCACATTGGAGGGAGCAGCTCGATGATCCGGACACGAAGATCATGCGGCCACAGCAGGTGATTCTTCCCGTCAAGAAATGCATTTCTGTCCTCTTTCCGGCTTCTCGTCACGCCTCTCGTGTGCCTCATAATTGCTGCTCTCCGTTTGCAGTGGTACACTGGTGAGTGGCTCCGTCATTACTACCCAGTCACAGAACGGTACGTGCCCCCAAAAGCTGATAGCCTGGGAGAGGTGGCCATTTCCAACGCCACCAGGCGCCGCAAGGCTGGATCCTTATAAAACGTTTATATGTCTCTCGACTACCGATTAATAAACATACGGTAACCAGTGGAGACGGCATAACGCCAAGACCCGAGTTACCGGTAGTTTAGCTCTCGTGTGACATTCCTAGTCTCGAGCATGGAGAATTGCATACTTGTCCCACGAGGACCTGTTGTTGCCGGGCTATCTTTGTCCAGGGCCGCTGTTGTATGTTTGCTGTATGAGTGGCATTTGTAGTCCGGTTGCTTGGAGCAACTTGCCCGACTTTCGTGTCCGCTGTTGATTCACCGCACGTTGCTCCCTGTCAAACGCGGTCGTGAGGAGGAGCTGCGCGTTCCCGCGGTTGTCAAATTGCTCCATCTTTCCGATCCGCGGCCAAGCTCTCGGATCCGGTGCACGCGACGGGAGCTGCTGCCACTGCTGCTGCGCTTAGGGCGTGCGGAGTCTCGGAGCAGCGCTGCGATCTCCACGCGATTTGCTCCTGTGCAGATGCATCGCTCCCTGCTCAAGGCCACGGAAATCCTTCTCTAGAGACTCTGTTTGCAGAAAGCGCTGCGATTGCCAAGGTGAGGGAATGAGATCGATGAGTGAGTGATTTGAGAAGCATTCGGCTGATTTGATCATGGTGTTGCGCTGGTGCCAAGGTGTCCGTCTTTGCAGCGATCTTAAAGATCTGGTTGAAGTTCTCATTCTTGTGTAATGTCCTGATTTGAAGGTCTATGTCGTGCGACGCGTTTCGCAATTGAGAAAAATACTGTTATCCTTGTAGCAGAGTTGGACATTTGTAGGCGGACATCTGGCGGGATTGAGTGTTTGTCTGGTGTAGGGTGAGAAGTGAGTGACAAACCTGTTGATGAAAAGTAGGGAGCACATTGCCAGGTCTTTTGAAAAATTCTGAGGAAGTCCAACGTCAGTAGACTCACGGTCATGGGACGTGGACTTCTGGCTGTGCTATTGAGGCGCTCTTTCAGGCGACGCTCATCTACTTTGCCTGCTTCTGCTGCGCTTAGACTGGTGATCCTCCGTTTTCCAGCTAAACGTGCGCTTCTTGCTTGAAGTCCGTGTGATTCTTCGGGTGATGCTTGGAGGATCGGTTTGGTGAGAAGGTCCAGGAGGTGTAGATCTGACCCGCGGAGTATTCGCATTTTGCAGGTGTATGGACAGCCCTTTCCTGAAAGACCTGGCGTAGAAGGCTTGGCGCATTCTCGGACTGACGGGTTAGAACCGGCCAAGGTGTGGTGGTCTCCAGTTCTGCTCCTCTCAGTGCTTGCGTTTGTAGCTTGGGGCGTTGATGCTCATGCATCACTACCTACAGAGCCCTTGGGGAACTGCCTGGGTGGTTGCCGCTGCTGGTCTCATGGCGTTTTCAACATCAGCGAGAGTCACCGCCAGTCCTTTGCTCGAGAAAGAGGAGGTGATGTCAGCAGCTGAATAGAAATGGTGCACTCTGTGCGATTGTGCGATTAGCAACTGAACCTAATACGTCTGCTTCGTGCGGTGTTGTTACATGATAGGCAACTGTGAATGGCTCCATTGCAAATGGCAACCATGGGTCAATCGCAAATGGCAACCACGGGTCAATCGCAAATGGCAACCACGGGTTGAACTTGCTCGCTGCAAGGAAGCCCAGAATTGTTTTTGTACTTGGTGAGGAACCGAATGCTATTTGTCCTTCAGCTCGGCTTCCTTCTGCACTTTGTGGTGTCATCACTGTGAGGTTTGCTCGGCCTTTTTAAACAGGTGGTCCAGGAAGTGGGAAGGGTACTCAGTGTGCTAAGGTAGTTGAGAACTATGGCTTTGAGCATCTCAGTGCTGGAGATTTACTGCGTGCTGAAATCAATTCAGGTTCCGAAAATGGGTATGAGACTATGATTCTTTCTTGCCTCATCCGGCTTAGCCATTTGCCCCGTGCCTTGCCTAATCTTATATGCTGAAGCTTAATCTGACTGTCATTATGCAGGACGATGATCCAGAACATGATAAAAGAAGGGAAAATAGTGCCCTCAGAGGTGACTGTCAAACTGATCCAGAAAGCTATGGAGCAAAGCAAGACTGACAAGTTTCTGATTGATGGCTTCCCCCGAAATGAAGAGAACCGTGCTGCATTTGAGAGTGTGGTAAGTGAGATGCTCTGAATTCGCCATTGTAATATCGTGGATCTGTGTCTGCTCTTACTGCTTGGAGACATGACTTGTGAATCTCGTGCAGACAGGAATAGCCCCTGAATTCATTCTGTTTTTTGATTGCCCTGAGGACGAGATGGAGCGACGTTTACTTCAACGGAACCAGGTAGATTGTAGCCATGTTGGTATTGATATTTTGTGGCTTTGTTTACAAAATGATGAAGGTACTGAGAGCACTCATTGATGACTGCCGCTGCTGTAGGGTCGTGTTGATGACAACATAGAGACCATCAGGAAGCGGTTCAAAGTCTTCGTTGAATCTAGCCTTCCGGTGGTTGAGTATTATGAGTCCATCGGAAAAGTCCGTAAGGTAATTTTATCAGACACTTTTTCGGTGGCGGCAATTCCTTGCCCCTGTTTAGGTTGCCGAATCCATTTTGCAAAGTGCATCGCTGTGACAATTACACTGTGACTCAGATCAATGCCACAAGAAGCGTCGAAGAAATTTTCAACAGTATTCAGCCATTGTTCAAGCCTTTCGTTCAAGTATGCTGAGATTCCCATGCAAATGCTGTCCTGCAACTATGCCATTGTATTGTTAGCTGTGGTGCCATCTCAAGGCTCTTCACGTCTAGAAGGGTGTTTTGAGCATTTTTTTCTTTTCTTACTGGTTAGCCTTGGGTGGATGGTGTGAGTATTAGATGATGTGCAGCCGAGGAGAAGCATTGCCTTGGTGTTTTGCGTCAACCCTGATTGGGAAATACACCTGACAGTTCTGAGGAGAATGTCCTTGTTTATAGGATGACTTGCTGCAAGCCAGCCAACGCCTTCTGGATGGGATTGACAGGGGGGATTATGAGGTCTACAGAGTGCTGTGTGATTCCCAATTAACAGGATTTGAACCTGAGTCGCAAGGTAACATGAGCTAGTGAGGCAGGTTTTGTCGTGTGCAGACCACTGTGGAATGAGGACAGTGGCTTCTGGACTTGCCCCGCAGGGATTGCTAGCGTTTGGCCCTTTTTCTCATTTCTGAGAGTTTTGCTTTTTAGGCGACCTTAGAGGGTTTCGAGAAGGTGTGTTGTACACCGTGTTGCGGTTGGGAGTCACGACTACTAACATCCGGTATCTGGTAGCGGTTGCAGGTCAGCTGGTAGAGGGCTTACCATTTCACAAATACTACTTCGATCAGAAGGCAGGGGGATTGGAAGCCGGACCTCATCACGTAGAGCAATCGACCATCTGTGCGCCGAAGGTCACGACTATTGGCAATGTCGGCCTAGTGACTTACACCAGGCTTGTGCAGAAGGAGGGGAAGACACGGAGTTACAACGAAACCCGAGTCTGGGAGAGGCAAAAGAACAGTGAAGGGGTCTGGGAATGGAGAAACATCCACTTCCACCGGTCGAGTGGCACCGTTGTTTGACGTCACTTGAAGCTTCGTTCCTGTCCCTGATGCGCATTGTAATCTCTCAATTCTTTCAGTAAGTTGAGCATTCTCAGCTAGCTTTGGTGGTTGTCGGTATCTTGTGGTTGCGAGGCTGTTTGAAGCCTACAACACTGGACAGCCAGTGATGTCACTCCCGGCGCTGTGGTGCAACTGGCCAGCGGACAACTGTCCAGATTGCTGCTCCACCGATCGAGGTACCTGTCGTGCTGAGACTAAGCAGAGCGCCGCTGCGATGAAAGCCACTACTGTGTCCAGGGCTGCTGATAGGATATGGTTGTATCGTATCCACAGGACCTGCAGTACCTGCGACCTCCCACTAAAGCCGCGAAGTACTTCACGCTGGTGATAGTCGGCTTTGAGCTTGTGGCTAGCAGAATGGGCAGGTTGATGAGGTGCAGCCACTTGGCTGCAGCTTGGAGCAGGAGGCATAAAGTTCAGGAATTGGTAGTAGCCTTCGATGAGCATCCTCGTGGGCCCCACTCTAGTCCCTACATCATCGACGCCGAGGAGACAGTCCGATCCCCTAGGCCATGTCCAGGATGTATTCGACGGAGTTGAGCTACCACCATGTCACTCCCAGCAGCCTGCACACTGTTTGCTCGATAGGTTATCACAAAACCTTTAAATTTGCATAAAACCTTTCTTACAGAAAAACAAACATTAAATTTCTCTTTAAACAAACGTATATGATACCACCATCATATGTACATTGGGAAGGAATCTTTGGGTAAGAAAGCCAGAGCTCATAACATGCTAAGTAGTTCATAACAAGGTTTGTCCAAAGGCATTTACTTCCGTTTTCATAATTCATTATTCATAGATCTTTTAGTCTTTTCATAATTCATTGTTCATTGATCTTTTAGTGTTTCATAATTCATTGTTCATAGATCTTTTAGTGTTTTCATAATTCATTGTTTATAGATCTTGTGTGCCATTAGTTGGTATGTGCTGTTCAATTCAACTAGTTCAATAGAAGAATTCGAGTTAGGACATATAAATGTGATACTTTCATCCGGAGTAGTCCAAACTAAGGGTTTTTTTGTTATGGTTCAACTCAATCTTCAAACCAGTGGAAACTCAACGTTGTACAATCTAGAACTACCATATCTGTGGTTGTACAATCTAGGACTACCATGACAGCGAATTGTGTGCCACGTGGGGATTACACCAGAGCAACAATTCGACCTTGTTACATGCTAAATAACATAGAAATAAATTGTATTGCACGAACTAAAACAAATGGGGGCATTACACAGAAGCAACAATTCGACCTTGTTACATGCTAAATAACATAAAAATAAATTGTATTGCACTAACTAAAACGAATGGGGGCATTACACAGAAGCAACAATTCGACCCTGTTACATGCTAAATAACATAAAAATAAATTGTATTGAATGAACTAGAACGGAGGCCGAACTGACAGTTCTGAAGGATATCTCCTTACTTATTGGCAAGTTAGTTATTGTTTAGTTGGGTGAACTGAAACCTTAAAAAATTTATGACACATTCCAAAAACAATAATATAAGTCAGCTATTTTTGGGTTGGGTGAAAAAAAACCTTGAAAAATTATAATACTTTGGTAGACTTCTTCCTCATAATCCCTTTATAGACTAAGAAGGTGAAGTTACCCGCTTTCAGAGCAGCTCGCATTGTAGGTCAAGTGGCTTTCTTTCGTGGGGATGAATTGGTGGTGTTTGGCCCTCGTTCACGCAATTTCATTGACACTGTTGATTGATTGAAGATTATTTATCTTGTTTGAATTTTATCTTTACATTCATCTAGACCATTTTATAACTTTACCTTTACATTCATCTAGATCATTTTACTGCGATCTATGTAGTTATCATATTTCAAGCCCATGATGGAAATCCGTCCTTAGTGGACTTAAATAAAATTCTTCTTCTTTTTTCTTCAACATCGAGGTACGTTTGAAAACCTTAAAATATTAGGTATCATGAGACTGGACTTATGATGATGAACGAATGAGGAAAAAATGAAATAATAAAATTTAATTTATTAAACGGGTCAGACAGTTAGTGAACCGGACAGCCACCTTTAGTGTGTGGGATGGCTGGCCGATAGCCACTTCGACTGTCGCCGTTCACCGACGTGAAAGTTCTAATGCTTTTCGGCGAACTGCAGCCGAACGGTCCCCGGTGATAAGGGTCCTAAAAGGGACCCCTCTAAGAACGGTGCCACTCTCAGTAGCTAAACCACCCGTAGGGCTGTGTTGGCCAGGGAGCAGCGGGAACATGCACGCTTGGCAGTACTTCGAACGAGTACCCGATCGGCGATCTCAGAAGTCACAAGCTGTGACATGGGGAGCTTCTTGCGAACCTGTGCACCTCAAAGCTTGAATTTATACATAGCATTACATTGCCTTACAGGGGATGGGATGATATTGATCCGGTGCTCGTTGTGGTAATTCCCTCAGGATGTAGAGCACAAGCGCAGATGGGAAAATCTCCACGCACGAGTAGTAGATGGCATTCAAGATGGGATGACTCATACCATCAAGCTGTCCCTCGCTGTCGACGTCGGAGAAAGCTATCATAATCGACCGCACTGCAATGCAGGTGAAACATATGGCAACGACGATTCCAATCTCCTTTAGCTTCTTCCGTCCACCTTCAGACTCGATGGGAAATTGCCTCAGACTCGATGGGAAATTGCCTCAGGAGAGAAACTAGCCTACCTCCATAATTCAGGACCCTCATGGCTGCAGCAAGTGAGATTGTAGAAAAAAACAACTTGAAATTTTCCTCCGCAGTCTTGCTTGGCCACAGCCATAGATAAGCCCATATAAAACCCTGGATGCCGTAGATGGCAGTATTTGTCACGACGAACACAAGCGGCGGGCTGCGCAGTGCGAGCCCGCCAGCCTGGTGATAAACCTCGGCCCAAAACACCACGAAAAGGGAGTACGTTGTGTAAAACGCGAGCCATGGGAGATCCAAAAGGATGTATTGCACGATCTCTGGCTCCAGCTGCTGAACATCTCGTCGGAACAGGAAGACGATTGTCCGAACGAAGTTCACCATGAAATTCAATAGATGACACAACTTCTAGTCCATCAATATTCAGGAATCCGGAGCTGGATTCGTTTGAGCTGAACACGAGCGACGAGCGTGACGAGGCCGTAAATTCCAGCCAAGGCGTAGAAAACCCCGTCCTGCCAGGCCACTGACTTGTTCACGCGCCTCCACCAATCAGCTGTGGATTCCACTGTCCCGGCCAGCATCACTTCTAGTACGAGCCATCCCTTTTCCATGCTAAACCCTGCTCCTACCTACAAATTACTATACTGTCCAGCTGATCCTCCATCCCCTGCTGCAAGAGCTTCCACCCCGCGCTGCCTCCGCTATCCCTGGGTCAGCGGGAATGGAAATTTGTCTTGCTTGCTCCAACCTCCCGAGACCTCACAAGCGAGATTCGGGAGGAGATGGTGGCACGGGCAGCATATACCTAAGACTTCATCAAAGACCAATACAGGGAATTGAGTGTAACGATGGAGACTTCATAAAATACGCAGAAATGTGAAGTCCCATATGTAGCCCCCAAGATGCCCTGTCTGCAATAGGGGCTTGAGTGGAACTGCTTTACTAGATACGAGTATTTTCCTAATCTAGATCCTACAATGCAAGTGCTATTTTTTGGATTTTTTTAATTTGATATTTTGAAAATAAATCAAAACAACCCCGGAAGAGAAATCTTCAGCAAGGGTTTTGATTCCCCTATGTTACACATCGTATCATCCCAACAGGAAGAGACTATACTCTTCCCAAGGTCATCTGCATACGTGCCTAGATACCATCGCAGGTTATGTGGGACTTGGGAAAAACTCCCTCACCCACTAAAACTCCCCACCTTTACCTTTGCCCGAGAATAAGGGCTGCCATACATTGTTGCGTCGGCTCCAATAAAATTGTCATCTTGAACCTGCCTAGTCCCATACCACCTGTCTCCCCACCCCCTAAGAGATCGTTGCCCTCACCCAAGAACGTGCACTCCACAGGGAAGGCCTTCTGCATTCTTCCAATAGGACCTGCCCCGCCAAGATGATGACTTCGAATTCATCCCAGGTCATCCTTAAGAGCGGCCCAGAAGGCGGGTAATACCTTCGCCATAAAGAGTGCCACCGGGACGAACCCCGGAGTATCCCCTTTCTTCAAGGGGCAGGTCCAGCTAGAAAGCGCGGACCCTCTCACTGAACCCCCTAAGAGAACAACTACTTTATCCTCACCACTCCACACTGAAAAACTAGGAACCTGTTGCAGAGCTCTGCGAATGAGCTCTCCCATTATCCTCTGCCACGCCGGGAGGACGTGGTTGCACTCAAGAGGAAGATGTGGTAAAGATGCATTGCAGAGAGGACAACTCAAGGATGTGTTTGGAGGCACCACCCCAAATTGAATAGCAACTTCTGCCAGCATAAGAGCCGCTGTTCTAGCCTGGATGCTATTTTTTGGATGACAAGGAATGGGCCTGGATGCTATTTTTTGGATGACAAGGAATGGGCCTGGATGCTATTTTTTGGATGACAAGGAATGGGCCTGGATGCTATTTTTTGGATGACAAGGAATGGAGGTGACATTTCGTCAATAACCTTAACAGGTTTTTCGCATCCTCACTTTCAACAATATAGATGGAGTTAAAATTTTTGCTAGACAAGTTTTGGAACTTAGTATTTTAACTCAAAATGCCATTCAAAAACTCCAACAGCACCACCCATCTCTTTGTTGACTCCAATAGCACCACCCATCTCTTTGTTATTCAAAGACCTCATCCAACTATCTATAATATATGATATAACATAGAAGACATATATACATTTTTAAAACTAGAACATCTTTTAAGCCCACATTCATACTAGCAGCCTATTATAGAATACTGTTGTTTATATGGCTATCAAGTATTCTAGGCTTCGATCGGTACTTAAATGGGGTACCAAGTGGGAGTGGATGCCCTTGGTGGTACCAGCTTAGGAACACCATGGTACAAGGGGTGAAGTACCAACTCCATCCAAGTGAACTATATATAATACACTTCTTCTTCTTCATCACATCTTCGCCCTAAAAAAATATTGAGTATAAAATGCTGGAATATTGAGTATAAAATATTGGAGTGCTTCGTCCTAGGAACATTGGAGTATAAAATACTCGAGTAAAGAAGAAGAAAAAATTTATTTAAATCTATTAAGATCGTATCGTTGGTACTACTTAACAACTTGTACCATGGTATGCCTAAGCGCAGCTTGCATCCATTCTCTTTAGGCACCCTATCTAAATATGGATCGAAGCGTATGATGCTTAATAAATATCGACGTTCTCATAAATCGCGAAGCCTTAAGCTGTCTACAAAGTGAATCGCGAAGCCTTAAGCTGTCTACAAAGTGAATCGCGAAGCCTTAAGCTGTCTACAAAGTGAATCGCGCTTGCAATTCCGAACGCAAACCCCGTTGTTGGAGAAGATGTCATTACATTAGTCTTACACGGTTGAAACGCCCCGGATTCACCTGAAACAATTGGGTAGGCAAAACAGCAAATTGACTGCACTGGGGTTTGTCTATAAAATGCCTTCACTGAGGATCGAACTCAAGACCTTCAGTTTACAAGACTGACGCTCTACCACTGAGCTATAAAGGCCTTTACATCATCACTTTATGCCTTAAAGTATTTATAAAAATACAGTAATATCCCTCGGACCTAAACCCCATATGCTGTTGGTAGGCGGGTAGAAATGATGAGCTGAGCATATTCTTAGTCTGGACTAACAGGATGCCTTCCAGGTGCCACTAACCGCCGCGGTAACGGCGAGCCGCACACCATGGCTTGTTAAAATCACACTACGCTACGCACTGCTCCGCCTGGCTGCCGGTCTCACAGATACGATCGCACTACAATTGCGCTGCTTGCGCGCTCTATCTTGCAGCTGCAGCTGCAGCTTTGCTCTTCTCCGGGGCCCAAATCAGGCTGGCAGTGTGAGACCTCCAACCTTGCCTACTCGGCATTGCTGTCGCCTGATGGAATCCGGAGTCTCTTCGCTTCCCACACTCTTGTCGCTTCCGGCGCACTCAATTCCCAGGCGCTAACGAAGGTAAAGCCCGCCGTAATTCTCCTCTCCTTCCATTCCTTTGAACAAGCACGTGAATTTCCGCTTTCCGCCTTTCACTGCACATCGTGTATGTCCATGCGCTTGCTGCTCCTATGCCGGTCCGAGGCGACTGATTTGTTCATATGAGTTGATGCAGCTGGGAGGCATCGTCTGTGCCCCTGGATTGGCGATGAGCTGCTGAAGGTGTTGCATCAGGGAGGAGAGTGGACGGTCGCAGCGATGGCCTCATCGTCCTCCTCCCGAGTGCCTTTGTCTGGTAGCGGGCAGAGCATGAAGACGTCAGGCTCGGAAGCCTACTACAAGAGTAACCTCGACCTGCTGCTGAAGGAGAACAAACAGTTGAAATTGCGACTCGAGCAGCTCGAGAAGGAGAACCGTGGTTTGAAAAAGGCCGTGTACGACCTGAGCGTGAGGTGAGTCTGAGAGGTCTCCTTTTCAGTGTCGCTGTACGATCATTCGCTTCCCTTCCGCATATCGTACCTGATTGGCTTCGTGCTGGCTGAACCAGGCACAGTGCATGTATTGAGCATATGGGGAAGGCAGTCAATCGTTTCGACATGGACAGCATACTCACTCCAGAGAGTGTGTCATCTGATCATGTGGATGGTGTTCGTCTTCCTGACCTCGGAGCTCAGAAGGCTGTGCATCAAGGTAGGTGGACTCCTGTGGCCATTCCTGGCTTCGGATTCTTTAGCTCGTCTATGACCGTTCCAGCCTGGCTCTTAGGTTGTTTTCACTGGTTCTTGCTTTGCCTCTTCTTCCAGGAGTAGGTGGCACACAGTCCAACCGGAAGGCCGATGGCAGGCAGTTCCTCCATTTGTTTGACTTCAAGGTCCTGGCTGTCCCAGTGAATCAAGGTTCTAGGGATCTCTTTTCCTCTTCTGGACTCTAATCAAGTATGGTCTGGTCTGTTATGTGCTGTAGGGTCATTCAGGCTCCGTTTACGCTGCTCAGTTTTCAAAGACAACTGGACTTCTCGCTTCTGGATCCTTTGACCAAAGTGTTCGTGTGTGGGATGTCAAAACGCAAAGAGAGGTGTTGGTTCTAGGGATCTCTTTTCTTCTTCTGGACTTGGATTCCTGTTCACGGTTTACTGTTCATGATTATTTTCTTGCTCTTTGGTAAAAGGTTCTGTGTATGGGATTTGAAACGCAAAAAGAGCTGCTGATTCTAGGCATCTCATGTACGTGGACTCCTGTTCAGAGGCTTCGTTTTTTCCTATCTTACCTTCTGCTCTCTGGCCGTCGTGTGACAGGTTCTTTGTCTTCAAGAACATCAGTTAAATGTATCTGATATTTGCTGGTCAAATGATGGAACTGTGCTTCTGTCTGGAGGGTTTGATCAATGTGTAAAGGAGTGGGATGTGGTGAAAGGCAAATTGCTGCACTCATACAACGAGTTGCAGGGTTTCATTCAATCTGTCCGCTTCAACCCTGCAGGTATGTGGTGCCGCTGTGCCTCTTTTGGGAGGCATTAACAGTAAATCTGTCAGGTTGTGGCAAAATTTGACCATGCCTCCTTGTGCTACTTGCAGATAATGATGTATTTCTAGTTGGTAGTACCGCAAAGCACATTTACGTCCTTGATCGGAGATTGCATACTACTGGTGGGATAGTTATGGTGCTGAATAATGATGCAAAAGTGAGTGCATTAATTCTGTACCGAAATGGCATTGCCTGCTTATCTGGAGATTCACATGGGGCGATGAAGTTGTGGGATTTACGCTCAAAGGCTTGTGTAGAAACTGTCTACAATGAAGATACACACAAACCTATCACATCTTTGGATATGTCACTCGCGCCTGACGGTATCCATCCCCAGTCCTTGGTGTCTCAGTGATCTTTCTGCCAGAGAAAGTGGAAGTCTATCATCAAAGTGCATATGATCAGGAGTGCTTCAAGAAGTGAGGGCCTTTTGCAATCCATGCCCTCCATCTTTCCACATCCTCAGCATCCAAAAAACTAAGATTGGCTAGAAGGTCTTGTTTCACTAATGCCGTGCCTCCGTCTTGCCCATCCCTTCTCTCGTCTGTGTGACCTCTCTCTCCCCCTCACCTGGTCATTGGTCCAGCTTTTTCTGCTCTGCGAGACACCTTGACCAACCTCGCATTGGAAATTGTTGTGCAAATGCTGTCTCTTTTGCAGCTCATGGAGCAGACGATGGACGGCATATTGCTGTGAACAGCTACGACAATGGTGAGTGTGTGACCTTAGCCTCAGGCAACATGTGCAACCACATACATGTCTCCGCAGCACTCTGACTGGGAAACACCTTGCTGGGTGGCAGTATTGAGAGTATATGACAACTTTAGTGTGATCGAGCAGCCACAACTTCACATGGGTGGGTTGAAGTTGGTGCATGCCATCAAAGGAGCACGGACGAAAAACTGGCCCATCAAAAGTTCTCTCTTTCAAGGCCACAACTGTGAGATAGAAGCACCCATGTGATGTTCATAGGGAATGCATCAGGTGGATTAGGTTATTTCGTCTGACGATTCTTTCTATGCAGTTCACCACACCTTGAAGAAGCGATCAGTGAAGCAACAGGAGACTCTGTCTGGAAATGGAGATCACAGATTATGGAGCCAAGATACCGAGTAAGACCTCTGAGTTTCACATGCTCTGTGACTTCATGCACTACAAGACCTACGAGCTTCCCAGTGTTTGATTAACACATGGTGGAGTGCATACAGGTCTTTCCAGGACATCACTGTGCAGGAATCCTTGCTGGTGGCAACGGGAAGTGCGGATAACCACGCCTACATTTTTGACGTCAGTGGACCTCCTGTAAGCAACTGAAACCCTGACCTCTGGTGAGGGACCCCGTATGTTAGATATACCTCTTATTCGTTCTTGGTCGGAGTGTTGCAGGGTACCGCAGAGCTGATTCAACGGCTGGAAGGGCACACTGACAGAGTATGTGCTGCCGTGTTTCACCCTCAAGAGCCCATCCTAGCGACTTGCTGTGCTGATTTCAACATCCGGATCTGGAGCCCAAGATCTCACTTCCACGGTAGTTTGAGCTGACAAGGATGATTGAAGAACATTTACGGGACTTGAGGGGCCTGTGAGGCTTGATCAACCGATGCACCCTGCACGCTGGTCAACATGACCGGGCCCAGTTCTCGAGCCCCTTACCTAACAAGACAAGTATGTTTGTGGATATTGGATCGTTTGATGAATCTCACTGCCCCCAAAGACGGAACGCACCGCCGGCATTCCTAGACGCTCTTCACGCAAATTGAATTATCTTGGAGAGATAAATCTATCACTGTACTGGTAGTGGAATATATCAGGTCACGAGAAAAAGAACAAACAATTTAATAAAATCAACTATGGACCGCTTTAAATTCACTCTTGTGAACCTAGCATCCTTCAGTCACACCACACTCTTGAATATCTTACTTACAGTCTAGTCAAATGTTTCCAAGTTTTGCTTCTTTCTCTATTTTTATTAGTCACAATTACTCTTAATAAATTACTTGATTTTAAAGGTTAAACTTAGGTTTGAGGTATAAAGATTTTATGTTTATATAATAGTGTACCTTTATGTGATAAACCACAGGTTATTCAATTTAATTCAATGGTAAGTAACTGGCATGATCAACTCTCATGTGGAAGTACAAGACGTTCACTTGATACGACAACGTTCACTTGATAGGACAACATAAAATTTGACAGACGGTTTGGAAAGATAAAATATATACAAGTATCACACATATGAATTTGATCTAAATAATAGTATTTTATCTAAAATATATGATCAAAATATATTATCCAATAGTAGTGACAAGCTTGCTTGGAACATGAAGTAGATCCAATAAACTATTACCTAGTTCAAGCACTTTCCTACCTACAAGTACATATAATCTTTTCTTTTGAAGAATTAAAAATAAATTAGCAACCCATACTTCCCCGGTAGATAGCAGTGGGCTACTAGTTGGATGCCAGCTCTTACTCTCTTTTTTTTCTTTGGAAGGATTAAAAAAAAATTATCTATCACTCTATTATTATGAAGGATTAAAAGAAAATTAACTATCACTCTTTTCTTGTGAGGGATCAAAAGAAAATTAGCTCTCACTCTTTTCTCGTGAAGCGGCTGCTAGTTGGCTGCTAGCTCTCACCTACTAGCCAGCAGGGATGGTCTGTTCCATATAAAGGATTAAAAGAAAACTAGCAACCCGTACGCCTGAATCAGCTCAGCTCAGCTCATACAGTATGAGGATGATGCGTACGGACTACGGTGACGAGGATGGAATATTGACGCCTAACGCCTAACTAGATGGAGATTGGCTCGTGTTTCGTTTGGGTGTTGTGCTTTCGACGGCCTTGGCCTTGGCCCACAGTGGGACTGAACGCATCACTCACTCACTCACTCACTCACTCGCACATTTCGCTTTCATCGGAAGGAGACGCCAGTGGCAAGCCATGCTTGCTACCGCTACGGCCACGGCCACGGCCACGGCCTTACGCGATGCCATGGCGACCCCTGCCTGCTTCTTCCCGCCTCCCTCCACCCCCTTTCTCGCATCCACCGCTCCCGCGTGCCGTCCGTCGCTCAGGTGCGTCCGCCTCTCCCGCGCTGCCGGTTGCTCGCTGCTCTCCGCCTCCGCATTTCCGCCCGCTTCAATCCGCTCTGGTCGGGGAATTGCTTGGGGATCGGATTGCCGCGCTGCAGTGTAGGCTGAGATCCGCGCTCCCCTGCCCTGTGAAGTGTTTTGTTGTAGATCCCGACTTGGAGCTTCCCGTTGCGGGCTTTTCTGATGGAGGAGCAGGCTTCCCCTTCCCCGAGCTTGGCGCTCAAGGCTCCTGCCACGGGTGAGTTGCATCGGGTTCAAGCCTGTGTTGTTTTGGTGGAGAATTGAGTGTGAGGCAGCCGTGCAAGGGAAGCGTCCGTCCTCTAGCTGAGGATGAGTGGAAGGAGTGTTTGCACGGATTGTGTGACAGCTCTTGTGCGGCATGCAATGGCAGGGCTGAGCCTTTCGGACAAGGGACAGGCGCAGAGTGATTTACTGATTTTCGCGCTGGCTGGGATTAGCAACATGTGTGGAGCAGCCGTCACCAATCCCGTCAACGTGATTAAAGTCCGGATGCAGCTGGACGGTGCTCTCGCTTCGTCTCACCAGGTTTCGTGTTGCTCGTTACCTACCACTTTGAGAGGATGATGGCAGGCTGCTGCGTACGCTCTTGTCTGCCTCTTTGGTTCACTCTGCCGCTGCTCTTTCCGCAGGGCAGGCGCTACCGGAGAATGTTTCCAGGCATCCTCCAAATTGCCCGAGATGAGGGAGTGTCCGGTTTGTGGAAGGGCACAGGTGCTGCTTTGATGAGGGAGGCGTCTTATTCTAGCATACGCATGGGCGCATACGAGCCTTTGAAGAAGGTAGCTCACATCATACTCGCATACCTTTTTGGTGGAGTGGATTCGCTGCTTCAAGTTCGGCCTGTCTGATGGAATGCTGGCATCCCACTCCGTGCTCAGGTTCTTGGAGGGGAAAATCCTGCACACACCCCGCTGTGGGTGAAGCTGACAGCAGGAGCATGTGCAGGGGTCTTTGGCAGCGCTATTGCCAATCCCACGGATGTAGTTATGATCCGCATGCAAGCTCCCTCCATGGGCGTAGGTTAGCTCTGAACGGATTCATCTTGTAGTCATCTCATCTTGCTGTTGTACGTAAGGGTGCAATTGATCCGGACCGGCTTATTGAATGATGTGCAAACTTGCAGGTGCTGAACAGTGGGGGTACAGAGGACCGATGCACGCTTTGGGATCCATAGCCAAAACGGAGGGGTTGCGAGGTCTGTACCGTGGAGTGTGGCCCACGATGCAGCGAGCTGGTCTGCTCACTGCTGTGCAGATAGCTAGCTATGACCACACGAAACACGCTCTGCTCAACTCTGGCTGGATGGAGGAAGGCATTATGTGCCATCTCTCGTCCTCCATGACAGCAGGCCTCATGACTGCCATCGCCATCGCTCCAGTCGACCTCGTCAAAACACGGTCAGACATCCCCTTCTCAGTTTTCGTGCGCTCCTCTCCTCTCCTCTTCTCCTCTCCTCTGTCCTCCCCAACCCACCCAGCTTCTAACCCTTTCTTCCTTCCTTGCTCCCAAGCAGGATCATGCAACAGGCTATTCAAGCTGATGGAAATGGCACCCTTTACAACTCAACATTGGAGTGCTTCTGGAAAACTCTCAAGTCCGAGGGCCCTCAGGGGCTCTACAAGGGCTTCATTCCCGTGTGGATGCGAATTGGGCCGCACACCATCATCACTTTCTTCGTCTTCGAGCAGCTCCGAAAGTCTCTCGGACAGCGCCCCGTCTGAATCTATTTAAAGTCTTAACAGAGCACTCACAAGGAAGACCATTTAACCATTATATTTGTACATATTCCAGACATTATATACCTAGATCGAAATACATTATACAATGGAGTGCCTCCAGGCTCCGAGACTTCAATCACTCGAATCGGGTTTCCTGTTTGGCACGGGCACCACAGTTTGCCGTTTGGTAGCTTCCATTGTCCACATCTTGGCATCTCGAAGCAGGAGCCAGGAGCTGCATGCTTTGTTATCGCCGACTGAAGCTGACCTCGACCAAGATAGCACAAGCAGCAGACATGGGCAACCAGCAGCCAGGAATCTGACAAGCCAGACTAGGACACCATACGGGCGTGCTGTGCAGTGTGGACCCGGTATGTCTACGGGTGCTTTCCGATGTCTCTGCATCACGTGACTTGCCAGGAAACCAAGGCGATCCGGTACATGTACATGCAGTGTGCTGGATGACATATTTCCTCAAATTATCTCTTCAAGAACATCCATGATTCCACCGGAATAACTACCTAGTGACAAAAACATTTTCCGCTTCGATTGCGCAGCTCGCGCGGAACTTTCTTCCTTCCTACATTTGCTTGAAACCAGCTGCCTCACACTGGCAGAGAGTACCCTTGTTCACGAATCCGGCCTCTGCGTGAAAGTGCTAGTCGCGCCTGAAAGTTGCCATGGAACGAACATGTATGTTGCCCTCCGCCAACGCCAAGAAATACACAGGGAAGGCACTTCACTGCGTCGAACGATGTCTGTCATATTGAGATGCGGCCTTGCCATGCTGTTGCAAGCTTCCGCATGGCCTGATTTTTGTGGAAAGGGCATGCGTGTGGGCGGGGGAGCGGGAGAAAAGCGAGGACAGACTAAGCTGCCAACGCTGATGTCGCAGGTGTAGAAGGAGGCAGTTTACAGAGTGAAGGCCCCAGGGTGAGTGAACTTCAGGCCGGCAACAAGACACCGGGTAGGGATCCTCAGATCTGCAGTGTTCCGGGTACGCTAGAGTAGGGCCGGATTTGTGGCAGGTTGCTAAGCTAATAATAATAATAAGATTGTATGTAACCTTGCTGGGTGTCCGTGGGGTTCATGCCCAAATGCCCAACCCCAAAGCAGGCACCAGGTTTGCATCAAATCTCGCGCAGTTCATGCATGCCTTGGTATAGGTCACTTCACAGCTGGCAAGATCTGAGTGCGTAGCGTATGTATCGTCGTTTTGTCAGGAGAGACTGGCAATGCATTGTGAAGTGGAGAATCTGGTGGAGAATCTTATCGCTCGTGTGGCAAGCACAGCTCCTCTACGTACAGTCCACCCCCCCCTAATTGGGACTGGTTCGGAGTGCCTTTAGAGGTCCCATTCAGGGAAGTGTCCGATTACATTTCCTTTATTTAAAAAATATTATAAATATTATAAATTTTTAAAAATAATATTACTCAACAAAATTTTATTTCTATTTTTATATTACCTGATTAAAAATAAATATTAAAATAATATGATAAATTAACCTTTAAATATTTTTAATTAAGGCTTGCCCAAAGCTCATTCCTAGAATTCAACATGTTCTTCTTTATTTGGCTCTCCTTTATTGGACAATTCTAGACGGAAAACCCTATTAATTGGAACCCTCTTATTGGGCCCTTTGAGCTTCCTCCATTTGTAAAGTGCAATGGGTAAATGAAAAGCCCCTCTAATAATAAATGAGAAGTTTGGGACACATCTTCTGTCATTAGCAGATGTTGAGTTATGTATGTCAATTAATTGATTAATTAAATTAAATTAATTACTTAACAAGGCTTAAGAAAATTAATTTTTTAATTAGGGATGACATAAACCTTCATATAAGAGGGCCATGGTAGCTCATATAGCCATCTCCTTGCACAAGTAGATCTTTGGTTTTCCACTCGAACAGCTAATAGCATCTTGGTGGCTGTTGTCCCTCCAGACTTTTTGCAAACACATCCTCCAATATTTAAGCTCCCTTTAACTCCCTTGCTAGATGCTCTTGCTAGGCTACCTTGGTAGCTTGCTCTCAGTACCATGCGGTCTTTCCACACTGCGGTCTCCCCTCATTCCTCTTGCTATCCTTAGCCTGCCCAATCACATACCTTGATCAGCCTACCAACATTATTGATATTGCAACCTTTCAACAGAGCATGGAATCACAACATGTGGTATTTTGAGTCTACTTCCCTGTTCCATAGTATGCTGATGATTTGTTCTTGATTGCTTGCTTCCAACAGCATCGTTAGCAACTTCTTAGCATCGATTACAGTTGGAGTGTGATATCCCCATGGCCAAAGCCTTGCAGATGAGGGTCTCGGATTTTCCATTGGCCAACCAGAAATATGGGCGATGAGCACTCAATGGAATTAACGAAGGGAGTGGGAGATCATGGCTAACCACCCATGATACCCTTTGCAAGCTTTGATTTTGTTAGGTGATATTGGTTACAAAGTCCTAGCAATAATGTCTGCTACATGTAGCAAGTGATGCATTAGTCTCAAACATCTGTTTCTCAAGTGATGATCTCCTTTGAATAAAACCTTACTTTTCTCTTACCAGGGCTTGCACTTTGTGAGTTGTCTGGTCTCTGTTTGAAGATCGTTGTGCAATGTCCTTGCTCTAATTTTTCCATCTTGGACACTTTGTGCACGTGCTACATATTGGCAGTCCGTGCAAGGCATCATGGCTGAGAGATCATGTGACAAAGAGGCTAATGGTCGACAACTTGACCTGCATAAGTACTTGTAGCATACAAGAAGAGGAAGTGTTTTCAGAACCTGCATTGTGTTTTTCAATTGTGGGCTTGTCTTGACAAAATATAGTGAACGTCCCGCAAACACGGTTTAATCTTAACACCGTGCTTGATGCGGCCCTTGACTTGCACAATGCTAATAACCCTTCGACCTGCAGCCGTTCCTCCAATCTGCTATGGCCTGTACAACGCACTCAGGTTTAGTCAGTCTTTTGGCAGACAGCTTGATTAGTGTATTTGAGCAATCTTACCAGCCATTTCACGATGAACGCATCGGACATGTTCCTGGAAACATGGAAAATTACTATCATTGTGCCTGCTTTCGAGGTTGGGAGCTGGGCTGCATGTACAAGAACATAAAGATCATCCACTGGCGTTCGTATGAGGGAACCCTGCACACCCCATGACTGCGGGGATCCAACCCAGAGGTCATTTAATTACAGACTTCTAAGGACTTAATCTAACTTGTGCCAATAAGTCATATTCGAGGGTAGGTGATACCAATAACAAACCAATACCTACACTCGAATTGTATTAGGCTGAATTTGAAATAGTCGCTCCAGGGACCAAATTGGGTGTCTTCACGTTTGTTCTTTCCTGGGTGCGTGTGCTTATGTGGGGTGGTTCATGTAGCTTTGAATAGTGATTGTTTGTGTCTGCCGTCCCTTTTCTCATCGCAGGCAAAGCTTCTCTATAACTCCTAATCGTCGATATAGTAAGCAAACACGGAACTCATAAGTGTAATCACTCTTGCTAGCGATCCCGATCTTGAATTTCATTCCACTTTCCATTTTCCCATAGTATACTAGAGCACATTAGTTTAACGCAACGGCTATGATGGCTATGATGGCTATGATGTCTAAACCTTTGGCACTCAAAGTGAAGGTGTGCTGCCCTTGCAAGTAGGCTTGGCACTTGGCTGGTACACATGGATGCTATTGAATCGAGTTCCAAAGTCTGTACTATCAACATAATATACCTTGAGCACAAAATTTCAATTTTCTTAGAGCTGTTGACGGTTGTTGCCGAGTCGTCTATGCATTTTATGTAAGTACTGGTGAGACTACACTGGCGCCACCTACACAGACTCCACGCAGAAAGGAAGAAATATAGGCAATACAAGTATCCTGGAAGCGGGGCCTCACACCTATCGTATAATCCAACACATTCTGGATTGGAGTAGAGTACGTACATCTCTTGGTCACGGGACGGCAGTGTACTTAGGTAGTAAAGACTGTGAACGACCCGTTTGCGTAAAGTACGGATTTCTCTTACTATTAATAACATGCGCTGCTACACAGTTCCGCCAATATACTGTTAGCCGAGCGTTAGGTGGGGTAATTCAATAAGTCTCGTAACTAAAATGGACTGACAACTACAAAGATCGTTGGTTCCCTTACTTCCGCTGTCTTGACGACCCCCACAACATTGGAATCAACTAGCTCTTTCAATGTCAAAATCGGCTACGGTATCACCTCTACCAGAGCCACGGGCTGTTCACCCGTGACGTCGCGTCCCCCACTGACACAGAGACCAGCTTTTCCCCTGTACTCGGCCTGGACCTGTCTTGGTACCCTTCGAAAAAATTCGAGGCCTCTCCGCATCATCCACAAACTCCGACTTCGAGTAGCTCCAAGCAGGTTCCAGGTTCCAATCCAAAGTGCCCTTGATGTCCTAGTTTTCAGATGTCCTATTACATACCCCTTGCTCCTCAACATCAAGACTGATCGGAGTCCGCAACGGATAAGATCTAAGTTCAACGACGCCATTATGATCCAGTAGCACAGAACATGAGCCACCACAGATGAAATAAGGAAGCGAATACACTTCGTTATGATCACAACGCAACAACTTCGTAACACCCAACATCGCAGCAGCCTATCTACATGTTCTGACTATAGGAGTATACTTAACCAGCAAGGTACTCCTCTGCAAAAATGTGACTGACCAGTTAAGAATATCCTCTGACCTCCGCTGTTTCAATAGGTAATCATGCAAGCAACAGGCATCCTTATTTCCTTGCAGGCATAGATCAAGCATCATTATTTGACGCCGGGGATAAGCTGCGGTCTGAGGTCCTTCCCTGAAAACCAACAGTGATGTTAGTCCGTAGCCCTCCATAGCTGCAAACAGGTCCACGAAACACAATCATGTCATCGGGACACCTACATTCGCTTCTGCGGCAGGGAAGGGAGGACTGCGGCTCCTACTCCGACTTTTGGCGCCCTCACTGGGAGTGCGCTCCTTAGCCTGCGACGGAGAAAAGAATGAGCAACTCTGAACATAATTTGGCATTTAAAAAGAGGTTCAAACCGAGGAGAGCTATACCGGAACAGGTGGCGACCGGGAGCGACTCGGACTTCGACTCCTTTCCTTGGGGGAGGGAGAACGCTGTGTAAATCATTATAAACAAGAATAAAAACATGGCGAAGACATTTTACCAGGTGAAGTAGAAAGTTCAAAATAACAAAAATCCACGTGGATAGCAGTTACGTACAGAGCGCCTCGTTGGAGACTTAGACCTGGATCTACATCACCAATCGACGGACGCCACTCAGTTAGCAACTCATCATTTAATTTCTAACAGCAAGACCAAGGGTGAGCTGGCAGAGTTGCTAACCGTGGTGATGCAGAACGCGGTGACCTAGAGCGAGAGCGAGATGGAGACCGACTGCGAGGTGATTTACTAACTGACCGGCTGAGCAAATAACAAGTTCCGAGTTAGCACCCGCTAAAACCCCCTGGAACTACAAGTTAGGACAAGGACAGTGCAATACCTCCTGCTCCGGCTCCTGCTCCTGCTCCGAGAGGGACTCCTCTGGAGACCGTACCCTTTATCTTCTTTCACCTACAAGACACCACGAACATTCAGCAAGCAGACCGGGCCTTAAAAACGGCCGAAGAGAAGAACCCAAAAACACAAAACCTATGCAAACAGTCAATTACCCGAATGAATGAACGAGAAAAAGGGTTCCGAAACTCTGAATCGTCCAGCTTCCGAATCTGGATCAGAAAAAACGTTATAGCACGACCATCCATTTCGAAGGTACTCAAAGTTCACAAGCATAGGTGAGTATGCTCCAGTACCGCATATTTCATATCATCATAATTGGTGAAGTCAACAATTCCCATAGTACCTGCGCATAAGCCCAACTCAAAATTCTGAGTCATACTTCCTTTAGCATATACATTCCTTTCTACGACACAACACCCAGACAATCAAATGGTGAATAAAACTAGCTGCCAATGTCATGCGAAAGAGCTTAATATACCGTTACCATCACGAAACACCTGGGCGAAACAAACATCTCCTGCCCGTCGCATGTGATCCTGCAGATCATAGAGTTAGAAAGGGGATCCCCTACTTGCACGAGAATGCAATGGAGCACACTGCGTAGGCCCAGCCTAGTACCTTCAAATCCTGCCATGAAGCTGACGATGGCAGCCCTGTTACAATCACTGCATGCCACCTCAACCACGTCAAATCTTGGCTGCCAAGTTCTTTTCCATTCACAACAGCAAGCAGGTAAGAACAAGTACCTCTGTATTCAGAGCGCCTGGAAACACCACCTGCGCGGCCACCTCCACCACCACCACCACCACCACCAGCCCCACCAAAACCACCTCCTGCACCACCTCCCGAGCTGTGGCTGCTGTACCGGTCAACAGAGGATGATGGGCCACGTCCACCATGCGCAAGTTCAACCTGGGAGACATGGCCAGAAAAGCAATCACCTAAATATTTCAGAACTCTGAAGGCAAATATCACAAGATACTGAGCAAAGAGTACCTCAGAGTACCTCCCTCGAACAGTCCCGATACATACCCTCAATCGGCTTCCATCAAAGTTGTAACCATCCCGTCCCCTGATCGCATCCTCAGCATCACGAGCATCCTCAAACTTCACAACAACAAAGAGTAATATTCAATGTACAATGCAGTACTATCAGTTGGCAATGGTGGGAAAGTGAATGACACGGAAACTTCATAGACAAATACCTCAATGAAACAGTAGCCAGGTGGGCGGGGCGGCAACTTCAAGTCAATATCAACAATGCGTCCATACTGTTGAGATCAGGCATACAAGAAATAAATGACAGGTGTGAGGTAGCACTACAAGCGGACAGGAGTGGTAGTCGTCATTAAACACTCATCTGAACATCTCAGAAGTTCTACAGCAGACGCAACCTTGTAAAAAAGGTCCTCGATCTCCCTCTCCCGCACATCACCAGGGAGGTTGCCAACATAAATAGTGCGACTGGCCCGGCTGCTCATGATTACAACTTACGCAGACACACCCTTCCCTGCGCACCAACCTTTGAAAAGGACACAAAGGTGAAAGAGTCAGTAAGCAGCCAGACCCACAGCACACATTATCTCTTTCTCAGACCCAGCCCACCTACTCAGACAGAAGCACCAGCAGTAGCAGCAGCAGCCCACTTGGTGTGCTGGCCAGGAGGAGACAGCACAAAGGACAATCCCGAAAACAAACCCTGGGGCTTCTCATTCATTAGCACAGAGCTGAGCTAGGAGCGGGATTCTACGAGGCAAACCAAGAAAGACATCTTTGGTCCGTCCGATGCCCCAAAAGAAGCTCCATCGCTCCCTCCGTTGCTCCAAGAAGCTCCTCAGCTATCCACACATTAACAAAGGACATAATCCCACTGCGGCCCTCTCTTCTGCAGCACCTTACGCAATTTACGTGCGCTCCCTCCCTCGTTTCCAAACACATGCGCTCGCTCCCTCCCTCCTTTGTGCCTCACGCTCCTTTTTCCCAAAATCCACACCCTCGCTCCCTCTCCCTCCCACTCTCAACCTCTCCTCTCCCTCCCTCTCTGACTCGCTGCTAGGCTCCTGCTTGTTCCAAGCGCCACGCCTACATACATGCACATGGGGTGGATGTCAAGAGTGATGAGTGGTGGTGAACGGCTCCGACAGCCTCTTTACCTTGACTACCTCTCTCCTCTTCACACCGCCTCGATGCAGCCAGCACACGACACTATCCGGCTTCCCCCTCTGCTATCTCTGTCCCTCAGCTCTCTTCTCTGCACAACGCTGCTCAACACAGCAGATTCTCTTCTCACCCACTCTATCATCTACCTCATTTCGCAGCGGCGGCCTCCCCTGCCTTCGCCGCTCTCACACAGATCCTTCCTTCCTCCCACCAACGGCCTAGCCCCACCAAGCCCTGCCCGCGACGACCTCGTCGGCTGCAGCAGCAAGACAGCGCAAGCGTCCCCTCTTGGCGCTGCCAGAACGGTAACTTCGCCTCGAAGTAAACTCTCCCTGAAGTTCTGAACGCCTTCTTACGCATCGCCCAAACCCTAACCTCGCACGCCCAAAAACCCTAACTCTGGTTGACAACTCCTCCATTCGCATAGCACCTACTCTCCAGTGACACACAACAAGCGGCCTTCGCCCTTGCACCGAGTGCTGCACTCTCAACGCTGGGGGAATGGCAGAGAAATCTGAAAACTCGAGAGAAGACGACCCACGGCCAATGCGGTGTATGTAGCACTCGCCAAAAAAGGATCTGGTGTATGTATCTAAAAATGATATAGGTTTACAAGGTCTTTCCTTCTGTTCATCACAGCACAGAACCAGCCTGCGTAAAGCAAGTCCTTCAAAGCTCTTTTCACCAATACTACCACAACAGTGCCAGACACAAATCAACAGCATATCAAAACACTGTAACCTGCATGCCAAAATCCTTTGCATGAGTAAAGAAAGATGGCTGCTGTATATCTATGGATGCAGCCGAGATGTTGGAAAGATCAAGAAAGCACGCAATCTGTGTCCCCTTCTGTCTGTAGCTCTGGCTAGTCCCTATTCAGCCTGTAGCTTCGACCACTGAAGGCACTTGATGTGGTTGGAGGAGGGACAGGGGACATTTGCTGCGGCCCAGCTTCGGCCCATCTGGCCACGAGCTTGTGTCTGCAATGCAGTCAAGGAGTTGTGCAGACATGTGATACAATACGATAGAAAAGATGATGCAGGCAGGAAATGAGAAAGGTGTTAAAGGGATACACCCAGAGTGGAGTCTTCAGCAGATGCCTTCCTGACTGGCGGGGGTACAGGGTGTTCAAGAAGTAGTATGCGTGTCCCACAAAGATGCCCAGCAAGTCTGGGATAATGTGACCTCCAAAAATGGTGTTCGCTACCAGAAACGCCCATGGCAAGTAGAAGCCCTGTGGGGGATTACATCAGCAATTTAGAACAACGTCTGTCAAGATAGCCTCAACATTTTAGACCAAACTTGTGAACAAAAGTATTAGCCGCTGAGAGCAAGCTCGTCAACAGTGGCAGGCCGACCAGGGTACGAGTTTGCATCATATGGCAGCGCTGACCTGCAACTGCACAAGTCCGAAGAAGTTCACTTGGGTGGTCGGGAACTCTCTACTCCACAAGTATATCATTTCGAACACGATGATGCCGCCCATGGAAATAAATAAAAGTTTTGATCCTACCAGGAACGAGATAAGCTGCAAGATCTGCATGATGGAACTGCTTAGCTCCCATGTGTCTTTACACGAACAAAAATGGACACCAAATCGCTCAATAGTGCTGTTGAACTCTGATGGAAACAAATCAACTTACCAGAAGAGCTCCGACGGATGATAGAATCATCCAAATAAAGTCTGCTGTACGCTTTGCATACGGGCCTCGTTCCAGCTGCACACCATACCTAGCTCTGGAGCAGGAGACGGCATCAGATAATAACTCAGCATCTATCTAGTGCCATACAGGGATCAGGCATGCTCACGGCACAAGCTCTGAAACCGAACACAAAATCACATACAGTGAGACGTAATTTAAATCCTTGCTATTGTGCTGTGCAATGATCCAACAAGAAGAGCACCGTGTAGATGGCTACAACAAGACATACTTACATCATGAGAATATGCCAGCCAAAAGAGACGGAGAAGGGGCCCAACCAGAAGAAATTGGTCACCAACCTCCACAGCTGTTTACACACCAAGATTACCAACTCAAAATCCACTTTGCCGAGCACAATGAACACCACCATCAGAAACCCTGACAGACGCACCTGAAACTTGTACAAGACAGAGGGCCAGACAAGGAACAATTGTTCGGGGTTCACCAATCCTAAGTGATATCCTACAGTTGTGAGCACACATATCGTCCCAAAAGCCCTGCACACTGGAGGAAGGGACTTGTAGAAACTGCAACACAACTCGCAGTCAGATATACCCCATCGTGGAACCAAATTTGTTACACCGTTCAACTGCAAGCACACAAACACCCTCCAGGTGCCTAGAACGAGCAACGTACTCAGCTGGCGACGACATTGCGAACACCCTCCCCAATCCGCCTGTCACAAACGACCAGCCTGTGTTCCCAGCTCAACCCTATATATGTGGACTCTTAGAAGTCATACATAGATGCAGGATCCGGGAACTATCGACATATGAATATTATTGTATCAACCCATCTCGGGATATCGGGTCTCTAGGGCGGCATTGTGTAATAAGCGTCATCTCGGACGGAGTGCTTTAGTGCGCAGGACGCAGGACGCAGGACGCTTCCTTGAAGAATATTTGAGATTCCCTGACCGAAAACCGAAGTGGGTCGTGAGAGCGAAGCACACCATAGCAAAGAAGAGCAGGAATTTGCTTGAGCCCGGGAGAAGCCGCACAGGTCTGGCAAGATGGTGCTCGCCGAGCTTGGTGGGCGGATTGCCCGGGCCCTGCAGCAGATGAGCAACGCTACTGTGATAGACGAGAAGGTGCTGGCAGATTGCTTGAATGGGATCACCAGGGCGTTGATGCAGGCGGATGTGCAGTTCCAGATGGTGAGAACCATGCAGAACAACATCAAGAAGATAGTGAATTTGGAGGATCTGGCTGCAGGGCACAACAAGAGGCGGATCATCCAGCAGGCTGTGTTCAACGAGCTGTGCTCGATGCTGGATCCAGGGAAGCCTGCTTTTACGCCGAAGAAAGGAAAGCTGAACATCATCATGTTCGTAGGGCTGCAGGGGGCGGGGAAGACCACCACCTGCACCAAGTATGCGTATTACTATCAGAAGAAAGGGTGGAAGCCGGCCTTGGTGTGTGCTGATACATTCAGGGCTGGAGCATTCGACCAGCTGAAGCAGAACGCGACCAAGGCGAAGATCCCGTTTTTTGGCAGCTACACGGAGACTGACCCTGTCAAAATTTCGCAGGAAGGCGTGGAGAGGTTTAAGAAGGAGAACTGTGATCTGATTATTGTGGATACCAGTGGACGGCACAAGCAGGAGGCTGCCTTGTTTGAGGAGATGAGGCAAGTTTCTGAGGCTGTGTCACCGGACTTGGTCATTTTCACCATGGATAGCAGTATAGGACAGGCTGCATTTGATCAAGCACAAGCTTTCAAGCAGAGTGTTGCAGTTGGGGCTGTGATTGTGACGAAGATGGATGGGCATGCCAAGGGAGGTGGTGCTCTCAGTGCTGTTGCAGCAACTAAAAGCCCCATCATCTTCCTTGGTACCGGAGAGCATATGGATGAGTTCGAGCCGTTTGAGCCGAAGCCTTTTGTGCAGAGATTGCTTGGCATGGGAGACTGGTCTGGGTTCATGGACAAGATTCATGAAGTGGTGCCCATGGAGCAGCAGCCAGAGCTGTTGCAGAAGCTGACGGAGGGAACTTTCACGTTACGGATAATGTATGAGCAGTTTCAGAACATTCTGAACATGGGCCCTCTGAGCACGGTGATGGCCATGATTCCAGGGTTCAGTGCTGAGCTTATGCCAAAGGGCCGGGAGAAGGAGAGTCAGAGTAAGATTCAGAAGTACATGACTATGATGGACTCCATGACAAATGCAGAGCTGGATAGCACGAATCCGAAAATTATGACAGAGGGCTCACGGATGATGAGAGTGGCACGAGGCTCTGGACGCACTCTGAAGGAGGTGCATGATCTGCTGGAGGAGTTTCTGAGGCTGGCAAAGATCTGGAGTAAGATGAAAGGTCTCAAAATACCCAAAAAGGGAGATATGAGCTCCATGGCCAGGAACATGAATGCCCAACACATGAGCCGAGTGCTTCCACCCCAAATGCTGCAGCAAATAGGTGGTGTCGGAGGCTTGCAGAGTTTGATGAAGAACATCGGGAACAAAGATTTTGGAGGCATGTTCGGCGGGGGTAAGGAGAAGTAGGACACATTCAGGCCTCCCGACATTTTTTAGTGCCAGTTCTTGCCGATCAGATGCAAGGCCCAGGGCTAAGCAGGTGCAGCTGGTCAGTGTAGACTTCATGCAGCATACGACAAGCCTAACGCGAAAGGTGGGACAGGACGTGGGCTTCTGTGCTCGCTTCATCAGTTGTCTGGGATCCTCGACAGTCAATGCTCACCATGTGTGTCACGACAGGTACCAGAGATTCAGATGGTGCAAACAGCATCGATGGGCAATTGGACGGCATAACTTGTAAGACAGCTGCTGGGTCAGAGCATAGAAGGCGGCTGACACCAATGTACTCACTGAGACACTTGATTTTGTTACGGTCCTCTTAAAATGTGTATACAAGTGATGCCATGTGCAACAACGCACCCCCTCCCAGACAACTTTGTCTTCAACACGGGAGCCCACAGACGAAGGATAGCACGTTGCAGGCTCCTGGCTCCTGCCCTTGAACTTTACATCTGCCGTGTGATGGGTTCCTTGAAACAAGGTGGAAGCATGCAGATTGGCTTGCAAGGTTTGTGCAGCATCTCATCTTTTTCTGGTTGTTCTTGCTAGAAGTCCAGTAGGACCGGCGAAGAATTCTGTGTAAGTCTCGAATTGCATTTCCCAGTACTCTATAGAGGTGACATAGTGCTTGCTCTGTAAATGGGTAGTAAGAGTATATGCCATCCATTCTCTCACTATCGATCTATGGTGTTTGTCTGTCGTTCGTACATACATACATCGCCGTGTCTCAAAAGTTGAATTTGAAAAGGGCCGTTGTTCGAAAACTGTTTTTGGATTGATGGATGTAAATTACGCGACAATGGATTGTGAGGTCTGGGTTAAACGTCCAAGATACGGACATTTCGGCACGCATCCCTCCACGTAGCCCCCATTTCTGGGATAGTCCAGGTGCGAAGGGACGAACAAGCACGGCTGGGGCGGGTCCAGGACGGAATCCACCGCGAATGGCAGCTCGGACGTGAAGGACATCATCACACATGCATCTGTGGTAGCTTCGATCGGGCCGTCTTCGATGAACGCCGCTGTCTCAATTAGGGTAGGGGAAGCGCAGCTGCTCGGGGCTGGAGACAGGCCCTGGAGAACGTCGTGGCTGTGGGATGGAAAGGAGACGGGTAGGGTAGAAGGCTGTGTGTCGCCGTACGGGTGTTGGGCAAGCACTGGGTCGGCAATGGGCAGGCCGGAGGATGTGGTGAGGCAAGCGAGGCGGTGGCCTGCAAGGGTGGAGAGCTGGTACAGTGGCAGGGTGGAAGGATTTGGGAGACAGATGGGTAGAGCCAGGGCGGGGTCTGTGGTTAACGAAGGACCTTCTTGTATATTTGTGGGGCCCTTGGAGTCTGCTGAGCCGTCTCGGTTGGAAGCTTTGTATGAGCAGGTATGAGTTGGAGGTGTTGGGGTGATGGAATCAGGTCCCAAGGTTGTGCTGGATGCCTTTCCTGGAGGGTTGAGAGGCACGTGTTTGGTGATGGTTGCAGGCCAGGGATTCATACTACAGTGGCCGGCCCTTGATCCTGGATGACATGTTTGACAGAGTGGAGGTATGTTTCGTTTGTATGACTCATTTTCTAGCTTGGTGGGTATTATCACTCAGCTGCTAAGAAGTTGTTTTTCCTTGCAGAAGAAGCTTCGTTGGCATGGCTCCAAGATGGTGTTGAAGTACCCGCGGTGCAGCCTCCGGGCCTACTCTGCTTATGCTGACGCCGAGGTAAAAGCTAATAGAGTGTTCAAAAGAAGGGCTTCATCCTGTACCTGCTGCTGCCTTCGGTGCTGCATTGGTTTTGTACTGAGAGGAATTTGTGATGTGGGGTTGGAGGGATGGGCAACAGTTTGATCCTTCTCAAATGTGGACGCTGGTTAGTATCTGGGGTGTGTTGCTCGCAAGTGGTGTGGCTCTGGCATTCCTCCCACCTGCGTGCATGTTGAACAAGGCCTGCCAAGCCGCAGTCGTCCCACATTTCATGACTCACGGCATGAGCATGGCGGTCGACGGAGCCAAGACCGGGAACTTGCTCTTTGCCATCTCCTTCGGCCTCATGGCTGGCATTCCAGTCTCTGTTGCAGCAGGTATGTCGCACAGTGTTTCATCTTTTTGGCAGTGTGACTAGATGCCTGAAAACTTTCATCTTCCGTTACTGTCCGGTAACTTCATCTTTCGTTACTTTCTGATATCTGCATCTTTTGTAATTGTCTGATTTGCTACCCGCAGTTAAAGCACTGCAAGGTCTTTGGCGTGGGGAGCTGCTGGCTTTGAAGGGTTGCTGCCCTAGCTGTGGAGAAGAGGTGACTTACGTACTTCATAATCTTCCCCGCTTGATCCGCTAATCCTCACCTGCTCGTACGCTGAATTTCTGAATTGTGGTGATGGTGCTTGCCGGTAGGTGTACGCCTTCATCCAATCCAAGGAGGCACAACCCCGACACAAAACAGAGTGCCATGTCTGCGAGCATCCTCTGGTCTTTCATGTCAACGTAGAGGTAACTTTTATACTCTTAGTGAAATTATCAGTTTAGAGGAGCTTAGTGATCTAGCAGTTTGCTGAGCACTTTGTTTCATGCGTGGCTTGCAGCGCGTGGATTCACACCCTGGACAACCCTGGGCTTATGGACGTATATATTTGGTTACCAGATCAAAAGATCTTGTCCCTCACGAATCTTCCGACATTCTGTGACATTATATGGTTGTATTGCCACTGCCACACGTTGCACAGTGTCAAACATTGTAAACTATTGTTATCTTTGTATTGCACCCCACCTATTGTACAATCCTTCGTGTGCGCAGCAGCAGCCATTTTGTCATCACATGGATGGTTGGAGCAGGTTGGGGGACAGTTCATTCCTGCTGTCACCATGTTTCCATCATGGATGGCATACAGAGTGGGACAGCAGACAAACTGCCACCCAGCGTTGTCACCGGTCGGAAGTTGGCTTTTCTCACCGCGATCTGCGCAGTGGTCTCCATTCCCTGGTCTGCTTTCTCGCCCTGCCCTGTCCGCTGCGGCACAACGGACAAGGGCCCCTTCAACTTTCCCTCTATGCTTCCACCACCCGCCTTCCGACTCCTCCCGTCATCAGCTCTTCCACCGGAGACACTCCGTTCCAGAGAGCGCAATAACATCCTCAGGCGGCGGTCGCTGGTGGCCCTGTGCTCTCGCTGGGGTAGGATTCGACCGGCAGCCGATTTCTCTTTCCCCAGTTCCATGCCTCCGAGCTTGGCACATCCCTGTACAGATCGAGCCCGCAAGATCGAGACCGCCCACAATCAAGAGTGATTCCCCCAGCCAGCAAGCTCGGACGCCTCAAGCCAAAACCAGTGCTTCTCCAAGGACCCCGCATACCCGCAGACCGTCGGGCAGCCGGCAACATCCAACACAGGCTCGGGCTCCGTCCTCAGGCAATCGGGCCGCATGATCTGCCGGTGCTTGAACGGACTGCGCACCGCCCCGTACCTGCACATGTGCTCGGGGGAGGGCGCCCGGATCTGTGATACATCGTCGATCATCTGCTGGTACTTCACCAAAAGCACCGCGTAGGACATCATTCGGCCTTCCGGGCTGCACACCCACCCGAGCTCCTTGTGCGCGTTCTCCACAACCTGCTCCATCTCGGCATCGTGATCCCGCATGAAAGCCACTGTCTCGGCAAGGTCCCGAAACCTGCAGAAAATGCACAAGAAGCATCAGCAGGCCAGTCCCCCACAGCGCACAAAACTAGACTTGGGTGACACACATGGCTGGCTAGCACTCTGAGATGTCTCTGTGGCACATGGCTGGCAGCACTCTCTGGTGCCTCTAATGCACATGGCTAGCAGCATTCTCAGATGTCTCTATTCCACACGGCTAGCAGCACTCTCTGATGTCTCTATTGCAGAAGGCTAGCAGCACTCTCCGACGTTTCTATTGCACAGATCTCTAAAGCCTCTATTGCACATGGGAAGCAGCACTCTCCGATCTCTCCATAGTCCCAGTCTTGAGGAACGTGGTACAAGCACTTACTGGTGATCCACTTCCATGAAATGGTGGCCCGGCTTGAGCAAGGGATCATAGAACTGGTAGAAGGGCGAGCTCTGGCGCACCACAACCCGGTTGGTCATCAGCACACCGCAGAGCCTCGTAGTTCCGAGCCCACCATCAGCCAGAATCTCATACTTGTACGCATTCTTGGCAGTGAAGTTCATCCGGGACCCCAAGCTGAGCCCGTCCTTCTTCATCCCCCAGCTCTGCCCCTTCGCGAGATGGCTCCACCGGGACACCCTGGCCTCGAGCAGGTCAGGGTAAGAATCCGTCATGGCGTGCAGCCGGAGCCTTCCACTGCTGCCCCAGTTGTACCCGTGCATGTTGTAGTTGGTAGTAGCCCCCCGGAACACAGCCTTAGCCTGCTTCTCTCGCCACGGCACCTGCCTCGCCAGCTCCTCCTTCGAGGGCATGTAATCCTCCCCCCAATCCAGAAAATCAGGAGCCAACACATCCACAAACCCCTCAACCACATGGTTACTCCACACCAAATAGTTCGCCCTGTCCATCGGAAAGCTCGAAGACGGGGCCAGAGGATGATCACAAGTATTAAACAACAGCTCCACCTTCAAATCCTGCAACCCGTAAACGTCCACCGTCTTCTGCAAGAAGGTCACCAAATCATTCGCCCTATTCAGCCGATACCCAGTATCCAGAAAATGCCCATACCGAAAATACACCTTCCCGCCCACAACCCTGACGTGCACACAGCACTGCATCAAACTGGTCACCACAGCAGCCATCCGCAGCATCTCGATCCTCCCCTGCTTCTGGCTCCCGAACCCCTCACTCACCCCGGGGTAAGGCTGGAAAGGCTCCGTATACTTCTTCACCAACTTCACCACCTGTACCACCTTCGGATCGGACACATTGAATAACGGGCTGGCAGCCCGCAAATCCGCCACATCCCTCTCCTCCACAGCCACGGAATCGAACCTCTCCCACAACACCGTCCCATAGGTGAGCCGCCTCTGAAACTCCCTGGAAGCTTCCGGAAATTCCGTCCTCCCCCTCAACCCCCCATCGCTGTCCATCAGCAGCGACTCCTGCAGGAGACATACCCTCGCAAACAGCACAAACACCATCCCGGCAGCGACTGTGGAATAACACACAGATCTCAGCTTGTTCCTCCCAGCAGCTGCAGCAGCAGCCGCGGCCTTCCCGTGCCCCGGCCCCGGGCCCGGCCATCCCCTGGTCTCCTCCTTGCTGCTCTCAGCGATGGGAACCATCTCCACACAAATTCCTCGCCCCCTTGCAAGTCTCATATTTTCCCCCGCCGATTCCTTCCCGATTTGCCTGGCTCACAATTGCCCACAATCTCGGCCTCCCGCTATATATAGGCCTCCATCGCCATGACTTTCAGCCATCGCCACATGTCGCCTGCAACAGTCTGAGATTGAAAGCTCGTGCGCGTCGGCAAAAGCTGCGGCTCGCAGGCTTCGCCAATGCGCGCTGCCCGCATTGCCTCGCCCAACAAGATCTGCAGAGCAGAAATAGACGGCACATGTCAGTATGGTGACGGAAGAGGACGTGAAATAAACGGCGGCTACTGGCAAGAAGAACGTGGAAGAACGTCGTGAATGGAATTACGCCCACGCCCCACGACCTGCACATTGCGCCTCTCCCTTGTCCAGGAGCTGTTCGGGTCGGGCCCACCTTTGTCAGATAAGAAAAACTACATCGCCCAGAAAACGTCCTGGTGGGCCTTGCTGGAACCTTTTAATATTTCTGCAACATCACTAATTAATTCGCACCCACAACATTCATTGCTCGTGACTTCACTTGTGCGAGACTATGGCATTCCGTTTGGGACATTGAGTTTATATATACATATCATATATATATATATAGTACTTTGGACATTGAGTTTATATATATATATATAAACTCAATGTCCTGTATGCTGTTCCTTCCACCGACTTTAAACTCCAGGTGGCTAACAAAGCCAGCTGGCGTGCCAGCTTGGCAGGGTAATATGGAGGAGAAGGGTTGTAGAGCAGGGTGTCATTTTGACCGAGTACTGGCTCAGTCCTCGGGACCGCCTAGCCTGGCTACGCTCGGTCCCGGACCGAGCAGGGACCGTGCCTTTTTGTGACCCTTGGTCACTAAATATAATAAATATTAAATAAATAATTTATAAATAATAATATAAAAATAAAAATATCTAGTAAAATTCTTTATGACCATATTAATTATAAGATGGGTCCATGTATTTATAATAAATATAAATCCTTGGATATAAAATTAAATAATTTATTAATTTTAAATAGGACCTTTATGAACCCTCGGTCCCTATCTTTTCGGGGACCGAGGGTGGGGACCGGACTCCTGAAGAACCTCCGGTCCCATGGTTTTTTTAACACATGCCGGGACCGGGACCGAGCTTGGGACGGGGTCAAAATGACACCCTGTTGTAGAGCACAAGCTGGTTGCGACCCTACTCAGATGCAAGCGTGACCACCTACGATGACGATGTTGGAACGGGCTTGCAGCCCTGTTTTGAATCCTTCCGAGAGCACTCTAGATCGGTTCTTGGAGACCGTGGACAACCATCTAGAGCCCGATGGCATGGACTCGCCCTTCACAGCCACCAACAGATAATTTAGCCATCACCACTGAAAGCAGTCCTATACCGCCTTGGACGACGACGCTGCTCAGCAACCTTCCTACACTAATTCCTTCCTGGCGGAGTGTCATATCGACTTCAACAAAGAGCTCACCTTCTCCACCAACGAGCATCCTAACGGCAAGATCTTCCAAGCATACGAGGGAAGCACGGCCTCTACACCTTCGCGGAGGAGGACACGAGCAAGCCACCCAGTAATGGACTTATTTTGCCTCCTCCACAGCAAATGCAGCTTTGAGAGAGGTTTTGGTGCATCTATAGGTGCTCATGGGACCACATCAGCAGGTTCAGCAGTCGATCGGGCCTATGCGCCCCCATTACGAACACCTGGTCTCCGCCCAAGTTCTTTTTTTTGCCAGTATTCTACACTTAGATGCCTCATCTTCAAGATTCCTTCGTCTTATATGGGCCACATCATCGTATGACAGGCTGTACGCAGCATAAATCTTTTTGTCTCGCAACTTGGGCTTTGGTGTTCGGATGTTGTTATCTAGGTTTTTTCCTGTCATTTAGGATTATTCTGACACACATACACATGTTTATGTTCGCCTGGAACACACATGCACATGTCTCGCCCCCGCGCAAAGTCCCTGGATGTTCGCTCTCGTTCGGGTTGCAGCATTGTTGAGTGCACTAGGGTTGCATCCCTCCGAGCATTGCAGCCATGGCGAACTGAAACATGTAGGGCGCTGTTGTGGGTTGTGCAGCAACTGTACATCGCAAGGGACAATGCGTATGCAAAGGGCTTAGAGGACATGGACTTCCTCCCGGATATGTATCAACGGCACATGGTATTGGCGACACTCTGCAAGGAGTACATGAGTAGACGGGAGGTATCACCTAAATACCTCCAGCGGTGGACGAAGGCTGAAGCCACATTGTGGACGTGGACAGCGATCACCTTGCTCCGGGCTGTGGTGCACTAGGCGTGAGGAACTTGTAGACCAGCTTTGAGGCTCTTCCAGGATTGAGCAGGGTGTAGGATGTAGAGAAGTCTTTCGTGTGCTCCCACCATGAGGTGGGAGCGTAGACCGTGTGGAATTTTCATTTGTGTCGAATTGAGGCATAAGCCTAGTGGTGGCTTTTTCTTTTTGGTCAGATGTGTGATCTTCCTCCTTGAAGTAATCCTCCCAATCGCAGCATCATGAAGATGACATGGAGCGGGCATGCCGACTTTGCAGTCACGCAAGGCCTAGATGGCTGCTCCATGCCATTTGCCAAAGAGGCCCTGGTGAAGGTTCGCTGACAACATACTCAAGGTATGCGTAAGGCCATTTCGCTGATGTTCCATACTCTATGGCTGAGGTTGAGGTTCACGAAGGTTAGCCAGATGAGTGCTTGCGAGGACGTGCAAGAGCCAATGCTTCGACAACCCTAAGAAGGAAAATCATGTGCATCGCACGCAAAAAGATTCTTGACACACCTTCTAACGACATCGGTACACAGGGACAGGCCCCCAGCTGATGTCGTCAAGTGTGTAACCTAAAAATTTTACGGCGGGAAAACTTCTTATGTTACCATCGATAAAAACCCTTGGTGTGAGACTCCTTTCAGAACATCCATGTTCGGTGTAAAGCGTTGAATAAAAGATATATTGAATTTTCATTCACTAAAAGTAATTGAATACATAATACTGAAAGCAAGCCTCACATATTTCAAATACAGAAATATTCAATACTGAATACCAAAGGCAGGTCTCGCACACTTATTACTGAATACCGAAAGCAGGTCTTGCACCCTTATTAAAGTCTCGCACATGGAACCTACGCCCTCCTTACTGTAAGTGTATATATATGTGAGTATTCTACGATAATACCAAACGATTCGGACATCGAGAAGGGAGTACGGAATATGTATTTTCGTATTTTCTATCGTATTGCTGAGATGTTGGGAAGTCCTCATATGTTACTCCATGATGTGAGTGTGAGTTGGAAGGTGCCAGAGTACTTAAAAATATTTTTACTAATAAAAAACTTTATTATGAAAAAGAGATGGGAAACCATCTATCGAGAAGGGGAACAACTCTTATGAGGGCACTAGACCATGGGACTAACCCCCATTGTCGCCAATCTTGTAACTGCCTACAGCACCAAGGATATGAAAAGAGTAGTTGAAAATAGATGGATGGATGGTACTTGAAAATAGATGGATGGATGCTGGGTGCAGTGAGGTACGGCTTTACAAATGGGCTTACAATTGGATTTGCAAGCTTCCACAATTGGGCTGAAGCAAGGAGCTTGCTAGTCGGGAAGGAAATTTGGCATGGTGGTTGAGGTGAGGAATAGTGGAAGGGTGGAGGATAAGTGCGCCAAGTCTTCAATATCTGCACTCCTATAGGGGTGGTGGGTTATCCATGTGTGGGGTAGGCCTGCATGGCGAGAATAGATGGGAAGAGTGGTGCCTGATTCGTCGGCAGATGCACCACGAACTGGGCTGAAGGGCAGGAAGGAAGATCTGAAGGGATCTGGTCTTTCGTCACTGCCTGTCGGAAGTGCAGAGGAGGAGGAACAGCATTGTAACTGAGAACTTGTGAGTATGTGCATGTGGTGCACGTCCAGGCATCGTTCGGACTTCCTACTTTGGCACTCGCCCACAGAATATTAGACACGGGAGACAGGCCCCACAGGCGCCACATCGGAGACCCAACTAGGAGCATAGCAGCCGAGATGCTTTCCCTCCTCGAAAGTGAGGCAGGAAAGCAACACGGTGCGTGCGGGTGGGCATGCCGATACAGAGCTCCCACTCTTCAAGGTCACTAGGGACTGATGCAACGAGGGCTGTCTGTGAGAAGATACCGCAAGCTGTGACCAGCCGGAACTGGATGTATCTTGTGTGGGAAGCTTCGTTCCTTGTGCTCTGCAATGAACTAGCGGCTCCATCCTTGATCCGGGGGCTGGGTGTTGTTGGCCTAACCGTCACGGCTCCTGCGCAGGTGTAGACTTGGCTGTTTTGGGATCTGGAAACAATCCTAGGGCAGCTGTTTGTGGCACTCGTGTGCTGCTTATTCCTGTGCACGCAAGGATCACCGAGGAACAAGCACAAGAGAAGATATTTGAAACATCGCCTTATGCTCTCAATCACGTCACTCGGTGAAAATGATGAAGACGATGAGACCTGCACTCTGGATGTTTAGACAAGTCTGGATGGGCTGGCCTTAATCTGTGCAGAACACCAGGTGCCGGCCAACTGCAGGTATTTAAGGACATGTTACTTGTCTACAGTGCTGAGAAGAACACAACCGTCATTTGCGTAAGTAATCATCGAGTTGCTGGAGTTGAGAGCAGCCATTCATCCCGCCATCACCTGTCGAGCTGGAAAATAATGATGGGCTGCTCACAATCGTTGGCTTGCCCACGAGATGCTCCTTGCTTTGCTTTCTCCAGTGGCTTCCGAGGCGGTGACAGAAACCCGAAATGCTCAGAGAGAGCCATGGGACCATAGACCGATGAGCCCTTACCAAATGCCCAGGCACATCGTTTGAGGAGCCTGATTGCCAGTAGCTGGGCAGGGGCCAACCCAAAAAGGCTGTAGACGCACCAACAAGGAATCAACGGTGTACTCTTGCCAGTTGCCCGTAGTGCGTGCGCTCGTGCCGAGTGAGATCCACCTTGTAGCCGAAATCCCGGCCACAGTCTGGATACCTGCACACCATGGTACGTTACGGAATGGTGGTTAGACAGGATTGATGGAGTGAAGGGGAAAGAAGCCCCACCAGGGGCAAGAGAGCTAGTTGCCTTCGGGTCTCTGGATACATAATGCTACTGCTACGGCAGAAGGTGGGGGGAGGGCTGGTACTCACAAGCATTTGAAAGGTTTTTCCCCAGTGTGCGTTCTGAGGTGACCATTCAAAGAATTCAACCACTTGAACGTCTTCCCACACCCTTCGTAGGGACATGAGAGGGGCCTATCGCTCTCGTGTGTCTTTTGGTGAGCCACCTGATCGAGGACAGATATGAGCAACGACCCACAACTGCCTTTCATGAACAGCTTTGTTGTTTCTGCAACTAGGAGAGTCTCACCAGTCTTTCTCGAAAAGCGAAACGCTTGGAGCACCCGTCGACAGGGCAGAGGAAAGCACACTGATGCATCTTCATATGCCGGCAGAGAAACTGCCTTCGGGCAAAGCTACTCGAGCAGCCTTCAAAGGTGCAGACGTAGGGCCGATCACCACTGTCCACAGTGACCTGGAATGTCAACGACGGCGCAGTGCTGGAGAATCACACACAGGAATGCATAGGGTGGAGGGGAAGTAAGTACCTGTGCTCATTCATGTGATCACGCAGCATTCCTGGTGTGGGAAAACGACGACCACATCCGGCTTCCAGGCAAATGTGCTGTTTCTCTATGAGCACCAGCATCTGCTTTGTCTCCTCCAGCATCTGGGAACAATTGAGATTAGCAGGCTGTTTTCCGCAACTGGAAAGAGTGGACAACTGATATTCAGAAGACCAACTTGAGAGCTAGGACACAACCTTCACTTAGGAAGGTGCACGTTCGACCCATACACCAAGCCTTTCAATCTATGGTTACAGAGGCTTGTAACCATGATTGTTATCATGATCTGAGCGTGTAAGTGGATCAGACGATGCCTCACATTCAGACGGAGAAAGATCCTTGGTTATTGCAAACATCACCCGACAAGAAGAGGAGGATGCATGGAGCTACATCCAGAGGGCTGCCAAGCAAATGGATATTTGACTTGGGCAACCCACTAGACATTCACATAGCAACAGATCCTCATAGATACGAAGGAGTAACACCTTCTCCATCTGCGCCATGGTCAACTCCTCCCACGACGTTTCCAGTAGAGAGGTGGTAAGCTGTAAACCTGGAAACGATTCTGCAAGACATCTGTAGGCCAGGGCCAGTTCCCGTGTCTCTGTTCCTTTCAGCTGGTCAAATCTGAAGGCTCACCACAAAAAGCAGGCAGATATTAGACAGGGATTCTCCGAGACACTAAGGTACTTGTCAGAGACGTCTCAGAGACGAATAAACCTTTTCACTGCTTCCAAAACAACCAGGCAATTGGGAGTGTCCGCCTTTGCAGCATGCAGCTAGCTTCCATGCTCCACAGCTGCAGAGGGACATAACTGGAACTTGGTAAACACGTACCTCAATCGTTTCCACTTCGTAAGAGCGGGCTTCCGCACAGGTACTTGTTTCGATCGCAGCATACCGGCAGCGATGGTCGTGTTCACAAACTTCTCCAAGCTTCCATTATGTTGCTCGGTTACAAGTTTCATCAAATTCTGGTGAGCTGCAGCAATTGTGAAGGCCTGGGTTAGAGGGTCAGAGGCAGAAAGACCGGTGAGCAAGCCCATGATCCGTCACAGTCTGCCCACCTAACGTAGAAGCATCACCTGCCACATCTAAACGGATATGAACTTGCTTCATTCTCTTTTCCCTTTTCGTCTGTGCATCCAGCTGTGCGGGGGACGAAGGAGTCGCAGGCCGCGTTCCACCGTCTGAGGAGGTTTCAGGGGCCCGCTGGACATGCAATGAACCCGATGGACTCCCAAAACCAACAAGGCAGCTTTCTCTGGAAGGGCCAATCATTTCAAACACCCAAATCGAAGATTGTAAATACCTTGTCTCCATTCGCCACATGCATAGACAACTCCCCACCGTCCACCACCAAATCATGTCCTTCATCGTCGTAGTCCGTCCCAGGGGATGCACTCTCAGCTCCTTGACAGTAGAAAAACCTGCCATCGTCCTCCCCACCCCTTCCCGCAAAATGCTCATGAGATTGAACATGCTCCTGCTCCCCTACAATATGACCGTTCCCCGACGGCAGCAGCTCAGCTTGAGCAAACGGTTGAGGCTGTGGGTGGAAGAGATGGATATCCGGTTGCACCTGGTAGAGCTCCATATGGGGGTCCTGCGATTGGAACTCATCCACCAGCTGCACCAAATCCCCGCTGTGAAAGCATTGGCCAGCCTGCACTGCGGGCTCCTCCTGACAGTGCAGGCTTCCGCCATGTCGACCATCCAGGTGTACCTGCATCTGCTCCTGCATCCCGCCCAGCTGGTGGAAGTGGCTCATCCCAAGCTCCTGCTGTAAACCCATCGCTGGGACACCAAAGCCCAGCTCAAGACCCCTGTTTGCCATCAAATTGGAATGAGGCTCTGAGCAGGGCCCAGCAAGCCCTGCCTCCCCTCGCTCAGAAACTATGCAGAACTCTCCCATCTCAGACAGCAACAACGCTCCTCATCTTGCGCCCAACTCGCATTTCGCAATGCCTGCAGCAATTCTCTGGATTTCGCACAGTCCATCTCTCAGGCTCGTTCCAATCCTCTCGCCGCCATCGCTGCCGGCTGCAGCGGAAGGCGGCAAACTGACGCCAAATTGACCCCTTCTGTTTGAATAAGATATCTCATTAGCGTTTCGGATATTGGATGACATGGATGTCAGTCCTTCCCGACGGCCGCGTTTTCAAGTAGCCGTGCGGAGTAAAGAAGGAGAAGGGAGTCCTCGTCGTTCTCGTGGTGATCCAGGCGATGGACATGGCGATGGTCTCGGCCTTGGCCTGGGCTTGTTGCTGATGCACTTTGCAGATGTCGCAGAGAAAGGAATGCAACACGAAATATGTCCAGGTCGAGGGGATGGTGGCAGCTGCTGCTACTAGGGCTCATCAGCGGGGCCTTTCTGGCTGCTGTGGTTCTTCAGGATCTGGGATCCGCAGTCTTAGAGGAAGGTCGCCTTGCAGGCAGCAGTGGCACATTCTTCTCGACTTCAAGGCGGCCGAACCACAACAGCGATGCGGGAGGTGAAGATGAAGGGAGGAAGGAGGAGGGCAATACAGGAACCAGACGTAATGAGCAGGAAGGGAACAGGAGGAAGAAATCTTCGGCACAGCTGCGGATTGAGCAGCAGGCTGCTGAAGTGCTGTCTTCCAACTCAAGACCAGAGCTTCAGACTAGTGCTACCTTGTACTATGACTGGGAGGTCTTCGAACGACAATACGAGAATATGCTGCCCCGGCTCAAGATCTTCGTCTACCCTGATGCACTTGACAGCACCGGCCCGTTCTCACAGGTGTTCACGCCGCACCCGAATCCCTACGACAAGAAGCTGGGCAACTACTTCAGCGAGCACATGTTCAAGATACTGCTTCTCAACAGCAGCTTCGTCACCGCCGACCCGGCTGAAGCCAGCCTTTTCTTCCTCCCGTTCTCCATCAACGTGCTGCGCAACGATGCGCGGGTGAGATCGGAGTCTGCCATAGCAACGTTTGTGGCCGACTATGTTGCCAGAGTGAAGGAAGAGTACGGCTTCTGGAACCGATCTCAAGGTGCTGACCACTTCTATGTATGCTGCCACTCCGTGTGCCGCGACGCCATGGCTCAAGCTCCAGCTCTCCGTCAGAACGCCATTCAGGTCACATGCTCCTCCAACATTTATCACAAGCACTACATAGCTCACAAAGATGTGTCCCTGCCGCAAGTCTGGCCTAGGGCGCCCGAGCTCAGTCCGGCTCCATCTTTCCTAAGGTATGTATGCACACCTTGGATTTCCTACTTGTTGTTTCTTGGACGTACCAAACATGCTCGGATACCGGTCAAGCTATCCAGCACTGATTCTCCACTGGGATGGGGGCTGGCCCTCCGGTAACCTGCTCACAGGGCATCCTGGTTTCGCTCGTGAGAAACCTCCAGGATGAGGAATCTCCATATCTATCCTACGTCTACTAAGCTTTGCGATGCCCTCGGTGTTGTTGATTTTGCGCAGGACAAGGTTAGCATTCTTTGCAGGCAGGCAACAAAACAGTGTCGTCCGAAAGAACTTGCTAGACCTTTGGGGCAACGACACAGACATGGATATCTACAGTGGTGCTGCAAAGGGGCTTTCGTACGAGGATCACCTTCGCAGAAGCAAGTTCTGCCTGCACGTCCGCGGCTATGAGGTGAACACAGCACGGCTGTCCGACGCGATTCACTTTGGCTGCGTGCCGGTTGTGTTGAGTAATCACTACGACCTGCCACTCGTGAACGTAATCGACTGGTCACAGGCGGCAGTCATATTGAATCATCGGGATCTCCACTTACTGAAGGGCATCCTCTCCACTATCGGTGACATACAATATAAGCGTTTAGCTACCAACGTCCTAAGGGTGCAGAAGCACTTCTTGTGGCACCCAAACCCTAGGCCGTACGACGCCTTTCACATGACGCTTTATCAACTATGGTTAAGGAAGCCTTTAGATTGGAAGGAATGGCCTCCCGACCAGTTAGCTAGAAGGACATGACGTCAAAGAATGAGTTGGCTGGAAGGCTTTTGTCGATGGCCATCCAGCAGTGCAGAAAGAATGGTTTGGATGTCAGACGAGTATCAATCGCAGCAGCTTGCATCTCCGTGAATCAAGTTCCTCCACAAACACATCATGAGCCGAGGCGTTTGGTAGTGGGCGCTGTAGTAGTCAGGAACACAACCTGCCTGGCAGAACCTTTTCTCGTCTCTTATCTCTACTTTTTTCTGCTGATGAAACTCCGCGACCCACATGCCCATGGCTACGTCCTCCATTTTGAACAGCTGCATTACAAGGGAAATTAAGTACTGACCACGACGGCCGAAGTGTGAAGGAGAGGCAAGAAGCATAAGAAGTTACCGTAAGGTTGCCCTCAGATTGTTGCTTTACTGTATAGTGTGCGATGTCAGAGGATATTATATATCCCGGCCCGTTAGCGTATGGCGGATAGACGTCTCCAGACCATTCCTGTAACACGTCTCAACGTCAGCAAGGAAAGGGGGAATGCTTCGGAATCTGGATACTTCAAAGCAATGCTGTTGCACGTCGCGTACCTCGTATGTAACTGCCCATTTGCCACCTCGAAGGACTTCGTGGTAGTAGTTCATGCTCCCAATGTACACACTTTTGCCGGGAGGTACATTTCTCACCAGGCTTAGGATGGCTTCGACCTGTATGAATGTGTCGTCATCACATTTCATGATGTACTGGGCCAGAAAATTTTCCACCTGAAAGAAGGTGACCATCAGTATTAATCCACAAGACGTACAAGCTTATCAGTAAGGAATCACAAGCACATCCTAGTATTATCACATGCGGTTAGTATTATCAAGTAATACTAACCGCATGTTCGCAAATGGCGTAAGTCTTCAGCACCACCAGCGGATAGCTATCCATAAAGGGCACAATGACAATGTCGCCGTAAAAATTTGCTTCCTTTACAAGTTGGGCATTGGTAACTTGATCTGCATCCTGCAACACCCAGAGATATCAGAGTCTGGAACCCTGCAACTAGGGGAACACTGCAGCAGCGCCCAACAGGAATCCTGCTCACCAAACTAACAAAAAACCGAGCAACCACTGAAGAATCTTGTACAGATTTTGACTGCATCCATGTTTTGCGAACCGCCATCCTTTCAATGAAGTGGTCACTGCGAGACATAACGCCGATGAACAGTTCGGTAGGTCCTTCCGAAACTTGGGGCGCCTTATACTTAGCAGACCACTCTTCGAGGAGCTGCAAGGATGAAAACGTGGGGTACGAGGTAGGCAAGTCTACAACGGATACTGAATCAATATCGATGTCCCCACCCACAGAAAGTCCTGTTGCCTCTTCCACAACAAAACTCTGCAGAAAACACACGAGCCTCAGAATGGGATTGTCACCTACAGTCGCAAAGGACACGAAAAGATATAGGTTGCCACTTTCTTACGGGGCGGTAAGGAACAGAGGAAATATGCCGCCCATTCACCATCACATGGTACCCCTGATATCCAGCCCTGAGGGTAAGCGAAAAATCTCGATTCTCAATGAAAGGAAACTTCCATTCTGCTGGTGTCTTGGTCCCCCGAATCCACTCAGGCCACGAGGAAATCTTCTCTTCAGACAGACTGACCTGATCGTCAGCCCATGGTTCACAAGTGAGGTACCCTTCCACTGCACACAGAAAGCCATCTTCCTCTCATCTCCTGTAACCCACAGAACAGAGAAGCATGTCCGCACCCTCCAGAGCAAGCTCACAAACAGCATGCTGCAATACCTCTCGGCTCGCTGTCCTCAGAAGAGGCTGTTCCATCACACCGCTGGGCATTCCCCCACTGCCCACGGTAGCAAGAGTTATGCTCAATAACAGGCTTCTGACTCCAGTCACCCCTCACACGCGGGTTCAAGTGCAAGATCCTTGGAACCTCCTCATCATTATGTGCCAACCCTAACCCAAGCAGGTCCACAAAAAACTGAGAAATAGGAACGCTCTTCTCATCCTTCCTCCCAATAGTCGACGAGTGCTCGACATGAGCTTCTCGAGGCCTCCCCTCAATAGTGATGGCCGACCCAAAAATAAGCCCGCAAGGCAGCAGCATCGTGTTCCCCGCCTGCCCAAGTTCCCACCCAGACATCTTTCGACTCGGTAGACAAACCTCCTTCTCACTCGGCAGAGGCTCCCGTGCTTCCCCAAAGCCCCCATCATTCGCCAACAGCTGCTGCAATTCCTCCCACTTCTTCGCACCCGCAGCAAACGCAGCCTTCGCCTGCTCCTCCAAACCCCGATACGAATCCCGGTTATCCTTAGCTAACGACACTGACTGAGGCATGCCTACTTCAGCCTTCCTCCTACGCCTCGTCCTCGGAGGCCTACCCGGATGCACCACATACCGATTCTCAAACGTTTTCACCACCTTCACCGTGGCACCCCCAGGAGACACCTCCCCACTCCCACTCCCTCCTACCAAGGCCTCATCATCATCTAGCCTCAGTGGCTCCACCACCTCCAAAGTCACATCCAAAGGATAAAGATCCCTCCTCAAAGAAACCGGGCTCGGCTGAAACAAATGCTGAAACTGATACACCAGCATGCATAGCAAGACAAGAAAAAACACAACTCCAGCCCTCTGCCGTGCCACTCTCCAACTCCTGACCGAGTGTCCCCTGTCCCTCCTCGTCACCCTCCCCCCTAAAAGCCCTAAAAACCTACCCATCAACTCCCACACTTCCAGCATCACACAAGCCACCTCCTCTTCCTCACTTCCTCACTTCCTCACTTCCACAAATCAAGCTCCCTGGCCTCATGATTCGCATCACATCACCACCAGAAAACCCCTTCACACTCCTCAGCTCCAATCAGAACAGTCTCAACCACATGACAGATCCCATATACGCAACGCTTCCAACTCCCAATTGTCCAATTGCTGTCAGCAACACAGTCATAACCGTCGTCGGTTCCTGCCACTGCAGCTCCAATCTGCTTCCTCCGCAATTCCTCAAACTGGACTAAAGAATCAGTGTCCGTCTGCTGCGGCCCTGGAGCACCATCCGGCTACCAGGGCAAGTCTCCAATTCCCGGGTCCCCAGCTGACGGCCGAAGAAGGTGAGTGCAGAAAAAAAGTCCTCAACACCTCGGCGAGCTACATTGAAACTGCCGATTCCGTCCAAGTACAAAAGTAGTAGAGGCAAAAGGGGCCTCCTTCTTTTGCTTTCTTGCTTCCGCATCGGGAATGGGAGGCGACACCCCACCTCGTTATGCTGTCCCGCGCACGACCAGATGCATTTTAAATGCCGACCACGAACCTGTATTTGGCATGTGACGCCTTCACCATGTAGTCCCGCACTCTCATGTATCACTGAAAAGGTAGTATATTCACTTTTTAATATAAATTATATTCTTGTTTATTGAACAGGGAGTCATGAGAACTCATGTGCCATACAACCGTTTGCAAAGAGGCGGGTTTTGGTGACATGAAGTCCAAAACGATCCCATAGAACCAAACTTCTCAATTATACACATGATGTCATTTATGGAACGACTAAAGAGAGGTTGTCCAACAAGTATTATCTTTCGGTGTGGTATCCAAGATATAACAAGTCGGTAATACAAGACCACAAAATGGAGAAGGGAAAACTTTGTGTTGTGTGCCTTCGAAAATGATATACCTAGCATGTGTTTAAAGGGATGGATCGATGACTTTCTTGGTTTTCCACTTTCTGATATCTTTGCTGTCCTTGCTATCTCTGCATTTTCAACTGTCCAATTTGGGGACTCAAAATTACTTACTCATTGCTAGTTTCTAGAGAATATCATTATTTAAATTTTATTTTTTTATAAATTTATATAAGAATTAAATTACACCACATAAGTCGACATGATAGACTGCCTCGCCGGTAAAGAACATCCAAAATGTTGGGGAAGAGTTGGTGGGATGGAAGATTAACAGAGAGAACAATCTATTGTAAAAATAGAAACGCACTCAGCATTCAGCGTGTCAGGACACATTAGTGAGATGCATTATTTTATGTTTCGTTACTTCGTTAGGGAGCATGATACCTTTTCATCTTGAACCGTCATACCTATTCATGGACAAAGACTCTTAATTGTTCAGCTTTGTTAATCAAGTTGTTACGTTGCAAAACCTCATGATGGTATAAGAGCATGGATGCTGATCATTGCAGTCCTTCCTGTTCACGATGGTCCGTAGGAGGCACGCTCCACCAACGAGATTGTTGGGGGTGGTAGCTCACCACGACCAGCCAAAAGGATTGCTCTTAACCAGGACTCTTGCAGATTCGTGTGGCAGTACAGAGGCACACAAGTCATGATACCGCCTTCAAACCCTACATCTCGTTTCCAACAACACGAAGTCAGAAGTAATCAATCAATTGGAAGAATAGAAGACATTTTGGAGGAATTAGCAAATGAACAGAGTTGGTTCTTCACTCATCTGGAATTAAGAATCGCTATATCGAGATGAGCATCGAACAAGTTCTTCAAGTGATCACATGCCTTGACAGATTATGAGAGGAAATCCAAGTTTTTCATTACCTTGAGCATCCTCCCTTGGATTGATCGCCTACAATATGTGAAACGATGCATTGCGAGTCTAAATAAATATCTGATGGCTTGCTTGCAAGGGTAGAGGATGTCTTACACCCTTCTCTTGCCCAACAACCACCAACAAGAATTCTCAGCAAGTTGTTAGGAAGACTCTCCAAGAACACAATTGCCTAAGAACAGCCTCCTCGAATCTGAGCCCAAACCATGGGTACCGCAGTAAATAACTACAACCCTACATCAAAGAACGAGATCGATTTAACGGCTCAGACTATGATACTTGGGTTCTCTGTATGTCATCCATCCTGGATGAGGCTGACCTTGTAGGGTTGGTGATTGGCACAGAACCAGAAGTTGACCCTGAATGCTGCAGGCTCAAATCAAGCGGATGTTGATGCCTGGAAAAAGAAAGACAAAAAGGCAAAGAAGCTTATTCTTGCTGGGCTTGAGTGACCCATGCTACCAGGTAGATGAGACAGCCATCGCAGAACAGGCTTGGAATCGACTTTCCAACCTCTACCAAGCAGAAGACTTGGGAACTATAGTGGCAGCAGTCCGCAACATATTTTCCTTGCAAATGAAAGAAACCGACACCATCCAAAGCCATATTTCCTAGTTCAGAACTGCCCGCTCCAAGATGGCAAGTGCAGGCTGGAAGATTACTGAAGTTGAGGCGACAGCAGTGTTCTTGATGACACTCCCTTCTAGCTATAATGACTTCATCACATCACAAAACCCTAGGATTCGTGACGCACGACGCCAACTTAAAGCAGGGACACCGAAATCTAAGCTTAAGAAACAAGTCAAGGGAATGCTCACTGAGGTACTTTCTGCTTTCATTCAAGATAGCACAACAAGGGGAGGGCCAGCACCTCAAGATCTAACCGTATCATGTTTGTTAGACGTGGTCGAGGTCGAGGGCGTCCTTACCGTCCTCAATATTGTGATAGGTCACAAAGCCGTCCATCCTAATCTCCCATGATGCCAGGTGAGGCAATCACATGTGTTTATCTAGCAGTGGTTACAATATTTGCAAAGGAGTTAGTTGACCTCTGAGGCATACAAGATGCCCTTTTCCTGCAATCATTTTCCCAGTGGCCTGGTATGCCACACCAATTGCAATTACCAGCTTTTCTCCTATTGTTGTATTCAAGTAGTCTACCTCACTCGAAATCCTGTTGATCACCATGGCTGGTACTTGGATTCATGTGCCTCTATGTACATATGCCACACTAAATCGTTCTTTGCTACCTTTGAAGCAATATCATTAGATACCTTTGTGCTATTGGGAGATGACTCTGGCGTGAGACTAGCTGGAACAGGCTCAGTTCCTCTAACACTTGTGGACACCACACAAGTTACTTTACTCAACGTGTTCCATGTCCCGGTCATGGTGAAAAATCTGATCTCCGGTGCCTTGTTAATGAAGATGCAGATGTTTTCACTTGTTTTTGATTAACAGTGTCTCTCTGGATAGGAGTTATTTTCCATTAAAAGGGTTTGGGTCCCTAAAGACCAAAAAACGGCCTCCAAAAATGGGCCAAAATGCATCATCTTTAGCAAAACCACTCTTTAGACATAAATTGAAAGACACTGACCATGTTAATTTTTCGCGAACACTTACGCTAACAGGGTTTAAGTTGAAGAAGGTTTGCGGATTTCACCTTCACAAGGAAAGGATTTCAAGGATTTATAACAGGTGCTAGGAATCCTAAACACCTCTTTCGTAGGCGACAGTACTTCCTAGCAGGGTGAATAGGAGGCAAACCAAACCAAACTGGTCCAGCAAGCTAAACTGCGCCGGAAGTCCGGCGCAACCAAGCAACTCGCAAGCCGAAAAGAAGCAACTGTGTCGGACGTTCAACACAATTGTGAGAGAATATTAATTGATAGCCCGATCATAGCCATCTCGAGAGGAACAAACTACGACTCTAGAAAGTAGAGCTGGACGTCTGGTGCACTATGAGTACACAATCATGGGATCTCCATTGTTAGAGTGAAAAACAGAGGAAGGAATTGGAGCAATGCGCCAGACGTATGGCACATTGGCGCGAGTCTGTTGAAGCCTGCGCCGGACGCCTTTTCTGGAGACCCCAATCTTGTGGGCGTCCAGCACGGTGAAAGTGGTGGAGTGGATGCGCCGGACGTCTAACGATATGTATATCTATTATTTCTATCTACATTAGAAGCATCCGCTTAGTAAAGGTGTAGATAGACCAAGTGGCATAAGAACTCGAGGGCTAAGCACTCTTGGGTTGGATCAGTACTGGGATAGGGTGCTGTTTTTGGTGCTTTGAGAAACTCCAAGCTTCAGCACTCTTGGGTCGAATCAGTACTAGGATGGGGTGCTTGTTTTTTGTGCTTTGAGAACTTAGGATTCAACACTCTTGGATCGGATAAGTGTTAGTACTAAGATAGGGTGCTTGTTTTTGGTGCTTTAAGAACTCCAGGGTTCAGCACTCTTGGGTAGGATCAGTACTAGGATAGAGTGCTTGTTTTTGGTGCTTTGAGAACTCAGGGTTCAGCACTCTTGGGTCGGATAAGTACGAGGACGGTTTGCTTCTTTTTGGTGTTTTGAAAACTTTGTAAGAACTCCACTGTTAAGCAGCCTAGGGGCGAATCAGTACCGGGATGGGGTGTTGATTTTTAATGGTTTGAAAAATTTGTAAATCATCCCGGTATCTAGGCGTAAAATCATGAATATTATTTTTGAAAATCATTTGTTGGTTGACGTTATGTTCCCACATTCGCTTTGCATACAACATGTAAAATCTTTTCGGCCTTACTTTATGTGCCCCTACCGATGACTTGCAACTGGATCTTTTCGATTGGTGTACCAATTGTCCGGCTCATTCGAGTTTAATGCATGTATAGATGCATGGGCCTTGGTTTCTAGATGAGCTACATTTTCCAAAATTGGACATGTATAATGGTGGTTTCTGATGGCCAACCTTTTGAAGATGACAATGTTTCACAATGTTTTGCAGAGAAGCAAGAAAATAAAGAGAATACATGATTTATCCTTGAGTAATGAAAGCTTGTTGGATACAGTCGAACACAAGTATAAGAGAGCATCTGCCTGGCCACTGCGAGCCCTAGTGAGACCCAGCGAGTATCTGAAGAAAGAGGGCTGATCGTCCTAGCTGGGATTTTGACCAAATGGCTGAGTATTTCAGTGAGGCTCTGAAGGAGGACACATCTATGCCGTGATGCCACTAGTAGCGCAGCTAGGTGTTCAGAGACGAACTATAGCTGAGCTTCGCCAAGAGATTTTGAATTTAAGATCGACTTGCACCATGTGCCACCCCTAATCTGATCGAACACAAGTATAAGAGAGCATCTGCCTGGCCACTGCGAGCCCTAGTGAGACCCAGCGAGTATCTGAAGAAAGAGGGCTGATCGTCCTAGCTGGGATTTTGACCAAATGGCTGAGTATTTCAGTGAGGCTCTGAAGGAGGACCTGTCTATGCCCACTGTGATGCCCACTACAGCTGTAGCGCAGCTAGGTGTTCAGAGACGAACTATAGCTGAGCTTCGCCAAGAGATTTTGAATTTAAGATCTGACTTGCACCATGTGCCACCCCTAATCTGATCAGCAAACTTGAAGCTTAGAAATGGCACTTGAGGCTGGGACATCCTAGCAATGGTCTCTTCAAACAGATTGTTGGCTCAAATTTATATCAGGAGCCACTTGGGCCTCTCCCAGAACCTCCATTTTGTGAGATTTGTGTTCTCTCCAACCAAAGGCAAGCTACTTTTCCTGAACACGAGCCAAATCAAAATAATTCAGTTCTAAAGCTAGTTCACTTTTGTGGTCCTATGAGCACCGCTTCCTTTGAAGGGGCTCACTATTTTCTAACTCTCACTGATGATCATTTAAGAATATGCTTCACATGTTCCCTTGAACGTAAAAGTCAGAGCTTTAACACTTTTCGGACATGGTTGGCCATGGTCGAGACACAGACCTTAGTAAAATTGCAGTGCTTGCACACTGACAATGGTGGGGAATTTACCTCGAATGAGTTTGCTGAATTTTGTGCAGACAAGGGCATTGTGCGGCAATACCGTACCCCGAGGGGTGGTTCAATAGGATAATGCCGAAATAATTTTTTTGAAAATAACCATTCAACATAAATATTTATATTTTTCAAAATTTCAACATTTATGAAAAATAATTCTATCAAATTTTAATATTTATTAAACTACATAGGTATATATATAATACTAATGGATATATATAGACCTCCCCTAAACAGGCTCTAATTTTTCATATCCCTAATTTTTCATATAAACCCTAGTTTCCTTGTTTTTGGCATCTTAAATTCATAAATTTTTATATATTCAACATTTTAAGTATAATAATTTCTAGATTTTCAAAATTTACTAATTTTAATTAATAATCACCGAATTACCCCTCGGGGTACGGTACACTATTGCTTATGCACCCCAACAAAACGGTGTGCCTGAAAGATTAAATCAGACCCTGCAACGAATGCCTGAAAGATTAAATCAGACCCTGCAACGAATGGCTAGAGTCATGCTTAAACACTATAAACCTGCAACGAATGGCTAGAGTCATGCTTAAACACTATAAACCTGCAACGAATGGCTAGAGTCATGCTTAAACACTCTAAACTTGAACAACAGTGTTGGGCCGAGGCCATAGCTTTTGCCACCTACCTGGGGAATCGGCTTTCTTCCCGTTCGATTCAAGGTCAAACTCCTTATGAATTATGGACTTGCTCTAAACCCTCTATCTGCTGCATATGCTTGGATACCAAAAGAAAAACGCAAGAAGCTCGACGATAGATCAAAGAAGCTCCTCTTTCTTGGCTATGGAGATGGGATCAAGGGCTACAATCTCTATGACCCTCTTTCAGGGACAGTGACTTATGCTCGCAGTGTTAAGCTCCTTGAAGACCCCTTCCATTATCCAGGCTATGTAAACCCCGTATATATCCGCTGGGTGAGGGGGGAGTCCCAAGTCACTCAAGCAACTCCATCCCTACCTACTCCACGCATACAACAAGATTGATTTTTGTACCCAAGTCTACTCAAGTCCACTCAAATCGATATCAATGTCGAATCGCTGTCGAGTGCCTAGGACCATGCTCTACCTGTTACGACGTTAGTAGATATGTACGTTTTTGGCACAGACCTGTCCACTTCCTTCTCACAGGCACCAGACATGTTTTTGTCTACCTCTCCACTATTGTCCTTTCCGCGTATGTACAAGCACTCTGGTCCAGTCTCCAGCACTCAGCTGGGCTCGAATAATTCGCCGAAACGGCAAGCACGGGCATCTCCACAGACGCCAAGCATGACAATTCGCGTACATGGAAACTACAATGTGCAGAAATGGCAGCAATCGTGTTGGGCTTCACCTTTGCTTGCTGCCTGCTCAAGACAGAGAACATGGAGAACCTGAGAGGCTCGTCGGTCGATCCTTGGGCTGTCCATCGACAACCTCCTCACGAGCTCTCCCGGCTGGTGAAGTCAGAGTTATATAACTTCGAAAGCTTGCAAGCTTGCCCATATTGTTAGAGATTCAAGCCTCCTGGAACCATACTGGAATTCACGACCAGGTTCGTTCATAATCCCCCAGATTATGCAAAATTCAAGCATCTTGGAACCGTACTCGAATTCACGACCAGGTTCGTTCATGGTCCTCCATATTATGCCAATCCAAAGAGTCTATACACGTAGCATTGTTAGTAGCTGTTGTCCCTTCTCTCTGCTGGCTGTGTTTAGCAAGATGGTTGTTCCTCGGCATTGGTACGAGTTTTGAGGCCGCCAGGGATCGAGTACGAGAGAGGCGTTGGATACCGCTGCTCCAAATTTAAACCTTCCGTCGGTAAAGGAAACTTGCTGTAAAACAGCTTCCTTTCCTGTTCCGGCCTTCCCTGTATAAGGGGAGTACAGGCGATTTGCTTGGTTAGGAAAGGAAGGGATCTCAAGAAAATTTGGTTTGAATTTGTGAGAGATGGCGAAGGACCAGGATCAGGATGAGGACAGTACTAGTCCAGGCGTGTTGCCGTTCTACTACGAACCGCAGGAGGAGCAGCAGCAGCAGCAGGATGCTACGTATACACAGGATGGCTCTGCAAGCAGCCAGCCCCGAGCTGTCCATGAAGAATTGGACCAGTCTCCCATCGAGCAAGTGGCGGTCACTGTGCCGACAGTCGATGATCCCGGCCTGCCTGTATGGACGTTCCGGATGTGGGTGCTGGGCTTGGCCTCGTGCCTGGTCCTGTCCTTTGTGAACCAGTTCTTCGGGTACCGGACAGAGCCGCTCATGGTCTCCTCCATCTCTGCGCAGGTGGGTGTTTGGTTTTGGGAAAGGGGCTTTTTCTCTGGTGAATTTGCCATGCAAAGGAAGGATTTGATGGAGGATGGGCATGGCGTGTGCAGATCGTGACGCTCCCGCTGGGAAAGCTGATGGCGGCGGTGCTGCCCGCCCGGGTGTTCCAAGTCCCCTTCACCGGGTGGAAGTTCAGCCTGAATCCGGGGCCCTTCAACGTGAAGGAGCACGTGCTTATCACCATCTTCGCCAACGCCGGGTCCGCCTTCGGAAACGGGAGCGCGTACGGCGTGAGCATCGTGGATATCGTGAAGGCGCTGTACAAGCGCAACATGAGCCTCACGGCGGCCTTCTTCCTGGTCCTTACCACCCAGGCAAGTCATTTACATGCCCAATTTGAAGGCTCCGTCCTCGAGCTTGTTGCAATCACGATTTGGAGTGAGGTCTCGCAGGGAAGATCTCACTCTGATATTGTACAATGCACATGCATTGCCTTGTGCAGACCCTGGGCTATGGTTTTGCAGGGCTCTTGAGAACGTACCTTGTGGAGAATCCGCACATGTGGTGGCCCAGCAGCCTCGTCCAGGTGCAGCTGTTCCGGTCAGTGTCCATCTTCAGCGTCTCCGCTATGCACAATTTTCGAATCCTGCTCCTTATCGTTTTCTTTTGTTTCCAGGACATTGCACGAACAAGAGAACGGCAAGGGCCTCAGCCGGCTCAAGTTTTTCCTCATCGCATTGGTATGCAGCTTCGCATACTACAGTCTTCCCGGCTTCATGTTCCAAATGCTCACATCCCTATCCTGGGTGTGCTGGGCATGGCCACATTCTGTCCCAGCGCAACAAATCGGTAGGTTAAGTTGCTTGGTGATCCAGGATCGTTAGATCGTTAGGGAGGGGTTTTGTAAGTTGGAAGCTTTGGTGGTGTGTAGGTAGGTACTAAAGGTTGGATGTAAATGTTACGTAGGATCTGGGATGAAAGGCTTGGGGATAGGGGCCATCGGGCTGGACTGGTCTGCCATCTCTTCCTTCTTGGGCAGCCCATTGGTGACGCCGTGGTATGCCATAGCCAACGTATTTGTGGGGTACTGCCTCACCATCTACGTTGTGCTTCCCATTGCGTACTGGACCAACCTGTTCCAGGCTAAGACTTTCCCCATCTACTCGAGCCGGCTCTTTACAAGGGAGGGGCATCCCTACCCCATCACCTCCATTGTGAACAAGCAATTCGAGTTGGACCAAGCTGCGTACAACAGAGTTGGACCTGTTAGGATGTCCACATTCTTTGCCATCAACTACGGGTTTAACTTTGCTGCTCTTGCCGCTACTCTGACGCACGTGATTCTCTTCCACAGCAGGTAAAGAAGCACTCACCTTTGTCAAGAATGTGTTTCAATACTAGACCAGTGCTGATACTGGTGTCATTGAGACTGACAGAGTGCAACATGTTGCATGACATGTGAATTCCTGCAGGGAAATATGGCAACGCTTCAAGGCTTCCCGACAGATGAAACCCGACGACATCCACACCCGTCTGATGAGAAAGTACCCTGACATTCCCCGTTGGTGGTTCGTTGTCCTGCTCCTGGCCACTCTCGGGGTGTCCATTGTAGTTTACCAAGTATATAAGACAGAGCTACAGCTGCCCTGGTGGGGCTTGGTGTTTGCCTGTGCGTTTGCTGCATTCTTCACGTTGCCCGTCGGTATCATCGGAGCAACGACAAATCAGGTGAGAGCTAGCTGTACAATAGAAGAGAGGAAGACTCGTTTCCGTTCCGGTGCTTGCTGGTGTTGCTGTCGCCGACCTATTTATTTACATGGTCCTACTGGCCTTGTTTTCATCAGTTTATAGGACTGAACGTCATCACGGAGTACGTAATGGGGCTGATCATCACGGGCAAACCCATCGCCAATGTCAGCTTCAAAACTTACGGCTACATCAGCATGACCCAAGCTTTGGCTTTCTTGCAAGACTTCAAATTGGGCCACTACATGAAGATCCCTCCCCGCAGCATGTTTGCAACGCAGGTATGTATACATCTCCAATCATTCCAAGCTGCAGGTCTCGTTAGTCTTGCAATCTCAGAAATTCAGGCACCTGTTTTCCTCTGTTCTTGTCTCTCCGGCTTTGTTGTTGTCTGTCGGGCATGCATGTGATGTCTTTTTGCAGGTACTGCAACATGATCTTTGCTAACTGGTGGTGGAACTTGTTGGACGTGATGTGAGCAGTTTATAGGAACAATCGTTGCTGCATGCGTGAACGTGGGAGTGGCATGGTGGCTACTCAACACAGTGGAGAACATCTGCGACGTAGAGCTTCTGCCTCCCAACAGCCCCTGGACATGCCCGGGGGATCGGACTTTCTTCTCAGCATCCGTGATATGGGGACTAGTAGGACCCATGAAGATATTCATCAAGGGCCACTACCACGTGCTCAACTGGTTCTTCTTGCTGGGAGCTCTGGCTCCCGTGCCCATATGGGTGGCCTCCAAGCTGCTGCCTAACGCCAAGTGGGTGCACCTCATCAACATCCCCGTTCTGCTGGGAGCTACAGGCATGATGCCGCCTGCCACCAGCGTGAACTACACCTCCTGGTTCGCTGTGGGCGTTATCTTCAGCTTCTACGTCTTCAGGTACTACAAGCCATGGTGGAGACGTTACAACTACGTCCTGTCGGCAGCTCTGGATGCAGGAGTGGCGTTCATGGGCGTGGCTCTCTACTTCAGTCTGCAGATGAAAGACAGGAATCTCAATTGGTGGGGCAACAATCTCGACAACTGCCCTCTGGCAAGTTGCCCCACGGCGCCGGGTGTGAACGTCACTGGGTGCCCAATATTTTAGGTTTCCGAGGAGCCTCCCAACCATCTGTATCAACATAACAAAGTTCCCCTGTAAAGCAAGCTTGAATGAAATCTTCCCTGATTGAAAGAATGAACATGGCAGTAACAAAGTTCCCCTGTAAAGCAAGCTCGAATGAAATCTTCCCTGATAGAAAGAATGAACATGGCAGAGAAATCGATTATGTGGTTTAGATTTTTAATTATTGGTAAAATTTTAAGTATGAACTTAGTTTACTCTTAGAGTTAGAAAGTAACTGAGAGCATTCTCATTCGTCTCATTATCTTTTCCCAGGGCAATAAAAACATAGAATGAACTTAGGAGTTATCTTTTGTCTACGTGCTCATGCCTCTAACAATAGCTCTACTAGGTTTACACTCACTTATGTCTCCAAACAACCAAGTCTATGAAGTTCACAATTCATATTTGGGTAATCACATCTCCAAGCAATTAGTGTAGACCCAGAGCACAACACAAACAATTCCAAATCCATAGTTTACAACAAGTCTGGGCGGTGTAGTTGCTTATCACACTAATCCCTCACATTCAAGGTTTCTTGAAACCTAGGCTTAGACATGAATGCTAATGATTACAAGATTTTTTTTCATTTGCTTTTGGTGTAAGTTTTCTCGTACCTTTAGTGAATACATCGAGACCAGCTAGGAGAACCTGGAGACCTAGGACTTGGAGATCAATACATTAACGGCCCATTGCAGGCATGGATCATCCTTTGAGCCCTTTATTGTAAGATCCTTGGCTGCTCTCAGTAGTCCATAAAAAATAGTGCTCCAAACTGATTAAAATCCTTACAACAAGGTCTGCAAGACAACACAATGAAGGGTCTTACAACAAAGGCCGAAGTGCTTCCCAATATGCAGGCCATCTAAGGGCCAAGAGTAGTGAGAGGAGGATGACACCCCATCCCATAGTGATAAGGTCCGGAGTCATTTAATCAGAAAGTTCCATTAAACTCATCCTTGGATGTCATTCGTGAAAGAAGGATTAGTATGAAAATTTTGTTTCGAGGGAAAAGTTATCACTTAGGGAACATTTGAAAAAATAATAAAAAAATTAATATTTCATTCTTATTCTGTTAGCAAGCAGGAATGGTAAACCCCGAAAGGTCTTCTTCTTTGCAAGCACATAAGATGGCTCTAAGATATTATATGTCACAGCAGCTCCTTCTCCTTCCTCACATATCTCATGTGTAGATTTTTCTTCTTGATATGTTCACCGAGACATAGTGATACATGTTTATTCAATGGATCCAAGCTCTGACGTGGTAGTCTATATAATACATCGGATGCAGACGCTGTGGAAGTATGCCAATGTACACGAGCATGGCAGGAGACTCCATGCACTTGAAAGTTCTAACGTCTACTATGGTACACAAAAATTGGCGAGTCAGATTTCGACTACCATCCAGAGAAATCCTTGAATTCTACTCCTGCAGCTTCGGCTTTCCGCTTCTTGCTGATTATGTTGTCCTCTAAGCTGGAGGCGCCAACATCTTTCACCACCTGCCTTGCCTTCAGGTATTTGCCAACACCGTTACCATTCGCTACAAGAGATACGCCTGATCCTGGATTGCTGAACCATGAGCCCACCTTTTCCTGTGAGATTGAGAAAGTCTGTTAGCCACCACCTATGCTCAGTGTCAAAGGAAAAGGATGGATGGTACTCACATCCTCCGCAAGTTCCTGAGGAGTTTTGACTGGCTTGCTCTTCTCCCGTTCCTCCTCTTCGCCTAGCTCTGCATATGGGTTGACGAAAATGGAAACACGCAGGATCTTAATCTCCTCCTGCCACAATCTCAAAATGATACAGTTTCGCAAATGTCAGGGAATGACTGCATGGACAACAGCGCTCAATCTCTCATTTAGCCAGATAAACATAGCCAAGGGCGAGAAACAGGAGTCTGCCGTTTAAGAGATTACCAATGGCCTGTCGTCATCATCAACAGGGACTTTTTCCATGGCTGCTAGTGTCTCTAAGCCTCCGACAACTTTCCCAAATATTGTGTGTTTGTAGTTGAGATGCTGAGCTGACTTGTACAAAATAAAGAACTGAGACCCATTTGTATGTGGTCCACTGTTGGCCATGCTAACAACACCCCTTCCTGAATGTATGAGCTTCGAGTTCAGCTCATCTTTGAAAGGCTTTCCCCAAATGGACTCCCCACCTTTGCCTGTCCCAGTTGGATCACCCCCTTGAATCATAAAATTCCTACAGAAGACAATGACTTCATGTCACATATGGCACTCCACCTCACTGACATACAAAAACAAGCTGAGGGCTGTGGAAACAAGGAAACCTGATATTCCGGTGGAAAGCAATGCCATCATAATAGCCCTTCTCACAGAGGGTGATAAAGTTCTCACATGCTCGGGGTGTTATATCACAATGGAGTTCAATGTTGAGGTCTCCATGTGTGGAATGCAATCGGACATACCCTTTCTTTGTAGGGTTCTTCTCAGCTTTCACATACTCAAAATCATTAGTTGTGACTGGGTCATAGGAGGTGGAAGTAAAGGATCGAGATGCTGCCCCGGTGGTGTACTTGCTTTTGACCTGTGTAGAGGACTCACAGGGTGTAAGTCGCAAAACAAGTTGTGGAGGAAAGTATCTTCTAAATGGCTGCAAGGTCACAGTGCAATAGCCTACCAGCTTAGTGTTCACAGGAACTAGTTCTCCCTGTGCATGGAGAGCTACACGAGCAGCTGTATTCTCAGGTGTCCCGGCTTTAGCAGCCGCTGCACTCCTTCCATGAACTGAGGCTGATGCGGCATCAACCACACTCATGGCTGGTGGCTTGCCAGGCTTGGATTTAGTGGCTGCTTCCATTTTAGCTGCCCGCTCTCTTGTTTCATCCAAAGCTGCTACTGCAGCAGCTCTTTCTCGTTGGGCCTTCCCACCACCTCCACCATTCAAGGCAGCCTCTTTGCCTTTGTCGGTTCCAAGTTCGTGCACCATGCGCTTGATATCATCTGACATGTTGATGTTGTACGTGGGATCTTCCTGCAGCTTTCTCAACTCTGTAGTTAAAATGAGCTCACATTAACATGAGAATGATCACCCACATGGCCCCACGGCCCAATATTGAACCTCCACATCACGGCAGTTTGCTGAAAGCATACCTTCATCATCAAGTTTAAGCTCACGCTTCACATGGTCAAAATCTGTTAGAAGCTTGGCATCCAGGTTATTGGGATCCTGTCACAACAGATGAATATCAAAATTCGGTTCAAACGCCAGCTGGCCCTTCAGCCTCACAGGACCTGGGAAACATCCAGTACCATAAACCTACAAGAAGCCACAAATCATAGCCAATATTGCAGGCTCTGCAAGGCAAAGTTTGCCTCGCCTGAGAGATTGTCAGCCTGCCGTTGTTTCAGAGTTAAAAGCTGACCTGAATGGTGATGACATCCTCTCTACAAAATGGCTCATCGGAAAGCAGTTCCTTCCAATTTTTGGTCTTAATATTGAGCTCACGAACCGCCTGCATCCCAGATCCCATCACAGGTCACCACACTGCGTTGCATGTGATACAACTCATGCAGGAAAACAAGGAAGCTCAATTGAACTGAGAAAGACGAAATCTAACCTCGTAACAAAATACATTGCCAGTTGTCTTCACAGCCACGATATGGGTGAACTCGGTGAAAACCTTGTTGAGCACTGGACACTGATATTCTCCTGAAGACGGGCACGTTTGCAAAGGGAACGTCACTACTGAGCCAGCAATCTAACATCGAAGCAGCTTACCGACTTTCAAAACCCATCAGTCACCTCCAGAAACCATACCATCCGAATTTTTGTGGAATCGCAGCTTAATGAGATCCTTCACAGACAACGGTGCCCCAGAAACTGGATTTATTCCATACTTCTGAATGTACGGCACGATGTTCCTACACAGAACACAAGCCCAACTCCTCATCGCATGTTGTGTCCTCTCATCACATTAAATCAAATCACATCTCCACTCAAACTTTCACATCCTCATCTTGCATCCCTCCCACTTACATAATCTCAAAAACATGTCCCTCTGCTGTTCCCACGGGGTCTTCAAACGGGGTAAAAGTCAGCCTGCAGCACCATCCACTGTCGGGTCAGCAGCAAGCACCCAGGAACATGAAAAGCGACCAAAGCCAAAATTCCGCAACACCAACGTACGCGCAGCAGTAGAAGGGCAGTTGCTTGAAGGGCACTCGCAAATCCCGATTTTTTGCACCGCCCCACTCTGTAGCCCACTCCGAGCGGGTGATGAACATGCGATCCTTGCTGTGCTGCTTCTTCCCCATGGTGAAGCTCCAGCCACCCAGGCAGGGCACCGACGCCTGCTTAGTCCCTCGGAGACGTCTGTCGGACAAACCCACCCACCAACAGCAGCTCGGTTGCCTTCAACTGAAGGTATCACGTTCAATCCCCTCTTGTCGGGAACATTCTTGCTTTCATGTCATTGAATATGAACAACCTAGTTCCTCAGCTTCCCAATTTGCCTCTTTACAAATACGGGCTGAAATGTGTCGCGTTGCCCGAGCTGGCCCGAGGCGTCGACGCTAAAGTCTCTAAGAGTCTTTCACAACCCTTTTTCATTTTTGCGCATTCTTTGGGTGTCTCTACGTCTCCGATAGCAACAAGAGGAGCTGATTATCTTCCAGTATACCAACAAGAGGAGCTGATGTATTTTCTAGTATAGCAACAAGGCCGATTTCTAGGGACCAAAGTCCCTCGGATCCCTTACACCCGCTTTCACACACACACACAAAGGGCGCTACACTCACATGATTCCCACAATGGAGCTCTGTTTCGTCTTGTGCACACTTCCACCGACAGCACCGGTTTAGATTCTCTTCGATCCACAACAATCTTCACAGTTAGTTCCCCAATTAGTTCTCCGTCTCAGCTTCTTTCTATGGCCTCACACCTCGCATCGTGTACAGTGTTCAGTCACTCCTTCACCCAATCTTCTTTCTCTCTCTCGATTCGCCCCGCAGGCTTCCACCCACACACACACACACTCTCTCTCTCAATTTCGGAACACAACCAACGGGCAAAGGGTAAGGGAAAGAGGAATTCCTGGGCGTCACAGCAGGCGTTACGAGCAAGCTCCAGACCCGCCCCGTGCCAATCCCTCGATTTCCTCCTCCGTTGTCAGAGTGGTATAGTGAGTATGGCGATTTCTCAAGAGGTGTGAAACACAAAAGTTTAGGCCCCTTTAATTTTTTTATTAGAGTTGACAAAACATCGATCAAAACGGACTCGAAAAAGTGCCAAAAGAATCTGTTAGTATTCCTTTATGGAAGCTTAGATGCAAGTGAGTGCAAATAAAGATCTAGGTAGAGCCAGATAACTTACATGCAGGAAGGGAGCTGCATGTAGGGAGGAAAGCTAGCATGAAATGATGTGGGGGAGGCATCAATTACACAAGGGAAAGACGAGTAGGAAGGGTGTGTTGTTCTATGGATGGTATAGGGCAGTAGTTGGCCCTACCAGAATGGAGTGGGGCTCCTTACATGGACAGTTTAAGCAAGCGCATAGGATGTCAAAAGCTAGTCCTACAGACTTAGGGTGATAAGGGTGACCCTACATAGATAGGTCCTTCACGCACGCCTCCTTTACCTGCAACACACATTTCTCCTACCCGCCAGCCACTTCCCACTATCGTTTCAAAAAGGAATGTTGCAGACATATATAATTAGGTAGTAGGAACTCACTACTTCATGGCTGGAGTAGTGAGTTCAACCCTAAGCTGCCACCGCAGTCTTCCAACATGGCCACCGTCCTCCCACACCGCCGCCCTCGCACCTCCTCCCATACCATTGCACACCCCTCTCCTCCCACACCGCCGCCCTCCCACCTCCTCCCATACCATTGCACACCCCTCTCCTCCCACACCGCCATCCTCGAACCTCCTCCCATGCAGTCTTTCAACATTGCCACCGTCCTCCCACGCTGCCGTCCTCCCACCTCCTCCCATACGACTGCACACCCCTCTCCTCCCACACCGCCATCCTCTTACCTCCTCCCATGCAGTCTTCCAACACTGCCACCGTCCTCCCACACCGCCACCCTTCCACCTCCTCCCATACTACTGCACACCCCTCTCCTCCCACACCGCCATCCTCCTACCTCCTCCCATATCGCCACCCTCCCACCTCCTCCTATACCACTGCACATCCCTCTCCTCCCACACCGCCATCCTCCTACCTCCTCCCATATCGCCACCCTCCCACCTCCTCCCACACCGCCACAAACCCTGCCTCCCACATCACCACCAACTTCCTCATTCTCCTACATCATCACTAACTTCCTCATTCTCCCATACCACCACCAACTTCCCCATTCTCCCATACCTTCTCTCATCTACCCTAAACACCACCATGCATAAACACAAGCAACCTCGCCCTGATCTCGCGCTCCACTTCCACAATATGAAGCACATAAGCCACAACTAAACCCACGAACCACACTAAAACCCAAATTCGAGATATTTTAAGGTGTATGTGAAACGGATTAAACAAACCCCCGTTTTTACCATAATCTACTTAACAAGTTATCACTCCCATTTTATGATGGAAGTGCTACACCTTAGTGTGCATAGGTTCATCAACTGAAGCGGAGTATAATGCCCTGTCATTAGCAGCCAGGGAGATACGTTGGATTCGTCAGTTCCTCATGGAAATCCACATCCAGCAGACTACACCAACTAACCTACTGTGCGATAACCAATCGGCAACAGCCCTATCTGCTAATCCAATTCTACATGCCTGCTCCAAACACATCGAAATACAATTCCATTATATAGGCAGGTGATAGAGCAGAAAATCATAGCTTAGCTATGTTCCTATGGCCAAGAATGTTGCAAACCTGTTAACAAAGGGGTAATTTTACTCTCCAATCTCCTTTGGCTGGTTGGCCTTAAAAGGCCAAGCTCCCTTGGAAGGTCTCATTCCTCTCCTTGGGACTTGGGCATCCTCTTCTTCTTGGCCTCAAGCCTTAGGACTTGGACCTCTCCTTGTACCTTTGGTCCCCTCTTTCGGACTCAAGCCTTGGGACTTAGGCCTCTTTAGGTGACTCTCTCTTGCCCCAAGCATTGGGCTTTAAATTAAAGGGTCCTTTGTCTATTTGACTTATGAGCTAAGCATAGCCTAACATCATCTTAGCATGCGTAGCATCTCCTTAGCAAGCCTAGCATCGCCTAGCACACTTAGCTTACTCGCGCGCCTAACAAGCCTAGCATACTAAGCCTTGCGAGGCCTGGTATCACCTAACTTGCCTAACAAGCTTATTAATCCTAGCACGACTATCTAACGTACACAAGAGATCGTAGCTTGTAACAATAAGAGAGAGTAGCTTGCACGTCGTGGCACAAACATACTCTCCCCACAAGAACAACCACAAATTCCTCACACATTGCTCTTAGAGTATATACTAGCCCTTGGCATTGGCATATTCCTAAGATATCCTATTGGCATCAGCATATGCCGGAAATATCCTAAGAATACACTACAATATGCAAGAAATATGCTAAAGCATATTACTTGTGCTTATCCACTTAGCTGTTGCTAACCATGTTTAATTAACACTAATAAATGCTTAATTAAATTAATTATATTAGATTAATCAATTAATAATTACTTACTTAAAGATAAGTAATTAGATTAGCGAATGCTAACCATATACTAAACCCAAGTGCAGAGATTAGTGTCACATGCGTGACAGGGAGCTCTGGGTGAAGACGGAGATGATGGCCTCAGCGCAGCTGCTTGAGCACAAGTGGCAGAAGGAATATCGGGTCCTGCAAGGGCAAGTCGAGGAGGCCATCCAGCAGGTCGACTCGGTCTTCGCGTACTACCATGCAGAGTTGTTGAAGGTACAAGGCAAGGAGGTCATCCAGCAAGTCGACTCGTACTTCGTGTACTGCATGGGTCGACTCGTACTTCGTGTACTACCATGCAGAGTTGCTGAAGGCGCAAGGCGAGGAGGCCATCCAGCAGGTCGACCATGTAGAGTTGCTGAAGGCGAGGAGGCCATCCAGCAGGTTGACTTGGACTGCAAAGTTGCTGAAGGCTGTTAGCGCTGTCCGCATGCCTGAGGAAACTTCGGGTTCGGAGGAAGGATCCGAGGAGCCTACAAGAGGGGTTCCGATTAGGGACATAGTGTTGTATTCTTTCTAGTCGCCAAGTGCGGGCGTGATAAGAAAAGTCCGAGCAGGATGTGTCGAAGTATGTAGAAACTCATTTAGTAGCAGTGGAAACCATTTACCGTTGCACGACCGATATACCGCAGTCTACTTCCGTAATCTACCAGGCCAGAATGCAAGTTGTAGAGGCTCCTTCCAGTAGTTGTGGAAGTCACCTGCCGTTGCCAGACTTATGCATCTCCGTGAGGCCGACATGCACGGGGCTTAGATGCGAGGCCCGTGCGTTCCAGTACGCATTCTCGTAAGTGGGTCTGAAGGAAAAGGAAGGTTCTGATCTGGTCCAATGAGATTAAGTAGGGGTGTGGGGAGTACGAGGGGTCCGTGAATTGAGCAATATGGGCCCATGAAGCTGTTGCAGAGGTTCTTACAGCAGAGCTGTGGAAATCGTATGTGGGATGAGGTGCAGGAGCCGGTGGGCCCCTTCCTTTCCTGGATGATGATATACAAATATGGTCATGGCAGCCGGTGCGTCGTGTGAGCACGTCCCCTTGGATCAGCTCCACTCTCCACGCCCATCCCCTTTTAGTCTCCAGGGGTCCCATGCCAGAGCTGCTGGAGCGCGGTGTATCCTGGCACTTCGTGGATGTCAGCTGACTTTCTGTGGGTTGCAACCGCTCGTTACTGTGCCTTGGCTGTGGGCTACCCTCTCTCTGCTGGGCGTCATGGCTGCTTCACGGGATCTCTGTCACACAGTGGCTGTCTCGTTGGCTGCCTTGATGGACTGTGGATCGGTCCGGCTAGATCTCCAGCCTCGCTATTCCTATTTGGTGTCGTTCTGCCCTGCTCCACCGGCCCAGCTCACGATAGCTGGCCAGACAGATGCTTGGTCCTCGCACCCGCTTCCTCCTCCAAGTCCCCACATCACCGCCTGTTTGCTCCACCAGCTGCCTCAATGTCCCCACATCCGACCCTGCAATGATAATTCTCTAGCGGTATCTTGATTTTGATGCATACAGGTTGGATGATGGGAGCCCATAATAGGTCTCCTACTGGAATGCTAGACTTTTCCCACGACTTTCACCACAGGCTGTGCCCATCGGTGAAGTGAACTAAGGGCTTACCGAACTCCGGGGGAATTGGGATCCAGTCTTCTTTCACATTTAGATCTTCGTCATATTCCTCGTCCTTCTGCTGAGTCCTTTGAAGAGAAGGGGTATTTGTCATAGCAGACGGCGGTTCTGCTTACAATACCGGTGGCAGTGAATGCTCTGATCTGTCGAGCATCAAATGGAGGACAAGGGGTTTAATTCCATGTTCAGACTGAAGCACACAGAATTTGCCAAGATGCTTCTGAGTCAGACCCAAGTTTGTAGGTATGCGTGAACCAATTGGCGGATCAGTTTAACAGCTTGCTGAGAGATAGAGTGGAATCTGCTCTTGATTTTGGGGGCAGGTATAGGATGGGTGATCAGCATCTCACGGATATCATCAGCAATGTGCGAGCGATTGGAGTCATACTGGAAAAGATCTCTCTGCAATCACAGGATATTCAGCTGAAAAGGGTCTCAGTCGATCCGACATCTATTGACAACGACAGTCTGGAGTTTGTGACTGCCTTTATTGGCAGGCTGTCTGCTCTAGAGAAGGAGATTGAGGCGAGTGGGTCTGGCCGTCCTGTGTCTCGTGCTGGGGAGAACGCCCTTGACAAACTGCGGAAGGGTATACATCAGGCAGGAACATCTCTTGGACTCGCTGGTCGACAAGAGGTACACATGGCTGATGTTGCGATGTGACTACCTTGCCGTGCATGCAGTAGATGGAAATTGTGCCGTTGTGAAACCACCTGAAGTTGATGAAAGCCTTAGCTTTAGTGAAGAAATGACTCCCTGGTTCCAGTCTGAATGCCTGTTTCTTGCTTGTAGGTGGTTGTGGGACAAAAATCACCGCTGCTGTTTCAGCGCAAGGACCGCCACCTTGATGATTTTGAAGATTTTTTCTCAGCTTTGGAGGACGATGAAAGCAACGAAACACTTCTGATCAACACAGCTCTGTTATGCTCGAAGGCTGATGTTACATCCAACGGCCACAACAGGACCAGCTCCTGGTTTGGTTGGTCTAAAGCTGCAGGTTCTATGAGAAAGGGCTCGGAATCTTCTTCTCCTGATGTGCGCAAGGGGAAGCTTGCACGATTCGGACGATCTAAAAGTGATGCTGAGATTACAGCAGCATTGCTTCATAAGGATGTTGGAGTTAAGAAATCACCAGGGAGGAGCATCAGCAGATCAGAGCGCACAGCCGGTGGACTACTGAGGAGGCTGGCATGCTGTCTTCGGCCAACAGGTGGTTCTCAGGTATCTTACAGTAGAAAGCTTCTCGAGCTCATACAGCTGCATCCCACGTTGCTGTAAAATCAATTTCTTAGGAATTCAAATGCTGGGCACATAGCAAATGGTAGACTCTGATCTACATATCTTGGGACAACAGCAGCAAGTAGGGAGAAAGGGCTGACACAGTCTCATTGCCACCTAGGTCTCCTCTGTCAGTTACACACCTGATGCTGCTCAGGACACAGAGAAACTGGGCAGTCAACTGCTTGCAAAATTGCAGTACTGGGACAAAGAGCTGGCAAGATTGAGGGATCAAGCAGTCAATTGTGGAGCCTTCTTACGCAAAAGCCATCTTACTGTAAGTGAAAGGCGAATTTTTAGTCCTCTAAAATGAGGCAAATTCCAGCTTCTGATCGAGGGCTTCTCCCCTTGTAGGAAATTTGCACCGGTCTGGGGCTGAAAAACACCCCACCTACATATGTGAGGGTGAAGAGGCTTGCGGATCTGGTCTTGCAAACTCTGAGATCTGGCCCACATAAGGTTGTCTTGCTTCATGGCGTGTTTGGTATGGGCAAGTCGCTCCTTGCACTCGACATTGCACTTGAGCTTGAGAATGGTGAGCAGTTGATGTAGGTGGTTGTTGCAGACGTTTCCAGCAGAATGCAATCTTGTACAGCTGCATGTGAACTAGTGTATACATGCATGTGAAATTTTGGGATGCTGCTCAGGTCTTGATTATCCGGGTGGTGTATATTATTTACACTTTGGTGAGAGATTTGGAGAACACTGCGATGAGGCCGAATTAGACACTAAGATAATAGAGCAGCAGAAGCTGCTGATTATGCTAATGGCTTATGATGGTGAAAAGGTGTCGGAGACTCCAGGTGTGTCGAAAGCAGACACAACTCAGTTACTTGCTTCCAAACTCTCAGGTGAGCACATTTGGCTCACTATGCTGTAGTTATTTTTGATGCCCCGGTGACCATCATGTTTCGAATAACCTTCTCTTCTGTAAAACAGGAAAGCGGTCACTTCTAATTATGGATGAGGTTTGGAGTCCAAAAATTGTGGAGAAGTTCATGTTCCCCGGGCACAAAGGCAAGCTACTTGTGACAAGTAGCCTCGGGCTGACTGGAAGTATGCTGACTGATGACAATATACAGAGGCAGTGTGTGGGGAGTGCTGGAGTTTCTTCCTGCACCCTGATCCAGGTTGGGTCAGACGATTACTATGGCAAACAGGTTGACCATCAGATTCTTGAGTCATGTTCGTGGACAACTATTGATCCAGACCGGAAGGTATGTCCCACCATATCCTTGAAGTTTGCAAGCTACACCCTTCGTAACTTGTGCGGTGCAGTGAAAGATGATGAAGCGTTTGGCTCTGTTTAGGAGTCAGCTACCAAAATACTGGAGACCTGTGGTGGTTGCCCTCTTGCTCTGAGCATAATTGGGGGCATGTTACGAGGCAAAGATGCAACTGCATGGGCCAAATTGTCAGCCGAGCTTCAAATCCTGCTTGAAGGCCTGACAAAGAAGGTGTCAGAAAGTGGAGCCACAACCACGTCAACAGACGCTGATACGTCTTTCTATTCAGCTTCCATGACCCTGAAAGATGAGGTCAGGGGTGTTGCAGATGGGTCTTTCCTTTCAATGCGCAAGAGCAACTTCAGTGATCCATCCTTGCAATGCTTTGATGTAAATTCATACTCAGCGGCGTCAAATTTGAAAGATGATGTGAGATTTGTTACAGAGGGGTCCTTCCTCTCTATGCGCAGCAACTTCAGTGATCCTTTCCTCAACAATATCGGAGTTCCCACAAGGACTGGTTCTTGGCGAATAGATTCCGTTCGCATTTCTGATCCTGGCATCAAGGTGGCACCTGCTCCAGAACAGAATGTGGAGTTCTGGGTTATAGAACCAAAACGTTTGCCCGGTCCTGATCCTCACTCAGTACTGATTGGGGTGATTGACCTGTGCCTTAGCCACCTACCAACCGAACAACAGAATGCATTCAAGGCAATGAGCCTGTTTGAGAGCGAATGTCTGATTCCTGCACCTGTGGTGGAGCTTGCACTCGAGGTCACAGGTGGCAAGTTGGCTTCACAGTTTACGCAGCTTATGGGCCATCTTGTGCAGTCAGGAGTGGTGTGTCAGAACGTTGATAAGGTTAGACTTGCCTTTTACCATTTATTATTGTGTGTGAAAGCATTCTTACGGATTTTGGTGAAGACTTGGAAGTTTCAGAAGTTTATGACAAGGTGAAGTTCTTGACTTGTTCATATTCATGGCAGTGATATGGTTCTTTTCGCTGTTGCAGAAATTTTACTGGGTCCACTCCATGATCTCTCGATACTTGGCTCGATATCGTGCAGACATCGGCACCTCTGTCCTACAGGTTCATCCAGGTCGTTTGAGTCCGGATGTAACAACTGAAAGATCTCGTGGTTTAAACATTGGACGTAAGATAAGGCTACTTAATGCCTTTCTGCTTTCCTATGGTCATGGTGATCTGAGGAAAATCTCTGTTAACCAGTTAGGGCTAGAGTCTTCCGTGTTGGGAGGAGTCATGGATGATGTACAGCAGATGGCTTTCTCCATGTACACAGAGGAGGGAAGGTTACCAATTTTGGAGCCTGAGCATCAGGCTGATATGGTCTTGGCAGCCACTTTGCGCCAGTCAGGGAATCTAAGGACAAGCTTAGGGGACTTGAAGGGTGCTCTTGCTGAGCTAAACAGATCGTACAAGTTAAAGCCGGACCACGTGCTCACGCTGCAGTAAGGCTCTTCACCCATTTGTCGATTGTGCATTTGACTTTGAGAAAACGTCTGCACAGACAAGCACAATGTCAGACAGCACAAGAGTTATTCTATATTTCTGACCTTGGTTGAAGTAGCTAGCAGAAATGCCTCCTGAACATATGCAGCTCAAGGCTTGGCCATGCATGTGTGTGTCAGGATGAGGGGAGCTATCTTGGTGCATTTTGAAGATTACGAGGCTGCCCTGGCTGATGTGGACAAAGCTGATGAGCTCGCACCCAATGACAGCTTTACCCTTCAGTACTCTCGAATAACTTTTCTGGTGTGATTCAGAAGGTTTCCTTTGACACCCATTAATTACAGGTGGCCTGTTCCAGAATTCGGGGCAACATCAAGCGGTGTGTGGATGACAACGAAGGGGCTCTGCACGATCTGGAATTGGCAAACGAGTTGGAGCCAAATAAGAGCTTCACTCTCAGGTTTGAGTTTTTGTAAACCGAAATTTGACACATATCCAGCCATATTCACGACTAGAGAGAACAGTGGCTGCAGAAGCAAGGCTGAAGTGTTAAAGTTTATTGTGCAGTGTCATGGGAGCTGTCAAGCTCAATCTCGGTGACTATCGTGGTGCATTGATGGATCTGGATAAAGCTGCCCAAATTGAGCCCAATGACCACTTCATCCTCACGTATGAAGAGTCCGAGCAGCCGTCGCAGATTAGCATATTTCTGAGTTTGTGCTGTTGCCAACTGAAATCCATGGGTTGCCTCTGGTGTAGAGTGAGAGGCAATACAAAGCTCCATTTGGAAGACTACCAAGGAGCGATGGAAGATCTTGACAGAGCCTTGGACAGGGCCCTTGAGCGGCTATCCTCCAGCAAGTCCATGTCCAAGTCAGTTTGTGACAACCATCACCTTGGGATCAGTCGCATCCATCCCGCTTACTCCTGATCATCGACCATAAACTCTCCCCATGTCTGCAGTGCTGTATTGGACAAACCAGTCGATGGAGCACAAGATCCTAACAGAAGCTTCACGCTCAGGTTTAATCAGCGTCTACTCTTGCCAGAACAATATTAAGTCTTCTTGCTGGATGCTTGAATGTCTGTGTGGTTACAGTGTTAGGGGAGCCGTGAAATTGAACACGGGAGATCTTCAAGGAGCTTTGGCTGACCTCGATGAGGCTGATGAGCTGTACCCCAACGACAGCTTCACTCTCAAGTAAGTTTTGACCTAAAGTTTTGAGCTAGTATGTTTCTCGCGAGTTGATGAAATCTGAGGGATTAGATCAGAATGCCAGATTTTTGTCTGCGCAGCTTGCGAGCAACAGCAAAGGTTCAATTAGGAGACTACACAGGAGCGCTGGAAGATCTCAATCATTGCTGCGAATTGGATCCCGATGACACGGACGTCCTAAGGTACTCTACAGTTTCTTGTGCCTGCTCATATATTTGAGGGGAGAGCTAGGTCCTGCTTGTGAAGTGCATGTTCTAACGTACGAGTTTGGTGTTCCAGGCTAAGAGGCAATGTCAAGAGGCTCTTAGGTGACTGCAAAGGGGCACTGAAAGATTTTACCAGGAGCAATTTCATGGAGCCACGGAACAGCTACACTCTCAAGTACCCGTTTCTTTTCTTTTAAGGATTGTTGATGATCGTTTTAGTTGTGTCTGACATATTTGGTTCTACCAGATTCAGAGGAAATGTGAAAAGGTGTCTAGGTGATCACCGTGGTGCACTGGAGGACCTGAATCTGGCGAATGAGTTGAAGCCAGATAACGCCTACACTTTGTTGTGAGTTGTTGCAATGCGTCTGACATGATGTTCAGAAGGGAACCTCATTTCATAATACATTTACTGACCGTTCCTTGCGCGGCAGGATACGAGCCAGTGTTAGAGGACTCATGGGGGATCATGAAGGTGCTCTGGCAGACCTCAACCAAGCTCTTCGGGCAGAAACAGCCAGTGCTTTTGGACTTCTAGAGAGAGGGGTGGCCAAATACGTCACAGGCGATCTCGAAGGAGCTCTCCTCGACTTAGATAGAGCTTACAAAATTCAACCTCAAAATGCAGATATTCTTAGATATCGAGGACGTGTGAAGTTCCTCCTCAACGATGTCGCAGGAGCTAAAGCAGATCAGCTTGAAGCCGGTAGTAGGGAGGTACCAGAAAGGTCTGTTGTGACTTGTCTCGGTCATTTGCCTGTGGAGTCTGTCTTGCTCTCGGATTAAGATTAATTATCCAAAATCAGCTTCTCCTCCAAACATTCTTTCTAATAATTTACCGGATGAACACTGTATAAAAAGCGAAAGATTACCAGTGTCTTATTTCATTGGTACAAAAGAAACCTCCAAAACGTGACTAGACGTCAGCATTCGAAGTGCCCATTATATGGAAAGGTTGCTTCTGCTCATGTGCCTGGGAATACTCTGCGGTTCTCCCATCGTCCTTGCTCTGCTGAGCAGGCACGACAAAGTCTGGCTGGTTATTGATTGATCTGATCCAAGCCCATCTGTTATCGTTAACATTAACCACATGCTGAGTGGCTGCGACTTTATCAAGAGGGATGTAACAATAGCCCCCGTTAACTGGCCCTGCCACAAATCCCGTGTACCCAGCCATGGCCCCATGTACTGCAGAATGAGCCAACAATGTGCAGTAGAGGGTGTCTGCGGAATTGCTTGGAACAGCTCGCACCATATATGTAGGATCGATATACTTCAGACCAAACGGCTTGTTAGGATTCACTTTTTTCCAATACTGCTTCAGCTCTTTGCTCAACCAGGCGCCAATATCCTGCAACAACAGGTTCCCTGTTCATGACGACAAATCAGCTGAACATCTATAGATATTTGAAAAACAGTTTAGATAATATCCCAAGATTATAGGAAAGTACTGACGGAACAAGAACTGAATGCTGGCAAGTTTAAACTGCTTGCTGAAATTGTGAAGCCCCGAGGACCGAGACTTGCCTGATTCATCTCTATCATCTCCATCACCTCGTGGTATCAGATGTTGCCCCGCCCCTTCAGCCGTAACAATGACCATATGCCCATTCTCAGCTATTCGATGATTCAGAAACTCTAAAAGACCGCCTTTTCCTTCCATGAAAAAGGGAACTTCTGGAATGAGGCAACAATCCACATCCCTGTTGCTGAGCGTCGCATGCACTGCAATGTGTCCAGAATATCGGCCCATGAGCTTCACCAGCCCCACACAATTAGGCGTGCTCTCCGCTTCGGTGTGTGCAGCGTTGATCGCAGCTTGGGCAGCCTCCACGGCAGTTTGAAACCCGAATGACCTGAAATCCCTAATTATCAGCAAAGCTCACTGACAGAAAACAAGCAGTTGAGCAGGGACGACAGTTCAAAATACCTGTCTATGATGCCCACATCATTGTCCACAGTCTTCGGGATGCCAACTACTGAAACCTTCAACTTTCTCCTCTTCACCTCGTCAAAAATCGCAGTCGCACCTCGCATGGTTCCATCACCACCAATTATGTACACTTGATTCAATCCACGGGCCTGCAAACACGCACTGGAAGCGGATCGACAACAATTCGAAACAATCTACAGCAGCCTTCCAACGTGGAAAGGACAGCGAAGACTTACATCTCTGAGACTAGCTCCACACTCTCTCCCAAAGAATCTGACATACCTCAATGCTATCAACGATCTTGTTGAGGTCAAATCCTCCTCTGGTAGTGCTAAGCATCGTCCCACCTCTCTTATGCCAATCGTCCACAACCTTAGGATTCAGCTCTTTGTAGTTTGCCCCGTAGAAACCACGATACCCTGCCACAACGCCTCTCACATTTTTCACACCATACTGCAAGCAAAGAGTGTTCACCAGCTCCCGGATGACAGTGTTTATCCCGGGACAAACTCCACCACAAGTCACAATCGCTGCCTTCACGTCATCTGTTTTATAGTACACTCTCTCTCGCGGCCCAGCTCTGCGGTAGTGAGCCTGATGCAAGGGCTTGCTAGTGTCCACTGCCACTTCCACCGAGATCATGTCGGTGTCTGTCACATAGAACCCGTCCACAGCATGGAAGTAAGGATTGTAAGCCAGCGGACTCTCATAAGTCGGTAGCTCTGGCAGATATTCACGCAAGTGAGGAATTTCGTGGAGGACAGGATACTTCGGAGCCATTCCCTGCGCGTTTCCGTCCGGCTCAAGATTGGATCTCACCACACCGCTCCTCACCCGTTGCTTGCCATCTATGTTTACCATTCTCCACGAATTTTCAGTCCGGTGCCCCAATCTGATCGAGCTCCCAATGGATCCAGCGCAAGCAGCCCCGCCGTAGCATATCCGTGCCGCTGCCACACGTTCTGCCCGAGCTTCCGAAGCAGTGCTGCGGGAAGCAGGCCAGCGAATGCGGATGAAGAGACGATCCCTGGCAGAAGCCGTAGCAGCAGTGGCAATCATCTCGCTGATCGTCCTCAGCTCACGGGTTACTCGCAAACCGGCCAAGCGTGAAGTGAAACTCACCGAAACAGCCAGGCACAGGGACACATGGCTTGCTCACAGTCCTGCACTTGTTCGTTCCAGTGGCAACCCGGAACGTTGTTCCCAGTACGTTTCTTACTTTCGGGTTCTTCCAGGCTTGTGAGTACCAGCTCCTGACAATTGCGGCCATTGGTTTTCCATCAAGGTTGCAGGAATCGTGTATTCGGTTGAAGTAGAGAGGGCTGAAGCAACGAAGTCTCGTTCCTTTCACACTGGTTTCTGGGCGCGCCGGATTTCCTCGAGTGAGTGAGTTGAGTTTCCTCAGCGTACACCTTGTGTCTGGGCCTGCCGATTCCGTTGAGTGATTTGAGTTCCTTAGCGCCAGACCAAAGCTCCTGGATCCATTGGGAGCTTGATCAGATTGGGGCACCTGTAACCCTTCGGGTCTCCCACAGCTGTTCCATGGTGATGGTTTGATCTCCAGAGTTGCTCTTCCCGAGTTTTACGTGGATGCTTGTGACAGTCTCCAGGCATTGCTGTTTCACAAGAAATCCATTAACATCAGGCCTCTCACTCATCTCCGCTAGGGCACAGCAAGCCTTAAGTGCAGCAACTTATGTTCGGTCATTTGGGACCACACCTTCCTGTCCCATCCTTGAGTACAAATGCAAAGCCTTTCACCAGCTTGAATATGGGCGTACCCGAGAATCATGGCAGTCCAGGAAACCACACTGCGTTGAGGCAATTTCTCCCACACCTGCCGAGCATTCTCTAGGCTGCCACACTTTGCGTATGCATCCACTAGGGCACTCCCCACTACCAGATCAGTCTCTAACTTCCGCTTGTCAATGTCCCTGTGGATAGCCCTGACAGTTTCCAAGCATTGTTAATGCGCCACAAGTAAGCTGTCACTGCAATTTCTTTCCCTCAACTCTCCAATCGTACTGCAAGCCTTAAGTGCACCAACGCATGCTTGCTTATCAGCCACAATACCCTTCTGTCTCATGTGTGTGGACAGCAGCTGCAAAGCCTCTTCACATTTATCCATCTGTACATACGCCAAGATCATGGCCGTCCAGGACATCACATCTTCGTGAGGAATTTCTTCAAACACCCTCCTGGCATTCTCCAAGCTTCCACATTTGGCATATGCGCTCACGAGCATGGTCCCTACAAATCCACCCAGCTCAACCTTACTCTTGCGAACATGGATGTTTGTAACAGTTTCCAAGCACTGCCTCTTCACCAGCAAGCTATCCCTGCCCTTCCTACTCCCCATGTCTGCAATGGCACTGCAAGCCTGCAGTGCGGCGACATGTGTTCAATCATTTGGACTATACCCTCTTGCCCCATCTGTCCATACAACCGCAAAGCCTCCTGACCCTTCCCCTTCAGGATGTATCCCCGCGTCATAGAATTCCATGAAACCACATCACGATAAGGCATCCACTCGAACACCCACCTGGCCTCCACCAAGCTGCCACATTTGGCATACGCGTCCACCAGCACATTCCCCACAATGACATTCCTGACCAACTCTCACACCCTCCTCTTGCATCCGTGCAAACAACTGCAAGGCCTCGTCACCCCTCCCCCTCTGGGCATACCCCAAAATCATGGCAGTCCATGACACCACATCCCGACGAAGAATCTCCTCAAACACCCGTCTAGCTTTCTCCAGGCTCCCACATTTTGCATAAACATTAACAAGCACTGTGCCCGCATAGAAGTCAGTCTCAAGGCCACTTCTAATCACCTCTGCGTGAACTCGCTTGGCAGTCTCCAGGTCCTGCAATCTCACACATGCCTTCAACATAACCACCAATATCCGGGGCCTTGGTTTTGACCCTTCCTCAAGCATTTCCTCGTAAAGCGTAAGGGCCTGTCTTGCTTGCCCGCTGTTGGCATGCCGCAAGATGAGAGCTGTCCAGGCATACTCCCCTTCCCTTTGAAGTGAAACCCACCATCGAAGCTGCCACTTTCAAAGCTTCCTCTGCCACAGTTGATGGGCACCGGCTGTTGTCTCGCAGCCTGTGTCATTAACATGTGGAGGAGTCCCGTAGCCTACACAAAGGACCTTCTGATGCATGGCAGCAGAGTAGGTAATCTCAGGAGCTTACCGCACGGTCTCGAGGAGCAATGTATCTGAGCTTTGGGTTTTTTGCTGGTACTTCCCTGCTGTTGGAAAGAACCTGGTGCGTCTTCACATGGTGCTATCTACAAAGTACATTTATAAAGTCTCCGAAATCGCTGAAAAAACAATCTTCACATGGTGTTGGTGTAACTTGTTGTCTCTACACTGCCGATGGTTCTTTGCCGTCTGTGCTCGTGGCCTGGCCACCAGCAGAATACATTCACAGGCCCCTGTAAATTGTCACAAGGGACGAATTCTTGGGTGAGCAGTAATGGTGAGGACGAATTCATCTCAGCCTGGCTGCAGACGTGATGACAATAGTGGCGGTGGAAGTACTCACCAATGCCTTTCCTCTACAAGGCTTGATCAATACAAGTTTGGCACAAGTCATTTTTCTTACTTTCCGTTTCTTCGACACTGACCTCTGGCTTCTCAAGGTGTTGTGCGTCGACTCAGTGCTTCTTCATTATGTCTTCAATGTTACAGAGCAAAGGCAAGCCAAGATTGCTACTGCAGAACTGTAGCTAAGCCGGGAATCGCTCAATGAGCTCACAGCCTCATTTAACATTGTCACACTGTTGTAAAACTTAGGTCAAGAACCGTCTGCATTGTAGCCAAGTTGCACGCCTGGATCAAAGGCAGGACTTGCTTTTAGGAAATTAGGTTTGAAGTTCCCAGAAACAACACGTAGTAGCGGAGACTGGTACACGCAGATAAGCCCCGGTAATCGTCCTTCATGTCGTGTTCTCCCAGGTTGGGGGCAGGCAGCGACCTGAGATGTTTCAGCACCAGTGGCTAAACATTATTAGCCCTTGTCGTGATCGCAAAGGACGGCTCGATTTCCCAGAACCACGGCAAGAAACGCATGGACCTCAAATCTCCAGATTGCATTCAAAGCTAGCTAGACTCGGGACATCGGAAATGCCGATATCCGCTTTGCTTGCCCTCGGGAAACAAACCGGAGCGATCACCGAACAAGCATCGCAAAGCTAACAATTCTGCTAGATAAACTGACGGTGTTGCTCGTGCGGCTCCACGCAGTTCAACTACTTACCCGAGTTAGTTGACTTATATCAATTCAGTATATTATTATTCTAGGGTATACTTTGAAAGTTTCTATATATCATAGATTCCTAATAAGGATAAATTACTCCTCCTCTATATATAAGTTGTAAGGACTGCCAAGAGAGACTATACATCTTGCACATTAACTCTTGTAATGATCCTGCTAGGTATCCTCATATCCTAGTGGTTTTTTTCCATTCTATTTGTTCCATGTGGTCATAGTAAGAGTGTTAATCTAGTCGTGTATCATGCTTAAGTCTACTCTATTCCTATTGTATATCATGCTTTGACTGCTTGGTGTTAAAGATTTGACACAGAGGAGTTTCTCTTACTGCGTCCCTTTGTGAAAGAATTAACTTTGACAATGAGAAGTTTCTCTTACTTTTTTCCGTTATGACAGGATTATTTGAGTTTGAATTGGAACATCGATGAGAGGCGTTATGCATTTTCTGTTTTTGTTATTTCAAAACAAGGTGAGTATCATTCCGAGTTTGAATTGGAGCACTGTTGAGAGGCATTTTGCATTTTCCGTTCTCATCATTTCACAACAAGGTGAGTATAATTCACATTCTTTTACGGTCTTATTTCCTAAAAGTACTGATCCAATCATGTACTAAACCTTCACATAATATTCTAGAATATTTTAGGACATACTCTTGCAGCTTTTACACATGAAAGATTCATAGTAAGGTAACTTAAGCCCTATATAAGGGTCATCAAGAGAGGGTCTTAGTGTCTTGTTGTGAGGAGTGGGTGGCTCATACTTAATTATTTTTCTGGTGTCATGAGAGTTTTTAGCATCAATTATATACATATTATATACTTTTAAGATTAGGTAAATAATTCTCAAAATTATGCCAAGAGAGACTAGATATGAGTGGATCCCTCACACTATTTGTTGTATTGATCCAACTAGGCATCCTCATTCTTTGGTGGTTGTTTTGTGCTCTGGTTGTTGCGTGTGTTCATAGTAAGAGTGTTGATCCAACTGTGTTCATAGCTTTGACTGCTTGGTGTTAAAGCTTTGACGCTTGGTGTTAAAGCTTTGATTATGAGTTTCTCTTACTCTCCTTGTGTGAAAGGATTAAAGCTTTGATACTTTTGAGTTTCTCTTACTTCCTCCCTTTATGATGGAATTGTCTAAGTTTAGATTGGAGCACCGCGGAGGCTTCTCAACACTTTTCTAATTGCTTTCTCATCGTTTCACTACAAGGTGAGCACAATTCACATCATTTTAAATTGTTATTTTCTTTCCTAATTCCTTGCTCGTTGTTTCACCACAAAGTGAGCACAATTCACATCCTTTTACATTGCTATTTTCCGAGTATGTTGATCTAACCAGATGTAACCTCTTGTGAAGCTTCGGAATAATGTAGAACATGCAGACACAAAAACCAGAGGCAGGTTCAAAGGAGAGGAACCGCTAGGTACGAGCATCTATGCTAGAAACCCGAAGTCCATGTGTGGACCCTAGAGAGAGCAACCTCCGATCCATCAAGACAAGTCCAATTTCTTGTCACCCTTTAAATGTCCTTTCCCGAACTTTTTGACTATATGGTGTTAGAGCTTTGACATTTAGGAGCTTGTCTTTGTAGGACACAAGTTTGTGACTCTAAATTGCGGCATCATGGACCTTGTCAACATTTCTCCGTGTCCTCTTGATGGTCGATCTACAACTAGGTTAGTCACCTAGTTGTACAAGGTGAGTGGAATTCATGATCTTTCTTTTCACTTTTTTAATATTTCTCGTCCATTAACCACTGACCCTAAGCAATTGTATATTTATTCTAATTGTATGTTTATTTTCACATTCTTAAAAATTTAACTAAAGAATAAGTATTCTAAATGAATCTTAATTTATCATAAAAATCAGAATGAATCTATTGAAGAATAAAAATGAATCTATTTAAGAATAAAAATGAATCTATTTAAGAATAGATATGAAGATAAATTGAAGAGATAATTAAAAATAACAAATAATCATATGAAATAACTTCAGATTAATCCACAATATAAATATTATAATAAGATAATATTAATACTAATTAAATTATTTAATGATTGAATAAAATATATTTAATAAGAATAAATAAAATAATCTAATACGAAAGAAGATATAAAGATAAATATTAAAACTAAAGTAAAGGAATCTAAATTAAATTATTTAATTTAAATATAAAAATACATAAATACTAATAAATATATTTTATAAGAATAATATCAATGAAGATAAAGTAATATGTGTACTTATGAAATAATATTGATTTAGAGGTTCTTCAGCAAAGTTGATTAATTAAGTTATAGATTTTTCAGAAGACTTAAACCCTAAACCGTAATTAAGTTATCACTTCCACATGTTTGAATAATTAATTCACAGATTTTGCATAAGACTTAAACCCTAAACCCTAATTAAGTTGAAGATTTTTTAGAAGACGAAAACAGGTTGCAAGAAACTTCACTAAGTTTTAGGTTTGCAAAAGACTTCAGCATGTTTTCAGGCGTAGGTTGAAGATGTGTTAGAGGAATGAAGGAGGAGCGGGGTATCATGTCACAGATGCAAGTTGAAGATGTGTTATAGGCATGAAGAAGGAATGAGGTTTCAAGTCACAAGTGCAAGTTGAAGGTGTGTTAGAGAAATGAAGGAGGAACGAGTTTGAGGTCACGGGTGCAGTTGAAGACTTTTAGAGAAATGAAGACTTCTACAAGGAGAAATGAAGACTTATACTAGGAGGAACAAAGAGTCCTAACAAGAGAAATAAAAATTCTTACTAGAAGGAAACAATTGGTAAGAGGATAGAGACTCCTAACCATGGCCTTTTTCTTTCACACGTTTCCCTATAGACTTGTTAATTGTTTTTTTTTCAGCTGAAAATCGATATTGAGGGAAGCTGACTTGCCGCGTGATAGTGGGGATTTGACCTAGTGGTTTTTTTTCTAAATAATTTTTTTAATAATTTTTCTTAGGGAAGAAGGTGTTCTCAATTTCGTGGATATGCTCTAGCATTAACTTGACGCGTGATGGTGGGGATAGTGAGTTTAACACTTTTCTTAGCTAAGGTGTTTTCAATTTTGTGGATATGCTCTAGCATTAACTTGACTCGTGATGGTGGGGATAGTGAGTTTAACACTTTTCTTAGCTAAGGTGTTTTCAATTTCGTGGATATGTCGTAGTACTAATCCCTCGGCGACAGATGATTTCGGACCCTTACAGACTTCCAGGTTCCTCAAACTGATATTAATTTTGTTGGGTAGTTCAGATTCCTCAAACTGATGTTAGTTCAGTTGAGTAGTTCAGTTTCCTCAAACTCATGTCAATTTACTTGAGTAGTTCAGTTCATCCAACTCTATGCCAAGTATACAATTTTGAATTGATACGAAGTGTATAGTTTAGTTTCGAATTGGTTTAGTTGAACTATGTCAAGTGTATGCGAAGTGTACAGTTCAGTTTCGAATTGGTTCAATTGAACTATGTCAAGTGTATGCGAAGTGTACGGTTTAGTTTCAACTTGGTTTAGTTGAACTATGTCAAGTGTACAGATTAGTTTCGAATTGATGTCAAGTGTACAGTTCAATTCCAAATTGATGACAAGTGAACAGTTCATTTTCAAATTAGTTCTGTTGAATAGTTCAATTCATCGAACTATGTGCTAAGTGTACAGTTCAATTCCAAATTGATGACAAGTGTACAGCTCAGTTTCGAATTGGTTCTGTTGAGTAGTTCATCGAACTATGTGCCAAATGTACAGCTCACTTTTGAATTGAACAATTTAGTTCAAATATCCAGCTGAACTGGCTCGCGAACTAGCTTCTCGGACAAACAAACGCACAGAACTAAACTAGGGTCGATTGGAAGTGAACTCCCCAAAATCAGTACAAAAAGTAAAGTGGATGGAAGTGACTAGTAAAAACTATATATATATATATCATCTTAAATCATCCAAACTATGAGTAATCGTGACAGTTGAATTCAAGGTCGGGAGCAATCCAACTGCTAGTCAATCATTACTTATTAAATCAGCGCATTATGAGCAAAATAGTTACCATGATCATTATGTCCGTGCACCGGTTCGAGCTCAATCCGATGTTGACCTGGCCTGGAACGAAAATGGGCGAGCTCCCGAACTGGCGGTGCGAAAGGGTCCGACATCGGGGGGAATGGCGGAATTTGAAGCACTGCATTTAATGTTCTGATGGCGAGGCTGAGCACGTGTAATATTTCTACGATTTGAAAAATTCTGTTTTTGGTTAAGGTATTGCATCCATACTATGTATGTATCCATGGGCTCGCAATCTGCTTATTCTTCTTGTGCTCCAGATGTTGTGCTTCTCTGATTTTCTGCTTTACAGTTTCTACTTTGCGTTTTCTTCATTTCTTCCGTCCTCTTCTTGGGGCTTTGGCTCCACATGAAGATTTCTGGTGCTGTCATAAATGTTCAGGCCGCCAAAGCATTTTTATTTTGCAAAAGCTGGAAGCATCTCAGATGTAGGGAAACTGTTGAAGTTATTAGTTAGTCTAGTGTAGAGTGACATCAAGGAATTCAAGAGCCAGCGATTTGTACTTCCGTATCTGCATGCAAGTTGAAGGTGATGTGGTCTTTAGATATCCGCTTCCAACTTGCAAGTTTGTCTATCCATGCCTGTGCAGACATGAGGACAGAGAGTGGATGGATAGACTTCGAAGGCGGGTGCGACGTAGCCAATAGTCACTGAGTGGGTTGAACAACGGATGTTTGTTGCTAATGTATTTCAAATTCTTGTGTGCCCATGTACCTTGTCGGACCTATGCTCCTTACGTCATACTCCATGACACCACCATGCTCCTTTAGTCACTTAGGGAATATTGTTCAGCCATATGCAGTATTGCTTCACTTTGCACACTTGCTAATTCAGGAGGAAGCCTTAGGATTTGTCAGCTTGCTTTGGACAAGTATTTCGTGACCATGCAAGAGCAGAGGAAAGTGTAACAGTACATCTTTCGCACGTCCTACAAACTGGCAGATGATAATATTTATTGGTGCTTTTTGGGCTCACGTAGAAAGTGCCGAAGTGTCACAGACTTGGGAACCCCCTCTCTCACCTTGTTCCAGTCCATCGAAGCATGTGGACATCCATGGAATGTAGTGGTAAGGAGAATGAAGTACAAGAGGCTACATAAACTCTGTACATGACAGAATGCAAGTATAGGAAATAAGCCCTAAGCTTGTGATCAGATAGATGTCCACAGATGTGTTTCGAAGCCTTGTGACAAAGAGTAAGCTGAGCTTTGAGGGAAGTATCCAAGAAACAAACAACCCTATCTAAGACACGAAAATCAAGCAATCCTGGCAGCATATGTTCTTTCGTCCAAGTCCCTGTCCCGAAGGTGTAGACCTGGGTCATCCATTGTTCCTGCCTCCATTGGGAAAATTTAAAATTGGACGTCATTCGAGAAGCCTTTAAATAAAATATTTAGAATATAGAGAAAATAAGACAAATCAACAAATCCACATGTTCTAATCTTGTCCTTTATCATTGAAAGTTGTCATTCCAGCTAATAGAACTATCCCCTAGTTCACCTAGTTGCATGGCAAACGTGTACATATGTCTTTCATTTTGTATTTCTTGACTAAGGTTATTATTTATATTTATTTTAAAAATATTTATGACCTCCTAAATACTAAAATATGAAGATAACATGATGCCAACATAGATCATAATATTTGAATAAGATAACGAGTTTCAATTTGTAGTATAGATAAAAGGATAAAAGTCTTCAAGGTAGTATAGATACAAGTATAAAGGTTGAAGCTTCAAGGATACTACGCTCTATGTTGAAAACAAATATACGTACTTTCGTGGAATCAATCATATATTTCAATTATAATAAAAAAATAAAAAAAGAATCCTATTGACTAACCTCATCAAATCGTACAGTAAAGGAAAAAGAGGCCACCAAGGTCCCTCACGTACAAAAGTAGGTCTACCTCCCAACCCTACCTAATTATAACTTTAATACCTAATTTCAACTTAATTGGTGAAAATACATATAACAGCGACAGATTATTGGAATACATTCAAGGATCGCTATAAAGTTAATCTTTTCCACCTTGTTAAAAAATCGATGCTACATTCTGTACCGTTCGATGCTTCTGAATCAAGGCATTGGATAATGTCCACGACGAAAACAGTTAACCTTGACACATCCAGATGCCAACGCGAAGGAGCGTGCCGAGTAACGGATTTGAGTTTGACTCAGTCGATGTCGTGCAGTCTGAACTCGTCACTGTGAGAAACGGATGTCCTAAATGTCGACCTTCTGACGCACGCACTTCCGTAATCCTGCATTCGCCGATGCATGTCGTCATACATTCGGCAGTGTCGGGGCTGCTGGATGTGGCGTTCTGTCTTTCCGCCGCAGCTGTGCGGGCCTAGAGTGGGAGACCGGGATCGCTGATTGACGACGAAGGAGTGCCGAGGCCTGAATTGCAATGGTGTGCTTGAAGCGCTTGATTCCCAAAGAGTTGCCGAGAAAGAAGGCTGGATCCAGGTCGAACCATGGCGTCTACACACTCAGCCGGACGACGTCCTGCAGGTGGTTCCCGCTGTGAGGAGGAGGAGGAGAAGGAGGACAATTTGCTGCTGGAGGAGCTCCCGGCGGGGCCGGCGTTGATGAAGGCCTGTTTTGCAGGAGGTGAAAACTGGTGCTGGAGTTGTGATGTTCTTGTGTGCGAGGGTAGGTTTGGAAGCTTGTGTGTGGAGATCTGGAGATCTGGAGGCTTATTGGTGTGGTGCAGGATCGTATTGGCTTACGGAAGCTGCTTTTGGTTGTATGGATGGCGTGGTCACTACTGCTGTTGGCTTCTGCTTGGCGAACGGTGACAGTTTTGATCCAAATTCTGTAAGTACTGATAGATGTGTGCCTTGCTAGATACATTTGCTTGTAAGTCAGCTCTTTGGATCTTAATACGTCCTGCTTGAAATTGAGCCATTGCAGGAGGAAGGCAGGATTGCGGCTGTTCAGCTGACCTACGATCCTCAGGAGGTGACTTACCACACTCTTTTGCAAACATTCTGGCACTGCCACGATGCCACCGACACTTCGTTCCAGGTCTGTTCCTTTTCTGTGTCACGCAGGCCTTAATGTTCCTTCCTTTAGGTCTCAGACTTCTTCTGCAATGCCATCCGATGTTCCCCGCACTGCATTGCAGGGAGATGACGAAGCTGTGGAGTCGTGTACGTCTGCTGTTTTTTGCTACACTGCGAGCCAAAGAAGAACGGCTCATCAGTCGCGCGTGCGGCTTCAGATGACGCTCAGGAAGCGTATCGTTACCAAACTGATACCGGCAGGAAGGTTCCTCTACGCGGGGGCCTACTACCAGAAGTTCGGGCTGCAGTCACGGCAAAACTCCTTGTTCCAGTCCCTTGAGATCCGGACGCTTAGGCAGCTCATCGAGTCCACGCTTGCGTGCAGGCTGAACGGGTAAGCGACCAGGATTACCCTTCACAGTTTGGTATTTCCGCTTAGAAGGCCGGTACCGATCTTCGTCTCATTCCATGTTCTGCCCTTTGCTGCAGTTATGTGACGGGACTGGCGCGATGGAACGGCATTCATAGCCTCCAACTCCAGTCATTTCCTTCACTGTCGGAGGAGACCCGGGAACAGCTAAGTCGCCTCAAAGGGACCCGTAGTTAGTGCGGATGGATTCGAGCGTGAGTAGTGCAATGGGAGCCCGAGGTTACTCGTTACACGGGAGCAGCTGAGTCGTCTCAAGTGACCCGTAGATAGTGTGGAGGGATTCGACTGTGGACAGGTATTTAGTGCAAGGGAGCCCAAGGTTTCCCCGCAAATTCGATGCAAACAGAGCTATCTAGGCCCTCTTACCCTGCAGTATCTTCTCTGTCAGTTGTTAGTACAGTGTAAACGGTGTGAGGGAACTTCTGTTGATCCATGCTGAGGAGAGATGTAAAGCTTCTTTTTGCTGTAGTATTAATACCCTTGGTCTAAACTCCATGCTATGCAGCTCTCCGTTAAATACAGGAGGAACTCAAATGCCACATGAACCACAAAGTGGTAAAGTAGATGGCCACCACTCCTCACATGTTTCTTCTGATCTATCGCCCTTGTACTCTGCCTACCGTTCATTTAAATTGCGTCCTTCGTTCCGAACGGAGGAGGGAGGCAGACTAGAGACTATATCTGCAGCGACCCCATATCTACTACTCCGAAGCTTGAAGGACCGCGTCTTCTAGGACCAGTGGTGGGCAGCTGAGGAGCTGCTTTTGCAGATCTGAGTCTCTCTTTCCGGGCTTTGTTTGTCAAATCCGGATAACTGCAGCAGCAGGATGCTAGTGAGAAGAGGTACACATAATCCAGGATTAGAGGACCACTTGAACAACGGGCATTGCCATGGCTGCACATACCTGGGTGGTTGTGCTGCTGGTGTTGAGCGGGGCCGAACTGCTCCACAACAGGCTTTGTACTTCTTCTTGGACCCACAAGGACATGGCTTGTTTCTTGCAGCCTGAACAAGCCACTGTGCTGAACATCAATCTTGCACACCTTTTCCATCTCATGTCTTGTAGGACTAAGGAGGGAACTACCTTGGACCTCGTCAACATTGCCCCGTTTTCAGGAGAAGATGGTAGCTCTTCTTGTGCGAAGGGCAATTCTGAGAATTCCACATTAGGCCCCTCACCACAGCTAGCTTCCATCGGGTCGTCATCATCAGTCGCTCTTGATGCTGCCACTGCCTCTTGATTTCCTCTGAGTTCCACAACTGATTCCATAACACCTGCAGAAATCGGAAGGGCTCAATGCCAGGTTCCTGGAGAGGTGAAGCCAGTCAAGAAGCGTCACGCTCGTACCATCTTCTGTCTCTGAAACCATTGGATCAAGATCAGGTTGAGGCGAGTTGTTCAATTCAGCTATTAGAAACTCTATTGCTGCATCTGTGTCTCCATGAACCTCTTGCAAAATCTGCATCACCAGGGAAAACACCTTGATGTCATACCATGGCTGTCTTCTGCAGACGAGCTGCAATACAAAGCACAATTGCACTAAACTCCACACCTTGTGCACATGGGACATGTCTTGGCATCCAGTGCTTGCAGCTACCATCTTGATGGCAGACTCATCGACACGGGCGGATCCAGCTTGTATCCCTCTAGGACCCATTTTGCTGTTATTGGCTGAAGGCTTTGTTGTAGAGGCTGTATCGGTCTTCATAGCAGAGGGTAATTAGTTTGCTACCAACATTTCTGGAATCACAGGATTCTTCCAATAATCTGATCAGCACCTCATCAAGCTCATAAGCAAAAGGCTCTGACAGACCTCGATGATGATTGGGATGGCTGGCCCATTCCCACCGTCATCCTCGTGCCTCACACTGTTATAGTGCTCACCGTCGTGATAAGATCTGCCAACCAACCCCCATCAATCTGAAGTAACTTCCAGTCAAAAGCTGGCATTTCGAAATGCTACATAATCGAGAGATTCAAGACAAAATAGCTCATGCAGGTTCTCTCAAATGGATTTGCGTCCAGTGAAGAGCAGGGACAAGATCACTGACAAATGAAGCGTCCGCTTTGCTGGATCGTCGAAGTTCGTAATATGCCACCTTGGAAACATAAGCTGCAACAAAAGCACTTATTAACAAGGGTCATTTCTATGAGCTTCCTCCTGGGCTCTGAGGCAGAGCTTAACCTGGGCCGAAAGAATTCGCAAAGCACACTTGATCTCGAAGACTGATGGCACATACCCGATGAATGCAAATGTTGCATTGAGTCACAAGCGAGATCGCTTGCAGCTCCATGTTCCCAGCCCATGTGCCATCCTCACGCATGGTCTGACAGTACTCATCAAAAGGAACTTCATCTTCTACAAAGGGTTCAAATTCTTCTCGGTGGGCCTGTGATCAGATGTGTCTTGTCACTGAACGGAATGCAGAAATCACACACACCACAAACATCACGTGAGCAGCGGACCTCCAAGTAGTCGACAACTTGCTGTCGGTATTCGTGGTGCTTGTACTCATTGCCCTCCAGTTGATCAGATACAGCCCTGGTGTGGCAACAGAAAAGCAATCAGACTGCTATTGGCAAAGCATGTAGCAATGGTCTCAGTGCAACGAGGGACATGGAATAGGAGGGCTTCAGAGGGACCTGAAGCAGCAATTCCCATCCGCTGTGACTTCAACAATCCTAAGATGCAGCAGACCTAGCTGCTCACGAAATTTTAGAGCATCTCCTGTCCTGCCCCTTTCCTGCACAGCACATAGGGAGATGTTAGGCTGCAACACCATAGCTGAAACCCTAGCTGTAAGCTGGATGCTTGAGCTTGTCATACCTGCCACTGCTTGCAGGCAGGGCACTCTACGATGCATCTCAGAAACATTTTGCTGATCATTTGCGGGATGAGCAAAAAATTGCATCCCGTTCAGCAACAAGAAACACTCGCAAACCCGCCTCACGCCTGCGAGAACGGGAACCCACCTTCGGCCTGGAAGATTTCGCTCTGCGCGGATGCACCTCCCTGCCTTTCCCCATGCATCCCTACCACTGCAGCAGAACTGAGATACTTCAAATCACCTCCTGTCCAGTCGCCTCCTTCCTGCAATGAGAGAAGTCCTTGCCAAACAGCCCACCATGGCAACCGTCTGCCTCCTCCTTGCTGCCCAGCTGCGGCCCCAGGAGGAATGCACCAGACTGGCAAGAGACTGCTGAGAGTCGTGCGGCGCACCGGCAGCCCAGTGGGACAAAACTCCGGCCAGAATCGCCTGGGGTCTGCAAACCGAATGGTCCTGTTGGGCCCAAGCATCCGAACTACTTCTTTCTGCTGCAGTGAGCTTCAAAATGACCGCCGATTGTCCGCAGAACCTGAATCCCCTATGGCTGCATCACATACAGACTATTATGTACTTCTCAAATTCTGGGCAGCTTTGATAGGTTCTCTGTCTCAGTTTGAAGGTCCAACTCTCTCTCCGTGCAGGATTTCAAGCAGAAGCTATATAATGTTGTCCCTTGTTGGAGAACCAGTTCCCTGAGCAACTGTACCGGCTGTCATTCCTTGGACTCTTTGGCGATGTTGTTGAAAGCTCTCAAGCTCTTCATGGCAACCTGGGCTCGCACCCGAACACCATGGAGTGTCTACCCACAGTGGGGACTCTACATGCATTGAGGTCGTCCTCCCAGTCTGGATTGTGAACATTTTCCTTCACAGGCCTTGGAGGAATTCCATGAATGGGAACAGCTTCTTGCCAAACAGGACTGTATCCTGGCTCTAGTTGCTGTGGCTATTGAATCGCAGCAGAAGCTCGGATTTCCAAGATAGCAGAGCTGCAGGTAAGTAAAATCCTGGGCAAGTCCATCTTGCAGGGTGTCAGAGTGAGTCACAGATGCCATTATTTGCTGGGCTGGCCCGTGCAGTAAGAATCATGCCTCCCACATCATTCTGGTTCCAGGTTCTTGTAAGGGCTGAGTGACGTGACGTGAGTGGGGTCTTGGTGGAACCGTCGTCGAAGCCAGTGATCGTTCACAGGTAGGACAAATCCAGGTTCTCGTTAGGACGCAGGAGCGTTCGAATCCACTGAGTAAACAAGTGTGGAATCCTTTGCGTCGACAAGTGCAGAATCCATTGAGACCATCCATCACCCATCCATTTGGAGAGGAGGGGAGAATCAGACACTGTTCTGCTTGGAGACATGAGAGAACAAAAAACTGTTCTCTTCAGACAGTGTGACCAAATCACAAACACTTCCTTGGAGAGGAAGAAAGTGTTCCTCACACACAGCATGAATCAGACAAACTGATGCATGCCGAACTTGCTGTGCGATGAAACAAGTTATCTCGTCCACGGTGGGAAGCTGGGTTGCTTGTGTGGCGTAAAAACATCTGGTAAATCATCACCTGGGTTGCGAAACATCATCCAGTAAATCCTAGGTTGGCTTGTGCAGTGACAACCCTGGAGGCTACAAAACCCAGCTCCCTGAATCGAAGGTACCTCACCAGGGACACACCACCTGGCATGCACTACCCCCTCGACACGTCGGCTAGGCCTGTGATGCATGTCATGCCCAGTGGTCGTATTCAGCTTCCAAATCCTGCCTGCACTGTACAAGCTCCTCCCACGCTGGAGCATTCCAAATCGGGTTTTGAGTCGTCGCCCAAAACACATCACGTCTCCTGCCTCTCCACAACGGAACCCACCACCCACTAGGGAAGAAATCCACACCAAGCACACATAACCGACCCTCCAGCAACAGGTGTGGATCGAATGTCCTGCGAGGGCTCGTCTCGGCGTGTCGCAGTATATCCTAGTTGTTCGAAGGAAGAACCAGCTCGCTATCTTGCATAGACGATGGGTGTCCAGAGCCTTCTCTGGGCCGCGCTGCTCCTGTGCTGCCTGCTGCAGCAACATCAGGGGGCGGAAGCTGCCACAAAGGTAGCCTTGCACAAGAAGTCTTTGGACGCGAAGGGAGTGCGGAATGCAGCAGCGGCCATCAAGGCTAGGGAAAGGGGGCTGAACAGAGAGCAAGGGGCGGTGGCTTCATCCCCCGACTACGTTGCGCTCAACAATTTCTTGGATGCGCAGTACTATGGCGAGATCGGGCTGGGCACGCCGCCTCAGAGGTTTACCGTCATCTTCGACACCGGTAGCTCCAACCTGTGGGTGCCGTCGTCCAGGTGCTATCTGTCGCTGACCTGCTACTTCCACCACAGGTACAGCTCGGGCAAGTCCAGCACGTACCAGGCAAACGGCAAGGCATTCGCCATCCAGTACGGGAGCGGGTCTATGTCCGGGTTCCTGAGCCAGGATGATCTGACGATCGGGGATTTGGTTGTGAAGAAGCAGGTGTTTGCAGAGGCCACGAAGGAGCCCGGGCTCACTTTCCTGGCTGCCAAGTTTGATGGGATCCTGGGGCTGGGGTTTCCGGAGATCTCTGTGGGCGGGGTGGTACCTGTGTGGGACAACATCTGGGCTCAGGGGCTGGTGCCAGAGAATGTGATATCCTTCTGGCTGAACAGGGATGCTGATGGGAAGGATGGGGGGGAGCTAGTGCTTGGCGGGGTTGATGAGGAGCACTACACTGGGAGCCATGCGTATGCTCCTGTGACGAAGAGGGGGTACTGGCAGATCGAGATGGGGGATGTGAGGATCGGGGGGAAGAGTACTGGGTTTTGTGCTTCAGGGTGCCAGGCTATTGTGGATTCCGGGACCGCCTTGCTGGCTGGGCCCACGGTCATTGTGGCTGAGATCAACCATGCTATCGGGGCCACCGGGGTGGTGAGCCAGGCTTGTAAGCTGGTGGTGGAGGAGTACAGTGATGTGATCATCGGGATGCTGCTGGAGCAGGTGGAGGCAGGGAAGATATGCAAGCGTCTTGGGTTGTGTGGTCGTGTGACTGGTGCTGATGCTGTGATCAGGACCGTGGTGGATGAGGATAAAAGTAGTGGGTTGGGCAAGGAGGCTGTGGGGAGGGATGCTGCATGTGCTGCGTGCGAGATGGCTGTGGAATGGGCGCAGAACCAGCTGAGGGACAACAGGACCAAGGCTCAGATCGAGAGGTATTTGGATGAGATTTGTGACAGGCTGCCTAGTCCTATGGGTGAGTCTGTGGTGAGCTGTGCGGATGTAGATACCTTGCCCGATGTCAGCTTCACCATTGCCGAGAAGGAGTACATACTCTCGCCCAGAGACTATATCCTGCAAGTGGGCCAGGGGGCGGATGCGCAGTGCATCAGTGGGTTCATCGGGCTCGATGTTGCACCCCCTGCAGGTCCTTTGTGGATTCTTGGAGATGTGTTCATGGGTGTCTACCACACTGTTTTTGATTATGGCAAGGAAAGGGTTGGCTTTGCCAGAGCTGTGTAAGATGTCAGATGGCCCAAGGCGTGGGCAACGATGATGGCCTCGCTCTGGTGCCTCTGCCCTCCCCAGAGGACTGCACATCTTGCGACTCAATCGGGCTCCTCCATGGTTCCATCTTTACGCCACTGATTCTTGGAGTTGTCCTCATGGGTGTGTACAAACAGTGTTTGATCATGGCAAGCAACCTGTTGGGCTTTCTTCTGGTCCAGCCGCAGAGCTGCAAGTGATGGGTTGGTTTTTAGGCTCTATGCTTGGGAGGGGGCATTCCTCTGATCCATCGACTGTTGTTCATGTCATGTATGTACCGTTATCTTATCGATCTGCTCAGGAGTGGAGTCTTGTGATGTTGCGTATCACTCAGTTAGACGTGGTAGATGGGACGTGTACACTCTTGTAAGATGTTTGTGGACTCTTTGTAGTTTGTCTGTCCGTTTGTAAACTTTATTTGTTCTGCTGAGGCATCAGGTTACCTCAGTTTTCCCTCTTGCTGCAAACAGAAAACGGTACTTGGGCCTTGATTCTGCCTTCTTTTCCTCAATACAAGAAGAAGTAGGAGCTAAAGCTAGGTGAAAAAAGTGTAATACAGATACATATGGTCTCATCACTATCAAGATAACGAGATCCGTTGCGTCAATAACGAAGATCAGTTACCAGCCCTTCTTAGTACTCCTCCTCCTTTACCAAGATGTTCTCTTCACCATTGAACATTATCTAATCAGATTTCACGCGATCCCAACCGCAAGGAGATGCGATGGATGCTTCAAAAAAAAAACAGCAAGCAGATGCTGTAGACGCCACCTAGTTTGTCAACACACAGTCTGATCTCAGCGACCCACTAATTTGTCACCACACAAATCCTCGCCCTCGGAGGTCTGATGCTTCTAGGTAGATAAGTAGGAGCAGCAATTCATGAATCAGAAGGCAATCTCGGTTCTCTCAGCAGAGAAAATGCCTGAGGGCATGTCCTTGGCGGGTAACAAGATTTGCCACACAGCATCTCCTGATGCCACTTCAGGGCTGCGCCACTCATGTTCCTCAGGGAGAAACGACGTTCCAATCTCGCTTTGCGTATAGTCACTGGCCAAATCCGTGGTGGTCCACCCAGGGCAGAACGTGTTCACGTAGATTTTCTGTCCTGCCGGCCTCGCACCCAGTTTCGTAGCCAAAACCCTTGTATAAGCGTTTACAAACGCTTTTGATATGCCGTAACTGGTTCCCGACCACGGACTTTCGTTGTCGCCCTTGAGTTCTGCGAAATACTCCTGCACCAGTTCATCCAGCGCCTCCTCCGAAAGCTTGTCTGCATTGAGTAGTGTCTGCCTTACAGATTCATTGGTAACTCTCTGCAAGGAGCAAGCCAATGCACAGTGCAAGGATGAGCTTCGCAGTACTCCTGCATTCAGAGTCTGCAACCATCGAAGCAATGTGATAGAAGCTACAAGGCTCACCTGCAGCAAACCTAGTCTTGAGCTGACGGTAAGCACTCGTGCACCAGCTTCAGATGCCCTCAGTAGAGGCAAGATTGTGCTTGTTATATTTTTCACAGCGTAGTAGTTTGTGTTGAAGGATAACGCAGCGGAATTCTCTGGGTCAAAGACACCTGCATTATTGACCTGTACAGAAGACGAGAACAGCATCAGGCAAACATCTACCGCCCTGCTGAGTATACTAGTACTAACAGACGGAAACCGCAGCAATGTACTTGCAATCAAGGTAACAAGGTATGTACTTAACACCCACCAGAATATCCACACCCCCGTACTGCTCCTTCAACCAGTCCGCCAGCCTCTGTATGGATTCAGCACTTACAACATCCAGCTGATGATACACAACAGGAAGGCCCTCAGCCACAAGAGTCTTTACAGCTGCTTCCCCTCGCTTCACGTCCCTTGAAGTCAGGACAGTGATTATTCCTTTCTGGGCGAGCTGTCTCACAATCTCAAATCCTATCCCTTTGTTTGCCCCGGTCACAACAGCCACAGTATCTTCTGACCACCATCTGCTCGCATCAGAAGAAAACAAGCGGCAGCATAAGCACAAAGCCACTAACAATCAACTTGCATTCACTCTTCCAATCTTAAGCTCACACCTTTCACTCTGGGGACCCATCGTGTAGCCCGAGCTGTAGTTGTCTATCCACTGCCTCCTGCTCCCCTTGTACAGACCCTTTTATGCTGATCGTGGTGGTCTTTGTTGGGGGATTTCTAGGGGACCTTCATCTTCACAATTGTCTGCGCGACCCTCGTTTTTTATTTGTTTGACTAGAAAGTTGACATCACCCAAAGCTTTCCAAACTGCTCCGATCTTGTCATGTGAAGGCTGTGGTCCCACGTAGACCAAAAATGATTTTTTAGGAGACCTGCCCTGCATCATCGTCACGTCCTTCTGCGGACTTTCCTCGACAAGATTTTCCTCATTGTTGAAAGTTGAAATTAACCAATGCTTACAAGCTGATAGAATCTCGTCATCTGAATCTCGTCGCCGACGACGACATTGGAGCCGACCCAGCAATGTATGGCAGCCCTTACTCTCGGGCAAAGGTAAAAGGTGGGGAGTTTTAGTGGGTGAGGGAGTTTTTCCTAAGTCCCACATAACCTGCGATGGTATCTAGCACGTACTCAGACGACCTCGGGAAGAGTATAGTCTCTTCCTGTTGGGATAATACGATGTGGTAACATTGGGGAATCAGAGCCCTTGCTGAAGATTTCTCCCCCGGGTTTGTTTTGATTTATTTTTAAAATATCAAATTAAAAAAAATCTGAATCTTGGTCTTCATATGACCTTGGGAAGAGCACAATCTCGATGTGTAACATAGGGGAATCAGAACCCTTTGTTGAAGATTTCTCCCCCGTATTTGTTTTGATTTATTTTCAAAAATACCAAATTAAAAAAACCTGAATCTCGTCATATGAAGAAGACCAAGAATATTTCAGTTGAAATCCACGGACGACGGATTTTTCGTCACGGGACTGATCGTCTAGGGATTCAGAGCCCTGTCGTGTGGACGGTTTGTGCAGAAACGTTTCTTACAGTAGCATGTGAAGAGGCTGGGAATTGGTTTATCGGTAACCCTAAGAAGTTTCTGTCGGAGCACCAGAACGACTACTTTCTTGCTATCTCCTACGTGCAGCAACGCGTGGTTGCCCTACTTGACCCCCAGCAACACCTTCTTCCGGGATGTTAGCCATCGCACTCAAAAGGTTAACAAGGATCATGGCAGCAGGGAACACGTACATCCACTGCAAAGCACGGACGCACATGTCAAAGTTTCACAGCATATGCATTGCTGGTAAGGGGACAGTCTTCCACACTCTAAGCGCCGTGAATGAGGTGAGGGCGACACTTACATATTTTTGCCAGAAAGTTTTCTGGACAGGGATCTGGACTTCGCCTTCTGGGCCTGGCTCGCCAATTGGGCCAAGGTCTCGGACTAGTGAGGTCAATCTGAAGGTAAAAGACACTCATTTACGTTTCTTCGTCACTAACCTCCAACAGCAAACACACCTAGTGGAGAGCACTTACCTTGTGGCTTGCTCAGTGCTCTTCACTGCAACATGAGCCTGACTGGACGATGGCCACTTCTTCGGCTGCACAGACATGGCCAGCCAATATGAAACAACCATATCTCACAACCAGGACAGACAAAGAAGGAGATCGAACAACCGGTTAGTGACGAGTGGAGACTTACTTACGTAGACTTCAGGACGAGGAAACGGGCAATCGCCTTTAGGTCCATAGGAAACTCCAAACACAGAACCTTGAACCTTGAACCTTGAACCTTGAACCTTGAACCTTGTGAAGAACCGTGAGGCGATTTTTATTGAGGTGAAAAACTGATGGGGGAAGCCCATCCAGAAGCGACAACCAACCAAAGGAGACCAGGAGATCGAGATGGAGAGGAGCAACTAAGCTCCCTACCTAAAGTCACCTACTGCAACCACAATGTCATATGCAGGAAGAATAAACGGCCTGCAAACCATGGAGGTAGAGGAAGATGCGTCAGCTACTGTCACTGCCTTGTGGAAGATCGTCGTTAAGAGCGCCCGTTGAAGGGCAATTGAAACCCGTTGTTGGAAGTATCTTTGTGGAAATACGAGGGACGGCCATAGCGTATGCATCGCAGTAGCTTTGGCAGGACTTGACAAATTTGTCAAAGTCCTCAGCCATTGCCCCATACGTTTCTAGTGCAAGCGGAATAAAGAGGTGGCCCGCTTGCATCCTGCTATATTTGCGGACCTTGAGAGCCGTACTTCCAACAGCAACCCAACCTGGACGGTTAATAATGACATGAGCGGAGATGGTATCTCGTGTAGGATCGGTAACCACCACATCTGCCACCAAAACCTGGTCGTGACAGACAAGATACAGGTCAGCCCTAATTGAACAACATGTGCGGAGAATATACACTGATTGAACAACATGTGCGGAGAGTATACACTCTGCGGAGAGTATGTGAAGAACCCGATCATGTGGACTTCGTTTTTTCCTTTTCGGTAGTCTATACTTCCATAACATGTCTATATATGTATACAGGCCCGGCTATGAAATGAATGAGCTGGTACGGCGATTACATATCCATGACACGTCTATAAATGCAGGCCCGGATATGAAATGAAGGTAGGGCGAGCCTTCTGTTAAAAATGGCGGGTCTTGACGAACGGCAAGCGAGGACTCAAGAGAGCGATGACGATGGCGATGAGCAACCCGAGGAAATGACTCTGAAGTCGGTGAGTGGTGGCGATGGAGCAGCTAGGGTTTGCATAGATGAGGATGGATGCCATGCCGCATGCCTTCCAGCTGACCGTGTCGTTGGCAGGGGCGAATTGCGGCCGAAGACAAAACCAAACAGGAGCGAGCCAGTCAGAAGAGGTGCGCACATGCATACATTCCAACGCTCTCATAACAAGCGAGCTGTGATGGAACCGATTGCGTGACAGTTGCTTGTGGCATCTGCACCAGAATTGCAGCTGAAGCCAAGGAAAGGCGGCGCAAATGGTCTGAGAAAGGGAGTGAAAAGAAGGCCAAGGAGAAGGGGAAGCTCGACCCGGTGCTGGAAACGGTCGCTCCTGCTGTTGACAGCAGCGGATTCCTTCCGGAGGATATTGTTCGTTATCTCACAGCACGAGAACAGTAAGGATTACATCCGTTGCAGATGTGTGGATGTGTAGGAGTGATTCTTGTAGTATCCTGAGGAGAGAGCGGTTCAATTTCATACTCGTTTTGCACACAGAGCTGCAGAGGTTGCTGAGCCGGAGCCTGAAGGCGAGGAGGAAGAAAAGACAGTCGTGTCTGTGAAGAAGCGGAGAAAGTCATCAAAAAGGCTTGACGACAAGGAAAGCAGGTGAGCCGGGGCCGACATCCAGATGTTCTTCAAAGCTGTTGTGAGGTGGCCTATTGAGTCTGGTGTATGTTGATGCAGGGTGCGAGTTGTGGTGTTGGATGATCACTTCGGGAAAGGAGTGGCACAAGCGGCTCAAGATTTCAGACGGGAGCGGTTGTTTGGATCTCGAGTAAATCGATCCACTGCGATGTTGGCGAGGTCCTAGCGGTAGTCTTGTATCTGATTCAGAGGTAGGAGAGGCCAGAACTGTCATCGGGAGAAATACTGGTTTGGGAGAGGCCGGAACTGTCATCGGGAGAAATACCGGTTTGGGAGAGGCCGGAACTGTCATCGGGAGAAATACTGGTTTGGGAGAGGCCGGAACTGTCATCTGGAGAAATACTGGTTTAGAGAAATTGCACTGTGACTGCGACAGCTATCACCAGTACGACTGCAAGCAATTTGAGCTTAAATTTGAGCTTGTCATCCACTTTGAGGCCTGAAAAAAGAGGAAGACAATGTACAATCAAGATTTCTGAAGTTTAGTAAAAATTCACAGTTGCGAAGGGACCGGATGCACTACCTTGCTTCTTTCTTTCCTCTCTTGCTGCCTTCTCTTTTGCCAACGCTGCCTCCTTCCTTTCCTCTTCTCCAAGGCGTCGGCGTAGCACGTTCAAGACGGAGCCGAAATATAATGCCAACACTGTACATGTCATAGTGGACACATTGTATGGCATACTGAAATCTGGCGTTGCCAGTGGAACCACCAGGCTTTCTGTGTAAATCTGCACCGGTCGGCCAGCCTGCACAAACAATTGTGAGGAGAAAACCCTCAAAATCAGATCGACTTAAAGCAGGAAGGAAGTCGACAAACTGCTTTCACTAGAGTTTCTACCTCAAAGTTTTGTAGGAGAGGGGTGCACCCCTTCTCATGCTTTGTGCCTGTGCGGATCTCAGGGAAAGTAATCAGTGCAGACGGAAGGTCAAATCCACGGTTCGCATCTGGAGGATGTTCATCAATGCGAAGAAACCCCTGCAGAATTCCCACAACTGTAAGAACTTTTGCAGGGACGACCTAACAAGCACTGAAATATGATCTGCTTGTAGAGTCACCTTATCAAATTCTACACTTATAATAATGTCCGTGGCGTTGGATGGCAGTTCTAGCTCCATTTCAACAACAGTTGGGTACTTTCGAAATTCTGAAGGCGACAGCCTGACAGACTTGGCTATATGCAGCAGTGGCACTTGCTGCCCATCCGTAGTAACCATTGAAGTGTGCCAGTAGAGGTGGATGTACCAAGGGAACATCTGAAAAATACTCACAGAGGTGCTTCCCTGCTCTTGTAGATCTCTAGCATGCATGTCCCATTTTCCTGCTAATGACTTCCCTGCTCCGGTGTTGGCCAGCAGTTTGATCACCACTGAACCCTTTTGATTCCCGCTCCCAGTCAGAAATCTAGTGGCCCGGAATGGGCCATGGTGAGCAGACCAAACAACTGGAGCCTTCCACAGCAGTCCAACATTCAGAGGATGGGTTTCCTTTGCTTTTGAAACGTCATAGACAAGCAAGGCGGAATCCTGACTGGACCGTTCCTGCCTGCCTCTTAATACCGTTTCTGGTAATGCACGCAGCACAACGGCGTCATTGTGCAGGAGTTCCCTCCCCCACGAACCGTTCAATTCCACCCCATCACCCACGTCCTTCGCATGCGGTTCTGGTCCAGTTGATTTGTGAGTGCTCAATGAATCCACCAGTGTATCTCCAAACTCCAAGTACACATGGCTGGAGCTCGCAATTGGGCAGCTCCCTGTTAAGCCGGCTCCAAATAAGGATTCCAAGGACCAGGAAGGCTGTACAGTGTGACGAAGCTTTGTCACCCTCATTTCATCTCCCGCTGACGGCCACATAGCAAGAGTCAGGGACTGCTCCAAAACCGTCCCCGTGGGCAGACCATCTGCCATGCCAAAGTCTCCAGACCTCACATGCACTTTCAGAGAATGGTAGAGCCCTCTGTAAATGCTGGGCCTGTCCATCAAAGTAGCGAGACCGGCCTTGTCTCTGCACGGAAGCAGCTTGAGCCATGGAGTCAAATTCTCGGTGCAAGCAGCCTCACGTGGGAGGGCCCCGTACCTCATGGAATTGCCGGTGCTTCTCTGTGCAGTCGAGGCAGTACCTTCCTTCCCACACTCATGTCTACTTGCATTAATACCCACATTGCAGCCTCGCAATGGTGCCAAATCTGGCCGGAATGCAGGCCCCGGTGCAGCATAGGTTGCCGTAGACTCAAGAAAATTGATGGAAGAACTGAACAGGCCCGAGAGAGCATTTGTTAGTTCCCCCCAAGCGCGATCCACCTCCTCATCAGGAACACCAAAAACAGCCCAAAGTTCAACACCTTTGGGCTTGGCATTGGAGCTGGGAACAGCATCTGCAGATCCCCAGCGCTGGTAATTCCATCTTCCCTGTGTGAAAGACAGCTCCATTTCCCTAATCCGGAACTTCTGAACCTGCCACACACATCCATCCATCCATGCTTCTCAGCAACTGCAATCCTGCACCTTCAAGCAGCCAAGCCTTCTGAGAAGCGGGCTGAGAGCAAACAAACTCACCAACTGAAAGATGGCCTTGGAAAAGATGGTGTGGTGATGTCCATAGGAGGCAACGGGAGGCGAGGAGGAGGTGAAGAAGAAGTGTGCCAGCACCTTGCCGTCCGGCAGAGGCCGCAGCATGAGTTCTTCTGAGAAATCCTCCACATCTGCTGCCGGTGTCCGGCAGCTCAGTCCGGAACCAGGAACTCCATGCCAGGCAATCAGCAAGAGCAGCAGCAGCAACAGCCGAACGTGAGGCCGCGCATCAGCCATCGCTGCTGCTTAGCTGCTTCAATCAACTGAACTCGCATTACGGCCGCGACGCTGAGCATAATTCATAGACGATTCACACCACGGAATTCATGGTGTTCCTCCGCTGCTGGTTCTCAAGGTCGAACGTTCTACGATGCGTGAAATTTAGACTACGCCAAGGGAACTGCTGTTCTATTGTACAGGTGTCTATAAATGTACAAGAATTGCACAAGATACTAACTATATATACATAATACAATGAGCTGCGCTGTTCTAGCATTTTGGGGTAAGAGAGAAGCTCCTCGGATTGATAGTTAGGCTTTTGGTGCAATTGTCCGTCTTGTAGATGCCGATTAGTCTGTCGGCGAGTTCAAACATATTGTTCCGCAGGCTGCGTGCATTAAACGAGTCGTTTTAGAAGAGAGTATTGAAGAGTAGGGACATAATTTGGATTTTCGAAAACCGGATGGCGGTTTTACCTGATGATGACAAATTGAGCGTTTTTGGTTCGTTCTTTGATGTAGTGACCCACGATAGAAACGTTTTTGAAATCTGCAACAGTTTGAATGGGTCACATCTGGCCGAAAAGTAACACGATCGAAAACGGACGAGGGTGAGCTAGTAAGCAAGGGCCTAACCCAGTGCAGCGTCGATCTCGTCCATCACGTACAGTGGAGTTGGCTTGTAGTGGTGGAGGGCAAACACCAACGCCAGAGAGCTTAGCGTCTGCAGATACAGAGAGAAGGTTGTGAATACAAGGCTAGCGAGGTAGGGGAAGGTTGAAATGACTTGGGAAAGGAATTGACAGGTTCACCTTCTCCCCTCCAGATAAGTTGGATATGTTTTTCCAACTTTTCTTGGGAGGCCGAACACTGAAGACAACGCCCTCGGCGAAGGGGTCTAAGGAGTCAACAAGCTCCAACTCAGCATCTCCTCCCAAAGTGATCATCTGCATGACGGCCCGCATAAGCATCCGAGCCAAGAGACTAACTACTCTGAAGTCAAAAGAGTTGCTAGTCTTGCTTGGACAGTACCTGATACATCTCCTTCAGCTTCATGGAGATGAGGTTGAAACCAGTCATGAATTCGTCTAACCTGGTCAAACGGGTTGGGAAATATGAGAGCTTAACAGACAATGCTCACACTAGCTTCTTCGTTAGATGACATGGCAACCTACGTCGAGATGCTGTGACCCTACATGGGAAAAATGCAGCAGTGTGTGACACAAGCTCACCTCTGTTTCCGCAAGTCGTCATGGTTCTTTTTTACTTGATCTCTTTCTTGAGTCAGAGCATTCAGCTCCGCAACTCGTTCTCCATACTGGGCAGCCTTTGATCGAAACCTACAAGAACGACGCCACCCGTCATCCGTGGAGCAAGCCTCAATACAACCATGTCTGATAAAATTCAGGATTACCAAGGTCAGGACATACTCAGCAATTGCATTGAGGTTTGGCTTCATTTCCTTCAATTCAGCCTCTAATTTCTTTACAACTTCTGCAGCATTCTTCAACATGGCTGAATCAAAATTGAAAGTCAAGGCAGCTTCAATCAACTGTGGGTTCACTTCCTCCTCCCGTAATCTGCGAACACACAAGACAGGCTAAGATACTGTGTCACGTGCACGAGGTCCACTATCATTGTGAAAAGCACTGAGGCACCAAGCACCACACATACTTCTCCACATGCTTGTTCAGATCTTTCTCTGTATCTTCTAATTTTTTTTGGAAATGTTTGCCCTTGGAATCCCATTCAAGAGCTAGCTTCTTGTTATCTTCCAGCTTGTACTGTGCATCGACCTGGCAGGATAAACTAGTTTACAATCAAGAATGGTGTGAATGCATAACCAGCATTTGATAATAACACCATTGACTCACCTCTGCAGACCGTATGCCCTCAATCATTTGTTTTGCCTCCACATAATGTTGTTTGATTGCTTCAACTTGCTGGCGTTGCTTTTCCAGAACCTGCAGAGGGTTGAGTACACAGGGATGACTAACCAATCGTCATGAGAATCTGTTAGGAGTGGTGTCGCAATCTCAGTACCTCCACTAGTTGGTTGTATTTCTCCTGAACATCGAAAGCTCGCTTCTCTATCTCCTTAAATTCAATTGACTTTGTTTCCTTATTCTCAAAGCATCTAGTCCTTTCGGCTGTTGCTTCTTCTATTCCCTTCTTCAGCTTCTGGATAGTTTTGGTATTCGTGGTGATCTGCACCTTCTTCCGGTTGATCTCCGAACCCTTTGAGTCAATGTCCTGTCATGATAGTTCCCATGACTTCTATCAGCATCTACTGAATACGAAAAAGACAAGATGGACAGGAGAAATGGACAGCAACTGTGAATAGCACCTTTTGAATTCTTTCAACTAGAGACCTCTGCTTCTTCAGGACATCTCCACCAGCGTCTTCCATCTTCTGTTGCAGGTCACGAACCTGATGCCCCAAAACAGCAACATGTAGAGATGGTCAAAGAGATTTCAGTTGTTCCATCAGCAGAGATTTCTGTCAATGGTCTGCACCTTTTCCCTCAGATATTTCGAGTGGTTTTGCAAGTCAGCCTGGTTTGCTTCAGCTTCAGCCAGGGACTTCTCCAGCTCTTTTATCATATCCAGCTCCTCCTTCTTTGGATTAGCTTCAGCTTTCAGCACTTGCAGTCGGCGTATCAGATCATCTTTCTGGACAGACAAGCCTTCAATCTGCCAGCCTTCAACAGAGTTAGAATGATTGGGGGAGAAAGATACAGGCCGGCTAGAAACTGAAACATGCTGCCCACGTACTTTCCTGCTCCAGAAACATTTTCCTTCTGATCACACATACATTCTTCCTTTCTATACATTGTCAATTCCACGCCCTACGCAGGAGAACCTCTGGAAAAACTTACCTCCATACGACTCTTTTGTATATTGAGTTCCAGTTGCGAAATGGCCTTCTCTGCAACCTGATATTGCTGCACAGCAGCATTTCTTCGTGAACGTAGGGCTCTGAGCTGGTCTCCTGCAGAGGCTACTTCTCCCTCCGCGTTTCGAATGGCTTCAGGAGAGACACTCACGGCCCGAATGGATGTACCCATTTTCCCACCTCTGGGCTTGCCCCCACCACCACTCATTGTTCCAGATTTCTCGAACATGACACCATCCAGAGTCACAACCCTGCTGAACTCCTTATCTGGGCCGTATGCAATTCTTGTGGCCTGATTGATTACATTATCGAAGGCATGAATCGAGGCTGCCTGACCAGCTCGGAACTGAACAAGGCCATTTGACTATTGAAGACACATTTGCTCAACAGGTACCTGGTCAAGATCTTTGGCAACAACAGTGTTGCCAAGGTTGACAAAGAAAGCGAGCTTTATTGCTGCATCACGCACTGTCACCAAGTCAAACAGACGAGGGACTCCTTCTGGCGTCCGAACTGATTGATTCATTCTTCGAAGATGGTCCTGTTGTTTTTCCTACAAGGACGAAAACAGCTTCCTGTAAGAAAATAGGCGGAGCAGAGTGCAGAAGAAGGTGCAGTGCACACGAGAACTTGCCATGATGAAAAAAGTTGCAACTCCTAAACCATTTGAGCGCAACAGTTCCACACATGTCTGTGCTGCTGTGGTCGTTTCGACCACAATGTAGTCCAGGGCTCCACATGCTGTGGAGATGGCGACATCATACTTTGCTGCAGGTGGAAATTTTCAGCCATCAATACTCCTAACACCTGTTCACATTTCTGAGCACAAACACTTCCTGCATTGGATTTGTCTACCAGAAGTAGAGGCCTACCATCGATTGCTCCAAGGTCTCCTAGTCGACCGTAGATTCCAGATATAGATCCAGACTCCTTCGCTTGAAGAATGGCTTTGAGCACAGAACCTTGACTGCGCTCAGATTCCATGGTTCCTCGCAGCTCATTGAGTCGTTGACGAGCTGCTTGCTCAGCAAGCGCCACCGATTCTTCCTCCTTCTGACATACCTGTTCCGACCAGGCCAATCAGGCTCACCGCTTTGCACCACAACTTGCGAAATGCTAGCACACCCTCATGACAGTCAGTACCTGCTCCTCTGAATGGCCATCTTTAGCAAGAGACTGATTCTCTGTGAGTGCGAGTTTCAGTTTCTCGAAGATCGACTCCTTCTCCACGACCTGATTTGCTAAGTCTTCTATAGTCCTCTGGGCATCGACGTATGCAACCCTTCCTGCATCATGCTGGACAAGGCCTCCAGTTTCAAGCAACCTGGGCAAATCAACCACCCACTGATGCAAAAAAGAATCAAACGATCCTCGTCATGAACTCACCTTGTCCTGCAAAAGCTTCCTCTTGGTAGTGGTCAAGTCAATAGTGCTTTGACATTCTGCCAGCCGTTTTTCCCAAGGCTCTAATTCTGTTCTCACCCCAGCGAGCTCTTTCCGGTACTGCTCCACTTCGTCTGCGAAGTCAATTAACAGCTGGTTAGATAGGCGGAAAAGGAGGCCCAGGTGAAGCAGATTCAGTTGGGGGCATGAGAAGCACACCTTTCGAGTTCTCCACTAAGCTTTCGAGCTTCTTCTCATCTCCAACCAATTGTTCAGAGAGTTTCGTTATCTCTGTCTCCAGGGTAGGGATTGCGACAGTTGCTTGCTCAATATCCCTTTCCATTTCGTCAATTTTGGCAGTATCCTGCACATGGCCAAATGTCTCAGAGCGAAACCACTGACCCGCCTTGTTGACATCGGGGGTGCATTCAGGGACAGTGGTGACCTTCAAGATTTTCTCATCGAGCTTTTTGGTCTTTTGCTTCATATGCTTGAGGTCTTCTCTATACTTCAAATCTTGTCTCTCAAAGTCCTTGAACTGTTCAGAGCAACGTTTGACTTCCGTTTCGAGGTCCTGCCGCATGTAAGGCAAAAACAACAAAAATCAACAATCGAGCACATCAAGAGGCTTCTGGAAAGCTACGAAGCCTGAAACCAAACCTCTTGACACTTGTTCTCTTGTTTATATTTATCCTCCAGCTCCGCCATATCCTTGGAATGCTTTTCTAGCTTCTCTCTGAAGGGACAATCGTAGGTAAGGACATAGGAAGAGCTGTGCAGGTGTGATCCATGGTTGAAGCAACACATACCTTCCCTCTTTCAGCTGCTCGTCCATGCGTGCAACAACGTCATTAAAATGAACTGCCTTGGCCGTTGCATCCTGAAGGGCAAGCTCAACAGCTTTGCCTCGCCACCTCAGCAGCTCGGCCTCTTTGAGCAAGTATGTCTGAGCTTCATCCTTGGCATCCTGACCAAGACCCTCTCATAATCAGTCATCACTTCGTGTATGAGCAATGCAGGTTCAGTGCCTTTCGCCCTTTCGATTACGGCCCTACCTGCAAACCGTCCTTCTCCTTTTCAGCTATCTTCACTCGATTCACCATGCTCCCCCGTTTATCGTTTAGCTCCTCTAACCTGCACGAACAGAACATGAAGCAGCAGACCAAAGGGCATATCACGATGGCACTCAAGGGAAGGAGAAAAGCTCACATTTTGCTGGCTTCTTCAATCTTCTGCACATACTGATTCGAGCCAATGATGTCTTCCAGGTATTCGAGAAATCCTTCATCATGAGGGGTTTGGGCTTTAGGCTTCATCAACGAAATTTGTTCAACTTCGCCCTGTACAACAATCAACAGAGAATCCAAAGCTGGAGAGCTGGACATGCAAAAAGGAAAGAGCTACTACCATGCGATATGAACGATTCCAGCTATTCTGATCGACCATTGAAATCGAGGTACCAAGATTGTCACCTGAAGAATAAGGAATCGATTGTTGTCCAAGTCTACACCTTTTGCCCTCAGTTTCTTAGTAACCTCTGTAAACGTACTCGAACGATCGTTTATGAAATACTGCGAGGAGTTGTTCCGAAAAGCAACCCGGGTGATCACGAAATCTGTCCCAGGGACAGGTGCATAGGATTCATCGTCCTGCCAACCATGATCGGCACACTGCTTAATCCATCGCACGTATCTGTCCCTGAGGCAATTCTGGACCAGAAAGCCTGACTTCAACAACTGAACCTGCAACAGGCTTTACCAAATCGACGATCTCCTGAAAATGCACTGAGACACGGGCTTTCTCCAAATTCTGGTGATTTGTGGAGTTGTGAATGAGCTCTGAGACCTTGTTCAGCCGCATCTGTGAAGCCCCGCACCACAGACCGCACTCTCAGTGTCACCACAGGCGCCGTACATTCTCAACAGAAGCAAACGCAGCTACCTGCTTAGCGCGCTTGCCGAACACGAACAGCATGGCATCGATGACGTTGCTCTTGCCACTCCCGTTTGGCCCCACAACCGCAGAGAAGCACTGGCCATGGAGTGCGAGAAGCGAGCCGATCAGAACCACATCAAATGAGCAATGCCTCGGGAGGGTGGAGTGTAGGTTGAGCACACACCTTGTGGAAGGGGCCTACATGCTGCACACCGGCATACGACTTAAAGTTCTCCATCACCATCTCGGTTATGAAGAGCCTGCCCTTGATCCCCGCGTCTGCTTTTTCCCCATCCTCGACCGGATGCTTCTCCTGCTCCCGCCCCATCCGCGCTCTCCTCACAGCACCTGCAAGTGATCCAGCATTTGCAGTCCAAGAGCGAATCCGGCAGCCCCGCCGGCGAGACTCGCAGGTGCTGGAGGAGAAATTGGCGGGAAGCTTCAAACCCGCTTCGTACGTTGAATTTAGGTAGTGCATGAGGCTTTTTTGCATGAAGTCACGCATCAGACATTTCATATTTGACACCCGACGAGCTCTCCTGGCAACGCTCTTGCAAAAAAAGGATCTCGATACCTACATAGCTCGAGAAAAAACAAGAGGTGCGCTCAAAATCCCTGCAAAATAATGGAATGCGGCAACATTGTGCAAAAATGGTCCTCCCTTTAAGGTGTGTGACATGTAGACATGATTGCATTGGAACTCCCCATGTAAGCTTGGGGAGGACGGAAGAATGCTCTGATGGGATGCCATTCATTCCAGCAAAAAAACATAAGTTAAGCATCCTTGGGACCAAATACCGCTCGGATGGGATGCCACTCATCCCCAAACAAAAAATATTATGCCTTTGCCTCCACAATGTGCGGGGCCACCAGCTTCGTCTTCTCAGCGTGTAGGGTTACTCCAGATCAAAAATCAGGCATGATGATCTATCATCTTGAGCAATGTAATTGACAACTCCATGAGCAGCATAGATCTATGTTGCTCATGGAGTTGCTTTGACAGTCCCTTAGTGAGCAGGTCTGCCACATTCTGAGTTGTAGGCACATATTGCAGCTGTATTATCTTCTGCTCCATTGCTTGTCGAATATAATGAAATTGGATTTCGATGTGTTTGCTGCGAGCATGTAAGATGGGGTTTGCTGATAGGGCAATAGTAGATTGATTGTCGCATTGTAAGATTGTTGCTTCGGTCTGCTTAACATGTATCCCATCAAAGAATTGTCTAATCCACGTGATCTCCCTGGCTGCAAGTGACAAGGAGATATATTCTGCCTCTGTTGAGGACAGACTGATGGTGGATAGCTTTTTACTCTGCCAACTGATGGCTGATCCGCATAAGAGCATACAATAGGCTGCTATAGACTTCCTGCTATCAACGTCACCCGCCTAGTCAGCATCAGAATAACAGGTGAGAGTAAAATCACTTGTCTTGGTATACTTCAAACATAAATGTCTGGTTCCCTTTAGATATCGTAATATTCTCTTGACCACTACCCAATGGCGCTTTCCAGGATTGGAGAGATAACGAGATACTATACCAGTGGCTTGAGATATATCTGGTCTGGTCCAGCCTGCCAGGTAGAGGAGGCTTCCTACAACCTCACGGTAAGGGATTGCTACCATTTCTACTGAGCCATCAGGGTTAAGCTTGAGCTTGAAAACCCACTTTGAAGTGATGGCTTTTCTATCTGCTGATAACTTGACCAATTTCCAAGTTTTGTTGTCAACTAGTGATTGGTATTCGCTATCTATAGCCTTCTGCCACTCTGAGCTTTGTAGAGAACTAAGTGCCTCTTTGTATGTGAGTGGTGTGTCAAGAGGCTCCATGACAGTGAGGGCTACGTGTTTAGACATCTGGGCTAGACTTATACGCACATTGTCAGATGCACTAGGACCTGATTGTGAGATAAGCGTCTCACTTGAAGTGTAAGGAGGCTCTAACCATCTGCTAGGGCGACGAATTCGAGTTGACCTACGCAATGGGATCTGATCTACTAAAAGTACGAGCTCTGCTTCTAAATGATGTGCTGGTGGTTCAGGCATATCTGCTGAAGGCATATCTTCATGTGGTTGTTGTGCAGGCTCATGATCAACAGGTTCATGTTCAGCAGGTTCATGTTCAGGAAGTACTGGTTCGTCAGGTGCTGGATCTGGTTGTTGAAGTAAAATGTCCAGTGGTGGTACTGGCTCTACAATATCTGAATCAGGATCAGAATCATAGATTGTGTGCAGAAAAACTAGGTCAGGTTCTAAGGCTGCGTGTGTGTCATTGAAATGTTCAGGTGGTGTGTGTCCATAAACTAAGGCAGTGGATAAGGGAGCATGGCTGCTGCTGGATTGAAGATGGGACTCCAAAATGAAAACCTCATTGAAACTTATGCTTTTGGCTATGGTGAGCTCCCGGGTAAGTGGGTTGAATAATTTATAACCCTTTATTGTATCAGAATATCCAACGAACACATGCTTTGTAGCTCTATGATCCATCTTGTGCCGCTTGTCTGAAGGCACATACGCATAAGCCACAGCTCCAAAGGTACGTAAATGACTAATGCGTGGTTTGTTGCCGGACCAGCGCTGATAAGGGGTTGTATCATAGAGAGGCTTCAAAGGCAGCCGATTAGCAATGTAATTGACAGCATCCATTGCTTCGGCCCAATAACCTCTGGTAAGTCCTGCTAGTTGCAAAGTTGCTCTGGTCCTTTCTTGTAAGGTACGATTGTAGCGTTATGCATAAGGATTCTAAGGAGGATGGTGAGGCACAGTTAATTGATGTACAATGCCTTTCTGTTTGCAGAAGTCGGTGAATTCTGCGCTGAGATATCACTTAGCATTATCACTACGAAACCGCTTTATCACATGGCCTGTTTGTGCCTCTGCCATTGCAGTGTACTCTTGGAACTTGGTGAAAACTTGCTGTTTGCTTTTCAGGAAATAAAGATGATAGTAGTGGCTCCATTCGTCCAAGAAGGAGAGAAAATATATGGCCCCACCAAAGGAATAGGTTGACATAGGACCACATACGTCTGAATGATGACCTCTAGCAGGGAGGATGCACGTGTAGGGGAAGGATCATTATATGGTTTCTGTGTAAGTTTGCCTACTTGACAGCTCTCGCAGAAAAGTGAAGGATTGGGTTTAAAGGTAAGACCATCCTTGTATAAATCTGAATGTTGAATTATACGCTGGAGATAGGCTAGGCTAGGGTGACACAACCTACAGTGCCAGAGGAAAGATATACTAACTGCTGGATGTGCATCTGCAACATTTGACTGTTTTGTGGTCTTCTGATTGTCACCAATGGTGATGTGCAGGTGATACAAATCATGGTAGGGGTAACCACACGCTAGAACAAGTGATGGCTATGAGATAGGTGAAACTATACATGAAACAGGAGTGAAAGTCATCTGCAAGCTATGATCACAAGTTAGTTTATGCGCGGACAACAGATTTTTTGTCATACTTGGCACATGTAAGACACCCTTGAGCATGATGTACTGTACATGATTTAGTAGTAGCTTGATTTCACCAGTCCCTTGAATGGATAGACCGTTGTCGTCTCCCAGTAATACGAACTGATTTGTTGTTGATTGATGATAGGTATAATACATCTCCCTGGAGTGACAGATATGATTAGTGGCGCCGGTATCAAGAAACCACATGTTAGTATCTGCTTTTGTTAGGGATAGACACACTGCTAAAATTGCTGGTGCCTTTGTATTGTTGGGGGCTGGTCTAACAGCTACATTTGTCTCTAGTGCAGGTCGCCTGGGCTCTCCTGCAGCTTTCTTACGGCATTCATTCTCATAATGCCCGGGGATGCGACACCAATTGCAGGGACCTTTAACCCTATGTGGTGCTCCATTGCTGGATGTTGCAGCATTGCTGGGTGTTGCAGAGTATAGTCTTCTGCTCCCAAAATTAGGTGTGAAACCTCGACCTCGACCTCGTCCTCTTCCTCGAGAGGTAAAAAGCACATGTTGCTGTTGAGGTGATGATGAGGATCTTGCAGAGCCTATTATGCTTGACTCCTCTTCAAGGGCAGCACCAAAAATCGCTGAGAGCGTAATGGAGGCTCCCTGACCTGGTTGTCGCAATATAGCTAGATGAGATGTGACAAAAGGCCTGTAACTTGGAGGTAATGAATTTAGAAATACTGTAGCTGATCTTGATTCTGTTAGGATATCTCCAGAAGTTGCAAGTCTGGCACGTAGAGTGCGGAATCGATGCACATGGTGCTCGATTGTCTCATTTTCCTTCATACGAAGGTTATACAATAGTCGTGTAGTATTCAGGAGGGATTGAGGATCTTTGGCAGAAAACATTTTGTGGAATATCTTCCAAACATCATGTGAGGTTTCTTGTCCAGATGTGTGCTGCATCATATTTTTATCCAGTGCCGATAGTAAGATGCTTCTTGCTTTCTTATCCTTCTTAACCCAGGCTGAGACCACATTAGATGCTGGAGTTCCTGGTGCGGCTTGAGTGGCTTGAGGTTTAGCCACACTGCCGTCCACGATGTCCATAAGTTCATGTTCTTCGAAGATGGCCTTCATACGCATCTCCCATATAGAAAAGTCGGACCCATTGAAGCGGTCACGATCTCTGAATTCAAGTTTTGCCATAGTTGTGGTTTTTCTATCACTAAGAGAGTGTGTGTGGTGTGTGCAGACAAGACATTACCTATGAAGGACTGCAGGGTATCACCTACAGTATGGTGTGAGTGTCGTAAAAAAGTGAAGCAATGCCAGAGAGTGCAGATTCAACTGGCTCTTGAACAACTAATTTGTAAGAATCAAGGTCAGCTGGTTCGGGGGAAGGCTCATAGGCCATTTCTACTTTCTTATATGAACCAGCAAGCATATCACAGACAAAAGAAACTACAGGGTCTCTAGTGGAATATGTGGGAAGGTCTCTTTGATTTTGTGCTAGGGTTAGCTGTGCCACTTTCTTCTCAAGTGACCAAGTTGTTTACGCAAAGCGATGATCTCTAGCTTTGTCTTGCGTTGTTGTTCATAGGTATTTTCTTCTAAGACTTGTATTTTATACAGGACAGGTGCAGGTCGATTTTTGATTGAACATTGGTCAGGTCTCGTCTTCTGTTGTGGTCTTTGGTTGTGGTAAGAGTGTTGTGTCTGACCGGGAATGCAGGCGTGAAGGATCGCAGGTATCACCTACAGTATGGTGTGAGTGTCGTAAAAAAGTGAAGCAATGCCAGAGAGTGCAGATTCAACTGGCTCTTGAACAACTAATTTGTAAGAATCAAGGTCAGCTGGTTCGGGGGAAGGCTCATAGGCCATTTCTACTTTCTTATATGAACCAGCAAGCATATCACAGACAAAAGAAACTACAGGGTCTCTAGTGGAATATGTGGGAAGGTCTCTTTGATTTTGTGCTAGGGTTAGCTGTGCCACTTTCTTCTCAAGCTGACCAAGTTGTTTACGCAAAGCGATGATCTCTAGCTTTGTCTTGCGTTGTTGTTCATAGGTATTTTCTTCTAAGACTTGTATTTTATACTGATGCGGTGTCGATTTTGATTGAACATTGGTCAGGTCTCGTCTTCTGTTGTGGTCTTTGGTTGTGGTAAGAGTGTTGTGTCTCACGACCGTGAATGCGAAATCGGAGGTGAGCTGGGGCAACTAGGGTGTGAGCTGTAACACCCAAAAAAGCAATGTGATGTTTTGGGAATGTCACGTCTGCAAGGTCTGTTGCTCCTGTTCCTTGCCATTTCTACCTACGTGTAAGTGTGTATTGCAGAGTTGTGAAGTGGAGGATGCAGATCTGAACCGTTTTCTTGTCTGCAAATGCTGCAGGTCAGAAGAACGAAAATCTGTGGACAGATCTGTGAGGAGTGGAAAATCCTCCATTCCAGAAAATTCTGGTGTAGCGTATGTAGATTCTATGAAATAGATTTAGTGCACTGCAGTGTTTGCATGTCTGAGGTTGTTGTGCAGGTGGGGGCACGTGAGTGGGAACCATGAAATCCATCCATCGCAATTGGATGCATGGCGTGGTTCTCACCTGCGCGGACCTACCAGTGCAATCATCTTAGACATGGATAAAGTGCTCTCATACCATAAAGAGCGTCCGCACAAACACGAGACCGGACGAGGAGAGGCAAGGTGCTCACAAGCGAATGTTCAATTTAAGATCAAGAAAGATGTTCATGTCCAAAAGAAGTTGTAACTGCTTCTAGAATGCCCCGTTTCATAACTCGATTATAAGTTAGGGCTGCTTATATGGAGAACGATTCATCTCTTAACAGAAGTGAAAAGCGATATGAAAAAGTGACACCAGATTTAATCCCAAGAACGATCATACCTATTTTCTAGATTTGACCCTGAGAACGATTCAACACATATTTTCAAGATTTAATCGTAAGAACGATCATACCTATTAGAGAAATATAGATCAAGAAGAAGAAGTCTATTATAGTCCACATGCATGAAATAGACTTCTATTATGGAAGAAGAAGAAGAATTCTATCATAGTTCGCTTGGACGAAATTTCTATTATGGGACTTGGTATTTAATACCTTGTTGTATTAAAGTGGACTAAATTTCCATCATGGCGCTTGGTATTGAACAACTTGTACCATGGTGTGCCTAAGTAGCGATCTAAGGGCACGATGCTTAACAGCGGCGTTCTTCAAGTTAGGGGTGTCCATTTGGCCAAAGCTATTTGGAAACACATTTTACGGTGGCTTTCCGGTTTTCGATTTCATTTGGCTTTCTGGTTTTCGATTTCTCCCCGGCGCTGTGGCCATCCATAAAATCCATAAACGAGTTCTAGAAACGAGGTTTAAGTGCGGTGTGGTGAAAACCAAGTTTCTCGTCAATAACGAGAGTACGACTATAGATGGTCTAAGTGGCGCACGGGAGTGACATCCTTGAAGGTTTTGCGCGGAAGGTCGCGATGAATCTCGGGCTGCTAGGTGCGTTGAGAGCTGGATGTTTGTGTAGGTTTTCGCGCAGCGCCGGATGCTGAGCTGATGGTTTGCATCTGTTGTGTTTCAGACCCGTTTGACACCGATTATCCGGAGAGGATAGAAGAGTACCTGGAGTATAAGGTGACCAAGTGTATAGCGTTCAATCGGCGGGGCACGATTCTCGCAGGAGGCTGCATAGATGGAAGCATTGTGCTTTGGGACCTGGCCACCAGGAGTGTTAACAAGGAACTCTGCAACCTGGATTGCCGAGCACCTATCACAAGTTTGAGCTGGTCCAAGTGTGGACGTCGGCTCTTATCAGCTGATACTGAACGGTCTCTCACCCTGTGGGATGTGCAAGCTGGGGAAAAGCTCGCCTACAAGAAACTCAATCAGACAGCCCTGTATGCTCGGCTGCATCCTGGCACCAAGGATCCTTCTGTGTGTTTGGTTTGTCCGGTTTCCAGTGCCCCGCTGCTTGTGGACTTCGAAACCGGGGACTCCCATGTACTCCCGCTCCAGGCTTCTTCCTCCGGCGCGGATGTGAAGCAGATTGCGCGTGGGAAGCAGGGGGATCTGGGCAGCTATGCGTCCTCTGCTGCTAGCTTTAATAAGAGGGGGGACCTCATCTACGTAGGGAATTCGAGAGGGGAGATACTCATCGTGGACACCAAGGAACGGGAGATTCGTGCAGTTGTGGAGACACCTGTAGGGCAGGTGATTAAGCAGGTTGTTTTCAGCAGGGATGGCCAGTATTTGCTCACCAACTCCGGGGACAAGACTATTCGGATATTTGTAAGCCTTTTGCCCGTGAATGGGGCAGCCTCTGTGCTGGAAGAGTTGGGTGGAGGGGCAGAGGCTGACCTGGAGACGTTGAAGGAGAGGGGAACCAAGTGTCTGACCTTCAAGAGGAGTTTTAAGGATGCTATCAATCCTGCGCAATGGAAGGCACCTTGTTTTAGTGGGGACAGTGAGTCAGTTGTGGCGGCATCGGCCAATAAAGGAGAGCATAAAATGACTATCTGGAACAGGGAGTTTGGGCAGATTATGAGAGTGTTGGATGGGCCTAAGGAGGGCCTTGTGGATCTTGCATGGCACCCGATACGTCCGCTTCTTGCTTCTGTCACCATGGCCGGCCTCGTGTATTTGTGGGCTAGAGACTACACGGAGAGCTGGAGTGCCTTTGCTCCAGACTTTAAGGAGTTGCAGGAAAACGAAGAGTATTGTGAGAGGGAAGATGAGTTTGACCTGATGCCTCCAGAACCCGAGAAGGCCAACTCATGGGGGGAGGTGGATGAGGATGTGGACATCATGACTGTTGATAGAGTTCCAGCGTACAGTGATTCGGATGACTCTGAGGATGGGTTGTATTACTTACCAACGAAACCTGAGGGGGATGTGCCTGTGGAGGTGGATGTTCAACAGCCCACATCTCCAAAAGTTAATGGCAGGAGTACTTCGGACTCAGGGGGCTCGCCTCTTTCTGCTGCTGATCAGAAGCCAATCGGAGAAGTGGATGGGGACACGGGTACAGAAGCTGACATGGAAGTAGACGAGCCAGACCCGAGTTCCTCTCACTTGGGCGACTCCCCCATGGGTGAGACTTTAGGTTTCATGAGGGCCGACGCTGATCCAAAGTCTGGTGGCAGGTATTGCATGATTGTGATTCATCCTGAGAGATAACGTATCTCTGTTGTCTGGTTTCTTGCAGAGGAAGAGATAGGTCCAAATGGGCGCACAAAGCGGAAGCGAAAAATTCCTGAAAAAGCAGCAGAGTTTCAGGCTGAGATGGACCGAAAGAGTCAGAAAAAGGTCAACTCTGTTACAACCCCGAGGCCCAAGACAGACGCCAAGGTCAGTCCAACTGCTGTGAGTAAGGGGGCTGCTGATGCTGAGGAAGAATCGGAGTCTGGGGGGGGGCGGAAATCTCAGAAACTGAGCAGTTCATCTACACCATCAGCGAAGGCGGAGTCAAAGGATTTCTCTGGCTCCCTGAAGGAGGCCGCATCCGGTGATGATGACTCTGACTTTCAGGATGAGCAGGTGAGAAGAGTTCACCAGAAAAGCATGTGTGAAGTTACTCTCAAGACTGCTAACAGTACAAAATCTCCTCTTCCGGCCAAGACAAAAAGTTTGAGACCGGGTGCTGTCTCAAAGCCAAGTGGTAGTGCTACCAAGCCTTTGAACTCTGTGAAACTTGGAGCGACTCCAAAGCCTGCAGGTGCTCTCAAGCCTGTCAGTGCAAAGTCTGCAGGTGCTCCAAAGACTCCAAGTGCTCCGAAGTCTTCAGGTGCCCAGAGGCCTCCAGGTGCTCTGAAGCCTGCAGCTACTCCAGGGCCAGCAGGCCTGCTGAGGCCTGCAAGTTCTCCAAAGCCTGCAGCTGGTCCGAAACCTGCAGCTACACTGAAGCCCGCAGCTGGTCTGAAGATTGGAGCTGGTTTGAAGTCTGGAGCTACTCCAAAGCCTGCAGCTGCTCCAAAGCCTGCAGGTACTCCGAGGCCTGCAGCTGCTGCAAAGCCTGCGGCGGCCCCAAAGTCTACAGGTGCAATGAAGCCAGCATCGGCTGCAAAGACTGCAGCTGCTCCAAAGTCTGCTCCAAAGCCTTCAAGTGCTCCCAAGCCTTCAGGTGCCCCAAGGCCAGCAGGTGTCTCTAAATCTCCTGCTGCGAATGCTACGAGTACTGCTGTCAAGTCTGGTTCTGCTACGAAGATTGCCAGTGGTATGAAGACCGGAGCTGCGTCAAAGCCTGGTAATGCTTCAGCGGCTGGTATTGCTCCAAGGCCTGGTGCTTCTCCGAAAGTTACTGCGGGCTCCAGAAATATGGCTAATTCAAATGACGAAGATGACGACGCTCCGAAAAGGACTATCAGACTCAAATCTGTATCAGACTTTACCAGTGGTCAGCCTCCTCCTGCTCAAGCCTTTTATAGATCAGGAGTCATCAAGTAAACCACAAGTTACCTCGATGTTATGTGACACGAGAAGGTTTGCTCTGACGGATTTGAGCTAGGCTTGTCAACGGTTGGTGCCTCGCACCGTGCTGGTGGGGTTCCAAACTGTTTGTAAGATGATTCTGCTGTCACGGGTGGAAAGCCTTCTGCAGGGCAGCCACCCTTTCATGCATCAGGGAAATGGTGTACAAGTCACACGGGGCTGGAATTCGTCATGGGCAAATCAAAACCAGCAGCGTAGTTTTTCTTGTGAAGACTTGTCAAGCAAGCTGTCATCCCCATCGGTTACAAGGTCAAGACTTTCTAGGACATGGCCACAATATTCTTTTCGGGGCTTCAGCCAGCCGTACTCTGAAGGAATCTCTGCCCTGGTGATGGTGCTGTCTGGTTGACACAGTTCTGGGTACTTCCCATGGCGCACAATCCCCCGCCCAAGTTTGCCATCAACGTTTGGAGGTTGAAATGATCAGTGAGAAGCGTTGCATCAGATAGCGCAAACTATTTTGTATACACGAGCTGGTGCTAGTGAGGGTTGTGCTGGATCCTCAACATGGAGATATCTTGCCGGTCCTACTCCTGCTCGTGTTTTGCTCCTCTTCACGTTTCAGGGATTCCTTGTCATGTGTCACGGTAAGTATTATAGGTATCTAGTTATGTCTACTTAAACCTAACTGTAAACAAAATTGTTTCGGTTTGGGTTCCGCGCCCCTCGGTTCTAGAATATTTCCCCTCTCCGCGGCTGGCCGGACGGCGGTTGGTCCCAACGTGATTCGCTCATTAGTCGTCCCGAAGCAGGAGTGGGACTTGGCGCCACTTGATACATAGTCGCATAGCCGATGCCTGCGTGGTGAGGGGACACCGAATCCCTTCTGAATCTCTTGGGATCGTCTTGCGTTTCCCTCTGCGTGTGGCTCCTCCTCGTCGGGGATGTCTTGGGATCGTCTTGCGTTTCCCTCCGCGTGTGGCTCCTCCTTGTTGGGGATGTCTTGGGATCGTCTTGCGTTTCCCTCCGCGTGTGGCTCCTCCTTGTCGGGGATGTCTTGGGATCGTCTTGCGTTTCCCTCCGCCTGTGGCTCCTCCTTGTCGGGGATGTCTTGGGATCGTCTTGCGTCTCGCTCCGCCTGTGGCTCCTCCTTGTCGGGGATGTCTTGGAATCGTCTTGCGTCTCGCTCCTCCTGTGGCTCCTTGTCGGGGATGGGCTTCCAGGTCTCTTCTTATGAGAATGACGACTCGTTGGTCTCCGGCTGCTGTGCCGTGGCGTTTCCTGCTCCTTGCTCTTGCTGGGCGCAGACCACGAGATATCTACGCCCAGCTCTCCCATCGCCTTTTCTATGCGGATTTGCAAGTCCTTCGCAGCAAGGTCAGCCTGTCGTTGTGGATCGCTCGGCTGTGTCACCCACCTGTTTATGTTGTCCTGTGGGATCTCCATCCATCTGGCCTGAAACTGGGAGCTTGCGCCCACACCGATGTTGAAGCCTTGGTTTGACTTGACTGAAGGAGACAAAATTGTTGTCCTCTGCCCGGTAGGGTTGGAATTCGAACCTGAATCACTGGGAACAGAGGTGCGTGTCGGGGTTGCAATCCTTGCATGGTGGATTTCTCTAGGGCCCACCCGGACCTCGTCCTGCCCTGCCTTGTCCACCTCGCCGGGTTTAGTGATTCCGCGGTCTTCAACCACCTGCATGACATTTCCACATTCTGCATCCTGGGGCTCTGCTGAAGTCCAAAGATGACTTGTCAGCCGGACCTGAGGTTCTTCTCCTTCAGGCTTTTGCTCCCTTGCAAAGGTCTCTGTTGCACCTGCGAGGACAAGTTCAGCATTGCTTGCAATAGACAGTGAGCTGATTGGATCAGTTGGTGTGCTGTGCGGTTCTGTACTAGCATCACGTGAGCTGTCACCCTCCGCAGCAAGCCAACCAGGGGTCACATCGTCTGCTTCCAGACAATGGTAGCTGTCCCTGACCTGCTGAGGTTGGGAATGAAATGGTCGAGGAGCTGGAATGTCGGAGGCAGCCCACGGATCAAGTGTTGGACGACCGTACTCCCAAGGTGGCAGACCTTGACAAACTGGAGGGCCCGGATAGGGTGATGGGAAGGCAGGCCGAATCGGCCACTGAGAAGCTGGCCCAACTGGTGAACAGAATAGTGCTTGCCTAGGATCTCCGAGGTGGACAGTAGGGTCCTGACGGAATTGGGATGGTGGTCCAAAGCAAGGCGTAGGTGGATATGATGGCCTAGGATCTCCAACGCGGATAGGAGGTTCCTGACGGAATTGGGATGGTGGTCCGAAGCAAGGCGTAGGTGGATATGGTGGCCTAGGATCTCCAAGGTGGACAGGAGGTTCCTGACGGAATTGGGATGGTGGTCCGAAGCAAGGCGTAGGTGGATATGGTGGTCTAGGATCTCCAAGGTGGACAGGAGGTTCCGGACGGAATTGGGATGGTGGTCTGAAGCATGGCGTAGGTGGATAAAAGTCTCTCTCCCAAGGCTGGCGTTGTCTGCCGAAACCACTGAAAGGATTTCCAGGTCCGACTGGTTGCGGGTCCTGCCAATGAGGTGGAGGGCCAAAACTTCCAAAAGCCTTTTCCAGTTCCGCGTGTCGAGCCTGGTCGTGCATGTGGGCCAGCATTGGCTGCTGGTTCTCCCAGTTGGAAGTGGTGGCACCAGTCACATGGAACGGCTCGATGACCAGCTGATTGCCGGCCAGTACTAGCGGCCTGGTCAGGAATGTCAAGGCCTTAACAGCTCCTGGCTTCCTCAGCTGTGCCTTCGCAGAATCTGCACCGCCGTCGTATTCCAGATGTTTTAAGATGCACTTCCCTTTCTCAAGCAAACCAGCCTGTGCCAGTGCCACCTCGAACACCTCAGCTAGGGCTCCGGTTACAGGAGCTGGAGTGAGGCTTTTCCCCAAACCCCTCACGAGGACAAAGTTTTCTGTATCCTTCGTACTTTTCTCCAAGCCTTGTCCTCTGGATATCACGTTAGACCCTTCCTCAGCCTTGGTAGACTCCCCTGCGTAGATGGCGCCAGGACGGACATATTCGCCATGCCTTGTCAAGGTGAGCGGGACACTGCTAGCACTGAACTCTGCTGTACTGTCAACATAGAACTCCATGAGGGTATCCGCAAGTTCTTGAGAGGCTAATACTAATGAAACTCGACGCTTCGAGCTTTCTGATCCACGACTCCAAGAGACCCGTCTGAGCCCTTCTGGTTTGTACTTGCTGCCGGTGGCCTTCTTCAAGAGCTTTCTCACTTCCTGTTCAAGGTTCCCTAGAACATCACCAGGTAACTTTGGCAGATTGACCACTTCAAGTGTTGCCTGTGGGTTTGGTGGCTGACAGAAGGCAAGCAAAGGAACAAATCTCGCATGACGGCAGATGAATGTAGAGCTAGACAATATCTCCAAGGTGTGAGGATCTCTGGTCCCACACCTGTAGAAGAGAGCATCAGCAAGCGCCTCGGATGCAAGTTGCACGAAGACATCTGGGAGGTCTGGCTGTGAATACACTCCTGGCACCAGCTTTGCAACTTCATTGGAGTCCCTGTTCCTGGGAGGGCCATCGCCTACTATGTCTGCGAAAAATTTGCGGAGTGCAGTGGCATCCCGCCACTTTGGAGGAACATTGCTGACCAAGACTGTGCCTGAAGGGGGCAAGCGCTGCTGCATAAACTGCCCCAGAAAGTGCTCCATGCAAGGTGCTCCTTTCGAAGTGTGAACCACATACTTCCTGGCCGTCAACTGATGTCCATTCCAGACCATCTTCTCAGGCTCAGCTATACATGCATCCAGGAAAATGGCAGCAGCTGTTTCACTCTCAAAAGATATAGTGGCGTCGTCGTCTCTGTCAGTTGGCAAAGGGTGGATGCTGAACTGGTTGGTAGCGGTGGGAACCCAGTGAAAGCCAGAGAGAACGTTTTTCACAATTCTTTCCAAACCACCTGTTGGCAGACCAAGCTTGCCACGTATGTAGATGGACTTCGAATCATCCCACACCCCAAACGGTAGCGGTAAGTGACTTTGCACCAAAGGAGGAGGACCAAACCCAGGAGGAGGAGACACTCCTCCTCGAGCCGCAAGTGGTTCTGGCTTGGGCAAGATTAGCTCAAACTTCGCAGGAGCAATAACTGGAACCAAATCCACGTTATTGTTCAACGGTGCTGGAGTTTCTTCATTCAGAACAGGACCTGAAGCCGGTGTCATACCTGGGAACAACAATCTACCAACTATCAGCAGCTTGAAAATGGCAAACATACACAGACTAAGCATTGCCAGCATGAAAACAGATACTCCAACCCACGTCAATGTGATCCAAAAAACACCTGAGCAAGGCCTGAACGAATTGGGCGCCCCAGGTACAGCGGCTGGAGCCTGGGGCACGTTTGGGTCAGTAGAATCGGTATAAAAGGGTGGAACGAAGGCAACCCTCATGCCGGCAAATCGCTGTGCAAGCAAACTCTGAGGTCCCCGAACCTCGTCAGTTCTTCCGTCTTGTGCACCACCAGCCCTTGAGATCCAGGGTGCACCAGCCTCTGCACCTTGTGCACCTGCATTTGCTTGTGCGTTTCCATTTGCTTGTGACAATGCTGGTGCCTCTGTCTCTGGGTTTGGCTTGAGCTGTGGCTTGGGCTTGGGCTTGGGCTGTGGCTTAGGCCTTGACTTCGGCTCTGGCTTCACCTTACTCGTGGTACTCAGCTTCCCCTTGCCCCTCGCCTGTACCCGCTCAGAGTCTCCCACCCGTCTGACTGCACCTTCACAACCTTGAGCCCCGCCGAGGGAAGCTACATGCTGGCTCCCCTGCTGCTGATCTGCCCTAACAGGGTCTGCTACAGCCACCGGGCGGCTTGCATTAGGAGGCGGACTTTCAATCACGCCACTTGTCCTTCTTCTCTTGCGCTGGTACACCAGCGGCAACGAATCCTCCGCCTCAGCCTCCCCTCCTTGATCCCCTGCTTTCTCACCCGACCCGGTCCCCGCAGCACAGCCCGGCCCAGCCTGCTTCGAGTCCTTGCATGCACTGGTAGGTACCGAATTCCCGGTCCCCGACCGCAGATCCTTCGCAGCCAAACATTTGCCTGATTCCCCCCCGTGCGTAGAAGCCGAACAGTCCTGCACAAGCTCAAACAAGAACCCCACGTAATATCGATGTGTGCGCGTAGAACCACACGTACCAGCATTGAAGTTCTGGTGCTCGTGCTCAGCATGGAGGCCCCGGCTACATACCTTGCCGACATGGTTGTCACTGGATCCATGAAGGATGGTGTCCACAACAACCGAGTACTCGTCCTGCTTGATGAATTCCCAGCCGCCCTCCTTGTAGACCTGCAAACGATACTCCAAGTCCACAATAAACGCATTCTCCGTCTCTCCGAGACAAGCGAACCACCACCACTTAGTACCTTTCTCCGTCTCTCCGAGCCAAGAAAATCACCATTACCACCTACCTTGCGCAACTCCGCAAGTGCGTTCAGGATCGCGTCCTTCTCGAAGCCCATTCCCTCCAGATGCTCCACTGCAATTGCTGTGCGCTCGGCGGCCTTGCGAGATAGTCGCCGCCCGGCGCCAGGAGCCCTGGGAGGTGCCATGGGGTTTCCACCTGCCTGCGGAGATAAATTCGTCCCAAAGGTCACCTGACGATTGCCGGAAAGAGCTTGGAGTCGGCCATCGCCTTCTCTCGTGAGCTCCAAATTTGAAGAAACCTTGGCGGCTGCAGACGGGGCGTGATGATGAGAGAAACGTGCCCGAGCACATCCTGTTCCCGTTAAGAGAAGAGACGGACCCGCGATTTTCACGATCCGTCGAAAGGTCAGTTACTGCGACGTACTCCCGCTCCGGCTCCGGGCGTGAAGCGCGCGGCGTGTGTTACGCTCACTTGAGCCGACAAGACGCCGAGGCGATGGCGAGAGACTTGCTGATCGAAGAATTCGAGACTCTGTGAATTCCTGGATACCCTAGAAGAAATCAAGCGAGCTTCTGATCGGTCATGAACTCGCGAAGATCGGTCATGAAGTCGCGAATCAACATGGATGTCAGTCTCCTGAATCTTGAGCACGAAGAGCGAAGCGGCAGCTACAAGCGCTGGCAGTGACTGACTGCCTCAAGACTCCGAGTCGGACCGCTCCCGCTTGCGCCCGGCGTCTTTTTCCAGGCACATTCGGGACGTCTGCTTCGGAGAATGGCTTCAATGCCTGACTCAGAGCCGGAAATTCCACTCGCGTCTGCCATTCGAGAGGTAAAAGGTCGAGGTGGTTGTGCTGTTGTGCGCGTCGTCATCTAGAAGATCTGACCTGCCCTGCCCGCATTTTTCTTCTATAAATCGGCAGCTGGTTGGAGAGATGAAACTCCACTATGAGCAGTTGCGAGCTCTGGAGCAGCGAGAGATCGAAGTGGTTGGGGAATTCAAAAGGTTACGGGAGATGGTGGAGAAGAGACTTGCCCCCATCGCGGAGCCAGGCCCTAGCTGGAAGCTCGAGTCGGATATCATTCGGGCAATGGTTCCCTCCTTCATCTCGTGTGCAGGTTTAGTCTCCGTGTCAGCTATAGCGTTTGGAGCAGGCAAGGTCGGTCTGCGGGGGTACTACTTAACCTTTAGTGCAATGTGCATGGTTTTCTTTATGGCGGCTCTCATGTTTCGGAAAAGCGGTGTGGCATGCACTATGCTGTATCTGGGTATACTCACACTAGTGCCTGCCTTGGCGCCCTTCAGCCGGTCGCTTCTTAGGGAAGGGTAGATTCTGTTGCACTCTGTTAACGAAGAGTAGGAAGTAACTTTGCAAGCTCGTCTCTGCAAGCTTTGCAAGCTCGTCTCTGCAAGCTTTGCAAGCTCGTCGACGTGGGCAGCTCATGCTTTCAGAAGCGTCTAGACTCGAGGTGACTGATTAATATACGGTTTGAACTGAATGCAAGATTAGATGGTACAAACATGATACAGAACAACGTATCATAAAAACATATGAGACTCATACATTTTTATACTACGTTGTTGCTTCACACAAAGCCTGCCAATCCACTCACTTCAGCTTGAGACGTAGCTGCAGGTGCTGACTACCTAGGCGACGCCACCAGCTCGAAGTTCCATCACATCATCTGCGTTACCTGTGCCCGGGTGTTGTGCTTCCTTGCTGGTCTTTCTTTCAGGCCTTCTTCGGAACCGGGTCCACAGCAGGAGACCTACAGTTGCGGCAAGAGCCCACCATAGCTGTTCCCTTCTGTTGCTGCCACTCCTGTTGGGCTCGGTAGGCGCTTTGGTTTTAGGTTGAGACCGGGATTGGGCAGAAGCCGCTTGTTGTGTCTCACGAGGATCAAGCTCTCCCTGTACTGATTTTCTGGCAGGGTACTGGCCGCAGGTGATACAGAACGTTTGATCTGGGGAGGAGAGCTGGTAACCGCAGGCAAAGCACGGGTCCGAACCCCACCTCGTCGTCCCTGGAGGTGGGCTATCCTTGAACACTCGCTTGAAGGTGAGATAGTAGTTGAGGTGCTCGGCGTCCCGGATCTGAACGTCGTCCAGCTTCTCGATGAGGTTCACTGCTGTTTGTAGAGAAGACGGAGTTAATCTTTTCGTATAAAAACTTGGAAGAACTGTGGTTCCACAGCCCACCTGGACAGGACGGGACAAGCACTGCTGTCAGCAACGAAAAGTGACGTGACCGGAGTTTGAGCAACAAGAGCTTATTTGAAAGGACTAATGTGAGCAACAAGGACATGTGTGAACAACAGGATCTGATATTAGCCATGCATACCCGTTTCTTCACACTGGATGTAAGAAAGAACATACACTCCGGGAACTCAGTTCTCTCGTCCTTGAAATTAGCCAGAGGTTTAGGGTTACGAATTTCCAACCTCTATGGGGTCCTTTCTCCTCCATGCAGAATACACTCCTGGGAATGCTTCCCTCAGAATGAGCTTCCCGTGAACGTCTGAGCCGTTCCCCGCAACCCCGATTAGGTCGGCTCTGGAGAGCTTTAATGCGTACTTGCGAACCTTGGGGTGCAAATACGGCTGACGAACCTGCATCATGCCGATCATCGAAACTTCAGAACCGATTTGGGTTCCACCAAGCCGGAGGTGGAGCATGAGAGTCATGTAACCTCAATCCCCAATGCCGCTCCCAGTGGCACAGCAGAGAACTGCATGACGTTGACGATATGCTTTCGGTAGCTGTTGAACCTCTCTTCTGGCATAGAGTGAATGAAGTTGTACCTGCACAGAACGAGAATGTCAGCCGAGGGTAAATGTTCTTGCGGCATAACATGAATCGGGGCAGAACATGGGATGACATCTCACCCCGCAAACAGCTCATCTGCACCGTCACCAGTGACAACAGAAGTAAAGCCCCGGCGCTTTGCCTCTCGCAGTGCAGCCGCAATAGCTACAGAATTTCGTATCTGAAAGCACTCAGAAGGGCCACGTTCAGAACTGCAGCTGGATGGATGTGGAACACTGAAACCAGTGGAGGCATCTCAAGACAATGGAACCAGATGGAGAGTACTACCTCCATGGGATCGAATGTCTTCAGAGTCTTGACAACAAACTCAAGCTCCTGTTCCAGAAGAGTGACTGCACTGTCTTCCCCTGCTCCACCGATGACCACATGTTCCATCCCACACCGCTTGGCCACGGCCTGAGCGTATGGCCCATCTGTTGCTGCACTACCTGCTATTACAGTGATGCCTACCCTGAATGCCCCAGGACGAAGCAGAGACGCCCCCTCTGCTAAGATGGACGTGTCGAGCCCTCCGCTGAGCAGTAAACAATCTGCTGGTAGCATCTTTCCAAGACTCTCTAACACAATCTTTCGAGCCACAGTTGCTTTCTTGGACAGTGCCGCCAGTCCAACTGAGGGGACATCAGGGAGGGGCATCGGGCTCTGGCACAATCTGGCATCTTGAGGCCTGGAGACATCTACAGCAGGTTGAGGTCCACTCTTTTTCAACTCTGTACTTTTAGAAGGATCTGGCCAGATCTGCCTGCGGCTAGATGGAGTATCACCTCTCGGGTCATTATCTGACTCTGCATCTACGAGTCTAGCTTTAGCTGCAGCCTTCTCAGTGGATGTCCACAAACTGGACAGTATATCACTTCCATCAGATAAGGACGACAGTGATTTCCTGAGAACTGGTGGAGTCGTTGCAAGAGCATTGTCCTGCTCAGAGCGTCCAGTTTCATATGCAGAGAGGATCTTCGGACTCGGTTCACCCAACACCCTCTCCCTATCTACTTCAAAATGTTTGCCACATTCCACTTCCTGTACCTGGCTGAAAGGTCCACTTCGACTCTCCACTGTAGAACCCATGTCTTCCTGAGGCATGATCTCATCAGAGGCAGTTGGCTCAACTCCTTGGTGTCCTTCACCAGCATCTTCCCTAGGGGTTCTCTCCACGACTTCAACCACATTCCTAGATCCTGGTGGAGAAGTCCAGCCTTCAAACGGATTCACAAAGTGACCATCCCTGGGAGTTTCTTGTACAACATCTCCACCCCGGCCATTGGGCCCATTGGCTACCTCCTTTCCCCGCTCACCAAGAAAAGTGAGAGACACAAATGTGTCCCATCGCACAAACCCCTTCCCTTCATATCGGAAGGCCCCATTATCATGACCTGACCCATGCAAAATCTCAGCCATGAGTTCTGCAGAGTCCACAACACTTGCGCCAGAATTGTTGAAGTACCTGCTACAGCAAAGATTCACTTGCTCAGAATTCTTTTCAATCAAGGGCATCATCTACACTACAACTCTACCAGTGAGTCGGTCAGTACCTAACCTGTCACCATCAGCAAGAAAGACTTTCTCTGCTTTCACTGCCCGCAGATGTCGCCACTCTATGTGACTCTCCAGCTGTGCCATTTCTTTCCCAGCCTTTTCAATGCCAAGCCCGCAGCACATCACCACCACCACGTCAGGATCACTCGCCAGCAAACTGTGCCAGGAGATCACAGGAGTAGGGCCACCGACATCACCAAACAGATTCACGCCTCCAGCACAAGTCACAATTTCCGGAACCCAGAACCCTGCTCCCATCAGTGGATCCAACCATTGCAGACAGGCCACCGAGACAGGAGGCACCCATTTCAAAGTCCTCAATTGAACATTCCTCCATCGTGCCTTGAGCTGCTGTACAAACACCTCACCCCGTGTATGTGCAGCACAGGAATCGGCAATCATCTGAATGTTGTCAAACACATCCGCTATCTGCACCACCCACGAACATCAGTCTTACTTCTCAAGGAAACACAGTCTGCATTCACACCCACAAACACTCCACATATTACTCACTCGACGCGGCTTGAGGGACACCACCTTGCACACCCCACTACCGCCCAACAAAAACAGGCCACAGGCCTTCTCCAAATCATTCAGACTGACTGCACAGACACCGCATTCATCTTGGGTGATGATGACATCAGGCTGGAGCTTCCTGAGCAGCTCGGCATCCACAGTATACCGTGACAGGCCACGCTCAACCAGGTGCCGAACCTGCCAATCACCCACAAATATCATTGTAGTGCCACAACATCCAACTCCCACAAGAAACTACATTACCAGAACCTGCTTCTCAAAGCACCTGTGCATCAATCTGGCCGCTGGCCAACTGCTCTGGGTCCTGCCCTAGCGCATGTGCCGAGACACAAGGGAGATTCAACACGGAAGGCGGCCGCTTGCATTCATGTGAACGTCCCACCAATAGATGCTGCAACCCCAGCCCATAGATAACCTCTGTCGCAGCCCCAAGCAAAGACACGACCCTTGGCCGTGGCCCTTCGATGGTCATCTCGCCTACCTCCTGCAGTTCATTCACAGCTTCCTTCCCAGCTGCAATGCAAACGGAGTTGGCTGTAGTCCGCAGTCCCAGCTGACAGTTCACAACTATCCTACAATTAGCAATAAATCTCAACAAGATAAAGGCCAGGCTTTATAGGAGGCGGCGGTCACTGTATTTTCGGAAGCGAGGTATAACCACGTGACGAGGGCAGACATTTAGGCCGGATTTCCATGCCTTGTGTAAAATATCCTGATTGAATACCTTGAGCAGCTCGGTATTCAAGGTCAGAAGGAATAGGTAGAAGGGAAAGCGAGACGGACACGATGCGGTGCCAACACGGGTGAACTTGTGAAGGTGACAACGATGTGAAGCTTCATTAGCGGACAGATTACAGAGTCTACTGGAAAGAAAAAAAGAGTCGCTGGCGGAGACCGACACTTAATATATCCGGACGGGCTTCCCCATGGTGGTCTTGAGATATAGTACCCTAACCTGCCACAGCGCACAGGGAATCAGGACTACAGCCTACAATGCTTGCTTTAGAAGAAAAAGGAGAGGAGGGGCAAGCAAAGCCGCGCAAAAATCTGCGTGCGAAGAAAGGAATCGACACTCACGTTTTGCCAATTCTTCTTCAACAAGGAAACCAGGAAGTTGACGCTGAGCTGCACATTTTGGAAAATCTGCTTCTCCTCCATAGCGCAGTTGCCGACAGCTACTCCCATGCACAGCACCTTCTTCAACTGGAACTTCACCATCGACTTGGTTTCAGCAACCTTTGATTCCAGCGACTCCTGGTGCGAGACGAGGGCCGGGAACTTGCCAGCCTTGTTCAAACCGGGGCCAAGGAGCCTAGGGATTTGCTTGATGACGGCCTCAGACGCCAAAAACGCATGATACTTTTTGGCCAGCTTCTTCACCAGCTTCTTGTTCTTGTTCAGCTTCTTCAGACTCTCGACATCCATGTTGTCCAGGCCGAGCTTCTCAGCCTGCAAAACCAGGACATTTCATCTCAGGGAGCTGTGCATTGACCTACCCCGAACTCACGAAAATCGGGTAGGAGAACCCTACCTCTTCAATGTGCTGAGCGTCCCCGAGCATACACACTTTCATCTTCGGGCGTGGCTCGTGAGGCAGCCTCACGGAGCCGCTGAAACGCTTGTCCTTTTGAGGATCATAGTTCTTCAAGCCAACCTGAAGCTCCACAGTCTGGGTGAACTTCTTCGGTTTCTCCTTCACATCAGCCAGAAGCTGGGAGATGCTCTCCCTAAGCACCTCGCTCTGAAGCTTACTGCGAATACGCCACCATTCCGAAACCCATCCTTCGTCACTTCATCCACACCAGAGAGCTACAAAGACACTGACTTCATCCTGCGCATATTGGACAATCGCACCAAACATACCTCATGCTTCCCGCTGTCAACGCGCAGCCCTTGCTATCCTGCTAATGCTCTTCAGGTTGTCGCAGATATTGATGAACCCCTTCTTCTCCGCAGACATCAATAAACCCCTTGTTCTCCTTCCATATGACACATATGTAAGTTTGGTCATTCACAATCCATAACCTCGAAACACGAGGTCATCAGGACTTTGTTTGTATCCACTTTGTGTTTGTTCGTATCTTACCAAGCAACTTCTCTTCACAGTGACCTCGATCGGATCGTTTCAAGCAGTGACCACCTACCGTTTTGCAGGCCATTCGTGGTACCAATTTAATGCAAAGAGGTCCACCGGATGGCCCTTCTTTTTAACACATCGACAAGACACTTCCATCTCTAGTTCAAGGTAAGGCATGCAGCCAGGGCTTTAAACGCGGTGGTAAGACGTGTGTAATGGGCAGCAGACTCTAGCACCACTCCTAAAGCCTGGCAGAACATTACTCGTTTTCGTTCCATTGCAAGAGCTTCATTCGAAGGTAGCGAACGAGGTGGTGGGACTCAACAGGCAGGGCCGCTCTAGTGGCCTCCTTCCAAGCTTTCCGTGGTCGTGGAGGCTGTGTTGCCCGTAGGTAAGAAGGCTTTCGGAGCTCAAGTGGTGACATCCAGGGTGTAATTGGTACTGGTGCTATCAAGGGTTTAATTCGTACTGGTGCTATGCAGGGTTTAATGGGTACTGGTGAAGTTTAACTGGTACCGGTGCTGGTGGAAGTTCAAATGGTGACATCCAGGGTTTTTCTAACACTCATGCCGATGGAAGGGTTTGGGGTTTGGGGATAACACCTCAAAGTGGGGTTTTTGTGGTACAGGTCCTGGTGGAAGGGTTTAGGGTTAACACCTCAAAGTCTGAGTGAAGGATACGATCTAACTCTTCCTCGTAGAAAATGAAGAAAGGGGTGAAAATCTCAAGCAAGCGATAAATAGTGTAGAGATTTTGGATACAAGCAGTTCTCAACCTAGAGCTAATGTGAATTCTAGTAACAGTGTAGAGACCATGGACACAAGTAGTTCTCAGGCTAGAGCTGATGTGAATCCTTTTTCTGAGGATCAACGTAGTAGTAATATGGTTACTAGTAACCCTAATCCTCAGATCCAGGTAGTCCTAATATGAATCATGTTTCTCAAGATCATTTGACACAGAGTCATTCGGATTGGGTTCGGGGATTTTGCAAGTTTGTCGGAATGAGGAACTTACCTCCGAGTTCACGCTGGCCAGGCCTAACCGCAGCTCAACATTGAGACGGTCCCGATCAGATTCCTGAAATGAAAGAGGAAGGCCACGCTGAGGAAGTCCAAAAAAAAAAGAAACAAAGCCCTCCATTTGTCCATACACAACAAGCGCCTCTTGGCCGAGTCCTTGCTATGCATACCCAGCTATCAGGGCATTCCATGTCACCACATTTTTTGAGGCCAGACTGTCAAAAACCTGCCGTGCATCTTCCATTTCACCACATTTTGCATACATGTCCACCACACAGGTACCCACCAATACATCATCCAGGAGTCCTCTTTCGACAATCTCCGAGTGCAACTGCCTGCCCTTCTGTAAGGCACCAGTGCTTGCACAGGCCTTCAGAAGGCAAGCAAAAGTGACATCATCAGCCAAAAGGAGGCCCGCCTCCTCCATTTGTGCATACACAACAAGCGCCTCTTGGCCAAGTCCTTGCTGTGCATACCCGGCAATCAGGGCGGTCCATGTCACCACATCCTTTGTGGTCAAGCTGTCAAAAGCCTGTTGTGCATCTTTTAGTTGTCATCCAGCAGTCCTCTTCGGAGAATCTGTGAGTGCAGCTGCCTGCCCTCCTGTAAGGCACCAGTGCTTCCACAGGCTTTCAGAAGACAGGCAAAAGTAGTATTGTCAGCCAAACGCAGGCCCTCCTGCTCCATTTGTCCATACAGAACAAGTGCCTCATGTCCGAGCCCTTGCTGGACATACCCAGTTATCAGGGCATTCCATGTCACAACATTCTTTGTGGCCATGCTGTCAACCTGGCGTGCATCTTTCAGTTCACCACACTTTGCGTATCCAGATATCAGAGCATTGCATGTCACCACATCCTTTGAGGCCATGCTGTCAAAAACCTGGCGTGCCTCTTCCAGTTCGCCACATTTTGCATACATGTCCACCAGGCAGTTGCCAACAAACAAGTCAGCAGGAATACCACTACGCAACACATCACTGTGCACTTTTCTGCCAGATTCCAAGTCGGCGGCAAATGCACAAGCTTGAAGGGCAGCTACAAAAGGCGTGAGCATCCGCCTTCACTTCTGACCTATGCATCTCATAGTACAGCTGTATGGCCTCCTTTCCCATGCTTAGCATATCCAGAGATTATGGAAGACCACATGAAGACATCTGGTTTGCCCACCCTGGTGAGCACATCCATGGCCTCCTGCAGACTACCTCGACATGCATACATGCGCAAGATATGGTTCCCCAAGTATGCATCCGACTCGTACCCGAGTTTGATAGAGAGGTCATGCACTCTTCGCCCCCTCTTCTTAGCTGTACACAGTTTCAGCACAGTGTAAAACAGAGACTGAGAAACAGCAAAGTCTGTCTGCGCCAAAGATTCCAGGGCTCCAACGGCCTCGGAAAGCTTCCTCTGCTGACATAACGCCATCACGGTTACAGCCGTGACGACGCCCATTTCTGATCCTGCACTTGTGCCAGATTCAGGATTATCCGGAGAGACTTGGAGGGAGAGAGACACCATGGCCCATCTGAAAATCCAAAGAAACGAGCTATTCATCAACCCAAGCTGGCTTGAGCATGCTGTTTAACCACAGGACCTCGCCGGACCCCTTACGACGGAAATCAGGCGAACGGGAGCTCTTCATATCTCGTCTGTTGTCCCACCACATGGTAGGGTCCTGAAGAAATGGCTGCCACAAGTGCTCCAGCTCCTGGCGACGACCATCGTTGGAGAATTCGTCCCAACCCACACATTTTCTCAGAAGTGGAAGCTGGGCTCCTTAGATTGCTGCACCTGGAGGATTTGTTTGCCAGGTGCTGACCCCCTAAGACGAGGTGAGCGGGAGCTCCTCGTAGAATCCCTGTACACACACCAATTTCTTGGGTCCCCAACGGTCCTGGCTGCCATACTGTGGCCATCGTTCAGGGACCGATGTCGGAAGATGAGTCTAATACAAACAGGCAATGCCAGGATCCCCAGGTACTTTGCATGACCACACCATACGGGCTGGCTCCGATGAGCCCAAACCCGGAAGACTTGAATGGAAACAAGAGTGTGTAAACGGGCTGGCTCTCATGTACATCGATGCAAACAAGCAGAAAGCATCTCTGCAGAAAGGATGTCTAGTGCTACCTACACATGCTATGGTCGTAGATGAAGCTAGGAAACCCTGAAAAAAAAAAAAATTACACCGAGACAGGTCCACAACGTGTGAGGCTTTTTTCTCAAGCTAATAGTTCATGCTCCATGCTCGGGCCCTGCTGGCCAAGTCCCGCAACTGGATGCGACGGTGCAGAACCAAACAAGCGAAAAGCGTAGCAGTGTCACTGCGGCCGAGCCGCTTGCTGCCCGCAGGTGTGAAACAGACTTTTACACCACATTTCGAAAGCAGCAGGCGAACAAAAACGAGCGACCAAGTGGACGAGTCCGCAGGAATCTGCACACGCCACAGTCTGCTTGTGACGGAGCCATCGGCTTGGAGCGGGAGAGGATGTTCAACAAGAAGGAGATTTTGAAGTTGGCCAAGGGCTTCAGAGGCAGGTCCAAAAATTGCATCCGGGCGGCGAGGGATCGTGTGGAGAAGGCGCTTCAGTATGCCTACAGAGATCGGCGCAACAAGAAGAGGGATATGCGAGGTCTGTGGATTCAGCGGATCAATGCCGGCAGCCGGCAGTACGGGGTAAGGCTGCGGTGTAGGCTTGGAGAGCTGGGGCATCGTGTTGCTGTAAATCTCGTGGCTGTAAATTGGTGTGTGCCTTTCATGCGCTGCAGGTGAACTACGGGCAGCTCATGTGCGGCTTGAACAAGGAGAACATTCAGCTTAACAGGAAGGTTCTTTCAGAGCTTGCAATGCACGAGCCTTACAGCTTCAAGACACTGGTTCAGGTTGCCAAGGCTGCCGATCCCCGGCCCGGGTTGAAGCAATTGCTGCCCTGAGTGATTTAGGTTACATCCGTCAACTCCGGCCCATGTTGCACACAGGAGGAGCACACAGCACTTTTTTCCACTGCACACGCGTTCTCCGGCAACCAGCTCCCCAGGGAAGCTGTGGCATTTCCATGTCGACAATGTAAGGATTTCCTCTCATGTCCTCTCGTGGTGTACTCAATGGATGGGAGTGTGGAGCTGCCCGGCGAGGTAGCTCCATCCCTGCTTTACTGATTGTACCAGTGAAGGAAGAGGAGTGTGATGTTAAGAACAACTATGAACAGCAGCAAAAATAGCATGTTGCTCCTTTTGTTCTGAATCGTTTTGTTCAGCTCCTTGTTGCCTGCTTCTACGTTGTGTGTAGCATTCACCGCCTACATGACAGATAGAAACAAAATAACTAACTTGTGTCATTTACAGCACAGCGGGGCACGCTGTTCAGACGTCGTACCTGCTGATATAGCTGCTCAATCTGCTGAGCTTGTCGATGCACATGGGTGGAGAACAAGTGGTTCAAAGCAGACATTTCCAGCATACTTTTCTGTGTTTGTTGCACTGAAGCCATTGTTTCAGTCAACTCAATCTGCAAAGACGGAACAGAGCTCAATGCCATAAAGTGTTAGCTTTCACATATTTCAAGTCATGTACCGAGCAGTCGAGGGCGTTACCTGTAGCATGCGGGTCTCTTCATCTAACGCTGCTTGATACGAACTTCTACCAGTTGTCACACTGGACTCCTCCGGGGGTTCGTCCCTTTCTGGAAAATAAGCATGATCCACCACAGCTTGCATCTGGAGCCCTCGCCTAAGCTTTGGAAGTCTTCGATCAATGGACTCTTGGAACCTTACGGCACGAAGTCGGTCGAACAGAGTAGTGACAACACGAAGACGCTCGCTGAGGATCAAAACCTGCCTTGCCCAGAAAAGGGTCATACAAAAACCATGAGAAACATCATCACCTTCAAGGGTACTTCAGTGGATAAACGACGGCGTAAGCCTGAGAATTCTGAGAGCTTACCAAACCAGTCTCGTGGGCAATCAGATCTGCATTGCGTGGAGCACTTCCAATAGCATCCCGCCAGGTCGATCCCTGCGTTTTCCTCTGCTCCATGCCTATGCTGTCCTTGAGGACATCAATTCGTTCACGGCAAGCTTTCACAAACAGCCCGACCTGACAAAGCAGCAGCCCCATTCCGTATTATGCTTCTTGTAGTACAGACCCTCCACACAACACAGTACTCTTCAAAACAGCAAGAATGTGGAACCATCACCTCATGCTCAATGTTGTCCCGCTCTTGTTCAGAACTTCGATACCTATCTAAGTAGTCTTTCCGATGCGTCACGATAAAAGAATGCATCGTTCGGATGTTCCCCAGCTGCAGAAACATCAAATCTTCAGACACCCTGAAGACGATCTCACAAGAAACAAAAGAACTGAAGCGATGCAACCAACTGGATACCCACAATCTCCACAGCTTCGAGAAGAAATCTCGACTTCGGCTGGGTTTTGGTCATGATCAAAGAGGATGTGACCTTGGTCATTTTCGTCTGCATGAAAATGGGAAATGGTGAGCAAAGCAAAAACGTGAAGACTTCCATTCAAACAAACCTTCCTGACAACAAGCACAACTGTGCTATCCCTCACCTCCCTACCAACCCACCAAAACTCGATATCTGCAATCGGCAGGCAAAAAGAATTCGACCTGGGATCCAACAACTACTGAAAAGACGGTTCTGGAGAGGACAAAATACCGCATCGTATCCAAGCTTTCCAGCAGCTGACCGAACGGCATCCCTGAAGCTCTCGGTAACATCCTTCACGCTTGCCATGGTTGATCATAATCATAACCTACACAATCCTGGACCCGTCTGCAAACCTCAAAACGCCGTGTATCATGTCCACAATCGTCCAGCCACACATCCCATCCCTTCTCGCCAATTCTGTTAATCGCCCTTCCACTCTCCTGAGCTCAAATTAGCCCAAAAGACCAGCGATTGTGCCTAGCAGGACGTTGCAACTGCATTCCCAGGCGACGATGTCAAACTTCCTGGCAAGCTTTTGGAGGAGCTGAAAATCACTCTACTCGATCTCATCCAACATACTCCCTTCAACCAAAAGAGCACTTCGCTCCGAGTACTTCTACGTTTTGGGTCTCACAATTTGTCCCCCTACGATATGGCGTAACTACAACAGCCGGGTTGGGAGCATGCGGAAACCACTGAATTTGCATGCGAGCAGCTCATGGTGAGGAGAGCAACATCGCGGGCAATTGACGGCTTGGGCCTTTTTATGTAGGTCTCGGTCATGTAATGACCAGAGTCGCTCGAACTTTGATGTAGATGGAATCCTCTGAAGCCCTGCACGATGAGGAGGAGAGGAGGCTGGATGCCGACGCGCAAGAGCTGGAGCTTGCCATTTGCAGCCTGTTCGATACTAGCGGGCATAGCGAGAAACAGCAGCTTGCCAATCAGTGGCTCAACCAGTTCGTAGGAACTCCTCGGGCTTGGACAGTTTCTCTATATCTTGCCTTTCCACCTGCGAATTCTGGTGTCCGAGGTCTACAGGAAGTTCGATTTTTCGCTCTCAACCTTTTGCTGTCGAAGATCCGGAATGACTGGGTGCAGCTGTCTCAACAAGATGCTCAGGAAATTTACGAGACTCTTGTCCAGCAGCTGCCTCTGATCCGACATGATAGTGTTGTGGCATCAAGGTTGTCTATTGTGATCTGTGCAGCAGCTGCTGTTGTTGGTGAAGTGGCCTGTTACGAGGTTGGTGCCTGTGAGACCAGATCATATTTCCTTCACCAACTGTGCAGCTCGTTATTGCAGCAGCGTTTTTGTTTGGATGGAATTTGATGGTGCTTGCGGGTCTATTGAAACCAGCTGATTGAGAGCATCATTGGAAGCGTTGATGTTGCTCCTACTGTGGAGCGATTTTTTTGGATAGATCTTCTTGCAGCACTGGCTGAAGAGGTGTTGCCTCGGTCACGGTCTCTTTCAGCAGAGGTATGGAAAGTCGCAAGCAATATGACTAGGTCTGCGTAGCAAGCATTGATTTGGCCAGGGTGCAGGGACATTCACAGGTTGACCTTCGTTCCGCTGAAAGTAATGGTCGGTCCTTTTTGTTTGGACAGGTTGGCAGATGTTTGCAGGACTGCTGCTCTCAAGTACTGCAATACCTTGACAATACAGTCAGCTTGCCTGATCAAAGCGGGGACATTCTCCCAAGAGTTCTTACGTGTTTGGAGCGATGGTAGGTCCAAACAGGTGCTTCATCTCCCTTTTGCACACTTGCAGACCTCCAGCAGACTGACAAATTGAAGAGGTGCACCCGGAATGTGATGGATGCACAACAGGATCCCAGCAGGTGTTACCTTGTCGGAAGTCTTTTCAGACAACAAAATGCTTTTCCAGTCGATGATACATGGGCTTGGTTCACCCAGCGAAGCCTGCTTTGATGCAGCTGTAGCTGCTTCTGTGGAACTTGTATCTTCTGTGGACCCTCTGCCAGGCAGACACGAAGCCATGCGTGCAATCACAGCAGGTAAGCTATCTGCAGGTTATTTTGGCTGAACCCCTTTGTGCCTGTGTTATTGCACTTGTGCAGCTCTGAAATTTTTTACTTGCCAACGCTAGTGCTTGTTGGTTTTGGCTGAAGAGTGCAGCAATTCTTGCAAACAGAGGAGCTTATCTAGCAAATGTGGGTTCACCAACTGCAATGGATTCACCATTCAGAAAGCGAGCATTGGGCCTCTGCACTTTGCTTGGAGCTACATGTGTTGCTGAGGCACCCCTTGTTGCAAAAGGAGAGTATGAAGCGACTGAGTTGCTTAATTGGCTGGTCGATGCCTCCGGAGGAGGTGGGGGCCTGGGAATAGAAGGTGCTATGAGGGTTGTCGATGCCTGGCCACGACTTTTGGCAGTTCCTGCAGCTAGACGTGCAGAAATTCTCCAGATACCACTTTTTGCCAGTGCAGCACAGGTACCATGTTGGCTGGTTTGAGTTAATTTGCTAAGCTTTGTGCTAGTTATGATAGTAACCCATAATGCAAAGCGTGCTAGTAATATAAAACCGTACTCAGGCTGTTATGCAGGTCACCATGTATCCAGCAGATTTTGAAAGCTGGGAGGTTTCTGAGACTGATGAAGACAATTTCTATCGGTAAGTTTTTACTCATTTCTTTTCTCGTCATGCCTCAAGCTAGAATATGAAGCTGGTGCTGAGTTGCTGTGTCTATTTATCAGGTTTCGTGAAAGCTTTGCTGAAGAGGTGCTGGGCTCATTGTATCGAGAAATGGGGGCTGTCTTCCTCCAGTTTATCTTGGAGAAGCTTCAGCTGGCAGCCACATGGCAAATTGCCGAAGTGTGTGTTTTTGCCGCTGCTGCTCTAAGAGATCAGCTTCGATCGGACATGAAACTCCCGGACAAGACAGTTACAGTCAATTCGTTTGTACAAACAGTCATAAGTCAGATGCCAGGAAGGGGAGCTGTCACCACCAAGGGTATGCCAGCTCCCAAAATCAATACTCTTTCTTACCCTACTCCAGATGCTTCCCAGTTATTTTCGCTGGGAAAATAAGTGAAGATGTTGATGCTTGTTAACTCTTGGATCTGGTGTTCTGGCCAGATAAAGAGAGTTTGCCACATGGGCGAATGGTTGAGACGGCTGTCACTGCACTTGGACGATATGCAGATTGGGCCGCTTTGGACTCAAATCTGTTAGGAATAGCGGTTCAGTATTCTCTTGGGGCCCTTTACGTTAGTGATGGTATGTATGCTTAGTTGGTGGTTTTAGCAGTCATCAATGTGAAGGCAGACAGCTCATGGGCGCTACTTCTATGCCTTGTGTGGTGCAGCTAGGGGACAAGCTTGCAAAGCTCTGAGGGAGATCTGTATAGCTGCCGCCCCAAACATTGCAGCAGCTCAGGCACTTGCACCTCTCATGTCGGAATGTGAAGCGGCTGGATTATCAATGGATATTGACGTAGGTGAACGCTTGGCGATGGTTCAAGCGCTTGCTATTGTAGCAGCTGCCCTTCCCCCTACAGAGAGCCGACCAGCATTTGCTCGCCTCACAGCTTCTGCAGCTGCCACCCTGAGGACCTTATCAGTGTCACAGGTGTTTATCCCCTTAACACTGTGTACTTTTTTCTTATTTTCATGTTCTTTGGTTGGCTTCAGCATAAGCTGTACATAGATTTGGCTGGTATTGACATTCTCATGGGAACTCTTCTGAATGTTTCAGGAGAGGGCAGAGGCCACTGGAAAGGCTCTTTCTTGTGAAGTCAGAGTATTCTCTGCTGTCCTGGACTGTGGGGCAAACGAGATTGCCTTGCAAGAAATTCTCCCAGTATTGCAAGAAATATGGCCGGTGTTAGACTCAGTGGCAACAACTTGGGCAGCAGATTCTGAAGTGGCCAGCAGCTTGTGTGAGCTTTGGGCAATTCTAGCACGAAAAGTAGGTCTGCTGCTTGCTGGCTGGATCCCTGACATAATTGCAAGGGCTACAGCTATGTTCAAGCAGCACCTGCGTTCTGTTTGTCTTGAGTGCTTGTGTGATGTAAGTTTCGGAAAGCTCATTTCGGATTTCAGTTACTGGAATAGCAAAAGGTGTCTCCTTGGAAATGACAGTAATGAGCTTGTTCTGTCTGGCAGGTTGTTGCCCTGAGCTCAAAGGGGTTGGTAACTGATCAAGTGGATTTCGCACACTCGCTCTCATCCATGCTACTGGAGATCACAAGGGCCATTCCAGGATTTGAGAGAATACTGGAAGCTACGGATATGTACAGAGGCTCTGCAAATTCAACCGATGTAGTCCCTCACCATAAGGAGAAGGCAAAATGGCAAGAAAATGCCGCAGATGTTCTCGGGGCTGTATGTCGTCTGGGAAGAAGCTTTCTCCACAACCAGCCTGTTTTGTTATTGCCATCGCTTGGTTTCCCTCAAATTGTCCAGTGCTCAATCGGTTAGTGTGGTGTCTCTCCCAAAGGCGAGAGAAACTATTTTGTAACTGTGATCATGCACATCTGCTGAAAGTCTTCTGAGTTCCTTTCCAGCCGAGAGCTTCTGACAACCTTGTATTTTTTTGCTCATTGACTAGGTTGTATTAAACGGAAGGAGGTGGGACCCGCCCTTGGAGCTGCTAATTTCCTAGCAGATGTTATCTTCTGCTCAACCTTCAGTGAAGAAGACGTAAAGGACATAACTGTGTGGCGACTGCCACAAGAGCTAGTACCTCATGTCGACCAAGTTGTTAGCTTGTGTGGGGTTTCAGTGGTGGAGGTAAGAATGGTGGAATGGCTTTACATGACTTTTTAAGCTATTGCCTTGGTACTGATGAATGGATGAAGCTGGTGGGTGCAGGTAGTTTTGTCGTCTCTGGCTAGCAGTCCCACTATCCCCCAGCTGAGGGAGGCTGTGGCCATGGTTCTCTACGCCCTGTGCTCCCGATATGGTGTTGCCACAAGGGCTGCAATGTCGACCACTTTGATGTCCATTGACTTCCCTGTCAGACCTGGTTTGCTGACAGAGGCAGATAAGAACATGTTCATCGACGCTGCTGTCCGTCAACCTCTGCACCCAAGGAGGCGGTTTCAAGGTGTGTTCACCCTGGTCATACAACAGGATGGGAGATTCACTCCACCAATCTTTCTTTTTGCTGACTTCTGCACTCGGATGGTTGCAGAGCTTATAGCAGATTTCTGTAATGTTTGCCAAGGGCTGATGCCCGCAGAGACTTTAGGCGCCTACTGTAATTAACGCCTGCAGCGACTTGAGAAACGCACTGTAATTAACACCAGCTTCGTGCTTACGAACATGTCAAAGCTACTGTTCTCCGCTACCTGAAGTTAGTCGGCTAAAGGGCCAAAGGAGGGGTGACATTATGGTTGCGGCCCAATGCAAGACCGCTTGTTGAGATGCCAATCCCGAAATTCATTTGTAACTGCAGTAGCGCACGGATGTCCCGATGCAAAGAGAACGAAAGGTAGTTCTGCATGCAAACAAAGTAGAATTCGTGCTCAAAAGGTTCTACATGTGAGCATTGAAACCTGCCAGCTGAGTGAGATCGGCCGGTTGCAACCGCCTCCGGACTCCGAGTTGGAGGCGCTAGCTTCGACTGCCACTGTGCACCTTGTACTCCAGAGCGGCGCCTTTTTGCTAGGCTACCTGGCCAATTCTGGCCAATTTCTTTCGTTTGATTCGAAAGATGGCCTCAATCCCGAGCCTGAAGTGTCACTCGCCTCTGCTATTCGGGTTGGGATTATAGGTTTTAGCTAGTATACCGAGCGTTCCCGGCATCTGCTCCACTTTCCGCTTCACTGTCGCTGCCTTCAAACACTGTCTGTCTGGTTTCCTACCATATCCTCGTCTCTCGGACTCAAGTCTGCCTTCCTTACGTTGTGTGCTACAGCATTTTTTAACTCCTTCAGCTTCGCCTTTCTCGAGTTGAGTATTGCCACAAACTGGGACAACATTAAAATCCGCGACGCATTCCCGATCACTCTGAATGTTCCATGCACAAGGGCAGATACAGTCTGTCTATCAAACGTCTTTCCTTCTAGACAAGATGTCGACTTGATGGCGGGGCCTTGCAAGCAGCTGATCGAGCCAGATGATGAGCACGCTGTTGATGTTCTTCTTACGCCGCGTGTTGAGCTTTACTATGGTGTTGGCCTAATGCAAGACTAGTTTGGATTCAATAGTAACTTCAGTAGTGCACGGACATCCAGATACAAGGAGAACAGCGAAAACACGTGAACAAAGTAGAATTCGTGCTAGAAAAATGTATGTAGTTCTACATGTGACTGAAAGCAAGAAGAGGACTGTGTCACACCGGTCTCATGCATTGAGCCAGCGCTGTGAGCTAGTGCACCGATATCTTCGTAGTGCACTGCAAAGAAGTGTCACTTAAGGGAACAGCTAGACCACTTTGGAAAAGCGCCGTCGGCTTGGGAACAACTCGAAGTCCTTCGTGTACACGCCCGTGATGGCAAAGAGAAGTAAGACAAACACCACCTGAGCGCTCATGATCCCAAAGTGACTGATGCTGTTTCCAATCTCCATCCAGCTTCCCGTGTTGCGAACCTGGTTGACACACAATTGGTGAAAAGTAACAACAAGAACCACGATAGCCTGAGCTTTGAGAGACTTACTAGGAAGAAAAAATGAATCGTCATCACATCGGAGAAGAGAAGGACGAGAAAATAGCAACCAAGTCTCGGCAGTTCCAGCAGCTTCGTTACTGCACTAAATGCGCAACTGATAGCATAACGACAGCAAGGCATGGCAGACATGTCAACGAAAGTAGCTGGGAAGGAAGTGATCATTTACACGGCTGGATCAATATAAGAGTTGGTAGCCATACGTGACAAGAATGAAAGGGATGAACAGCTTCAGAAGTAGGAGAGCCCCCATCACATATGGCTGCAATCACACACATTAGTTTCCAGGGGAAGAACAAGCCCCAGGCACCTGATGGAAAGCTAAGCACCCAGGATGCATACGTCAAATATGGTGATGAACCGGTAGACGGATGATATCTCAAAACTTGCTATGCTTGCCACGTTCCCAGTGCCAAAAAAGGCCACATTTATGAGGATAAGCTGCAGAAGATTGAGCAATGTTGAGTTGAACTTACCATCAATCCACCGCGAAACAAGTTGAGTACGACACTTACAAAACATAGTGGAACACGAGCATCCTGAAGCCGCAACGACCGACTCTGACTGACAACTCCAGTGTTGTCTGAGGGTAACCTCATCTCCTTAGCATCCTCTGCTGCTGGGGCATTTCTGTTACCTACAGGAAAATAGAATGCCGTTGACTCGACCAAGATCCATGATAGTAGGACTGATGCAAGGGCACTGTAAAATAGTGCCTCGTACCTGGAGAGATATCAGTTCTCAGATGGTATCAAGTTCCAAAGAAGAAACAGGGTCCCAACATGATGTACTCAACAACTGAACTTTAAGGGCCTGACACGTACCCAATAGAGAGAAGCAGAAAAGGCGGAGCAAATCCCAGGAAAATGGACAAAAGCCGCACAAGCACGCCTCGGGGTGAAAGTAGAGGCAGAAGAACAGATATTCCTGCATTTCAAAAGCAGAATAGCAATCAAACCACATGTTGCCACAGTTCAAGCTATTGCTCCCATTTTGTACAGGAAAGAGAGAAGGATGTCAGGGAACCAACAATGACGTCATAAGGGATAAAAAAGACAAACCAGCAAGGCACCAGTTGATAAGCTGATGCACCATCGGAAGACCCTTTCTATTCGCCCGGTAAGAGGTTGTAATCCAAACCATCAGTGATGCCATCAGCACCAGTGATACCTGAAATAACAGACAACGTATTACCCACCTTAACAGACCCCTACCTTGCAGCATGCATGCCGGTACTATTGGGGCTTGAAGGGCTCCTTGTCCTACCTGAATCAGGAATAGAAAGAAAGAACTATCCAACTTGCGATTTGGTCCTCCAGCAATCGGCTTCCATGTGTGCTGAGCCGGAGTAAGCGAATTTATTGATTTAACAACAGTACCCAGAATAGCCACAGCAGCCCCACTTGCAACACTGTTCAAAAGCGAAGTGTCAGGAAAAGAAAATAAACCAGCAGAAAGCTACACACCTACTTGACCTCTGAACAAACTAGTGAAAATTGACAAGGGTTAATCTGTTGGATCCATCTTCTCACTGTCTTTCGAGTTTAGTATTAAATGTTAAGAAACAGCTCGCGATACTTACACGAGAACTGTGTTGTCGGGAATATGTGCCGGCATTAGTGTAAAACCAGCCAGAAGCCAACAGCTGGCCCACACATATGCTGGCACCATGGAAATCCCTGGAGTGTTACAAGAAACAACCACTGCACCAACTACCCCTGCCACTGCAAAAATTCCTGTGTAGATTTCCCTACTGAAGAAGCTCGCCACCTTCCAAACATGAATGTGACCACATGTGAGACAACTTATCACAGTACCTCTTTCTGAAAATAATGTCAAAGACTAACCATCAGCCAATGTCCATCCCGGCAGTATGATGCTGCAAGAAAGCATAAGACGTTTCTAGCAGATTTACCAGAAGCTCTAAAAGAAATATTGATAGCAAGGTTGCACAGGCAACTTTCACCATATCGTACATCTTTGCTCTGCACACGGAGTTCCACAAGGCTCGCAATGGACGTGTATCTCCCAATACTTCTGTCCAGAAGAAAAGCGCTAACGCCAGGTATATATGATAGAGCAGAGGGGCTTTTTCTATCACCAAGACAATGGAGCTCAACACCAGCAGCATTACACCGCCAGCACGTACCTGTGATTATGCCAGTCAGTGTAAGGCTACATAAGCCGAGTTGACATGCAAGGCAATGATTAAAGCAAGCACAACTGCTCAAAGTCTGGTTCCAAAGTGCTCACTCGCTGTCTTGTGGTTCTGACAGCACGCATCCGGCTCTTGCTGATTTGAAACTGCACCAGCGAGGTATAGCTCCAGAGAACATGAAGCCCGATGTAAACCATCCACCCAAGATATCCAGCCGTGATTATAGCCATAAGAAACAGCCAATCATAAGTCTGGAAATAATGGATGCCTGCCAGAGCTTTTCTGTTCAATTCCTGGATTGCTTCCATGGCAGCATCAACTTCATGATGAAAGATAAGACTTTCGATGTCATGTACAATCGAATGATGACTTGAAAGTTGGGCATAAGGCTTGAAGAATAACGAAGTTGACTGCTTAAGCTCTGCTTTCGTATCAAACTATGGTTAAGAAGAACGCGCATGAGATGCACCTGGCAGACTGTTCGGCAAGAGTAACACTGAGAAACATTCTAAAAGACAAACCCAGCCATGGATACGAGATTTTCGGAGAAACTGGTTCAGTATCTGCTTTGAATTTGCCAGCGCTGCTTGGGCCAGCTCTTCCTGCATGCCAGGTTTTGCTGCATGAGTTCCCTCAACAAGGAACCGTTCTAACATCAGCTTTCCCATGAGAAAAGTCTACTAGGTTGATTCACGATAGCAATATGAGGAACCTTATCCAAATTCAGGTACTCCACAGGCAATGTGCCAACTGAGTTCATAGGAGAAGGCATTCCCAGAAGGGCAGACTGCCCCAACATGCATCACAGCCACAGGCTTACATCAGTGTACAGTTTTACTTCACAGAATGTCTTCAGAATGAAAAACACAAGGACGTTGTGTAACTGGGCCATCAATTAAGTGAGGGGACTGACCATCAACGGGGCAATGTCAGCTTGATTTACATCTAGACGTTCAAGTTTCTCCAGTCCCCATCCCAAGGGAGTTTGCAAATGATGACTGTGCTCATCCACAAACTTCAGTCCATCGTCTGCATTATCTTCTGGACTGGCTGGGCTGGGGACTCGAATGCCAGATCCCCAAGCCACAAGGGGCGTCTCCGTACAAGCTGGATCTCCATCACCATGGCTGCCTACGAAGAAGAGAACAATGAGAAACATTGATGCTGATACGAAGGGATCTAAGATGCATATTATCTGCAACCCGTGGAAGGTATTAAAACCTATGCAGCCAGTAAGAGTACGATGCCTAACCTTTGTTGCTCATTCCATGATCTGCAGTGAACACGTAGGCTGTCCTCTTATCCTTGAAGTGCTCCTCCATCAGCGCGTAGATCATCTTCACACCTCTATCAACAATTTCGATGTTGTTCAAGTATATGTTCGAATAAGGGCGATGCGCATGGCCATTTGTATCACATCCCAGGAGATGCAAAAAAGCAATGCTCCCTTGTGGCTCCAACATCTGGCGGAGGCTGTGGTCGTCCACTGATTTCTCCAGAAACTCTTTGAGGTGAGAAAACGACCACTCATCCAGGAATGATGCATCTAATAAGTCAGACAAACAGTTGATTTCAGTTCCTGATGATAACCTATCACCCTTTTAAGATACTCTCACACACAATAGCTGAGGGTAGCTCCAGTGGACAGAGCGTGCTTGCTCGCATTCAGTCACAAACCTGTAGCGAAGTCTTCAAACTCGGATGGATAAGACTTCCAATGGGAGTGCTTCAGACCCCCCACAAAAATGGGAACTATGTCTGGGCTCCCAAAAGCTACCGTATATCTGCTTCTGTTGAACACCGAATCAAACTCCACAGGGTTGGCCTTCCAGCCTATTCATACAAGAACCAGTGAGGACTGAGCTACATTCCTTACAACTTAACCACAGTGGGCAGCCCTTACCAAACCCTACCCACCTTTTGTCACCGCACTAGGATCCTCATAAAATCCCGCAATAATGGCAACATGCCCAGGCCTAGACTCAGTAGGTGGGCGTGCATGAGACACACCCCACCGTCCATGCTTATGCATGACTTCATGTAGAAAAGGGGCTCTTGGTCTGCCATCAAAGTCCAGCTCGAAGAATTTATCAGCCCTCATTCCATCAGCTGCAGCACACCAGTCCGTGGTCAGCCAATCTTTTGCCTTACCACCCTTTCTGCTGGTCTGCGAAGGTGTAGAATCCCACCGATAAATAGCACCAAACGCTTGGCGGGTGGCCTGATGTTGGGCGTCACTGGATCCATTCCATGAACGATGGGCGTCTTGAAATAGATATCGAAAATGCTGAGCATGTACACAGCGTGCAGCAACACGCCAAGCACCACAAGAGTGGCCTCCCGCCATCGCTCCTTCTGCATCATTTTGAGACGCTTCAGAAATTCATCCTCCCATCGACGTCGCATCGGGCTTCGCTGCTGCACATATTACAGCCGCTCTGCGGTTCGTCGAATAGTACAGGAAAGGCTTCAGTTTTACTATTCATGGAGGCGGGCCGGCGCTTGTCACTCTCGTTCACGAATTCAAATCGTAGAGTGAAAGACGTATTTTACGGCTGGTGTACAGGACCGAACCAGACCTGAAGTGCACTTCAGACACAGATGTGGAAAGTGAGAAAATCAATGTTATCTTTCGGGACGGTAACGCCTGCGAGTATCTCTCACCTCATCAAAGCTGCGATTTCGTCTGTATAAATGTCTGTCTTCGTCTACGCTCTTGGCATCTCTAGACGATTGCCTGTCATCGTCTAAGATCCTGGCATCCGGCCAACGACTGGAGCTGGATCGAGGCATTGTGCTGGACCTGTGTAAAGAGCTGTACTTTGATCTTCTGTCATCGGAGTCATGCCTACTAGTCTTCCTGTGGAGCCTGGGCTCATCAAAGCTCCTTCTCGAGTGGTCAGCATCACCTCGGTCAGGCCTTCTGTCGTCACGGTACGAGGTATGATTCCTTCGGCTGTCCCTCGGTGGTGACCTGCGAGATGGTGACTCATCTCTTCTCTTGTAGTCAAGAGACTGCTGTCTAGAATTTCCTTTCTCAGCTGAAGAAGGTCGCTTGTGTTCTACGTCTGCATCCCTGACAGGCTGGTGACTGGTACTCTTCTTGTTGGGGAGGCTGCTATGTGGCTCCGCACACTCTTCGCGGACAGGAGTGAGCCCACCAGGACTTTCGACCATTATCTCATTCAGATCAAACTTCAGTACATCACGTTGGCGAGGTGGACTCTTCCTGCATGCTGAATCCACGGTACAGGCAGCGTCCTTGTGGTCCGGTTCTAGCTTCATGTCTTCGTCCTGGTTGCATGCGAGCTGGGTTGTAGAGTGCTGCTCGGCTCCAGGAAGGCCTGGTCCTCCTTGCCCAGGCTGTCCTGCATGCTTCCTGTCATCACAGTCGAACTTCACCCCCGGATGACATCCGCTTGTGATGGAAGTTCTGGTCCGTAGTTTGTCCTCTTGCTCGTTCATAGCAAACCCTAGACCCTCCTCGCAGTCCCTGTCACATTCAACCACCCCAGCTCCACATACCAAGATTCCCTGTTGTCCTGAAGCTTTATTGATTTGACCACAGTTGCGTCCCATGGCACATACATCTTTGCTAACTTGCAGATTTTGGGCACTATCTTGTTGGGGTCCAGGATTCTTATCTTGCCATAAATTAGATGGCAAAGATTTTCCGTCCTCCTCATCATCCTCCTCCGCCTCCAGCCAACCCCCAATTCTCTTCTTCACTATGTCTTCTGTGATGTCTTGTATCCTGGGCTTCTTCTGTCTAAAGTCGTCAGACTCGAGCCGTCCTTCCGGAGGACTTCTTTTTCTGTTAAGTGGGGGAACCCCAGCAAATTCTGCATCTGGGACCTTGGCTTCTTGACCTCCGACTGCTTCAGGATTAGAACTTTGATGACCTGCGTGCTCAGGATTGCCTTCGTAATGCCATGTGGGGTGAGGTCCTGGCCTCCAGGGCGGCACTAAGGCCCCTCCAGGTGGATCTGAATACCCTGGTGGCGGTGAGCAAAATGGAGGAGCCCTTGGTGCAGGGGGCCTGCCATAGTCGGGAGGAGGGTATGGTGGCAGGGGAGGCCCCATGCCTCTAGGAAACGAGGCGTCTGGAGCGACTTGCGGTCCAAATCTGGGGGGAGGTCGGCCCCAGGGCTCCGCACCCCAACTACCAAGTGGAGGTGCCAACTGCACGCTGGCTCTGGGAAATCCCCAGCGTAATCTCATAGAGGAGGGATCCGATAGACCTTGAGGTGCTCCCTGCTCAAAACTTGGCACTTTCTTTTGGGCATCCAAACATGCTTGACCTCGACTATCACTTTTCGAGGGATGAAGAGTCAGCCTTTCTCCTCCCAGCTTGAGTGGCATACGACATTGTAGAAGAGCTCGAGCCACGTCAGACCCACTGACAGTCACATATGGCTCAGACCCAAGTGATACGCTCCTGACAACTTGCATTTCAGGCTCCAGCACACCGGACTTGCACAACGCTCTCTCAAACAGCTCATTCAGAGCACCTCTTAAGGCAGGCTCGAATACCCCTCGGGCCAATCCTTTCAAAGTCAGGCTTTTGGGTCCCTCCAGTTGCGAGCGCTTCATTTCCTTGAAGAAATCTGAGCGAAGAGTGCTACTGGCACAATCATTTGGCCCCATCATAGAGCCCGAAACGCTCGAGGAGTTGGCTTTCTCAGGTTTGAGCGACTTCCTGCTAGCAGAATCAGACGGACCAGTGTCTACTTCAGGCCCGTGCTCAACCTCCTCAATAACACCACCTCTCCAATCGAGGTCATCTTCAAAAGCTCTCCCAGAAGCTGAATCACCATTTCTTGTGGAATGCCTATATATTGCACCAGGACGAATATACTTCTGGTGCCTGAAAATGCGAAGTGGCATGTCTTTTATACAAAAGGTCTGCACTTTGTCAATGTACTGGTCCATGACGGCGTCCGCTACCACCTCTGAATCGAAGTCGATATAAGCAAACGGTTTTCCGGGAGGCCAAGAAAAGTTCCTGATGCTTCCATGAATCTTTTTCTCTATACTCAAAGTTCGTAGAACTGCTTCAAACAAATCCTTCAGTCTTTGAGTGAAGTAGCCATCACCTGTGATAGGAAGCCTTGCCAAATAAAGAGTGCTTTGGTCACAAAATTCCTTGACAGATACGGTTTCCCGAGGGGATATACTATTCGGTGCAGTACGAGGCCTTCCTAAAAATCGAGCAGCACATAGTGGAACCCACTTAGGATGACGACAGAAGAAGGTGTTTTCACCCAATGCCTCAAGCAGCTTCGGATCCTTGGTGCACTTGTAAATCAAAGCATCCGCCAAAGCCTGTGAGAAAAGCTCAAGATACGCGTCAGACTGAGAAGGAAGGAGATAAACTGCGCGCACAAGGTCGCTCTTCAAGTGCTCATCTGAGCCCTTCAGAATGTTTGAGAAATAGCGTCTCAGAGCCGTCTCGTCTTGCCACTTTGGAGTTACATTGGCGACATAAATAACCTTCAGAGGATCCAGGTTCCGGTCTCTAGTTTGGGGGAAAAGCTTGTTCCGCTGTAAGGTGTCACCACTGGGATCCTGATTGTTCCTCCCCACCTTCAAGTAACACCCATTCAAAGGTAATGCAGCTGGATCAGCTTGACAAGCATCAAGGAAAACCATGGCAACCTTCGGTGTAGAAAATTCGGCAAACCCAAAATTGAAATGGTGCCTCTCACGTAGATAGACCTCCTCCAGACGAGCCATCTTCTGCGGAACAAATTCGAAGGAGTTTAATAACGTGCGTACAACCTGTCTTACAGACGCCTCGAGATCTTTTAGTCCCTTGGGAATATTTCCCAGGTAGAGAGACCTTATTGGATCAGCCAAATGCGACGACATGCCACTGCCAGTAACATTGTCTCCCGAAGACCCTGCTCCTCTCCCGTCAGTGACAACTGCACGTCCAGGTACGTTGCCATGCACTTCAACTGCGATAGGTGTGCTTGCTGACGAGCATTCAGGTATTTTCTGCTTTTCCACACCCATATGAGATGGTTGAGCCACACCCTGCTTTCGAGGTGGTGGGGCTGTTCCACCGACAGGAGTGAAACCAAAAGCAGCAGAAGAAGAGGGCCCAGTAGGAGCTGAGAGACCAGGGCAGGCAGCAGCAGGTGGACATGGAACATTCACATGTTGGCCATGGTCAGGCAGAGGTGAAACGTTAGGAGTTGGAGTCCCAGACAGCATTCCTCTCAAACTTCCAGTCAACGACGGTCGGATCTGATCCGTCAGAGGAGGCAATTCTGGATCAGGAGTTGATACAGTCCCTGCTCACATATAACACAAAGAGATTGGTGGTTCTCCAACAACGGTGAGGCAGAGCACCGACAGGAAGACTCGAAAAAGCTCTAAACATATCGGTACCTGATACATTAGGAGGGTGGCACACTCCAGGACAGTTCGGAGTAGGAGGAAGGGTGTTCTTTGTGGAATTACCAGCTTTGGAAGCTGAAAGGTGAGGATGGCTTCCTGCCATGGACACCGAGATTCAGCAAGCAAACAGGCCAAACGATGGGCAGAAGATAGGATCTTACAAGGGGAAAGAGATGGAGAACCTGAGGAATCTGGAGGAAGCCAGGTAGCCGGCCAGGTTGGTATGGCATTTGGCGTTCGCGGGGATACACCTTGCGAGGCAGGATATGCTTCACAGCTGCCCGTTGCATGTGCTGCACAATCTGGAAGGTTGTTCTCTGCTTTCGCTGAGGCAGGAACATCATCCGAATCTGTCTGTGAGCCGTCTTTATGCAACTGCTCTTTACCATTGGAGGAACAAGCAGTAGTCTGCACAACCGCATCACCAGAGGAAGCCCTCCTTGCAGAAACCTGAGGACCATTCTCTGATCCTTTCACACAAGCTAACCTCCTGCCTGGTGATGAATCTTCTTGTGACACCATACAAGCAAACTTCCCCTCAAATCCAGGAGGGAGACGGGGAGAATGTAGAGGTAGCACATCTTGATCACCTGATTCCTTCTTTTCGTTAAATAAGGGCTTGGATTCGATGGCATCCAGAGGGCGAAGAGGTGACGGTTTAGAACTGTCTTGCACTTGAACCTTTGGTTCAGGAGGGAGTGGGATACGTTCCTGCCTGACTGGCTCGGGTTTACATAACTGTGCCTCCTGTGCAGTCAGTTTCACAGACTTCTGTTCGGTGCTTAGTTGCACAGAAGCTGGACTGATGTTCGACTTGCCGACATGGGTTCGGGCGCTATCTGCATCCAGCAGTTCAGGATCTTTGAGCCCGTTGGAACCTGTTACGTTTTCCACATTTGGGCCAATGTCGGATTTTAAATCTGCTGAATTCTCTGTCGGTTCAGCCAGATGGGTTCGTGTGCTGAAGCCTTTCGTACTTGTTCCATTCGCACCATGTGGTACGATAGCACCTCTTGCTGTGGTAAAGCCACGGATTTTCCTCAGCATCCCAATCCCGTTCTCACCTGCTTTTCTTCTCTTGCTAGCAAGCTGCACCTCATTGTCCTCGGATATTATTCCTTCAGGCCTCCCTTCGGCCTCAGCTAAACCGAGTGACCGCTGCGCTGAGTCTGGACGAGCCTGCTGCTCAGGACAAAACTGGCCGAGACTGTCTGCCCGTCCAACAACTCCAGCTGACGATGCCCCAGCTTCATGGACGCTTTCATTTGACACAACACTGGGTGAAGGGTTTTCACCCACAGACCTGGAACCTTCAATGCTAGGCTCTGTCCCACAAGTTGCCTCACCCAAAGGGGGAGAACCCACTACAGTAACATCCTCAGTCTGCTTGCATACATCCCTTCCAAGAGAGGGACGGGATCTTTTCCCGCGAACCTTCACCTGGAACCCAGTTTCAAACGACTGAGACACACAGTTTGTGGCGGCATCATGGACGCCGTTATCATCACTTTTCACAGCGACAGAGTCAGGAACCGTCCCGCAGGAGCTATTCCCATTGCCACCCGACTTCACAGTACAGTCACCATCACTCCCTACCTCAGGCCCAGGCCCCTGCCCGGCCTCAGTCACATCCAGCACCGGCTGCTCCCCCTCATACGGCTCCCAGAAGCAAGGCAGATTAGGCAAGCCGCACCTGACCGACCACAGGTGCCTCTGATGGCTACGTATATCCGGAGAATCCGGCGAATGCCCTTCAGGCGAGCCGCAGAAAACTGTCTGCTCCATCTGAGGCGGCACAACAGTTGCAGCCGCCTTTCCTGCACCACGCTGTAGGGTTCTGCTGCTATGTCGGCCATTTGCCGCCTTCCCATCTCGACCAGATCTCATTTGAGTCTTGCTCTGATCAACATAAAAAACGCTCATACATACATATATTCAAACGCTTTCGAAGAGCTTCCTTCCTCAACACAAAGTTCTTTTAGCCCTTACAGACGATAGAGACACAACCCGGGCCTCATAGATCTTGCCTCTGCTCCACCCTCTAACCACGACGCACCTCCCTCACCCGCTACCCTGCCGACCACTCCCCAACATTGACCACATACCTGCTTAAGGTTCTTGTCAGAAGTGATGCAATCAACCACAATCTGGTAGTTGTTCTCCTCAATATAACTCCAGCCAGCCTTAGGCCCGTATATCTGCATCACAAAACGACCATATCATCCACTCCATCCACTCCCACTCCCACTCCACTCCACATCACAGCACCAACACAACCAGCCGCTACGCACATCCAGGAGGTTCCGCACTGTCCAGGTGATGGAGGCCTTGGAGAAATTCCAGTCCGCATCTTGCAGCGATTGCACCACAGCTTCCATGCGGCCGCGCTGCTCCTCCCTCATTTCCGCTCCCCTGCAAGCTGCTCCGGACAATAATGCAGATAATGCGAGGCTGTCACCGCAGATTGGCCATGCCTCCAAGACTCCAATGCGGGGTTCAGTCAGTGGGCGGGGTTTCTTGCCTCCCCGGCCTCAGCTGCTGCAAGGGCAGCAAGAAGCGGCCTTGATGCCCATTCTCGTGCTACGATGCCTGGAAGATGGCGGGCGCAGACGGCGATTGCAGAACCAGCTGGGCCAATGCGGAGCAGGCGGGACTGGCAGCATCGCCTAGGGTAAGGGACGCCCTTTCCGGGCACGGTTTGCGTGTGTGGCCATCCAGCGCAGGCTGGCTCGTCCGGGCTCTCAGCGGCTGAGTGAAAGCCTCACAGCCTGAGCCTCATCAGCCTCAGCCCGAGCCTGTCGTGAGGAGAAAAAAAACAGTTTGACCCAATACGAGAAGCCCAGCTTGCATTACTATGGTGCTGGCCGGTTGCCGCGACCGGCTCACCGGGAGTGGACACTTTCTTGCCTTGTACCTCAGCCTGTTGTGCAGTTTTACTCGCGTGAACTTTGACGCCTCGACAGAAAGAGCACTGGAGAGGAACGTGCGTGAGACCGTATGAAAAAATGTGTATGTACCGGGAGGTCCAACATGCCGGCCTGGATCGGGATGTCAGGCCGGTACCGTGTCCATACAAGGTCCTTCGTCTGCGGGGCTTCGTTTTGGCGGCAGGCGATTGAGGGCGCTCGGTCACGTACATACCACGTCCAGGCATGGTCAGGGTAACCAGGTGATGTTGGGAAGAAGAAAAAAAAAGAGATCTTTGTTGATCTATGAGACCTAGATGAAGGTAACCTGGTGATGTTGGGGTGAAGAAAAAGAAAGAGATCTTTGTTGATCTATGAGACCTAGATGTCTAAGACCTCCTTGATCGTGCTAAGTTTTTAGTAAGGAAAGAGGAGATGGGTGAAGCCATCTATGTATTGAAGGACATCAAAGCAAGATCCCAAGGGAGCAACTAACCTCCATGTCTGAAGTCACCTACAATGTCATAACCAGGGAGATTGAATGGCTAGGCATATTGAATGGCCTACATATTACTGAGCTAATACTCCATGTCTAAAGTCACCTACATATAATGTCATAACCAAGGGAGATTGAATGGCCTACATAGTACTGAGCTAATCAACGAATGCATCTCCTGTTGTCGGTAGTATAATTGCTGCAAGTGCCCTTTGGAGGGCAATGGATACCCACTACCGAACGAACGTTGTAAAATAGACTTCATAATCAAGAGTTTGGTGTGCGGGTTTCCCACGAAGTGCTTAGAACTTTTCTGGTTTAGTTTAGTATGTTTGAGTCTTAGTCTAGTATCGTAACAACACACAAGAGGCATAGAATAGATACGGTTTGGCTTCGTTTGAGTCTTCTTCTTCAAACAAAGATGCCTTTGGTAATGTTGAAGAAACACTGGCTTCGTTTGATTCTTCTTCAAGCAAAGATGCCTTTGGTAATGTTGAAGAGATGCTTTCCTCCGTCTCTTGCACTCACCAAGAGAGTCAGGGCTGCCCAATCTTGGATAGCTGACACTCTACTGATGTTGTCGTGTACGAGAGGTGACCTCCTTTCAACATGAAAAAGGAGGTGTAAAAGTCTGACTCCTCTAGGCCTTCCATTAAAGACATTCACGGCCATCCTTTCTTTGTTCGAAAGATCGAGTGTCGGCTCGAAGTGAATCAAGAGATGACTTGACCGTTCAACTGATATGTGATGTACCATATGGAAGAAGGGTTGTCACCACCTCGATCTCCAGAAAATGATATGTTATGATATATGTTGGCAGTCTGTGCCGCATGTGTTTTGTATGTATGTGCCGCATGTGTTCTCTGGATGTATGTGCCGCATGTGTTCTGTATGTATATGCCGCATGTGTTCTGGTGGTGTTTGTGGGTTTTGTGGAAGAGTATTAGTGAATAAAGTGATTTACCAGTGAAGATTGTGTGCCTTCCCACATACCGGAGTAATGGCAACTAATCAGCAACACAGAGCAACTAATCAGCAACAGAGAGAGCTTTTCCTCACAAGTTCTGCTACGAGTGCAGGCATGTGATTCCAAGCAGGTTCTTGCTGGATGTTATTGGAGACGAGAGGGAGCTTTTCCTCACGTGATTCCAAGCAGGTTCTTGCTGGATGTCATTGGAGACTTATCAAGGATCATTTATCTCTATTAGTTACAACTGGTTTATAAGTAGCTACCCTTATTAGAACCCTGGGCATTTGGTCTAGTGGTATGGGTCTTGCTCATCACAAGAGGTCGCGATTAATACTTTCGCAATGCCCTTAATTAGAATATATATAAAATATATTTATATTTTAGTTTTCTAGTACTATAGTTATACTAGATATATATCATTCTTCTATCTGTTGTATTATATAATATTATGATACTTTATACTATCCTTCTAATATAATATAATAATACTACATAATCCTTGTATATATATGAAATCATAGGTATGCTACAATGTTTCTCCGAGTCGTATCTTTCCTGACATTTTACCTGGCACTTCCGTCGTTCCTCCAACTCCCTCCCTGAACTCATGAATTTTAATAGGTGATGGAATTTTGAAGAAATATCTTGATAAGTTGATACAAGACACGACCTTCACCTCGCCAAGGTCTGCGGTGCCGACAGTGCAGGAATTCGCTGCTACACAGAAATCTCACAAGTACTCGCACAGTTTGAGATTCAAACGAAGGTCACGTTCCTCGCCGATTGCATCGTCGGCATCCCAAATGAATCAAGCCCTAACAGCGGCGAGTCCAGGCCGAGCAGGGCAGATGCATCTTCAGATTCAGACACTGAGAAAAGAGGACGTCCTGATCGCCGCCAAGATTCTAAGCGTACCCCCGACCAACGCAGTTCAGACACCGCTGAATCCTGCCAAAATAGCCCATTATGTGACACACACACAAGCCACAGCGCTGGCGGCCAAGGTTGGAAGTTGGAGACTCTTACTTGTTGCCTTCACAGGTAGGACACACGCACGGCTTCATCACCACGGGATCGAACAATGGCGACCACTGGATGGTAGACTTCCCCTTGCACAGCTGACAAGACGTGAATCCTTTGCCTTTGCACCTCTGGCACGGCGGGGAAGTTCTTTTCTGCGACAACGGAAGGGAAGATTAGGTGACTGTAAAACGAGCTGGTAATCGGAGGTGCTGGAAGTACCCGTTTAGCTTCTACGAAGGACCGGAAGGCTTGCACTGTGACCGAGGAGACCATAGAGACGGCGAAAACGCCACCCACCAACACGCCCCCTGCAGTGGCAATCAGCCGCACGGGTCCTCTCATGCTTCGTGCTTTGCGGAAATTCCAGGTCCAACTTCTCCCGGAGTCGAAGCAATTAGATTAGGGTTTTGTCGACATGGAAGTGAAGGGTACTGACAAGGTGTGGTCACAACCCATTGACGAGCAGGAATGGCTCGGATTCGAAGACCTCGAGATGGTGGAGAAGCACACAGAGAGGGGAAAGTTGTTCCCCAGACTAGGCCTCTGTATATTGCAGCCGCCGTGACCGCTATCGTTCTGGACACTCTTCTGATCTGCTTCATAATTGCAAGAGTTCCTTGTATGTATTTCCTTGTATTCCAAGCGCTGTTTAATGTCCTTGTTTTGGCATGGTTGAATTGGCTGTTGAACAGTGCTTGTTGATTGGTCGTTTGATTTTCAGACACGAAGATAGATTGGGATGCTTACATGTCACAGGTGCACCTTCTTTGATTGTACACCATGCGTTCCGCTACTTTTCATACTTGTATCCAGTTGGTAATGAGATGCATAATCTTTGCAGTGATTATGTCAGTCCTCATACAAGTCCTTCTTTTCAGGTGGAGCAATTTCTAGGGGGAGAAAGGAACTACAAGGATATCTCTGGAGACACAGGTCCTCTTGTCTATCCTGCTGGTTTCCTGTATATATACTCTGTGATAAAGTATCTGACAGGTTCAGCCGTCTTCCCTGCGCAGGTCCTTTCTCTTTCTCTCTGTCGTTCTTGTGTAGTCTCATGTGACGTTTCGAATGCTCAGCAGTAGAGTACCAGCAAGTCTGCGCTTGACTTTCCATGTCTCCCTCTCTACGAGGGTAGTCAGTAGTCTGATTTCTGACAGGCAAGGTCCTTTCCATGATTGGTGGTTCATGCCTACATGCTGCTAGCAGATTTTCTTTGGGGCCCTGTACATTGTCAATCTTGGAATTACGCTTCTCATATACATCAAGGCTGCTGTGGTGAGCGATGGTTGAGAGACATCCCTTTGCTTTGCATGTGATGTGTGGATGCGGCAAGTACACTCTGATCTGATGGAATATGGTCAAAATACATTGGCAGGCACCGTGGTGGGTTTTGTTGCTCTTGTGCCTATCGAAACGAGTGCACTCCATATTTGTTCTACGACTGTTCAATGACTGTGTAGCTACAACACTTGCACATGCATCCATTGCAATCATGCAGAGGCAACATTGGTATATAGGTCTGCTGGTCTTCAGGTGAGCACACTTGTGACTCTCCAGGATGTTAGTGTACTCTCTAGCTAAGTTACATTGTGGATTTCATCTTGTGTACGACCGGGAGACATTCATGAACAGTGAGTGCTACAGTCTAGTGCTTCCAGGTGCTTACTGCTCGACATTGTCTGTTGCGTGAAAAGGGCAGTGCGGCAGTTTCAGTGAAGATGAATGTGTTGCTTTATGCACCACCCCTCCTGCTTCTGCTGCTGAAGGTCAGTGGTTGGGAACCTCTTGACGTTTAGGGACTGCCACCTAAGGTACTTGTGTTTCTGCTTACCCACAATTTTAAGTTCATGTTTGCAGACCTTGTCACTGAGAGAAGTTGCAACCGCACTTTCGTATGCTGCACTGGTTCAGGTACGGATGCACATTGCTGCCAGGATACTATACCGTGCCATCTCTGGATACACCCTCCCTGACGAGCTGGTGCGTTTGATGCGGAATGCAGGTGATTTTAGGGTTTCCATTCCTTTTGCACGCCCCACTGGCATACTTATCAAGAGCATTCAATCTTGGTCGCGTTTTCATTCATTTTTGGTAACTATATCCACCCTTTCGCCCCAGAAATCGTCAATCCATTTCTTCTCTAACAAAAAATCTCGGTGCAGGTCTGTGAATCTCAAATTTTTACCCGAGCCTCTGTTTGTGTCGAAACCATTGGCTGTTCTACTACTGCTATTGCATCTTGGGTTGTTGTTGCTGTTCGCTCAGGCTAAGTGGTGTCGGTAAGTTTTGCACGTCTTATCCAACACTGATTTTCAAAGCCCAATCCTGATTCATCCTCTCTGACAGCTCTGTAATTCCTCAGAAATGAAGGTGGCATCCTAGGTGCAACTGCGCTGTATGTTCCAAGAAAAAGCAACCAATTTGGATGGTTTGATTCTGTGAAGCAAATGTGGAACACCAGAGGGAAAGTCTTGAGTGCAGATCGTACGTTAGCATACGCCTTGTCATTCTATATAGTGTGACTGCCCCAGGTACCAGAATGCTGTTTCAATGCTAAGATGTGTGCCTCAATTTTTTGCAGATATAGCAACTGTACTTTTCACAGGAAACTTCATCGGTATAGTCTGTGCGCGTTCTCTTCACTATCAATTCTACTGCTGGTATGCTACCCCTCTCCTCTGGCCAGCTGTCGTCTATAATCCAGTCCAGTCTCCCCTTACTCCCCGTCTTGCACTCATGAACTTACTTTAATGCCGTCTTGGATCAGGTACTTCTTTAGCTTACCGCTGCTGCTGTGGAAGGCACCTTTTCCCACACCTGTGCGGTATGTCATAGAGATTTCAGCACGAGCCAGTGAAGGTTTTACTATATCATCCGTGAGTGTGAACCAAATGACTGTTGGTTGTCTGTTCAGGCTAGCCTTGCTTGGAGTTGTGGAGCTATGCTGGAATATCTACCCGTCCAGCATTGCATCATCATTAGCTCTACTGGCAGCTCATATCACCATCTTATGGGGTCTTTGGAAGGCTCCGAGTGAGGCGCCACACGCTGAAAAGGAAGCCGAGTCGTGATATGGCTACAAGGAACTTACTTATGCGGGTAGATGCCTCATTGAGTCCAACGCACTAAAACACAACCACGGTTTACCTCGGTTCATTTCTGAGCTACCTATTGCACCTTGTCCCGAGTTCCTTGCAGTTATGATATGCCTACTTATCCACCTGAACCTTCTACTAGGTCCAGACAAATGTACGTAGTACCTTTTGGTCATTTAATGTTATTCTAACTCCCTTAATCATCCCATTTGTACTTTGTAATATTGCTTTAAACTTTTTGGCAACGCAGACCGTCAGACCTACAGTGCATCGTGTATTTAGCTATCCTATTGCGGATGAGCAATTTAACCCCAGAACGTTGGAGCGTTTTGGGCTACTTTCTAGAGGGAAAATCATTGAAAGTTAATTTTGATATTTTTTACTCCAATTTTTATGGTTTTAAACCCTAAAGCCCCAGGATCTCCAAGGAGAGAGCTTTCCAACACACTCTCATTTGCCTAAATCCAACTTGAGATGGTTGAGACATGTCAATATGAACACACAGCGGGGTAAAAAGAGAGCAAGTTTCGTCGGTAGGTTTGTCCAAATGGCAGATGGGGCCACAAGTGCACAAAATGGAGACCATCTGATAGCTCTACTTACTCTTCAGAATGTTCACATGCTCGGACCACAGCAAGCGGATGAAAAAATTTACAACAAAGGCGATCTAAACACCAGGGATCTTCACAGTACATTAAGGAACGTTTGCAACTTGAGTTACATTCTGACCCTCAACGCGTCCTTGCTTATGTAAGGTCTGACTGTCACAAACCTGGACTCCACGCCTGCTCCTGCACCCCCATTCGCCAACACCTCATTGTTAGATTGACTGTTAACCTAGCATAGTTAGGTGCCAACTTATGTGAAACACCACACACTTACATTTTTTGTTCATAATGCTTCCTAACCCCGAACGATTCATTCAGTTCTAATTCTGCTTCTGCACTCACTTTCTTTCTCCTAGCTCCGCTGCTCTTCATGTCGCTTGCATTCAGTTGAAACCTCCGCTCTAAATCATAAGATGGTATCAGAGCTTGGATCTGTCATGCCGTGTGACACTAATCTCTGCACTTTGGGTTTAGTGTTTGATTAACATTAATTAATCTAATTACTTATCTCTAAGTAAGTAATTAATATTAATTAATCTGAAGTGTTTATGTTAATTAAACGTTGATTAGTGTTAATTAAACATGGTTAGCAATAGCTAAGTGGATAAGCTCAAGTAATATGCTTTGGCATATTCCTTGCATATTATAGTGTATTCTTAGGATATTTCCGACATATGCTGATGCCAATAGGATTTCTTAGGAATATGCCGATGCCAAGGGCTAGTATATATAGACCCTTCCATTGTGGACAAGCTCAGATCATAGCTTGTCCTTGTTCTGAGGAGGCCAAAGCTATGACTCCGAGAGCGATGTGTGAGGAATTTGCGTATCGTTCTCATGGGGAGAGTGTGTTTGTGCCACGATGTGAAGCTACTCCCTCCTGTTGTTACAAGCTATGATCTCTTTGTGTGTACGCTAGATAGGCGTGCTAGGATAAGCTTGCTAGGCTTAGTGTGCTCGGCGTAGTGTGCTAGGCGATGCTAGGTGATGCTATATGATGCTAGGCGATGCTAGGCTTAGTGCGCTAAGCGATGCTAGGTGACGCTAGGCGACGCTAGCTCTTTAAGCAAGTAGGCAAAGGACCCTCTAAAGTATGCCCAAGGCTTGAGGCCAAGGGAGAAGAAGCCCAAGTCCAAGGAGAAGAGGAGAAGAAGCCCAAAGTCCAAGGAGAGGAGGAGAAGAAGCCCAAAGTCCAAGGAGAGAAAGGGTTTGGCCTTTTAAGGACAGCCAACCAAGAGAGAAACAAGAGTATTTTACTCTTGGGCGCCGGATTTCAAGGGATAAGCGAGGAGTGGATAGGCATGGGTATGTCATCAATCCATTTGATTTCACTTTACGAGTAGCACCCCACCTCGGTTCGGATGGGGTGCTAGCCAATGAAGAGTTTTGGACGGTGAAATCAAATGGATTGATGACATACCCATGCCTATCCACTCGCTATCCTTGAACCGCGCCCAATGTAACCTTGGAGGGTTGGGTGCTCGGCCGGTTGCTAGCAGTCGCTGGGGCCGTTGCTAGGGACTGTTGCTATAGCGGCAAGACTCGAGAACTGTTGCTATGGTAGCAACCAAGTCGGAGTTATTTTCCGATAAATGGAAAACCTATTTGAGCGAAATCACGAAATACCCGAACGGAAGTAACGCGTCCTATTTCCAGTAGCGGGAAGAGACAAGGAATATTTGCGGCGAGGCGGGCGCGCCACCTCAAGCTCGAACGTGACTGGACGGAGGTCGGAGGAAACGCGGCCGAATGAGTCACGGCGCGCAGACGACGAGCGCACTCAAGAGGGCCGAATCGGTGGAATGGCGGTCGGCGGATCGGCGGTGGCGGAGGCTGGAGAAGGCTAGGCGGGCGGCTCGGGTGTGGCGGCGAGGGCAGGCGGAGCAGAGGGCAGTGGAGGCAGCTCGAAGGTGCGGCGTGGGCGGGCAATGGGAAGTAAGCAAGCGGGGCGGAATTACACCCCAATGAGAATGTCGGGCGTGCGGCTCTGGAGAAGGCTAGGCGGGCGGCTCGTGTGGCGACTGCGCCGCAAGAAGCTAAGAAGAGCAGGCAAGTCGGATGGGAAGTCGGCCGAGGAGGGTGCAGAGGAAAAGGGTGCAGGCGGTCATGGTAGTGGCACGCACCACAGGAGGTCGCGGACAAGGGCAAGACAAAGCGCGAGGTCCTGTCTGCAGTGGTTGCGGATACACCTCCAAGCCTCTGCAGGTACACCAAGCCTCACACAACCGAGGTAGGGTGGCGGCAGCTGGCAGCGGCGGTGTATTGGCATGAGGATAAGAACGGGGTTTCAATTCGGAGGGTCGGGGTCTTGTGGACCACAGCGGATGAAAAATTTACAACAAAGGCGATCTAAACACCGTGGATCTTCACGGTACATTAAGGAACGCTTTGCAACTTGAGTTTCGACCCTCAACGCGTCCTTGCTTATGTAAGGTCTGTCACAAACCTCGGACTCCACGCTCGCACCCCCATTCGCCAACACCTCATTGTTAGATTGATCGTTAACCTAGCATAGTTAGGTGCCAACTTATGTGAAACACCACACACTTACATTTTTGTTCATAATGCTTAACCCCCGAGATTCATTCGTTCTAATTGCCTTCGCACTCACTTTCTTTCTCCTAGCTCATTGCTCTTCATGTCGCTTGCATTGAAACCTCCGCTCTAAATCATAAGATGGTATCGAGCTTGGATCCGCATGATCGTGTGACACTAATCTCGCACTTTGGGTTTAGTGTTTGATTAACATTAATTAATCTAATTACTTATCTCTAAGTAAGTAATTAATATTAATTAATCAAGTGTTTATGTTAATTAAACGTTGATTAGTGTTAATTAAACATGGTTAGCAATAGCTAAGTGGATAAGCTCAAGTAATATGCTTTGGCATATTCCTTGCATATTATAGTGTATTCTTAGGATATTTCCATATCGATGCCGATAGGATTTCTTAGGAATATGCCGATGCCAAGGGCTAGTATATATAGACCCTTCCATTGTGGACAAGCTCGGATCATAGCTTGTCCTGACTCAGGAGGCGATGTGAGGAATTTGCGTGTCGTTCTCATGGGGAGAGTGTGTTTGTGCGATGTGAAGCTACTCCTCCTGTTTCTTCAAGCTATGATCTCTTTTTGTGTACGCTAGATAGGCGTGCTAGGATAAGCTTGCTAGGCTTAGTGTGCTCGTGGTGTGCGGCGTGCTAGGTGATGCTATATGATGCTATGCTAGGCTTAGTGCGCTAAGCGATGCTAGGTGACGCTAGGCGGCCTTCTCTTTAAGCAAGTAGGCAAAGGACCCTCTAAAGTATGCCCAAGGCTTGAGGCCAAGGGAGAAGAAGCCCAAGTCCAAGGAGAAGAGGAGAAGAAGCCCAAAGTCCAAGGAGAGGAGGAGAAGAAGCCCAAAGTCCAAGGAGAGAAAGGGTTTGGCCTTTTAAGGACAGCCAACCAAGAGAGAAACAAGAGTATTTTACTCTTGGGCGCCGGATTTCAAGGGATAAGCGAGGAGTGGATAGGCATGGGTATGTCATCAATCCATTTGATTTCACTTTAAGCACCCCAAGAGCAGAGCACCTCGGTTCTGGATGGGGTGCTAGCCAATGAAGAGTTTTGGACGGTGAAATCAAATGGATTGATGACATACCCATGCCTATCCACTCGCTCGCTATCCTGAACCGGCCCAATGTAACCTTGGAGGGTTGGGTGCTCGGCCGGTTGCTAGCAGTCGCTGGGGCCGTTGCTAGGGACTGTTGCTATGACAACCTCAGAACTGTTGCTATGGTAGCAACCAAGTCGGAGTTATTTTCCGATAAATCTGAAAACCTATTTGGGCGAAATCACGAAATACCCGAACGGAAGTAACGCGTCCTATTTCCAGTGAAGAGACAAGGAATATTTACGAGGAATCAAGGCGCCACACCTCAAGCTCGGGCGTGGCCGTGGGCGGAGGCTGGAGAAAGCGGCCGGCGTCGCGGAGTCGCGGCCCGGCGTGGCACTCGAGAAGAGAATCGGGTGGAATGGCGGTCAGGCGGATCTGGCGGTGGGAGGCAGGCGGTGTCGGGCAGCGGCACCCGGCAGGCGGCGGGCGAAGTGCAGTGGGCAGCTCGAAGGTGCGGCGTGGGCGGGCAATGGGAAGTAAGCAAGCGGGGCGCCGCGTGGCGGGGAGTAATGTCGGGCGTAGCTCCACAGAGAAGGCTAGGGCGGCTCGGGTGTGGCGTGCCGCAAGAAGCTAAGAAGAGCGAGCAAGTCGGATAGGCCAGTGAAGGCCGTAGGAACCAGGAAAAGGGAAGTGCAGGCGGTCATAAGCGGTGGCACGCACTCGGGAGGTCGCGGACAAGGGAGCCAGCCGGTCCTGTCTACCGTGGTTGCGGATACATCCAAGCCTCTGCAGGTACACCAAGCCTCACACGCAGGTAGGGGCTGGCCGAGGCGGGCGGTGTATTGGCGGTCGGAGGATAGGGGGTTTCAATTCCGGAGGGGTCGGGGTCTTTGAAGTCGGGACCGAAAATGGAAGGATAGGCATGGGTTGAATCAATTGAGAGTCGAGGATTGTCAGCGCTTTCCAAATCTGAGTGGTCAGGCGGGACACCCCGCCATCGTGAAGTTGGAAGCCGAGCGGTGTTTCCAGGGGATCCTCGGTCAAACAGCGAGCTAAGCGGAAATTTGGATGGGAAGTCGGCCGAGGAGGTTGATACGAGCAGTGGACAGGGAATCTTGAGGTGGGAAGTGCGGTGGTGCATCACGATGGCGGGACTCCTTACTGTGAAACTGAGCCACGCCACAGTCGAAGCATGGCCCCTAAGAAGACCACTCCGGTGGCCATTGAGGCCATTACCAGCATCAATGGCCCAACATGGGGCAATCGGAGAGTGAAGGCGGGGTCTTTGGTGGCTAAGCATCACTTGTCCTTCATGGACAAAAAGTGGTGCTACAATAGCCTGCGTTGGTTTGGGAGTGTCAGGGGCACATGAGGAGAAGGCCACGGGGAAGGCAACACGAGAACCAACCCCGCACTGGAATATTCATTGTTCCAGTCTATGAGAGGCTGAAGAGGAATGTGGTGGAATAATCATTGATCCTTTCGTGAAGCCATCTCCCAAAAGTCAGGAGGCACAAGTCGCCATTGCTCCCACATTGTCTAGGGTGGAGAATGGTGGGTCACCAACAAGTTAGACCACTGGCGGATTAGCCAAGTGGATCCTGCTCTCACTCACTAAGAAGCTAGAGCACATTGTCGACCATTTTCTTGTCTTTCTCTATGAGGTGGTGAGAGGGTCCAAGATAGATTGGGCTAGGATGTTCTATGACACAGCAGGGAGAGGGACCACTTGACCCTACCATCACCCTCCCTATCTCCCTTCTTAATCCACGTTTTTGACCATGCCAAGTTCTTTGGAGGATAGAGATGGTCTCGACCTTCCATGCCCGGAGGCCGGTGTTTGAAAGAAGGAAGCCCAAAGAGGAGTCGAGGAAGAGGCCATCTCCGGTGCTGGGGAGTGAAGATGAGAAGTCAAGTGTCCATGAAGAGGAATGTGGCGTTGCTAAGGTGTCGGCCGGTTGCTAACAAAGCAACTGGAGTTGCTAAGACTCCAGGCACCAAGAGAGGTCGGTGAGCAGGGGACTCCAACCACTCCTAGAGCCACAAGAGCACGACCGGGAACTCACCCGGATGTAAGGTGACAAAGGAAAGGCCGAGCAGCACGGTTGCGAGCGTGGCGGAAGCCAGTCAACAGGAGGAATCGCCCAACCTTGGGCACGGCCGAGCCGACCCGAGAAAGTCACTACTGCTCAAGGGGTGACCTCAAGTATACCCGGAAGTGGTCGCAGGGAGAGCCGCGCCAGATAGGAAGGAGGGAACCCATCCCAGTGGGGTTTGGGGCCTAACATCACCCTACAGGGTCTCGGCTATGGCACGCACTAGGTGAGATGGAGGACCGATAGCTCGGTCCTCTCTTTGTTAGGTTCTGGTAGCGGCAGGGGAACAACAGGGAGGCGGTAAAGGAGCTCCAGAATGAAGCAGGAGAAGGAGGTCTTGGAGGGGCGCCTAGGTAGCATGGAAGCGGAATTAAGGAAGATCCGAGAAGAGTTGCGGAAGTCCAAGGATCAGGAAACCCTCATGGTTCAGCTCTCGGACGCACAAAGCACCATAGGGGAGCTGCAGAATGTCATCTCAGATGCAAGTTCAGGCCGAAACCGCGGATGCCCTGGGCGCTACAAGAAGGAGAGGGACGAGGCAAGGAAAGGTTGGAAAGAGGCCAAGAGGGCCAGGATTGCAAGGAGAGCCACCGTGGAAGATGCGGAGCCTCCATGGAAGAATCATTCGAGTTAGCAGCGGAGGAGGTTGCTAAGCAAGCAAGCCGCTAAGGAAGCAACAACTCCACTGCTAAGGGAGCAACAGCTCCAAGACCGAGCTACAACAAGGAAGAAGGGGCAACAAGACCGGAGGAGGACAAAGCAGGCCGGGAGGCGGGTAAGCACCGCCTAAGAAGTCTAACTTCCCAATGGTGCATTAGATTGAGGATGCTTATCAAGATAACCATGTGCTGGATTCTCCTTGGCTGAGAGAAGATTGTCTCCGAAAGTTTATGTTGTTGTGGGCACAGGGGGGACATGGAGGTACTTGATCCATGCCTTGACGGGCACTGGATCCTACCTATGGGTTGGATTCTTAAGGAGGAAACTCTCAGCCGACCCATCCAGGATTCAAGAGCTCACCGAGGAGGAGTACCAGACTATGCGGCGAGCACAAGAGAGAGAGGAGTCCAGCTCTGAGGAGGTAGAGATTTTATGGGAGAGATTGCCCAACCAGCCAAGAGGGAGGAGAGCAAGAGGAGAACATGGGGCTAGGCGGCCTAGGAGGCCCAGGAGAGGTAATAGGGGTAAGTGGCCCTGAAATAGCTAAAGGCCCATGTGTTATAGACTGTAAATCTTATCCTCTCTCATAGTGGACAGAATTGATAGATAGGCCTCTAGGATTGGTAGGCTAAGACCGATTGGTATTTTTGGCAAGCCAAGCCGCTTTGTGGGTCGATCTTGGGTATAAGAGGCACTTGATGAAATGTAAGCAATGTTGGCCTAAGTCTCGGTGTTTGGGGTGAGCACGGGGTTTGGGAGGGTTCCAGATCCAGTCTTTGTAAGCCTAAACCGTTCCTCAGAGGAAGACTACTGTTGCCCAGATCCGTGTGGCCGATCCGCAAGAGTGGTGGAAAGCAAGGAGGGAGCCTTGTGATCTCCTTGGAGGAGTCCTCAAGGTCAAGAGGAAGGGGTCGGGAAGCCGGGAGGCTGTCCCTCCTTTACTCATTCTCTGCGGTTTGTCTAGTACTCACCTTGTGTTTAAGTTTTTCAGTGTCAAGGTCGCAGGAGAGAAGACAAGGCGGGAGCCGTGTGTGTGAAGGAGGAAGTCAAGTGAGTGAGTGTGGGCTTGTGGGTTTGGAAAATGAGAGGAAAAGTGAGCCGTAAGAGAAGTGGAGAATCTTTGGGCATGGAGAGTTGCTGATTGGCTGTTTGAGAGGAGTAAGAAGGGCTGGAAGTCTGTAAGAGATGGTTGTGTTCTTGAAGAGAGAGAGAGAGAGGAGTCGAGGAGGTTGAAGATCCGTGAGTGGATGAGACGGAATGATTGCGAGAGAGATGAACAAGCATTTTGAGAGTTGGTGAAGTCTGTAAGGGCCTGGATGAGAACCTTGTAAGGACTGGAAGTGTTGTGAGTGGAAGTGGAGGTCGAATGGGGGAGTGAGAACAAGGAGGTTGAGAGAGTTCTGGGAACTTGGAGGTGTGATGAAAACACAAGGTGTTGGTATGGGTTGGAAGGTGAGCTGAAAGGCTGGAGAGGGGCAAGGAAGTCAAGTGAGTCAGGTTGGGCTTGTGGGTTTGGAAAATGAGAGGAAAAAGTGAGCCGTAAGAGAAGTGGAGAATGCTGGGCATGGAGAGTTGCTGATTGACTGTTTGAGAGGAGTAAGAAGGGCTGGAGAAGTCTGTAAGAGATGGTTGTGTTGCTGAAAGAGAGAGCTGTGAGTGGGGGTTGAAGATCCCGTGAGTGAGTAAGACGGAATGATTGCGAGAGAGAGATGAACAAGCATTTTGAGAGTTGGGAAAGTGCTGTAAGGGCCTGGATGAGAATCTCGTAAGGACTGGGAAGTGTTGTGAGCTGTGGAAGTGGAGGTCGAATGGGGCAGTAAGGAGTGAGAACAAGGAGGGTTGAGGGGAGTTGCTGGGGAACTTGGAGAGTGTGATGAAAACCTGAAGGTGTTGGTATGGGGTTCGGAAGGTGAGCTGAAAGGCCAGAGAGGGGGCAAGGAAGTCTGAAGAAGTGCTGCAAGAGTGAGAGGTGGAGGGGAGTTATGAGAGCGGTAAGCACCGCCTAAGAAGTCTAACTTCCCAATGGTGCATTAGATTGAGGGATGCTTATCAAGATAACCATGTGCCCGGATTCTCCTTGGCCGGAGAGAAGATTGTCTCCGAAAGTTTATGTTGTTGTGGGCATGGGGGACATGGAGGTACTTGATCCATGCCTTGACGGCACCGGATCCTACCTATGGGTTGGATTCTTAAGGAGGAAACTCTCACCGACCCATCCAGATTCAAGAGCTCACCGAGGAGGAGTACTGCATCATGCGGCGAGCACAAGAGAGAGAGTCCAGCCGAGGAGGTAGAGATTTTATGGGAGAGATTGCCCAACCAGCCAAGAGGGAGGAGAGCAAGAGGAGAACATGGGGGCGCCTAGGAGGCCTGTGAGAGGTAATAGGGGTAAGTGGCCTGAAATAGCTAAAGGCCCATGTGTTATAGATCAGAATCTTATCCTCTCTCATAGTGGATGTAATTGATAGATAGGCCTCTAGGATTGGTAGGCTAAGACCGATTTTTGGCAAGCCAAGCCGCTTTGTGGGTCGATCTATAAGAGGCACCTTGATGAAATGTAAGCAATGCAAAGTCCTGGCCAATGAGCACGGGGTTTGGGAGGGTTCCAGATCCAAAGGTCGAAGCCTAGGCACCGCTCCTCCCCAAGAAGACTACTGTTGCCCAGATCCGTGTGGCCGATCCGCAAGAGTGGTGGAAAGCAAGGAAGGGAGCCTTGTGATCTCCTTGGAGGGAGTCCTCAAGGTCAAGAGGAAGGGGTCGGAAGCGGGAGGCCGTCCCTCCTTTACTCATTCTCTGCAGCTTGTCTAGTACTCACCTTGTGTTTAAGTTTTCTGAGTGTCAAGGTCGCAGGAGGAAGAAGACAAGGCGGGAGCCGTGTGTGGAGGAAGTCAAGTGAGTCGGGCTTGGGCTTGTGGGTTTGGAAAATGAGAGGAAATGAGAGGAGAGAAGTGGAGAATGGAGAGTTGCTGATTGCTTGAGAGGAGTAAGGGCTGGAAGTCTGTAAGAGATGGTTGTGTTCTTGAAGAAGAGAGGTGAGTTGAAGATCCCGTGAGTAAGACGGAATGATTGCGAGAGAGATGAACAAGCATTTTGAGAGTTGGTGAAGTGTAAGGGCCTGGATGAGAACCTGGGGAAAGGCTGGAGTGTGGAAGTGGAGGTCGAATGGGCAAGAGGGAGGAGAACAAGGAGGTTGAGAGAGTTCTGGGAACTTGAGAGTGATGAAAACCTCAAGGTGTTGGTATGGGTTGGAAGGTGAGCTGAAAGGCCGAGGGGGCAAGGAAGTCTGAAGAAGTGCTGCAAGAGTGAGAGGTGGAGGGGAGTTATGAGAGCAGTAACCCTGATTGGTGGATCTAACTTTGTGGATGAGTAAGAGAGAGAGAGAGAGAGAGAGAGAGAGAGATCAGCCTTATCCACTTGGATCCCGAATTGGGTCCCACCATTCTATTAATAGCCCGACCTGATCCCAAGGTGGCCCCCCCTCTGCTAGAAATAGAGGGTGGTTGCTAAGTTAGCAAGATCATCCGTTCGGGGTGGCATCGAGGTCGTGGCTAAGATAGCCAGTCAGTGTTGTTAGGGGAGTCACAGTGCATGGCGCTAGATGTTTTGGTGTGTCCGTGTTTGGTTGGATTGGCTATGTTTTGGTTGTCTTGACACGAAATCACTCCCTTGGGTACGAATCTCAAGTCTACAACGATAAAGAGGGTAAATGTGGCCTCTTTGTGACCACTTGGTTTAGAAAATCACTCCACAATAATCCAAGACCTCAACATTGGTCTTAGTCAAATGAGTCTTAGGTATCTAAAGGGACAATTACTTATGGCTTTCGGGATAATAGCCCACTTGTGTCCATTATCGACTATGCATGCCGATTGGCATCTAATCCGGACTAGCGGAGCATCTCGGCTTATTGTTTTAAGTTGTCAAATGGGGCGATTAATTTGAGCTCTAAAAGCACTCGATGGCTCTTTCGTCCACAAGGGCCGAATATGACCAGTCTTTGTAAGCCTAGGCACCGTTCCTCTGCCACAGTGAGAAGACCTGTTGCCCAGATCCGTGTGGCCGATCCGCAAGGGTGGTGGAAAGCAAGGGAAGGGAGCCTTGATCTCCTTGGAGGGAGTCCTCAAGGTCAAGAGGAAGGGGTCGAAGGAGGAGGCTGTCCCTCCTTTACTCATTCTCTGCAGTTGTCTAGTACTCACCTTGTGTTTAAGTTTTTGAGTGTCAAGGTCGCAGGAGAAGAAGACAAGGCGGGAGCCGGTGTGTGTGAAGGAGGAAGTGAGTCAGGTGTGGGCTTGTGGGTTTGGAAAATGAGAGGAAAAAAGTGAGCCGAGAGAAGTGGAGAATCTGGACATGGAGAGTTGCTGATTGGCTGTTTGAGAGGAGTAAGAAGGGCTGGAGAAGTCTGAGATGTTGTGTTCTGAAGAGAGTGAGTGGAGGTTGAAGATCCGTGAGTGGAGATGGAATGATTGGGGAGAGAGATGAACAAGTATTTTGAGAGTTGGTGAAGTCTGTAAGGGCCTGGATGAGAACCTTGTAAGGACTGGAAGTGTTGTGGCTGTGAAGTGGAGGTGAATGGGGCGTGGAGTGAGAACAAGGAGGTTGAGAGAGTTCTGGGAACTTGGAGGTGTGATGAAAACACAAGGTGTTGGTATGGGTTGGAAGGTGAGCTGAAAGGCTGGAGAGGGGCAAGGAAGTCAAGAAGTCTTGCAAGAGTGAGGAGGGGAGTTATGAGCGGTAACCACGATTGGTGGATCTAACTTTGTGGATGAGTAGAGAGAGAGAGAGAGAGAGGTCAGCTTATCCACTTGGATCCCGACTGGGACCCACCCCTATTAATAGCCGACTGATCCCAAGGTGGACCCCCCTAGAAATAGAGGTGGTTGCTAAGTTAGCAAGGTCATCCGTTCGGGGTGGCATCGAGGTCGGCGTGGCTAAGATAGCCCGAGTGTTGTTAGTGATCACAGTGCATGGCTAGATGTTTTGGTGTGTACTGTTTGGTTGGATTGGCTATGTTTTGGTTGTCTTGACACGAAATCACTCCCTTGGGTACGAATCTCAAGTCTACAACGATAAAGAGGGTAAATGTGGCCTCTTTGTGACCACTTGGTTTAGAAAATCACTCCACAATAATCCAAGACCTCAACATTGGTCTTCCGTCAAATGAGTCTTCCGGTATCTAAAGGGGACAATTACTTATGGCTTTCAGGATAATAGCCCACTTGTGTCCATTACTGACTATGCAGATGCCGATTGGCATCTAATCCGGACAGCTAGCGGAGCATCTCGGCTTATTGTTTTAAGTTGTCAAATGGGGCAGTTAATTTGAGCTCTAAAAAGCAGACCTCGATGGCTCTTTCGTCCACAAGGGCCGAATATACAGCCTTGACTGATACTGTTAAAGAGGTCGCATGGGAAATAACTTTTCTTGAAGGCCTAACCTGTCAAAGAAGATTCTCCAACTTTACTTTTACGTGACAACAAATCAACAATTGCTATGGCTAGCAACCCTCGATTTCATTCCAGGAAAAAACACATTGAGACAAGGCAGCATTATGTTTGGCATGCTGTTGAAACATGGGTCGTTAAGGTTTCCTATGTCTTTACAGACATGATTACTACAGACCAAGAATCTGCCTCAACATAAACACTATCTACACATGGAGGCTCTTGGCATTTTCTCATCATTATTACCTGTCTCTAAGAGTGCCCTACCGAGCCACAATTAGCAATATGGACATGGACTTATGGCGGATGACGCTCCTTGACCTAGCCAATCGCCACTTGTTCTCCCTAATTCTATGGACCAAGCTATGCCAACCAAATGTTTTCAGTCGGCTTTCCGCTTGTGCAGCGGATCCCTTGCCTTATCGCATGGGGACTACTTATCCGCAGCCAAGAGCCTGTTTTTCAGTCCACCCCTAACCATGCGTAATTAAAGGGGGTGTGTTAGATTGATTGTTAACACAAACCATTCATTCTGTTCTGATTCTGCTTTTGCACGTACTTGCTTTCTCTTAGCTCCTCCGCTCTTCATGTCACTTGCATTCAGCTGAAGCCTCCGCTCTAAATCATAAGACTCGCGCACTATTACCTCACTGGCCCTTTGTAAGACCCTGTATTACCCTTGAGTCGTCGAGTTGTTTCAGAAGCCCTCATTATGTGGGCTCACTGTGGGACATTGGCACTATGGGGCTTATGACGCCGGGTGTAATGAACGGCACAGTAAGGCTGTGAACAACACAATATTTCTATTTTAGGTCTTTTGGCACCTCATTAAAGCTCACTGCGCAGTGAGCTTGTCGTCTTCCGCGTGAAAGCCACATCAAGCCCTGCAAGTGCCGGCTTCCTAAAATATGCCTCTTGACATCCCGCACCCATCGATTCAGGTAAGCTCGATGTTTATTTGATTCAGGTAAGCGAGATGTGGTTTGATGAGGTGTGGCGAGGTAGCGGGCGATTTCACACAGTTAGGAATTCAGGCTAGTGCGCAAAGTGCAGGGCAGATGGCGGAAGCGAGGAGGTGTGCGATTTGTAGGCCAAGCAGCGACTATTGCGTGCAGCCGAGCAGGCGTGGCAGGGGCGAGCAAATAACGAAAGCAAGGTGGTGAGCGGGGCATGTAGACAACCAAAATGGGTGGGACCGTGAACGGATGTGCGGATGAATCTTGCAGAATGTTGAGCGGAAGAGGATTGCAAGCTGGTGAGCGGATGCATCTTGCAGAATGCATGCATCTTTTCTTAGAAGCAACATTTCAGATTTTGTGTTCGCAACATACCTTTGTCACAGCTCATGATTTTGCAGATTGTGGGTTCGCAATATACCTTTACAGAGCCCGTGACTTTGCAATTGAAGTAAAAGAAACCAGACTTCTCCATAGGGCTTCATCTTATCTATACCGCCAAGAATCATGTGAGCATTCCATTTGAGTGAAGCTTGCGGGGTGCTGAGCGGGTGCATTGTGATTTTCATTCGGCTTCGAGAAAGGTTCGAGAGCCTAATTTCTAGGGAAGTGCTGAGGTGACCCCTATCCTACAATGCCTCTCTAGTTCCGTCCACACAAACAGGCCTCTCTTAAAATATCCCGTTCGAATCAGCCATGTACTAAACTAAGAAAGCTCTCTTCAAATCCAACCTGTACGGAGTCCATGCTAAGAACCCCTACCGTTTCTCACTTGGCACGTAAAATATGGACTGGGTCAGCGCTATGAACAGGCCGGGTGCCGGCGAGATAAACAATGAGGCTTATGTGTAATCAACTTTGTTAAGAGCCATGGCTACATAAGAAGGTGGTGTGTGACGTGTATTCCCATCGTTCACATTGGTCTTTGTCATGTTAGGGATATCTTTTGGTTGTCCATTCTTTATGGAGGAGGATCTTGCTGTGATAGGGTGTACATTGTGGTCATGAGGTTTTGAAGTATAGTGTTTTTCTATATTATTTTAATATATTACATAATAATATGCTCAATTTCATCCGTACTTACCATCACACAAACTCTGCAATAGAAGGTAGCACTCCAGGCTTGGATTGGTAGGTTCATGCTGTTCACTCACAAATTTGGCATATGCTGGTATACTGTGGCTCCTCTTGTAGGTAGCAATGGAGATGTCCCGATGTTGTCTACATCTGTTCATCATCTTCTGCAGCGCTAGCTTTTCTAGCACACTCCACCTTTCGGGCACTCTGCGAGGACATGGTGCAAGAAGGTTCACCTGGGTGTTTGCCGTTTGGGATGCCGGCAAACTTTGGGCTGCTTTCACTAAGAGAGGCCATAGTATCAGTGGAATTTGTTTGTCTAGAGCTCCTCTTTACTTCTTCCTCCTTCCTGAAGCGTTTTAGTTTTGGATTGCACTTTCTCACAATGAGGTTGCCTATGTTAAAGATACTGCTTATTTCTTGGGCAATCCGCGTTCAATGCTTTGTCCTTAGATTCCTGTGCTTCAGGTGCACAATTTGCATCTCCAAATAGGCTTCAACGAGTGTTGTCGTAAGCTCTTCAAACCATGTAGCGACCGATTCAGGTTGTTTTCCTATAGCTTTCGCCTAAATCTTTGGCACTTCTAAGTAGGACATCATCGTTCGACTCCCTCATGTTCTCTGTGATGTGTAGTATGGATTCTTCTCCAACAGCGGTCGCATAGATGCGAAAGGCTTCCTCCATGGTGTGACTAACCAGTGCAGCAGGCCCCTTCGAGAGTTTTGTCACAGTGCAAGGTGCAAGGTGCAAGGTGCAAGATCATAGTTTAGGAACCCATGACGGTTGGTTGCTAATCTCAGGAGCATCGGCGTCCTGAATCAGTTTGGTTCTCCCCTCTATGTGTTTTTATGAGGGTAGGGGTTGATGTGTTAGGTTTTTTGGAGCGTTTTTATAGCGTGCTCAATAGTGGAGTGATAGCCGACTGATGTGATAGTCGGCTTTTTGTACAGCGTCTTTATGAATACAGAACATTATCTCTAAAGAAAGGTCACAGTTTAGGTAATCAAATTAGAATTATGGATCCCGGGCAAGTGTAAAGGCCAGCACCCAACCTGCACCTGGCCTACACATATCAGTACCCGAGTCTAATTTCGCTCAAACAACGGGGTGGAAGGCACAATAAGGAGACGAGTTGAGGTGATAAAGAACCTAAAAATGGGATACCAACAGTCCTTTTAGGAGTACCGGCGAACGGTGTAGTGAGCTTTATCAATATCTATGTGAAAGTCACATGAGTTGGCAGGCCAGAGTGAGGCGCGTGATGCGTTTCATGACGACTCAGACCGCCCTCCTAACCACAGGTAAAGAGGTTTCAAGCCCCTTCTAAGGCGATTCTAATGCGCTCTCTATTCGATCCAAGGGTGAATTCCTTGCCGGTTTTGGATGTTGCAAGCATGAGAGCATGTAGCTCGATGTAAAAGATGTTGATTATGATTTAAATGGGAATTCTTGGTGCCAGATTGAGGCAGCAATTACTTGTTTTCATTCGGAACGATGCAAATTGAATGGTTCATCATATTGGGGTTAACTCAAACATTCGTCCACCTAAAGTTAAGGAACATTGTTACTAGCAGAAGTATAATTAGCCCCTCGTTTTTCTCTTGATAAATACAATCCATGGTATATATATTATTGCTAGAAGAAGAAAAACAAGTGGCTATTAGAACTAGCTCATATAACTCAAAATGAGAGAATAAAAACGATGTGATATCATACTACATATATGCACAATCAGCTCGCTGTGAACTAATGAGTTAGACTAGATTCTCATACATTATTATTCTATCAAGATAAATACTTGAGATATCCAATCTATTCATTAAATTAATTTGATGGATGAATCTTAAACTTTTCAATCCAGTAAAAGACATCCAAATGTATTGAACCATATTATGTATATTATTATTATGATATTTTTTATACACACCTATATATCTATAATGAACACACATCACTATCAAGTTTGTGAGAATATTGCAAACTCATTTATGTAGCTTATGTGGATGGGTTACTCTCAAAGTTGAACCAAGTGCTCACGAAGGGGTTCGCAAGCGTTATTAGGAAGAATTTAAATAATTAAAAACTAACGTTTTTGTTTTTATATCGCTTACAAGTAACCTTCCTGTTAATATCCGGGCAAGGGGATGAGTGTGTCTTAGCTTTTTTACAAGTGAAGCGAAATGGGGGACAGGGTAGCAACGGAGACATGCGAGGGAATCTGGGACAGATGCAAAAACAGCTGAGCAAACCAGAAAGCACTGTGCGAAAAGCAGGAGGAGAATGTGGCGCTGTCTCATCAAGCTTCCAGCCTGCAGGCTACAAATGTGGAGTCAAAGGTGAAGCTGGCAGCCCGGCCAGTGAGCTCCTCCATCCGCCCATGGCTTGCGCCGCATTCCCGCTACCGCCCACAAATGCCGTCAGTCTTCCAGCCCACCACCCACCAGCAGCAGCATTGCCCCATCCACGACCCAACATCACTCTCCACCCCCGCATTGCCCACGATGCCCAGCAGCGTCCGATACCCCTGCTCCCGGCAGGCGGAGATGGAGGCTCCGGCCCCACCTTCCTCTTCCCGGCCGGGGGAGGGGGCGATGGGGACGGGGACAAGGCCGGGCGGAGTCCGAGCTGGAGATGGAGCTGGAGCATGAGCTGGGCTGCCCTGGCTATGGCGGCCGGAGCGGGGGACGCGTTCACACGGCCCAGGAAGGCGACTGCAATTGTGCTGGACAGCAGCACCCGGCAGACTTACGTGGGGGAGTTCGCTGCCAAGTATGCCGAGGTTGGTGTGGGCGGGAGAGTAGGGTGCCTAGAATGGAGAATGTAGCCACCGGGTTGGTCTGGTTGGATGGACGACAAAGCTCAGGAAATGCAGGGCGTGGTCTGACAGGCTCTGCGCCAAGCCTGCGAGCAGTACGGGTACGAGTTCTACGACTCCCCCTACCAGCTCAACATTGTGGGAGTGAGGAATCCGTCGGACGACCCCGGGGCGTTCGACGACCACTTCGCCGTGGTTTACAGCACCGGGGAGGAGGGGGGGCAGCCGTCCGGTTGGGTGGTACTGTCTGCTTCTACAGCATTGGATGTGGCTGGTAATTTTGCTGGTGGATATGGGGTAAATGGGGATGTGCTGGAAATGTGTGTATGATGTACAAACGTGGTTTCAGGTGACCAGCTACACGGCTTCTGTGGATCCGGGCAGAGCATGGCTGACAATGGGGTGGGGGGGACCCGGGGGCACGGCGATTCTCTGTCCTGGGCAGTATGTGGATGCCTATCAGGTACTGTTTGTCGCTGCAGGAGGATTGGGAGGAGGAGAAATGGAAGGACTGATTGTTTGCTGGTGGGCTTGTTGCTTGTCAGGTGGGCCTGCACAATGGGAAGTACGAGGCTCTGGTGCAGGAGCGCCCTGTGAAGGTGTGGAGGGACCACGACCGGGATGGGAAGCTTGATTTTGGAGAGCATGGAAGGTGGGGTGAGGTGAAGTGTTTGTCCTGCTTCAGTAGGTGGGGTTTCAGGCAGGTTGGCTGCCCGTACCTGATGTTCATGCTGGTGCTGATGCTCTGGTGTGGCAGTTTCGACGATGAAGGCCTGTTTGGTGTGAACATACATCACGCTGGGATCAAGGATACAGCGGAGTACAAGTTTCTGTTGACCAAGTATACGGATATGGTGGAGAAGTACTCGGCAGGATGTCAGGTTGCTGTGCTTTCCCTTTCTGTCTTGTTCGGTGATGTGAACTTGTTGGTGGTTCTGTTCTGGTCTTGTGGTTGCTGAAATTTGCTTCTGCTGTTTGTCAGGTGATTGCGACGGAAGAGGATTTCGGGCATTTCATGGAGACTGTGAAGCTGTCCGTGAGGAAGGGGCACAAGCCCTACTTCACCTACACGTTGTTCCAAGGGGAGGAAATGTGGGATACCATCTCGGGCCCCTTGCAACAAGCCAGACAGACTTTGCAACCGTATCTCACGTGATCTTGTTCTGCACTGTTGAGACACTGTGAGTTGAGTTAGAAGCAGAGTCACCATGCTACAAGACAGCAACTTGTGGCCTTCTCTGTCATTGAAACAATCAATAACCCAAGACCTTGGTAGGAATGACGCTCGCAACAATGCCAAATGTCATTCTAGAAGGGGAGGGTTTCCCAAGACGTTTTTGGTTGTGCAGATTGCCAACCCCGGGAACGAAATGTGCTTGCTAGATCTGCCTTTGAGAGCTTCTGCACTGCATCGCAACCATCCCGAGAAACAATGTGCACACATCATCCCATACAGTCACAGAAACTTCTGCTTTCAGGTGCGAGATGCAATGAAACAACAGTAGTTGATTTGACACATTCTTCTGCGCAGTTTGTTATTGGGAAGCACACCTTCGAGGGAGACAGGCAAGAGACAGTTTCATCTGCCTGTCCTCCGCGCAAAACAAGACATTTGATGAACCCCAGACATACCATCCTTTTCTAAGGTCTGTCAGGAGTGATTCAGACATCCAGATGCCTGCAGATTTGTACCCTCGAAGACGGCAGGAATTGAAGACAACACACCAACTCCATTTCAGACTCGCCTGTTGTAGGACAACTTGCTGCTGCACTCCAACGTCCACCGCCTCTGCCCTTTGCTGCTCGGTTTGGTAAAATTTGATGTCACCGGCTTCTCCAGCTTCTCGTTCCTGGTGAAGCTGCTTCTCACGTTCTCAGCTGCAGTGGGAAACTCCCTCTGGTCTGGTCTCACCGAGAAGCCTGTTTGAAAGTGTCTCAAGGAGCTGCTTCTGGACGTCCGCATCGATGGCTTGCTCGCATCCGCAACGGGAGCCTGAAACTGCTCGGCCATGTTGTGGTGCTGAGATCTGAGGACTCCTTCATCTGACGAGTGTCGGACTCTATGTTGAGGTTTTGCGTCCAAGCCTGCAGCATTCGTCTTGCCGGGAGACGGAAGGATGTTCTCTCTGATCCTTTGCCAGTGCTTGGATTGTGGGTCCAGACTGACTCTCCTCTCAGTTTCGATGGTGTGCCTTCTTTCCAGCTTCACCACAGAGCTGCTGGCGGCGCTGAGATTCAGGTCTGTGAATTTGCACCCGAAAGCCTTCCTGAGATGGGTTGCGCTCTTCTCTTCGATCTTGAGCACTCTGTCCCCGGTGCCTGCAAGCAGTGTGTCGAAGTCCTCTGATCCAAACCGATGCTTCCTCCGGCTGCTGGCGGTGGGAGTCATGAACCTTGGGAGAGATGCAGGAGTCATTACTGCTCTGGCTGCTGGCACAGTTCTCGCATGCGACTCGGGTTCGGCTATGGCGGCCAAGGAAGTCCTCACTCTGATAGGCGGGGGAGCCCTGGGAGTCTCAGGGATGGCTTCAGCTTCGATGGGAGTGGCAGGTCGGGGCTCCTCGTGCTCCGACACAGCCTCTGCACCGATCTGTTCCGGACTAGCCTCAATTTCCTCTTCTTGCTCAAGTGCGGCAGCGATTTCCTGACTGGCCAACAGTTCTCGCAATTCCTGCTCTTCCTTCAGCTTTGCGGCAGCTTCCTGCCTCGCCAGCTCCTCCTCTTCTACCCTGCGTTCCGCAGCTGCTACTTCCTTCGCTGCTCGGTCGTGGTTCTCTTGAATCTTGGCCTCGACTTTCTGGATCCTTTCACTGATCTTCTGGCACTCACTCTGGTAAGACTTGATTTGCTTCAGCAGTGCAGCCATGGCTGCTTCTTTCTCTTCCTTCTCGGCCTGGAGAGGTGGAGCACAAGGTCTGGTGAGCAAATTTCACTCCATTTTAAAAGCAAGACTGGATGCCCAATTCAGCATTGTGCTTACCGCAGTGAGCTCCCTTCCCAGATTGACACCCTTGGCTCTCTTGCCGAAAGCCAGAGAGCAAGCAGTCTCACCCAGATCATCTTGCTTCGGACTCACATGCACCAACATAATGGTTTTGGAGTCCTCGCCTGCAATTTCTTCAATATGTTAGTGCACATAACAGAGCTGGGAAAGGGCTGCGTCGACATCATGGGCTCGATGGACCAGCAGACTCACCCAAGGAATCCTGAAGAATTTGCGTCAGTTTGCTATTCCTGCGTGCAGTACAGAACGAAAGCTTCAACAGGCAAGTTTTTGATTCTTCCAGCGACTACACAAGCACAAGCAGCAGCAAGTCTGCTGCCAAGAACGAAGACCTGCCCCCATTCGAAGACCATACCTGAAGGGCACATGAGGCTGCTTCCTTTGCAGCGCACTGATCACGTCACAAAGTGCTGAGAGTGACATGTTGATGGACTTCCCTTCCTGCAGAGTCTGGCCCTTAGCTTGAGTCTTGAGCAGTCGCTCACTACCTCCCAGATCAATGAGCCACATCTTACTATTGGTCTTGCTGCCATCTGGATAGTTGCAGGTTATACTGATTCGCAGGAGGCTGCAACATGAGATACCCCAAAGTCAAGACACTCTGGCCCATGGCCTGCAATGCGAGACGAATATGTGACGAAAGACGATGCATCACAAGCTCACTCACCAATGAGACCTGCTGGAAGCCTCGTTGGCATTCGTCCAAGACGTGGATCTAGTCCGACTTCCGATGTGGTACAGCCTTTTTGCTTGCTGGAAATCGGAGACAGGAAGCTCCGACAGGTTCTCGACTTCGATGAACCCCGTCGGACCCATTTGAATTGACAGGCTGCGCACAGGAAGGAACACCACACCGAAAGCGGTCATGTCCCATTCTAAAATTCAGCAGGTGCGTAACGCGTATGCAAGGAATGCGCATGCATGACGAGTCCTACCACTTGGGAGGAGGGTCATTAATCCGGGTACGGCGAGGAACCAGCAGATCTCGCAAGGAGCCCATGTAGACTTCCAGCATGCTCAAGGAGTAGCTAAAATGGGCGTCGCTCTCCTTGGACGCTTCGATGAAGAGCTGCTCCAATGTGCGAGGTACAACTCCCGGACAATCCTTGTTTCCCTCCTGGCATTCCAAAAGGCAACCCAATCCATCAACATTCCTCACTCTCGCAGCAGGCATCAATCAACCTTCATCCCACCAGCACCAGCGACAACGCTAGCTACCCATACCATGGTGAAGGTCTTCCCAGTGCCAGTTTGCCCATACGCGAAAATGCACACATTGTGCCCATCCAGCGCCGACTGTATGATGGGCTGCACCTCGGAGAAGACATCATCTAGCAGCAAGACGGAGAACGAATCAAAACCAGCCCAGCCCAGGCTCTGCAACTTCCACCAGCCTGTCTCCGTCATGACACACCTGCCAGGAGACGTAGCTCACTCACCTTGAGGTGCCACGGGATCAAACACTCTGTCAAATTGGAAGTCTTTGGCCACCTTCCCCGGCGCCGGGATGATGACCTTGTCAGCGTCAGGAGTGACAAGAGGCCCAGTCCTAGCCCGACGTTCGTTGGGCAGTAGAGGCCTCACTCGACAAAAAACTCTGATATTCCCTGCAAACTCCACCGAATCCACTCCCATCACCATACGCCCCATCCACCACCTCACCAGCAGCGAGGAAACAGACCGACCCTTCACCCACCTTTCAGATCCAGGTACCGGTTCAGGGTCGCCCTCCGCTTCACACTGGATGCGTTCAATGCTGCCCTCAACCTCCGAAGCTCAGCTGCAACAAGGAGGATAATGACGGTGAGCCCACAAAACCTGCATTTCCATTCCACCAACCCAACAACCATCCCCGCGCTCCTTCGACAACCCACCTTCCAGCCGCTCGTTGGAGGCCGAGAACCCCTCGGACTCAGTTGGCGACAGCCCGCCCTCGCTCTGCGGGCTGGGAGGCGACGATGAGGGAGCGTACTGGTCCTCGATGATGAGCCGCACGGACTCGGCCCAGGTGAAGGTCAAATCGCTCTTGGAGCCTAGGAGGGACTGGATGGACTCCCCGAGCTGCAGCAGGGACGTGGAAGACCGCTTCTGCTGCCCGTCAGAGGGCTCATCGGCCATGAAAAACATCTTCTCTTCCGCTGCACCTTCAGACTATCGCTGCGCCGTTCCGCCTTCTCCAGGATCCCGCATGTTCCCGCTTCCCGCCCACCGCATTTCAGGCCTGTCCTGCAGGCGCAGCAATTCCCAGCTCAACACCATCCACATTCCCTGCCACCCAATTCCTGCCCACCACCCAGTGCCCACCAAGGCGAGGCGCCCACCACCCAGTGCCCACCAAGGCAAGGCGCCCACCACTCACCTCGCAGCTGCAGAAGCGCAATCCAATCCGGGAGCAATTGCGAAGCCAGGGGAGGGAGGCCGGGGCCGAGCGGAAGGAGGAGGAGGAGGAGGAGCAGCAGCAGCAGCAGCAGCAATTACGTGCGGCAGCACACAAGTCCAGCTATGGCAGCCGCTGGCCAGCCCTCACTTGCTCTTACTGTACGCACGTCCCGCTGGGATCAAAATAGATACACCCAAGCACATCGCACTAGCGCTGTGACTGTGAGACGCAGGCCTGGAAATTGCTCTGCTCTCCCTCTCCCTCTCCCTGAGCGTCCACTGTGCTTTCTTCTGCCTCCTCCTGTTCTGCGCTCTGCCAGTCCTCTTGTTTCTTCTGCTCTGTTCTGTTCTGTTCCAGTTCTGCCTTTTTCTCCTTGCCAGTTTACATTAAAATATGGGTCAAATTCCTCGCCCATTCCTCGCGCTTGCCTTGCCGGTCGCCGGTCATTCACAATCTCACATGTCTCTGCTCTCACGGCTCACAATGCCACACACAATAATGAGGCGTGTGAAATTTGAAGGAGTTTTACCACGAGAGCGCATCATTCATGGGCGCATGCTCGATACAGTCGTGCCGGATCTGCAAAATATTCCACCAATCCCTCTCCAATTCGGCCCCATGCCATTGGCTGCACATACTGGATCATGATTGTGAAGTGAGAATAGCCTTATTCTCACCGAAGGTATGAACAAAATATCATCGAAAGAGTTTGTGCTCATTTTCACCATCATGTTTCTTGAGGAGGGAAAGACACCATTATTGAATTCCCAACTACCCAAACCACCTAGTCCTAATCATAACCCATCAAAGATGAAAACCCAAAACATAATGCAAAGGCCGGAAACAAGTGAAACTAGCATGTGGGACCACTACACTCTCTCACAATGTTAGAAATAAGGAACACAATGGGAACACTTTTCCAGTATGAGAAGATTGGGATGAGCCTATCTACACCAGGAACAGCTTGGGAGAGACCACGGGCGATCACAATAAAGAAAAGAAAACTTATAATACCTTCAAGAAGCTAAAAAAGCGAAACACGTAGAAACATGGCTGAGAAGTTAGAAAACATAGAAAAGTAGCTCCCTTTCAATCATCCATTCTTTTTATCAATCCACGGAGATGGTAACAAAATTTAGGAATGGAAGATCGTGTATAATAAGCTACCCGGCCCAGGGGTCCCACTTGAAGATTTGGCTTGCGGGAGAAGGAAGTTCAACCCATGGGCCCATATGGGGATTTGAGCTATGTGATTTACAGCCTCTACTCCTTCCCTCAAGCATGTGCTACGAGAAACAAAGGCCCTGCTTTCCGTGCTTGGAAGGGAGTCCTTGCTTCTTCCAAAGGCTGAAATTTCAAACTTGGAAAAAAAACATCTCGGGAATCTGAATTCCAAGATGGTCGAATCCGACGAAGCCTTTGCTTTCAACGAGGCGTGTACAAAGGGCGGGGAAGCGGACGCAGTCGGGTCCAAATGTAAAAGGAAGGAAAAAGCGGGTCCACGCTTTTCCGGGCCGTAGGCGGTTAAGTTAACCCCACCTACCCCGTCCGGTTCATGAGCGAGGAATCCAGCACGTAACGTCCCACAGAACGGGGCGGGGACGGCAACGGCAACGGGTCCCCGGCTGTGACTACGTGTGGACGTGGTAACGCATGACCATCATGTGGTCATGTGGGTGGCCAAACCCAGGTTCGAACTTTTACCTCGAGAAAACCTATTATTAAAATTATATATATTTAATAATATATTGAATTTTTTTTCTAAGTTCTAGTAATTTATGGTTGGTGATGGAAGGAGACCGGTCAGGAAGTGTATGACCGAGCTTACTTACTTGATGGATAAAAATAACCTTAGTCGTACGTTTAGAAGGAAGACTCCAAATGATGTAATATGACTAATTTTTCCATACGGCAAGACTGAATTGAGTGTCAGACACATGCATGTGCATTCTTATCCATTCAAATCCCAAAAAGTTAAAGGTCATATAATTTTGGTGAACATTAAAATAGTTATTGTATGAGCTAAATATACTTTTATATTATACCACCAAAGACTTGATTTTGTCTTTTCATGAATTATTGAAGAATAATGCTGTCAAACTAATATATATGATGTATCTTATTAAACGTTACGTCATACTTGGCGCATTAGGACCAAAGAAAGATATTAGATGTTCCACAAGAAGAGAGAACATTTTACACACGCGTTTCGTTCCAGTCCTTCTTGCAACAAATTCATGTTTATGTACGTGGGTTCTCGCAGTTTCCCCTCGGAATTTTAGTAGGTATATAGAGTTTCTGAAATTCGGTAGGTGTAAGATCGAATTGCTCATTGTCCGTGCCAAGTCGAGACGTCTCATGAATAGGGCCACGCAGTAGGTGCGTCATGAATGGGCACATGCCGGTCATCATGTTGTCGACCGCTGTGTCAGCCCATGTCAGCTGCCGACATCCCGGCCACCGGGACACCGGGTGGAGCCGCGACGGCTGCGCTGGATCCGGTCACCTTGGCTGCGCTTGTAACCCCCGGTGGAAACGTGTCCCATTCGTTGTCGCTTAAAATAAGCGTTTCTCTTATACGGTGCGGGGACGTGGAAAAAACGTGGGTCGAAGTGGCGTCTATTCTTGGGTCCTAGGTCTGGGGCCCAACCACCTTCCGAGCCTCTGGAATTCGCGTATCTTGGCCAGGTGTTGTGCGGAGCCGTGTCGGGGTGAGGCCTGGCGACATTCCGGACGTCGTGTCCCATTTCCTTCCTCCCATTGATGCAGCGCGGTCCGTACGAATCGAACCTTTTCCAGACCTAGCCTTTAATTCCCCCCCAGGCCGCCTCGTGTCGAAACCAGGAACTGTGACGGTCGAGCCTGGCTTTCCTACCCTGCTGCGTGAAGCTAGGGTCGGTGGGGATTGAAGGGTTGAAGTGGCCTGGAATCGTACGGCCGACCGCCGGTCGCCGACGTTCCTTCTCTGGCTTGGCTGCCAAGTGTGAAGTAGCAGGGTCGGGTGGTTGATTAATGTGTGATATTTTTACAACAAATGTCGTGGCCGATCGTTTAATATGTGGGTAATGTGTATGAGAAATATGGTCCGACATCGATACAGTTGCTTTGTCGTTTCACATCATGGAGAACAAGGAAACCCAACAAGCACACAGTGACTGCGTCTGACTACATAGGGCCATACGGCAAGGCTGTGCCTATCATATGGGGGGCAGTAGCTTCTTGGACTGTGTGTATTGATCTGGGGTGAGATAGGATAGCAAGCATTTTGGTTCTCCAGAGTCTATCATCCCAAGTGAAAATGAAGATGGCAATGGAAAAGGCCGCAGCGGTTTGCGAGAAGTACATGGCAGAGGTCGTTTTGGCACCATACCAGGTTCATTTGCATCGTCCATATGGTGCAGCCTGTAAATGAATGGATGGGAATGTCTGGACAGAGGTGGGTAGTAGTAGTTCTACCTGAATGCATGACATGACTCCTGAACGTGCTGATGGGTGGCAGGGGCCGCCGTTGGGCCGGGCTACAGAGGATTTTGTTCAGAAGACTGCAGCATACGTGCACGAATGGCCCAAAGCCTTGCCATTGCGAGGGATTATCATCGGGCAGTATCCTACTGTATCTGACGTGCTTTCAGCACCACCCTTGGCTGCTTCCTTCTCATAGTATGGGTCTGGTGGACGTGAGATCTTTGGATTCGTCGAGTTCGCGTCGATGATCAGGCAGGACAAGAACTGTGGGACCCGGGTTATGGGCTGTAGAACTGACCTGGGTTGGTTTGTGGTTTTGTCAGTGAAGGGGATCGTCGTCCGGCTGTTGTAGGGACTATGGTCCATGAAATGATGCTGAGTGTGGGCCCTGAGGCTGTGGCCTTCGGCGAGGAGGCTTTGACACAGGCAATTCGGAACGGCTGGAAGCTCATTGATGAGGGAGTGCTGTCTGTCCATACATTGCCATTTGGTAAGCTTCACTTTACCTGGATTGATGTAAGGTACAAATTTTCCATGACCTGAAGCTATGGATGTTCTGAATTGAACAAGATGCTATAGATATTGCTAAACATGCTTTACAGGTCCTGTGGATGGATACTACACGGCTCCTAAGTCCAGGAAGCCTACAGACAGCTTACGGATAGAGAAATTGGCATCAACTCTGGCTCGATTGATAGCTTTAAGCTCGACAACGGTGCAACGACCTCCCGGGGTGGTCACCGTGGTGACTCTGGGGAAGTGGGCGGAGCTTGTTGGAGACCGGATAGTGAAGGAATTTCAGACGATGAGGCACAAATTGTCGAATGGCTGGTAGACTGTGGTCGGAATTTGGCATTGTTGTAACTGCCATGAAGAGCACAATGTCATAATTTGTCAGCACCGGATTCAGTTCACATGATTCCGGGTCAGGACTGACACCATTTGCAAATGCATGCTGCAGGGTAGTGCAGCTGAACAAGCTTTACCATCCAGGCTACATCTGGCACACATACAAGAAGACAAGGTTGTCCACTGTGACATTGGGTGGGGAGGCTGAGCTGCAGGCTCTCTTCAGGCTCTTCACTGGGTCCAGGACAAAGAAGAGGCACTCTCCTCGCCCGCGTGCACCCGGAGCCTCAGAGGGAAGCAGGTCACAGCTAGTGCAGGCTGCAGCCAATTCTGTCGGACCCGGACAGACGGTAAGGATTGCAGCACCCAGTAAAGAACTCGTGCCAACAGCTTCCAATTTCATCCATCCACAAGAATGTGAGACAAGATTGAGGGTGAGCTCAACAAATTGTACAAGGCCTCCAGAACTTAGTGGAGAGTCGGCTTCCAGTTCCAGCTTCAGGCGTGAAAGCCTGAACGGATGTCGGCCGGCTGCGAGCCTGCCGACATCCGTAGAGGTAAGCTCAGCCTTGCAGTCTGAAGGATCACAGCATTCGCCACCAGAGTCGAGAAGCCTACTGGCCGCGCTCAGACGCTGGAAAATTTGGTAGGAGGACTGCGTGCTTGAGAGAATTCTAGCAGTTCAACATCTGAAAAGCTTTGATGGTACAAGATTACCGTAGAGCAGCTCAAGCAGCAAGCAAGCTCTTGAGCTTGGGTAGGTTAGAAGACAACACATTTCTTGCAAGATCCCCGGAACAACTTTATTGATCTTGAAATCTGTTATAGACCACTGGAAAACTCCCAGACTAGCAGCACAGGGTCCGGTTCTACCTTTGTGACTGACTAGTAATGAGCTAGTTGGAAAATTTAAAGCAATCTCTTCTTTCTCAAGTAGAGGAAAGACGTGGAGACTTTATACAAAGAACGAGATGCAAATCCCATCTACCCCGAGGCAAAAGGGGACAGACCACGACGGGCACCAGGCCAGGGTCGTGCCCCGCACTAACCAGGCTAGGGTCGTGCCCCGCACTAATCTATCCTATAACCTCCAACCGCCCCGAAGATGTCGAGATAGGGGAGGGGGGCATGCCCTCGCACTAATCTATCGCCGTCCGAGATAGGGGAGGGGAGCGTAGCCCCGCACTAATCTATCCTATAGCCCCCAACAGCCCTAAAGATGTCGCCATTCGAGATAGGGAAGAGCCTACTTTCCACTGGTGCCGTCAATGTCGCGTCTCCAACACTTATGATCGTCTAAAGATCGAAGCTTGCCAATGCCACCACACTGGAAAGGGGAGGCCAACTCCGCCCCTGTGTTGTGGTAGGCCCTTGCGTACATCTTGATGAAACAAGAAAAATTCTTATCCAAGCCCCATGGATTTCAATGGCAAGGGATGAAAATGTGACCTTGTTGCATGGGCTGTATTTGTAAATTTTCTTAGTTGCGCTCCCTTCTGCCACCCAACCTAGAGGGTTGATGATGACATGGTTGCTTTTGGCAGATTGGCTACTTTTAGGTTGGATTGGATGTTAACCACTGGTTGGGTCAGTGATAACCACGTCCACAACTGAGACCTCGTTCCCCACGTAAAGAAAAGGTCAACTCCGATAGAGACGCCATTGAGCAGAGTATACTACCGCTCCTTGAAAGGGAAGAAACCGCTCTCTTTGGCCATAGAGAACATGACATCTCGGGTGTAGCAATACATTGTCCACCCATTGCACAACTGCACAACGCGCTAAGTGGGCCCCACACTCGTCAATGAAGGCTACACAGCAGGCCGGAGGAGAACAAGCTAGTGGTCGGACCTGACCCCAGCAAAATCTCATCGCTGTAGAAAAAGAAGCTGGTGCGATTCGGAACGCTTGGATGCAAGGGTGGGCCAGAAGCCAAGAACCTACACCCTTCCCTGAGCAAGAGCAAAGGTGAGCTCTAGTGGGATGAGAAACAGATGAATCCAGAAGAAGACCCTGCAGAGGTGCCCATAATGCTTCTACTAGAGAGAAGCCTGCAACCCCCAAGCCCATCTGCGAGAAACGAAGAAAAACAAGGCATGGCCTCCCTGGCCAGAGGGGATAAAATATCCTTAGCCGACCTTATGGACACTTGGAGGGGGAAGCACCCTCCTCAACTCCTACAACGAAATTCTTCAAAATGTTGCCATCTCGGATGATGATGAAGATGAGGAAAAATAAACCACAAAAGTGGAAAAAGCATGGCCAGATTGTATCCTAAGTATTACCAAACTTCCACTTCAATCTTTTTATCCACATGCACCCATATCCTAGGATTGATCCTTCGACAATATTACTTTCCTCCTGTGCATGTGTCATCACTCCCTCCAGCCTCCTACAACTTCCCACATCCTCCCACATCCTCCCACATCCTCCTACATCGTCCCACATCCTCCTACATCCTCCCACAATTGCTTCCTCCCATGGTTGCCTCCAACATCCACCAAACATCCTCCCGGATTGACCATCTTTGAAGGCCTCCATCACAACAATCATCACATCCCTCACACAGCAATCATCACATCCCTCACCACAGCCACTTGAAACCTGTTGCACCCTGAACATCTCACAACAGTCATCACATTCCTTACCACAACCACTTGAAACCTATTGGACCCTGAACATCTCAAAGCGCTTCCGTTCCAAAATGGGAGCATCCTTCAAGAGAGCATCCCTTCCTATGGGGAGGATAACCATCTTTGAAGGCCTCCATCGCAGCAATCATCACATCTCTCACCACAGCCACTTCAAACCTATTGCACCCTAAACATATCTCACAACAATCATCACATCCCTTACCATCACACCACTTGAAACCTGTTGGACCCTGAACATCTCAAAGCACTCCCGTTCCAAAATGGGAGCATCCTTCAAGAGAGCATCCCTTCCTATGTATAGTACATATGTACAAGACATAGGTGAGGGGCGATAAAAGGAGGTGAGTTAGGCATGGGTTTGTGGTCGGGGCGGGCCAGACGTTACACGGCTTGTTAGGTTCGACCCTCTTCGCGTCCGCCTGCTGCTTCCCCTCCGGCCATCAGTTTCCATAGTGGAGGAATTTGATGAGTATGTTGAAATATTAAATACAGGGGCGGAATATGATGATGGCTGTGCAGCATAATCGATGAGGACTCCCCAGTATAGGTAGTCAAATGTGGTTGCAGCACGTAACATGGAGGACCTCGACAGGCCTGTTCACCCTCTTCTGGTAAGTTGCGGAGGTGGCACTACCTGTACCGCAACTGGGGTGGGAATCATCTGGAGAAGGACAAGTTTCTTCATGCTCTTTCCCGGGTCTGTGGGGCTTCCAATTGCTGCAGCAGACTGCCGGCTTCTGATCATGGTGTGCATGGTGGGACAATTTCACGTGGTTTTGTGAATGGATGGATACTGCCCCCGGGCCTTTCTCCACATTCACCTGTTCCTGGTGCTCGCAGCATACCTTGGCAGTCTCGCAGCCGGTGTCGACCTTCCCCGGATCGAGGGCTCCAGCTCCCAAGCAGGAGGAAGAGCCCATCAGATTCTTGCAGCCTGTCAGACATTCAAAACCGTCTTTGGAACCCAACCTCCTCCTCACAACGCTTGCAGACAACGAGCTGTCGCAGCATTTCTGGACTGCATGCTCGTGACCTAATTCCATATCATGGGCACAGCATTGTGGGGAAGACAACCCACCATGGTCCTGTACTTTGCTTTCCATGCTTGCCAGAGAGGGGCAACAGGTTGGCTCATGGTGCTCTGTCTCGCAGTCCTGCTTCCCGTGCTTGTGGCCAAGAGTACATGGCTGGGAATCCACCTTTAACTCATGTTCGAGCTTCCTCCCGTGTTTGTGGCCGTTCTTGTGTCTGAAAAGTCCCCACAATCCATGTTTGTGCTCATGACTGTGGTTATCATGACAGTGTTCATGGGGCTCATGAGAATGGAGGTGAGCCTGTTTCTTCCTCTTTAACAAGAGCATGCTGTTGAAGGTAACAATCAGGCAGGTACCAACGTCTGCCAGTACAGCAACCCACAGAGAGACATACCCCACAGCCGCCAGCACAATGATTGCAACCTTTGTGATGAGCGAGAGAAAGATGTTTTGCTGCACTTTCCTCAGGCAGGCTTGACCTAGGTGCACTGCCCCTGCAATCTTCCTCAGATCATTTGACATTAGAGCAACATCTGCTGTCTCCATGGCAACAGCTGAGCCAGCAACCCCCATTGCTATTCCCACATCCGCCGCAGCCAAGGCTGGTGCGTCATTGAAGCCATCCCCTATCATCCCTATTACACCCCTGCTCCTCTTCTGCTCTATCAACCTGACCTTGTCCTCTGGTAGCAGTTGACAGTAAACTTCGATGTCGCCTATCTGAAAATCAAACATTGCCCACAGTCTCAATCAGCTGCCCAGGAGAAAAAGCACATGCAGACATCTTCAGGAGACAAATCAGTGTCTTTCGACCAGTAGAATGCACCTGTCTCCGCACCGCAGCAGCTGCCAGTTCGCTGTCACCAGTCAGCATCACAACGTGAATTCCAGCTCTCTGTAGAAAAATACCAGGCCGGTCAGCGATGAATGCAGCATTGCATTTACCGATGTCAGGACAAGTGAAACTATGATCAACCTTCAGGTCAGAAACGGCTTCCGCTGCATCAGGTCGGACTTTATCTCCCACACTGAAAATTGCAACAACCTTGTCGTTGACCCCTACCCAACCAGCTGTTACCTCTTTTGTCTTCCACTCTTCCACTATTGGAGCCGCGACTGGATCTGTCAATCAGGTCAAAAAAAGAATCACCACTGTCTGTGTCTTTATGGGTCTCACCCGCAAGGTAGTGCACTACAGGAACGACAACCATGGTGCTCGAGCCTGGAAGTAAAAGACTTTCACTAACCAGTACCTTTGGCCCACCCAAGGCGAGAAGCTAAGCGAACATTGCCAATGCGCACAAGCTGTCCGTCCACCGAAGCAGAGACTCCTTCCCCTGGCAAAATCTGGAAATCAGCCACATCTTTGGACGGCTCGACACCATGAGCCCTCGCGTAAGATACCATCGCAGCAGCCATCGGGTGGCTTGCCTTGCTCTCAACACAAGCAATCCTGCATGCAACTCCACCCACATTACAAAGTGCCTGTTGGTTCTGGACAAACAAACATGAGCCTCAGGCGAGTGCTTCCTTCACTCACCAATACAAAATCTTTCGGACTTCTACTTGGCTGTCAACAGACTTGACATCCAGCACGCGAAAGTGACCTTCGGTTAAAGTCCCAGTCTTGTCGACTGCAAGGACTTTCATGTTCCCAAGAGATTCGAGATGGCTTCCACCTTTGATCAGCAGCCCCGCTCTTGCGGCCTGGGCGATGCCACATGTGGTGGCTACCGGAGTTGAGATGATCAAAGCACATGGGCAGGCCACCACAAGCAGAACCAGGGCCAGATAGAGCCAGTGCCTGACGCCATGCACACCAACAGCTGCTGGGACAACTGCAATCAGCAGAGCAGCCACCACCACGACTGCAAACACACATGAAGACACGATCAATCAGAGCAACCGAAGCGCCTCAGCTGGGACGGGAAAATACTGCACAAATGATCAAACGGATACATACTGGGTGTGTAATACTTGGCAAACTTCTCCACCAGTTGTTCAGTCCGAGAACGTGCCGTCTGCGATTCTTCAACAAGTCTCACCATCCTGGCTACTGCTGAGTTCTCGGACAATGCTGTTGTCTTCATGCTGACATAGCCTATCACCATAACATAGGAGCCAAGTCTCATTTGCTGACAGTAGCCTATCACCATAACATAGTAGCCAAGTCTCATTTGCTAGCTGCAAGTAGATATGTAAGTGTGTCTCAATCTGACTGATCGCCCAACAACCACTGCGGATGACATATGCTGAGATAATTGAGCATCTACCTGACAGATTCATGGTCCCGGCCCAAACAGTTGAATCCGTCTCCTTCTCCACGGGTATGGATTCGCCTGTCAGGGCGCTCTCATCAACAAAGCTTTTCCCTGACGTGACTACACCATCTATGGGAATCATCTCCCCCGCTCTAACAACAAGTGGAGTGCCCACCTTCACATCTTCCACACGGACTTTCAGTCCGGTGTCCAGCAAAACCGCATGCTGAGGAGTAAGTCCCAGAACAGAAGCCATTGCTGCACGAGCCTGGAGCATCAGATGGTCAGGCAAACAACAAATAACAACCAGCCAGACTGAGTCGAGGATTCATAGCCCATGTCTATGAAAATGTCGAGTAACTGATTCTGAGAACGCTTACTCTGTCGCTTGAACGGGACTCGAGCCAATCAGCCAAAGTGAAGAGAAAGGTAATGGATCCGGCCTCAAGGTAATCCCCTAGTGCCACAGCACCCCCCACTGCAACCAGGAGAAGAGCATGTGAGCAATTCCATAGATCATTCCTCCAGACAAAGTCAACCGCTAGATCTCCATTGCAAAATTCAGGAATGCGCAAATCCATTTTCTGACACCAATTAGAAGCAGCAAGTTAGTTACTAACTCATGAACTCTTTTAGGAGTGATCGAGAGTAGTACTCACCAGCGAGTATCATCAGAACGTTGATGTCCATGATAAATCTTCTCAATGCAACCATGCTTCGCAACATTATGGGTGGAATACCCACGGCTACGGAGCCCAGAGCCACCCATCTCAGCGGATTGTATATGTACTGGAAAAATGCAACCGCCAGGACGAAACCCGAAGCAATTGTCCAGAGACTGGGCCACTTCCGACCAGCCTTCAACTCTCCGCGCCTGTGAATGCTCGCGTCCAGCCTTGCCGCATTCAGAGCTCCCACTGACAGTGTCCAACCGACAAGAAACGTGAGCTGCAGTTGCTGAGCAAAGTTTGCTCAAGGCGAATCCGACATGCTTTTGGAATCGATCAAAACAGCTAGCTGTGTTCCGACTTCAGATGTTCACCTAGTTGTCCTTCGGAAGCAACCAATGGGTTATAAAGCACCGTCACTGTTTTGGAGGTGACGTTAACAGAGACGTCTGCAACTCCGGGCAAGGGCTCCAGAATCTTTTTAATGAGGGGGACCTCGGCAGGGCAGCAAATCCCCATGACATCCAGAATCGTCTTGTCCAAGATGTTGCTCACATCCGCAGGCAGGGTGACCGTCAATTCCACACCTTCCCCAGGCACAGCCGGCTTCCCAGCCGCCCCAGAGTGCACCATGGCGCCAGAGAAGTGTATCTTCACACTGATTCCTGCCTCCACGCTCTGACTCAGGCTCAGGGACTCTGCCTGTGGGATGGGATTGTATGCAAAGGCATCCTTCTTGCCAGGACTCTGGAAGCTGAAGAAGCCCTCCAGCTTCTTGGGTCTCCCTGCAACCTTGATGAGCCGGCCGTGCTCAAAGAACTGACAGCTGCCATCAGCTTTGGTGTGTGCATGAGACAGGAGAAAGGAGCCGTCTGCAAGAGGAATCATCCAGTCATTGTGATCGCCGTGCGCAACCTGGTTGTGACCGCACCCGTCACGGTGCTCGTGTGCCTCATCGTGGTAGGGGTCCAAAGTGGAGAAGCCAGACACATCGGGCCAGGGCATAGGGAGAGTGCAGCAAGATTCCTCCATGCACTGCTAGCGCACATTCACACGCACAAACACACAAGAAACAAACCCTGATTTCCTCCCTCATCTCATCTCATCTCACAAATCCACATCTTGCAACGCACATCATCATCATAATCATCATCATCATCATCATCAACAACTACAACAACACTTCACGCCAAGCAATGCACATCTAGAAAAACCCAACAAATCCCATCTCTTATTTTCCTTCCTCCCAGCCTAGGCCTGCTTGCCTGTTCCAGAAGCACATCCTCGGTGATCTCCCCGCGGTGGACATGGGCGTGCACATGCCCCGACTCCTGCCAGCACCTCTCCGACAGCAGGTCCCAGTTGCTCCCGCTGTGGTGATCCGTGAAGCACAGCCTCTCCTGCCCTGCTTCACCCGGCGGCAGAGACAGGAAAGAAACCACTCGCCCATCCTCCACCAGAACCAGGTGGTCAGAATTCTTGTGCTGCCCGTGCTTCTGCGGATATAAGAAGGCGCGCATGGGCCCGGCATGTCAGACGCGTGACAGCAGACAAGGACAACAATGGCTAGCATGACTACTGTACAATCTTTGTATCTCCCGCGCCATTCCCATGGACGTTCGCTAGGACTTAGTTCCATTCTGAAATGTGTCGCATTCCTGTGCCCGCACATCGAACAACAATTCCAATGCAGGACAGCATCTTAAAACGAAAAAGGGGGGCGGTACAGCACATGTTTCGAGTGTAGAGCGAGGTTGGGAATGCAGTCGCGGGGGAGCGTGGCGTGGCGGGGGTGCATCGCATCGCTGCCACACGCACAGCTGCCTATGCTTCTGCTTGCCAACGGCTTTGCGACCTCGATTTTCCTCCCTTTCCCCTCTCCTTCTCTTGGCTTCAAATGCCTTGCAAATTCGCTTAAATCGGGATTTGCGCACGCCTCGGCTGCCACGCCTCAAAGGAAGAGGGAGCGGCGAGGAGCTCGGGGCGGCGGCGATGGCAGGCAACAGGGAATGAGGAAGGAATGAGGGTCGAGCCCGTTCCCTCGGCAATGAACGCATGCAGTTGGGATACGATACGGCCACGGGAATCAACCTCGCGCCATTTCTCGTGTTCGAACGGTTACATCTAAGTGGTTGGAACTTGGTACACATCACTACCCGCTACACACACTATGCATGTACATATCCGCTTCCACCAAAACCAAGCCCTTTAAACATGACCTCTGAGCATGACCTTGACATGTGTAGCCATCCATCCATCTATTTTTTCAAGTATTCTCGTGCCTTTCAACTCACCCAACACAGTCCTAACTTCAAGAAAAAAAAGTCCTTTCAACAAAAGTGACATGTGCAAAGGAGAAAAACATATCTATTATTTAGTGATATTTTATTTCAAGTTATAATATTAGTTGACTAGGGTTTTTCTGAAAATAAACTATTATAGTTTACATGGCTTTAGGCCAAATAGACACCATTATTAAGCATCCTCCATTTAGTAGATCAATACTTAGATGGGGTGCCTAGAGGGAGTGCATACCCGCCTTGGTGCAAGTGGTTAAGACACATGTCGTGCTTTAGCAAATATTGCTTTAAGATATCTTATCTTATTATATTGGGGTGATCAGTCCTTAATTATGGTATCATATTCTTTATAATTTATAGTGCACTCTTAGATTATGCCATCTTTATGGTCTTGTGTCACCTTTGTGGTCTTTAATTGTGCCACCTCTATTGACTTTTATCACCTTTTGTGGACTTTTCTTATGCCATGGTCTTTATCATGTTACCTCTGTGGACTTTTGCAACCTTTCCTAGACTTTTTATTTTACAACATCTGTTGTCTTTTCTTCTACCATCTTAGTAGTCTTTTCTTTCCGTCATCTTAGTGGTCTTTTCTTTTGTCATCTTAGTGGTCTTTTCTTTCGTCATCTTAGTGGTATTTTCTTTTGCCATCTTACTGGTATTTTCTTTTGCCATCTTAGTGGTCTTTTCTTTTGCCATCTTAGTGGTCTTTTCTTATTGTGGTCTCTAGACCTATCACATTCTTACTTGCCATCTAAGTGATCTTTTCTTATTGTGGTTTTAGACCTTTCATATTCTTAGCAATACAATATCAACAAGAATGCACTAATTTTCTCCTTTATATTCTTATTATTCTTAGCAATACAATATCAACAAGAATGCTATGATTTTCTCCTTTGTATTCTTATTATTCTTAGTAAAACAATATCAACAAGAATGCTTTGATTCTCTCCTTTGTATTCTTATCATGATTCTGATTTAAGGGTCTCTCACTCCCCCTTAACATACGCACCATAACACATTTGTAAGCACGATTAATAATCAATTACTTACTTACTCAACTTTGTACATCTTTTCAATTGTTGTGCATATAGGACAAAACCATTGTCCCTCTAGTATTGCTTCTAATGGTGGTTCTAGACAATGAATATGTCATCCACATCTATCACAAAGCAACATACAATAATCATCACCAAAATATGCACATCCTATACATGCAAATCCTTTTCTATGGACAAATGCAAGTAGATCTATTGTTGGATTTAAATGTTGTAAGTGACAAGGGGCACAATTCTTCATGTGTTCCAAATATGTCCTTCCATCTCTTCCTTCCAACATCAATACTCACTTAGGGTTAATTTCCTTCACTCTGAATATCACTCTGCTAGCACTATCATCAATTGTTGTCATTGTTTTTCTTCGTAAATAAACCTAATCGCCATTTTTAAATTTCCTTAATTTTGGTCGAAAATGACCCCTTCTTGTTTTTCTATATCTTAATTCATCTCTATGTTGAGCAATTAATAAATTATTCATAGCCATAGGCATAATTTCTAAATAATTCAGCTCTATGATGCACAATTTTTAACCGTTGATTAGGATCATCCAAATCCGAAATAATGTTCACATTATCTTCTAATTTACTAGACAATAATAGTCTTCTCCCAAACAATAACATATATTTTGAAAATTTACATAATGGTGCTTGTCTACTCATTGTATACCCCATTGCAAGAAACAGTAACATTCTATCCCATTCATTCTTATCCATAGTCAAACAATATTTTCTTAAAGCTTGCTTACAAGTTTGTACCATTCTTTCAACTAAACCACTAGCTTCAAGATGATTTCTAGATGTTGTTCTATGATCAATTGAGTATTGATTCAAAAGATCATCAAATTCTCCCATGAATTTGTTCCTTGGTCTGTTAACACTTCTGCAAACACACTTAAAACATGGTTGAGAAATGCTTCACTAATTTCACTAGATTTCTTATCCCTTAATGGTATTAACACAATCCATTTGGAAAAGTGTTCAATCATTACCAAAACATATTTATATCCTCTTATTGTTGTTGGTAATTCACCTGTTAAATCCAAACTCTATCCATATAACATACCTCTTACTGGTAAAGGATGTAATTCAGTTGTTTTATTGGAGAAGTATTTTAACTCTATCACAAACTTCACATGTTGATACCACTAAATCAACCACATTCATCATCCCCTTCCAATAATAATTATTCATAAAGAAACTAAGAGTTCCTTTTGTACCAATATGTCCCATGTCTTCATGAATTCTTCGTGTTAGTGATACTCTGACATCTGGGTTTGGTACTACTTTCATATTATCTACAAAGATTAATTTATCATCTACCCATTTATATCTCTTACTCCTTTTTGATACTCTATCATGTTCCTTCAAAGTTAGAGCATTTTTATTGTCACCAGTTTGAACCCTCTCTAATGTGTTTTTATCATCCCAAATGTCTACATCAAATTCGACATTTTAGAAATATGCACTAGGGGATCATCTAGATATTACCATGTGTACATTGATGCTACCTTCTTCATCAAAATCTTGCCTTGCCGCAATTGGGTCATCAATATTATTTAATGGATTTTTGGATAAAATATCTGCATTAGTGTAATTAACACCTGCCCTATGTTCAATTGTAAAATTAGACTCTTGTAAAATTAATGCTCAATCTAGCTAGTTTCCCAGTGAGTTTCTCACTTGTCATCAACCATTTCAAGGGTTGATGATCAGTAATCAAATCAAATGACATTCCATATCAATATGGTCTAAAATGTGAGATAGCCCATATTGTTACTAAACATTCACCATGATAAGAAGAATAATTGCTTTCAGTTTGATTATTGTTTACTAGCATAGGCTACTACATGTTCTACTCCATGTTCATCATCTTGTGCTAAGATAGTACCCAATCCAATTTTACTCCAAACAGTGTATAATTTAAATTTACGTTCAAAATTTGGTCTATGCAATATTGGTTTGGTCATAAATATAGTTTTGACATCTTCAAATGCATCTTGATGTTCCTTCTCCCAATTCCACTAACTATCCTTTTTCAATAATTTCTGAAAATTTTGTGAACGGAAGCTCATAGGATTGCAAAAGAGAATAAATCAATTAATTAAAGTTGGATAAAAATTGTCTTAAATATTTTTGTGAGCAGGTGTGTCTATTCACCACTAACTTAGATATTAAATAAACTATAAATAATAACTTGTAGGTTAAAACAACGCCTCACATTTTGACACTCCCACGTAACCTAAGCAGGTTATTGTGCATTCACCATTGAACTCCATGTATCTTATAGTAGATAGTGATAAATACGGATAGACACAATCATGAAGCCTGGGGAAGTGAGGGTTAACAATGGATGGGTGACCCGCCAACTTGCGTCTGTGCAACTCGTGGGGTTGGCCAAGTGGATTTTGTGTTTTCTGCAGAACTGGAAATTGGATCACATGGCGGACCACTTCCTGGTCTTCCTTCATGAAGTGGTTAAAGGCACACGGAGTGACTGGGGGAGGATGATTTTTGAGAGGGCCTGTGAAGAGAGGGCGAATTTGCTCTCCCCCTCCCCTCGCCCCTCTTTGATCTCGCCCTTTCTGATTCATGTATTTGCGTATTCCGAATGCCTAACTGAGTTGGAGGTTGTGTCTGCCCTTCATAGTTGGAAACCGGTCAGGGAACTCAAGGTAGAGGAAGAAGAGTCTAAGGAGGATTCAGGGAAGGATTCCAGCAGTTGGGAATTTGCCTCAGCAGAGGATTTGGATGAAGGTGGAGAGGTTGCAAAGAGTAAGAAGAGGGAGGCAGCGACGACTGAACGGGGGTCGGCCAAAAAGGGGAGAACAGCCGGAGTGGAGGAGGAGCTCACAACCACACCTCGGATCACCAGGTCGAAGACGGCAGCAGGGCCGTGGGAGAAGGAGGGGAAAGCAAAAGGGAAACGGCGGGTTGTCCCTCTTGCTGGTGCGGAGGACGAATCGCAACTGCTAGGGGAGTTTTTTACGAATGAGGAAGCAGCTGCAGACCAACCCCTAGGGGAGGAAGGGTTAATTTCGGCAGCAAGGCTCGCGCCGGAGCTCAAGGACATTTTTGGAGATATCCCATTGGCCTATCCAGCTGGAGTGGAGGCGAGTGACACAGCCCACGTACGAGGCTTGTTGTGGAAGGGAATGGGCACTGGGACAGCCCAATTTGGGAATCTGTAGGTTTTGACTGCAATGGCTCGATCCAAAGTGACCTTCGATCGGCCTATGGCTCTCACCCGAGTAGGGCAACAAGAGAAGTTGCTCAAGGAAAAGTTGGAGGGATTGGAGAGCGAGAAAAAGGCAGCAGAGGACCGCAGGCGGGAGTGTGAGGAGGCACTGAGCAAGACACAGGAGCAGCTGAGGGCCATGTCCACCCAACAGGAGGCCCTGGTGAATCAAGTAAAAGGGGCGCATGCTACGATTGAGGAGCTCCAGAATGAAGTTTCGCGAGTCCAGGAACTGGTGGAGACGGTGGCGCCCCTGGAGAAGTTCAAGAAACTGGCGGAGAGATATAAGCGGGAGAGAGATGAGGCTAGGGCCAGGATCAAGAGAGAGGCGGGCAAACCGAAGAAGGGCAGACCGACAGCCACCGCGGTGGCTGAAGCGACCACCGTTGGGGAAGCAACTACCACGGTGGCTAAACCGGCCACCGTCATGAAGGGAGGACCCGAGGTGGGGAAGCCACCAAGAGCGCCGCAGCGGGGATGCAACTTCCCTGGATTCTAGGAGGCAGCCAGTCCCGGATTGTCCACGGGTGGAGAGGGTAAGGATCCCCGAGGAAAGGGGCGACATTGTCACGTCTGGATGAGGATGCTCCCTGTCGCGCATGGTGAGCGAGTGCTCACTCTAAATGTGTATGTGGTTGTTGGGATGAGGGGCGTAAACCCATCGGCGCACATCTTAACCGCCACGGGTGTCTACCAGTGGTTTCTTCGAACGGGAGCTGGGGCCTACCCCCCGCAAGTGGTGCTTGAGGAGATGAGCGAGGCGGAGGCCAGAGCGTGGAGGGAGGAACGCACAGTGTGGCTGTCCAGTGATGAGGACCGGGACAACATGCATGGGGGCAATAGACGAGCGGCACCCCCTGGAAGAGGTGAAGGAACCACGGGCAGCGAAAGTGAGGTGGAGATTTTGAGGGAGAATCGTTCGGATCAGAGGCGTGGTAGGAGAGCAAGGGGAACACCCATGGGCCGCAGGGCTAGGCAGCAACCGCGGAGGCGGCCGCGCTGATTTTAGAGGGAAGTGGCATCATAGGTCAGGGGCTTTTTCTTGGATTAGGCAATAGGGTGTTTTGAAGGGCCTTTGGAGCTGTAGTTACCTGAATTGGTAGGTGCGCTCGTGGTGGTTAGCCGTATTTTTTTTAGACACTGAGAAAGAGTGAGTTGTGGTGTTCCGCAGCTGGATGTATAAGAGACCTTTCCGTGTCTCTCTGGATAGACAATTTCAGGTGTGAGCTTCCGTGTGTCGAATCTGCGTGCGGGGTTGATTGGAGACGTCCGGTCAACAACAAACTGATTCGGTGCACCGCCCTTTCGTCACAAGAGGGCCAGGAAGATCCTTGGGTGGTCGAGAGCTGAGTGACCAAGCTCCGCATCTGGGGTGGCTAGCGGTGATGGGCGCGCTACGCACGCTGGAAGGAGAAGATTTCCACGGTAGTTCGAGCGAGATCGCGGCTGTGCAAATTCCCCGGTGCTGTCCAGCATTTTTTCCTCCTTCTTTCCAACCCGTTGTCTAACCAGATTGTCTAACTCTAAGACAGGGGTCTATGTGACCCAAGTGTGGCCTGAGAGAGGGGTTGGCGAGAGCAACTTGTGTGTGGTGGTGTCTGAGAGTTAGGAAGGAAGAGGAGAAGTGAGTCGACGTGTAAGGAGGAGTCTAGGGAGTGATGAACGTGAAAGTTTGGGGGAGCGTGGCATATGAGAAGGGTTGTGGGGTGAATGGTGGAAACGGAGCGAATTGGTGACGGAGTGAGGCGCGCGGCGTGAGTGGCCAAGGTAGGCGTCCGCCGTGAGTTCCGGGGCGGATGCCCCTGGAGGTGAGCTGGAGTAAGCGCGAATCTGTGTGTGAGACTATATCCCTTAGAATCATGCCAGAGGAACCGGGTGTCAAGTAGAAGGACGCAGCGGCCACAGGTGGGTAGGTCCCGCCGCAGTGGTTGAGCTACCACCGCGTGGTCGAAGATTACCGGGTACGAACTTACCACGGTGGTGGGTTCGGACGTTAGTGGATTCTTGTAGGTAGGGCCGTAGTAGGGCTAGAATCCATAGTTTTGGAACACCTTGACAAAAAACCATTCCCTTGGGATCGAATCCTAGGACTATAACGACATAGAGGATAAATGTGGCCTCCTTGTGTCTTTAGACGCAAAATACCATTCCACACTAAGTTATTCCTAGCAACAATATTGAACTAGTTAACAAGATTAAAGTTGACCTTAGTAAAGAATTCGAGATGAAGGATCTCGGCAAAATTAAATATATTCTTGGAATGCATGTATATAGAGATACCACTAGAGCTATTTACCTTCATCAAGGAAGATATGTAGCTGGTATGTTAAAACGCTTCAATTTGGAGAATGCACGTGCAGCAGCCACACTTGGCGGCGTAGGTGTTAAGCTTTCATCTACTACCTTAGGTATCCACAATCTAAACAGGAAAAGAAAGAGATGGAAAATATTCCTTATCATATGGGAGTTGGTACTCTCATGTTCTTGAGTAATCAAACCAGACCAGATATCTCTAATACTGTAAATGTTGTTGCTCAGTTCTCAGAGAATCTAGGAAAGGATCACTGGGTTGCTCTCAAGCGCATCATGTGGTACCTCAAGGGTACTCCGAATTATGGCCTCCGCCTGCGCTGAAAGAAGCATCCGCTCTTGACATGCTTTGTCGATGCAGTTGGGCTTACGACACTGAAAAGTATCTCAAAGATATTGCTTTCTTGCTGGCTCCGTGAATTGGTCTTGTAAAAAATAAGCTGCAATATCACTTTCATCAACAGAATCGGAGTACAAAGCACTCACTGAGAAAGAGGCTGAATGGGAAAGAAAGCTATGTGAAGATTTGGATATGAAGCAGGAAGGGCCAACAGTGCTTAATAATTGTGACAATATGTCAGCCCTTGCTCTTATCACTAATCCTATCTTTCATGCGCGCACGAAGCATATTGAGATTCAACACCATTTTATTCGTGACGCTGCTGAGAGAGGAATTGTTAAGGTATAGTATGTACCCACTGACGACAATACAGCAGATATACTAACAAAATCCTTGCCGAAGTTTAAACATCGCCTCGAGAAGGCTTGATTGGTAGGTCAGAGCTTTTATGCACTGACCATACACATTTGGTGAGGTGCATCTTATCTCGAGCGTTCGATTACTTGAAGTTGATTTTAATAGAGACGCTTGCTTCAATCTTACTGATGACGCATGCAATCGGACGATCGGTGAGTTGAGTTTAGTTGAAGATCGTAGTACTTATACAATACTCCAGCGGCGAGTGATTATTAGTTCTTAGATTTAGATAACCCAATTAGTCTGAGAGGAAGAGTTAGAAGTACGTTGGGTTAAGCCAATCTGACCACGTGTACAGATCACGTGGGTTATGGTCAGATTGGCTTAACCCAGCATGGTCATACCCTTTGGTATCTAGTTCCGAAGAGGTACAACTCTTCAGACACAGACTATAAAAGCCCACCACTTGTAATCAATTGTATCAATTAGTAAAGCACTAAACCTTGATAAAACGCTTCCGCAAAGCATCTCAAACTCTATGCCCGTTCTTTGAGAGAAGGTCATCTTCGATCGACTTCTCGCTAGCTCTACGCTGCCTGCACCCCGCTCTTTGGTGCTTTCTCTTCCGAGGTTCGAGCGCAACGCCTGGCCTTGACTACACGCCTGTGAGGCCTGCACGAGCGGAGGACCCGAGAAAAGGAAGTGGCAAGGAGGCAATGGAGGAAGCGTCAAGGCGGAGGAGGCCGTGATCCGGTTGAAACCACGAGGAGGCAGCCAGGCGCTGGAGGCTCAGCTGAAGGAGGCCAAGGAGACGGAGGCCACCACCAAGACCGACCAGGCCCACTATCGCAGGGACCGGAATCGTTGGAGGAGGCTACTGAGCTGGCTACCGCCTAAAGGAGGAGCAAAAGGCGAGAAAGCACACACGGCCCATGGGGCAAAGATGGAAGTGCGATTGAGGGAGCTGGGGGATCTTCGGATGCAGCTTCAGGAGGTGGGAGAGGCGCGCCAGGAGATGGAAGGGCAGATGGAGACCCTGGAGCTACGGCTCCAAGGGGTGGAGGAAAGGAACGGACTCCTCCAAGGGCGGATCGGGGACTACAAGCGGGAGATAGAGAGTCTCCAGCTCTGCTTGAGAGTAGAAGAAGGCCATCGGCAAAGCAAGGAGTTAGACGTCGCAAAGCTTGAAAGAGAGCTAGCCGATGCCAAACGTTTGGTCGAACTCCCGGGTCAGTTGGAGAAGGACATGGCAGTCCTGAGCGCGAAGGTGGCAGACTAGAAGCGTTGGCAGAAGGAGGAGCAGAGGTTGCTGGTCCGTCTACGAAGGGCGGAAGGAGAAGCCCAGTCCTTAGCAGGACGGTTGGTCGCTCTGCGAAGGGAGCAGGAGATAGAGCGAGCCAATGAGAAGCAGCGGCTTCAGGAGCTGGCAGAAGCCTCCCTAGTAGCTTCCCGAGATGCCGCCAGAGCCAGACTGGATGACCTCGCGGTGGGAATAGCTCACCAAGCGACTAGGCACGCCCGACTACCAAAGAACCTTTGGAGACGAATACAGAGTGCTCCGAGCCCACGTAGAAGAGGCCATCCAGCAGATCGACTCGGACTTCGCGTACTATCATGCGGAGCCCTTGAGAGCGGTGGGGGCAGTCCACCAGGCTGCTGAGGTTGCAAGACCGCCAGAGGAGTCCGAGGGGACCTGAAGAGAAGAAGGTCTCGGGAAAAGCGTGGCTGCAGGGAATTTGGGCGCCCTGTTTGGCGACGAGAGCACAATGAGGAGGGCCAGACAGATGGGAGGTGACTGGGAGAAGACGGCGAAGTGGCAACAACAGAGCAAGAGGTAGGTCCGCAGCACCCAGTACCCAACATGGGGGGTGTAGAGAGAAGTGCTCCAGTGGAGGGAAGGTCGGAGAGAGGAGGAGATGGCGCCGGGGGATGGGGGATCCCAAGAGGCAATTCCCGGCCACCGTGGTGGAGCTAACCACCTCCCCACTTCTCTACACCACTGTTGCCAAATGTAGGGTATTCCTAGCATATATAGACACTTTTTATTTCTAAAAATGCCAAGGTCCAAGGACTTTCTATCCTGACCTAACATACCCAGAGTTAAAGTCCAAGGACCAATTATTTATAAAAATATTATTGCCATGGGCCAAGGATCACTTTCAGTATAAAAGGCCTTGCCCGGACGATTCCTAAGCGTTCCATCACACCAACAACAGAAAAAAACAAAAAAAAATCGTTCAAACCGACAGTTCAGAGAAGGGTTAGTGTACATGTGGTCTCCCACACTAAGTCATCAACATATAGTGCAACCAGCACAAGGGAGCTGTCCTTGCGGAGTACATAGATATTGGTGTCTGCTTCACTTTGGATAAAACCTATCTTCTTGAGGTAAGAGTCCATTCTCTCATACCATAAACGTGGGCTTTGCTTTAGTCCGTAAATGGAACAAATAAGTTTACACACCTTGTTTGGGTATTGCTGATCTTCATAGTCTTCTGGTTGATCCATTGTTGATCTCTTCTTGCAGATGACCATAAAGAAAAGTAGTACAAACGTCAACCTGATAAATTTCCAGATTAAGCTCGGTACATAAAGCCAAGAGCATTTTGACGAAAGCAGCCTTGACTACAGTTGAATAAACCTTATCGCCTTGATAATCCACTCCCTTTTTCTGATTATAACCCTTAGCCACTAGTCTAGCTTTATAGCGAATACGAGGTTCAACCTCCTGGAATTTAGTTTTGAGAACCCACTTGCATTTATGAGTTCTCGCCTTCCCCTCGGCGGGAACAATAGGGATAGGTCTTTGCTTGAGGTGAAGAGGCCGGATGGAGCGTGTTGCGGACCTGAGTCGAGAGGACCGAGTCAAAACTCGTGCATAAGGTCACTGGTCGGAAGAAGCAGTGTCGTCTGAAGGAGCCGAAGCAAAATCCATGGATTCAGAACGAGCAGATGCTACCCGAGCCTCATCAAAAGTGACAGTGCGAGCATATACAATAGCATGGGTATCCAAGTCAACCAGATTATAAGCCTTACGGTCCTCGCCATAGCCAACAAATACCAACTTGGGAGCGCGAGCAGAAAGCTTGTCGCGAAGCTGAGAGGGAACATTAGCATAGGCGGGGCAGCCAAAAATCTAAAGATGAAACATGATAATTTTTGAAGGGGGGGAATATAGTAACCCCCTTCGGTCGAGACAGCACCCCCTTGTCACGAAGAACACATTTCCTAGAACAGCATATCTGCCCTACTTTGATAATGCGCACACCCTTTCTGAGGTCATACCTTTGATAAAAGATGCACTTTCAAGTCTACACTCGTGATTGGAGCACAGTAGGGTGTGGACCCGTTTGCGTTTTAGTAGAATGCATAGAGGGCTTCCATTTTCATATGTTTATTACAACCGAAAATTTTACTTTCAAGTGGTGGAACACAATGAAAACAATCCTGTACTAGCAGGAGTCTCATTTCAGTGGTCGTGAGAACATTGCAACAAACAACTGCTAAAGGAGGAAGTGGTCATCAACATCGATAATAGTCATTGAAGAGTGCGGCCTAGCGACTCATCCATGCCTTGCGCCGAAACTGAGTCAAGTACCACCGCTATATTCCGGAGGCGGTCCATATCGTCCGCCTCAAAGTTGTCGTTCTCCTCCATTGCTTGCTCGCCTTCAATAGTATCATTCTTGGGCCCCGACTGTGATCGCCATTATCAAGATCTAGGGTCCACGACTCATCCAAAAGGTCGCCACCGTGGTCTTCAACCTTCCGGCACTCAATGCAACCACTTGGGCTTTAAGGCAATGCCAGCGTCCTTAAAATGAACAAAGTTAGTTGCCCATGCGCCCATGCAAGCATACTTAAAATCAACAAAGTTGAGTTATTAAGAAGATATGAATTTTGAACACGGATCCTAGTCAATACTACACCTTTTACCCAAACACTTGACCAATAGACCCAAGTTACAAATCTCTTGAGCCGCTAAATATTCATTTTCTTAAAGATAGCCTATGAGGAGGAGGGCGCCGGCCGGCGCCCAAGGGAGGGTGTGCTAGGGAGGGCGCCGGCGCCATGGGCAAGGCATGGCGGTTGGGGGGCCGGCGCCCAAGGGAGGCGGCGTGTTGGGCGCCGGCCGGCGCCCATGGGCGGTGTGCTAGGGGAGGGCGCCCAGGGCGCCCATGGGCAAGGCATGGCGGTGTGCTAGGGGAGGGCGCCACGGCCGGCGCCCATGAGCGAGCATGCTAGGGAGGGTGCCCGCCGGCGCCCTCCCTAGCTCCACCCGCACCGACGGGTGGTGCTAAGGGAGGGCGCCGCCGCCTCCCTCCACGCCGCCTCCACGCCGCCTCCCTCCCGCCTGAACCACCCATAGGGTGGGCAAACGGGTGGTGCGGCGCTTAGGGCGCCACCGGGCCGGCGCCCTCCTTCCCTACACCACCAGCCGTATGCCCGACGGGTGGAGCGCGAACGGAGGGCGCCAGGCGGCCGGCGCCTCCTTCCCACACCACCAGCCGTATGCCCGACGGTGGAGGCGAACGAGCCAGCGGCCGGCGCCCTCCGTATGCCCATTGTGGCCCTCCCTTCCACGCACCCCTTGTACGTGGCACTTCCATCAAAAATTCAGTAGGCTAACCTTGGAATGAAGGCTACCCTTAGAAGCAAATGCCGTCAAATCGAGCCAAGATCCGTCGGTCGATCAGAGGGTACTCCTCCTAAACATCTGTGTCACGATGGACAAAAGCGATAAGAGATAAGCTATGAGTTGCGTGGCTTCATACAACCCGCGAGTCAAAGTGCGTCAAGATAGTGATGACAATGCGAGAAGTGGACCAAGCGATGAGAAGGATTGAACTCGGGGATGAGTGAAATCAAATCTTGTTTTTCCGGTCCCGAGTTAATGTTGTAAGTCCGGTTGTCGATGTTACTGTGTTAGGAAATACCTTGTCCGTGTCTTTTGTGGTGTCATAACAAAACCACATTTTCCTCCCAAAACGAGTTCTGATCGTCCCTTCCCGACAGAACCTTCCTCACCGCTCCTACTTTGCATTATTCTAGGTTCGAGTTTGCGACCACCATTCGACACAAACATTGCTGGATGGAAAGTAGTAACTTTACTGGGTGACACCCTTTTTTTCGGAGCTCTTTTTTGCAATGCCTTCAAAACGCTGTTTTAGGGCCCATCAAAAACCCCCTTCAGAGATTATTTGCGGAAAACCCCCTTCGAGATTATTCACCCCCTTCAAAAATTATCATGTTATGAGTAATAAGAGGCTTATATCCATGCCAGGACTCAAAGGGTGTCCGGCCAGGAACTGACTTGGAAAGAACCCTGTTGCGCAGATACGCCGCAGTATTAACCGCTTCGGCCCAGAAGGGTTTGGGGAGCTGAGCGCGGGCTAGCATAGCGCGGGCCATGGCGAGCAGATCGCCGTTGGCCTTTTCAGCAACCCCATTCTGCTGAGAAGTGTAGGGAACCGTAAATTGACGGAGAATCCCCCTCTCAAGACAGAAGTCCTTAAATTGCCAGTTATTTAATTCTTCTGCATTATCAGATCTAATGCACCGAAGCTTGTAACCGGTTTGCAGCTCAGCCATAGTGACAAAAGGAGTAAAAGAGCCGAAGGAATCACTCTTCAACTTGAGCGGAATAGCAAAGGTATAGCGACTATAGTCATCAACAATAGTCACAAAGTGCAATGCGCCGCCAAGTGAAGGGACTGGGAGTGGACCACAAAGATCAACATGGACCAACTCCAAGGGCTGAGTAGCCCGACGGACAGGTAGAGTAGGATAGGGGAAGCTACGTTGTTTAGCATATATACAAGGTTCACATAACGGTGGAGGCTGTGAAAAGTGTGGTAAGCCGAGAATGCCATAATAGAGAGTCACCTTTGTAGGAACGCCCTCTGTCGACCGCAGTTGCCATTGCGGGAGCTGGGGTCGAGGAAGCCGTGATCACCGGTGCAGCAGAGAAGACATAGAGATCATGCTGCGGACGACCTCTGGCAACCACGCAACCAGGAGAAACAGACCTTGTAAGGAGGCAATCGCCTCTGCCGAACTCGAGTTTGAAAGTACCATCCTTCACCAAGTTGGTCCAAGCATGCTTTAGTGCTCACATTAGTGAGAAACGGACGAAACATTGTTATTTTGTCCTCATGTAAAGTTAATAATTTTAACTAATTTATTTCTTCTGCATAAGGATCTGCTATAGCAAGGACTGGAGCGCTACTGAGGGCCTGTTTCAAGGCCTCGAATGGTACCTGAGCGATTGCATCTAGCTGCAGGGTTTTACTGGCTGATTGCTTGAGGGCAGCTGTCAACGGAATTGCAATTTTGCTGAAGTTCCGGGTAAAGCGCCGATAAAAACCTGCCATACCATTGAACCCCCTGAGCTATGTGATGTCTTGGAGGAGGGGCCATCCTAGTATAGCTTTAATCTTTCTAGGGTCAACCTTAATACCCCCGGAGCTAATAACATGGCCCAGGTACTCGCACTCATTTTTCATGAAGACACACTTGCTCCGCTTGGCCAGTAGCTTGTTATTCCTAAGCAGGGTGAATACTTGTCTCACTAGCTGAATGTGATTGTGGGGTCTGCAGAGTATATCAGGATATCGTCAAGAAAAACTTCCACCCCTTTTCCCAAGAGTGGTCTCAGAATCTCTTGCATGAGGCACTAGAAGGTAGCTAGGGCGTTGGTGAGGCCAAAGGGCATCACTGTGAATTCAAAGTGGCCATGCCTTGTACGAAAGGCCGTCTTGAACTCATCACCCGCCTTGATCCGGATTTGGTGGAAACCCGAGCGGAGGTCGATTTTGGTGAAGTAGCTTGACCCATGCAGCTGGTCTAGAATTTCATCTATTCTAGGCATCTGGTATACATTTATGATTGTGGCTCGATTGAGCCCTCTGTAGTCTATACATAACCTCCAATTTCCATCTGGTTTTGCCACCAATAGGACGGGTGCACCAAAGGGAGACACCGACGACCGGACGAACCCACTCTGTAAGAATTCATCAACTTGTCTTTTGATCTCTTCGTTTTGTGAAATTGAAGTTCCATAAGGTTGGATACTTGCGGGTTTATGGCCCGGCATGAGATCGATACCATGATCAATTGCCCATCGGGGAGGTAGCTCAGTGGGCTCGGCGAAGATGTCAGCATACTCTTGTAACATCTCCTTGAAGTCACTAGGCAACTTGGCCTCATCTTCCTTCGCTTGGGCTGCTCTGGACTCTGATGTGCCATCTAGGGGCAACACCCTCTTTAGCAGAGCTATGTACTGGAAATTGCCTGTGGCTGTGACTTTATTGAAAACTGATACGGCGAACAAGTGCTTGTTCTGTACGTAGCGTTCGCCAGACATTACATATTGCTTGCCCTCTACTTACAAGGTGACTACGTTGTTATCCCAGTCTATGTCTAGGGCTCTGGAATGATACGCTAGCCAAGGCTTGCCAACTATGACATCATGGCAAAGCGTTGGCATAATAGTGAACCCCAGGGTCTTTGCGTAGCCTCCTGGGAAGGTGAGATTTGCATCTGCCCACTGTTCCTCATTAATGTTTCTACCGTCCAGATCCGTAATTACCGTGGATAAGTGACCTGAATTGTGGATATGTAGGCCTGCTCTCTCTACGGCCACCCTGGATATGGAGTGATCGCCAGCCCCAGAGTCCAGCAACACTGTGGCTCTGGTCCCTTCTAGTCCCACTAAGAATTTGATGGGAAATTCATGTGATCCATGTGGCAAGCATTGGCTGCGCTGATCCCATAACATGCCTACACATTGTCTTCGGATGGACCCTCTGTCCTTTTTGTCTCTTCAGTCCTAACCGAATGTCCACTTTTTGCAGGGGTTGGTGTGTTAGCTGAGCTCCTGGTAGTCTTACCAATTTCCTTCAACCAAGTAATAAAATCCCTGCTAAAAGGACAGACTCTAGAACCATGTTTGGTGGACATACACGTGAAGCACGTGTGCTTCTCGTGACTCTGTTTTCTTCGCTTGGTGAGTCTTGAACACCGGCTTCTTGTCGTAGTATTACTGCCTTTTCCCACTTGGATTTGAAAGCTCCTGCAGACTGGGATGTTTGTACTTATTAACTACCATAGTTAATCGCAGCTTTCATGGCCTCTTCTAGGGTGCTTGGATTGGTTTGATAAACGTCGGCCCTCATGTCGAACTTCAGCCCATCGATGAACTTCTCGATTTTTTGTTCCTCGTCGAGACGTGGCATGTCCAGGGTGAGTTGGAGGAAGCTGTCACTGTAGTCCTATACAATTCCTTGCTGGAAGATGGTTATGAACTGGTGGTATAATTCCTTACGGTGGTTCACTGGCAAGAATTGTTGGAGAGATAGCTGTTTGAAGACACCCCAAGAGTATGCGAAGGGTTCCATCCCCAAGTCCACTTGATTCTCCCGTTGGCGCCACCACCAGTAAGCGTACCCTTCCAAGCTCATAACACTTTACTAAATTTTTTGAAGGTCATCCTTCTCACCCAAGGCGAAGATGTCGGCATACTCTTGTAACATCTCCTTGAAGTCACTAGGCAACTTGGCCTCATCTTCCTTCGCTTTTGCTCGGACTCGATGTGCCATCTAGGCAACACCCTCTTTAGCGTAGCTATGTCGGAAATTGCGTGGTCGTGACTTTATTGAAAATCGACAGTCGAACAAGTGCTTGTTCGACGCAGCGCCGCCGGACATTACATATTGCTTGCCCTCTACTTACAAGGTGACTACGTTGTTATCCCAGTCTATGTCTAGGGCTCTGGAATGATACGCTAGCCAAGGCTTGCCAACTATGACATCATGGCAAAGCGTTGGCATAATAGTGAACCTGTGGTCTTTGCGTAGCCTCACAGGAAGGTGAGATTTGCATCCGCCCACTTGTTCCTCATTAATGTTTCTACCGTCGGATCCGTAATTACTGTGGATAAGTGACTGAATTGTGGATATGTAGGCTGCTCTCTCGGCCACCACGGATATGGAGTGATCGCCACCCCGAGTCCAGAACACCGTGGCTCTGGTCCCTTCTAGTCCCACTAAGAATTTGATGGGAAATTCATGTGATCCATGTAGCATTGGTCACATTGATCCCATAACATGCCTACATTGTCTTGGATGGACCCCTTTTTGTCTCTTCAGTCCTAACCGAATGTCCACTTTTTGCAGGGGTTGGTGTGTTAGCTGAGCTCCTGGTAGTCTTACCAATTTCCTTCAACCAAGTAATAAAATCCCTGCTAAAAGGACAGACTCTAGAACCATGTTTGGTGGACATACACGTGAAGCACGTGTGCTTCTCGTGACTCTGTTGTTTTTCTTCGTCGGTGAGTATCTGGAACACCGGCTTCTTGTTCGTAGCATTGGCTGTCTTTCCCCACTTGGATTTGAAAGCTCCTGCAGACTCCAGATGTTTGTACTTATTAACTACCATAGTTAATCGCAGCTTTCATGGCCTCTTCTAGGGTGCTTGGATTGGTTTGATAAACGTCGGCCCTCATGTCGAACTTCAGCCCATCGATGAACTTCTCGATTTTTTGTTCCTCGTCGAGACGTGGCATGTCCAGGGTGAGTTGGAGGAAGCTGTCACTGTAGTCCTATACAATTCCTTCCGGAAGATGGTTATGAACTGGTGGTATAATTCCTTCGGGTTCCTTTGGCAAGAATTGTTGGAGAGATAGCTGTTTGAAGACACCCCAAGAGTATGCGAAGGGTTCCATCCCCAAGTCCACTTGATTCTCCCGTTGGCGCCACCACCAGTAAGCGTACCCTTCCAAGCTCATAACACTTTACTAAATTTTTTGAAGGTCATCCTTCTCACTGGCGGCAAGATATTTATCCATCTTGTCCAGCCAGTCATGCACACTTTGTGCATCCTTGGCGCTGCCGTTGAACATGCTGGTCTTGATCTTCCTTTGCAACTCCTTGTCCAGTTGCACTTTGGGCTTGAACATCGTTTATTTACGTTCTCCCAACTCTAAGGCAGTCCTACCCTTTTGGCTCTCCCACTGTTTATACCGCAACAGCTGTAGCCACCTGACCAATGCCCGGATATCCTTATTATCCTTCTCACTAGGTAGGAGCTCGACTTCCAGCTTCCGGATAGCTTCTTCGTCCTCACCATGGCTTGGCAATTCACTAGCCCCGGCTGGCGATTCCTGATCTCTCCGCCTCAGGTCTCCGACACTCGGCAGCCTGGTTGTTGGGATGGTGAAGGCTGCTTCTCGCATTGACCGAGACAGTTGTTCCAAATGCACCGGTGGGGGAGTCGGTGTATCTAGTTAGAAGTACAGACCGCGTTGGTTATGGTTACCTTGGATAAACCCAGCGTGGTCATACCCTCTACACCGTCTAATTTCCTATTTACGTATTTACCTAATTATACATATACGCATTATTACGGATCCCGTTCCGTTGGTATTTAACGTACCGTTCAGGACAAGGTTTGAGTGGGTACCCGTTTTCTGAATACCTAGCCGGGTTCCTGCGCGGTGTGGCGGTTCGTGTCCCGAGTCTATTGATGAAATAGGTCTAGATTAGGGCACTATTCATTAGGGCCTCATAACTTAAACATTATTATTTACCTAGGGTTATTTAGGTAGTTAGTAGTTATATTAGTTATATTGGTTACAACAACTTACGGTTGCAACTACTTATGGTTGCAACCACTTATGGTTGTAACCACCCAACTACCAGCCTATTTAAAGGCTTGTACTTTACTCATTAAACACTTACTTACATTGTTTCTTCTTCTTCTAATCTAAGAGCTACAGATTCTCATCATGGTATCAGAGCATCGTTGCTCTCTTGCGCATGCTTATGTTTCTTATATATGATGAGATTATTTACAAGGCACTCTTAAATCTAGCATTCGTCTAGATGGAGTGCTATTGTTCTACATTCTCTATTTCACCAATTCTTCATCTCTTCCTTTAACATGCTTATATGTTTCAATCTTCTATAATTTCTCCATGGACTTCAATTCTATTAGAAGGAGAAAGAAGGTTAAAAGGAAAGAGAATCTCATTAGGCAACAAGCTATTGAGAGTGAAATAGAACAAATCTCTTCATCTATAGCAAATTTCATTGCATCAATTTTATTTCCAAAACCGGATCAAGGGAAGCTTATCAAGTTATCAAGATGTCATTTACTTGAATACTTCAGCCCTATTCATATTAAAGCTTTGGAATTGGCCCTTAACCATATTCCAAATTTAATAATTGGATTAAGTTCTTCCGTACTCTGTTTTGACAAATAAAAATAGAATTCAAACTCCATCTCTTCATGATTTTTATAATCAATTTTCATCTCTTAAAATTCGGTCTCTAATCTTCAAACTGAATTATTTGATTTGAAATCAAAATTTTCTTTGTTTTCTGAGTTTAATACTAATCAAGGATTAGAGAGTATGTCATCATCTCAAAACATAGCGATGGATGAATTCTATATGTGCAATAAAATTGAGCATAAGCCTTACAATGACTTTGTCCTTTAAGGACGATTAGCTATGGCGGAGTGATTGAAGAAGAATTTGAAGCTACCCAAAACTCGCCTATGGGTAATGATAATGTCCATCCTCCCACACATTATCATTTTGGTGATGGTTTCAAAGAGAAAGATAGATTCAACGGAAAGATTATGATATTTGGGCATTACGTATGCGAGGAGCATTGAGACAAAGAGCATTATGGGGTATTGTTGATGGATCCATAACGAGACCGAGGGGATGATGAACGAGAACTTGATTTCTGGGACGCTGGATGAGAAGGCACAAGATTTATTAATAAGTGGACTCTCTCAACAAATGGTCGCATGTTGCACGCAAAACATCTCATGAAATGTGGTCTCACCTTACTCAATTATATTCATCACAAGATGTAATGAGCATTGTGGCGACTTCGTAACTTTCGTAATTTATTTATGAAAGAATCCGATACTATCGAACATCATATTAATGCTTTTAGACAAGCACGTTCCCAAGTTGAATCAATCGGTGTACCTATATCCGAGATGGAAGCTTATGTCACCCTTCTATCTTCATTGCCTCCCTCCTATCGTCCATTCATCACTACTCAAACGCAGCTTATTCGCAATTCACGGAGAACCGCAGATGATGGCACAAAGGGTTTGACATAAGTGTTTAACGATCGGAGCACTTCTCCGAGGAGGCAAGTAGGCGCCATTCTCACTCCAGGCCTAATAAACAACAAGTAATGTACTTGAGGGTAGAGGAAGAGGACGAGGCAGGCCGAGGTTACTCTTCCCAACGCCTCCATATTCTTCGCCAAGTACGAACATTGGAGAAAGCTCTTCATCGACACCTTCAAAGGGTAAGAAGAAGAGCGGCATTATATGCAATTGGTGTAGGATCCCTAACCATATGGAAAAGGATTGTCACAAAGAAGAATGGTGAACCTCGCAAGGAGGCTTCACATGGAGTTAATGTAGCATCTAAAAAGCAAACTTCATCAACTCCAGTGCTCACCGTATGTTTGGCATCATCCAAGCCTCGCTAATACCTCATGGTATTTAGACAGGAGCAACATCACATATATGTTACAACAAAAGTTATTTTCAATCATACTCACCAACCACAGTGGCACCAAGTCGTCCTCTTGGGAGATGATCACAACTCGCCTATCGAAGGTACCGGTTACATTGTCGACATGTGATCGGACAAGTCCTTCACCTCCACCAAGTACTCCATGTTCCATTAATGTGCAAGAATTTATTATCATTGCAAGTATTTGTCAAACCCATTCTATGCTGGTGACCCTTTTTACAGATAGTTGCTTTCTCTCTCATGTAGGTGATAGCAATCATATTATTTGTAGTGGTACTTTAGAAGATGGCCTTTATAGATTGTCTGTCCTAGTAGGAGGTCAACAATCTTATGTCACCAGTTCTTCTCCACAAAGTCCCCCTCCATCAATGTTATGGCATTGTCGCCTTGGTCACCCAAATAGTCAAAAACTCACCCAGATGTCTAAGGAAACTTTAGAAACCCATGTCTTGCAAATGTTGGGCATTTATCACAGTGCGAAACTTGTGTCCTCACAAAGCGTCACCAAGAGCCTTTTAAAACAAATCTCCACAAAGGGCAAAGAAACCTTTAGAGATAGTGCATACTGACATCCGTGGACCTCTATCTACATCTTCTTTAGTGGAAGTAGGTATTTTTGACTTTTATAGATGATTTTTCCGTTTGTCTCCTCCTATGTCTTGCAACACAAGTCCGATGCTTTTCAATTTTTCAAAGATTATATGAAATGGGCAGAGACTTACAGATTGCAAACCGAAAACATTACGCTCGACAATGGAGGTGAATTTACATCTAATCGATTTGAGGAGTTTTGTCGAAAGGTATTGCTCAACAACTCTTTGTCTATACTCCTCAACAAAATGGGATAGCCGAAAATAAAAATCTGCGTTTACAAGAGATAACAGTTGCTTATTAACACGAGCCAAGTTGCCTAAGGTTTATTAATGAGGCCCTTCTTACCGCAACCTATCTTATCAATCGCTTACCTACATCAAGTACACGCATGACGCCTTATGAAGCGTTATTGGCAAGAAACCGTCCATTGATCATCTTCGTATTTTTGGATCACCGGCATATGTTTTCATTCCTAAAGCATTACGTAAGAAGTTGGATCCCAAGGCAGCCAAGTATCTTTTCATAGGATATATCAAGGCATTAAAGGGTATAAGTTATATAACCCTTCAACAAGACAACTTCTTTATGCTCGGAGTGTTACATTCCATGAGTCTTACCTCTTTTCTCCAAGGGGAGTTGAAGTCGTTGACTCTGCCGATGATGCTAATGATTTTCTACATTTGATGATCCTAATCCCTTCCTTTCCTTGTCCCTACTCCTCGTGTTCCTTCCGCTGACCCCATGCGCAGAGGAGGAGGAGCCTCTTCCACCTTCATCCGATCCCCTTGAGGCCATTTCGGAAGATGCTATACCTCCTGCTCAAGATGATAATGATCGGTTGGAAGCGATGATATGAAGAAATGGATCCCCTTAGAACAAGAAGATGAACCAGCCTGTGGAAGACACACACGCACAAGGTACAACCTTAGATCACGTCCACTCATCTCGGCCTGCTGGTTGGAAAGAACCCCTTTGGGATACCTTGCTATTTTTCCCGATTCTAATTCTCCGAGTCCCTTTATAATCCGTACATGCACTGTGAGACTTAGAAGAGCCTCTTACCCTAAAACAAGCCTTCTCTTCTCCTCCAAACATCTATGGAAGGAAGTCAGATTCGGAGTATAATTCCCTCATTAGTAATTCTACATGGGAATTAGTTGAACCTCCTAAGGGTAGAAAAATAGTAACCAGCAAATGGGTATTTAAGATAAAGAGAAAAGGAGATGGATCCGTGGAAAGGTATAAAGCACGCCTAGTTGCTAGAGGTTTTACCCAAACTGGACTAGACTATATACCTTGGGCCACTTATGCTCGTAGCCAAGTTTGCCACTCTTCGCATGATCTTCGCTATATGTGCCCGACGATCTTGAACTTCATATGATGGATGTGAAGACAGATATTTGTATGGGCGCTTGAAAGAAGAAATATACATGAAGCAACCCGAGGGTTATGAAGTAAAAGGCAAGGAGCATTTAGTATGTAAATTGATCAAGGGTCTATATGGACTCAAGCAATCCGCAAAATTGGAACTTGACCATCCATATACAACTCTCGAATAAGGGATTTAAGCAAAGTAAAGGCGATGCTTGCTTATATATTTACCTTAAGGAAATGATATATTTACCTTCTATTATCGTCGATGACGTCTTTATGGCAACAAACTCTCTTATTCTCCTAATGAGATAAAGCATGGCTTGGACATTATATGAAATGACCGACACAGAAATGAATTATGCACTTGGTGTAAATATTATCCGCGATAGGAGTAATAAAGTGAGCATAGTTCAAACCAAGTATATAAAGGAGAGTTTAGCAAAATTGGAATGGAAGATGCAAAGCTGCACCCACACCTTTTGCTAGTGGCATCGCTTACTTGATATGAGTCCTAAGAGTGCTCAAGAGAAATGGAGATGGCATCCGTCCCATATCGACATCTTGTCGGCACTCTCATATATTTAAGCAATTTTACTAGACGATATTTCTTTTGAAGTCACCTCCAGCTTTTGGAGAACCACGACATCAACAGGATGTCGGTTAAGCGTATTTTTCGATACCTTAAAGGGACTATGCAAACAGTGACATTTAAGCATACACCGCAATCAAAACATTAACACTTACGGCATATGCCGATGCCGATTATCTGGTGATCACACTAAAATCCGTATCGTTATGTTTTACTTCTTGGAGGAGCTCCAATATCATGGTCGAGTAAGAAACTACCATTGCCTTGTCTAATCGAATCAATATAGAGTACTAACATCTATTTCCAAGGATATAGTATGGTCTAGGCTAATTTTGAGTGAACTTAATCACCCTCAAGAAACCCAACATCTCTTTTAGTGATAGTCGCCATAGCACTTGCTAGAAACCTGCTTTCCATTCCAACCAAACACATAGTTGAGTATCACTATATCGGAGAAGTTGGAAGATAACACTATAGATATCACTTATATACCAACACAAAACAATCCAAATTGATTTGTTAACTAAGTCATTAGGAGAGATTTGCATTTAAGACACATGAAAATGTTAGGTATTCAAGAGGTTTAAGTCGCTAGCTAGTATGTGTCAATGTATTTTCTATAGTCCACACATCTTGTCTAGCATAGAAATTTCCTCTCCTAACTCTATGTAGTCCTCAACATCGCTTATCCTCTCTTTCTAATACCCGGAAGGATCCTACAATACACACCATGGGTTATAAAGTGAAAATGATGAAAAGATAGTACTTAAGTCGTTAGGTTACTTATCGTACAAGTGTTTGGTGTGTCCTTCATATTTTTCACATGGGAAGCACTTAACCACACCATCTTAATCCCTCTTTTCACATACATACTCCATGGGAACTTCATGGTCATCCTTTCCTCCGGAAGAACCAAGTAGGTTGCCTTGCATAAGTTTCAAATGGCGTAGGAACTAGGAATTTTCCTTTTGCACTTGCTCTCTCTTGAGTAGGTCGTAGAGGTAGGGCAAATCTCACATGGCTTGTGCCCACACTCTTATCTACACCGCAAAATAGCGAGATATTATTAGGAAAATGTTAGTTTAGTTTACGGTTTTTGGTATCATCTTTCCTACTCACTCCTTGGCTCTTCCTGTTGTCGCTATTACATCCTCTATGCCATTTACATTTAGGATGTGATCTCCACTTGGGCTACCCTCACAAATAGCCGAGGGTCTCTTCGGTTTTATAGAGTCCTCGACTCTTCCGAATCTTCATTCATTTTGAAGTCATCATATTCGGCCTCGATTGGTGATCTGGCTTTATCGGATTATCTACATCCATATTTATTAGCATTTTATGCACTCAAAATTTTTATGCAATTTATTTTGCAATTTATTGACTTACGAACTTTGACTTCTCTCACAACGACCTTGGATTTTTCCATAGCGCCCCACCAGTGATATCATCCTCTTCATCGGGTATGTCATCACTCTTTGCAATAGGTTGACGCACCGCAAGAAATTCGATCAAGTTTGGGTCATCCGGTTCCTCCCAAGATCGATAATGTCGGTACAACTTCATCCGGTACCACAAGTGGTGCACGGGCTGCACGTTTTCCTTCTTTCTTTCTTCGCAAGTATCCTCCTTCGCCACCAAGTGCTTGTTTGATTTTATCGGCACCCATGTTTCTGCCTCACGGAGTGGGGGCAGGACCTCCCGCCAATGCAGATATTTATCAAGCAACTCAGCAATTTATCAATTTATTTAGCAATTTCCAGCAATTTATTTCAGCAATTTATTTCAGCTATTTCCAGCATATAAATCCAGCAAATATTTCAAAATTTGATTCGTGGCGAGCACCTTTTATGCGACGACGGATTCCCGCCAAATTATCGCTATTTTCTCACCGATCTTGGCAGATTAGCGCGGCCGGGCGACTTGATCGCGTGGATCGCGATAGATCGCCAAATCAATGCCGGAGTGATGGATCTGGATCGGATGGGTGGGGATGATCGGATGGCGCGGATGCGGCATGGGATGGCCGGAGCGGCCGGGTCGATGGCGGCCACCGATCGAGCGCAGATCTCGAGGATTGATGCACCCGAGGTGCGCGGAGCCGGCGGGGGAGAAGACGGTTTTGTCTCCCGTTCGTAAACCGGCGCGGGAAGCGCCGGCGCCCCTACCCGCCACACCAGCGAGGAGGGCCGTTCGCTTTATTTATAGGCCGAAATGGGCCTATCCTGTTTTAGCTTTTATTTATAGGCCATTTTGTGGCCCGTCTATTTTGTTTTTCATTTTCTTTATGCCTATATTAAGTCCTTATTTATGACTTGATTATATGTTAGATGCTTAAGTTTTTAAGACCTTTTCTTAAGCGATAACTTTAGGTTTAGTGGGAGCCTATTTAACATTTAGGCCTCATTTTAAAGGCTAGACTTCACCCCTATATTCATAGTGAGTGGGAGTGATGAAATAGGTCTAGATTAGGGCACTATTCATTAGGCCTCATAACTTAAACATTATTATTTACCTAGGGTTATTTAGGTAGTTAGTAGTTATATTAGTTATATTGGTTACAACAACTTACGGTTGCAACTACTTATGGTTGCAACCACTTATGGTTGTAACCACCCAACTACCCAGCCTATTTAAAGGCTTGTACTTTACTCATTAAACACTTACTTACATTGTTTCTTCTTCTTCTAATCTAAGAGCTCAGATTCTCATCTAATCCATCCGATCCAAGTCACCCACAGACATTCTCCCTACTACATAGTCGGTCCTCCGACCATCGAGGCTGCGAGTCGAGGGAAGCGTTGGCACCAGTACGGTTCCCAGAGGTCATGGGTTCGCCCATCCTACCGTGTAACGGTGATGGCACGGGTGCGGAGTTTCCTGCGTCGGTGCCATAATATCTGTCGGTTAGGTCAAAGTCGGTCACCTGGCCGAAATTGTGTTGGGAGCCGCCTCCCGGGCTCGAGGAGAGGAAAGGTGGGCAGGGGTCATGAGGTACCTGCATCCCATCGGATGGTGGCTTGAGATGAGGCGAACGCTCAACCACCGGCTTCAACATGGAGACATGGAAAGTGCGGCATATCCACCAATGTCAGTAGTTCGTCGAAGGCCACCGAGGTTTTGTGGGAGATACAAATGGGCCGGCGAATCGGTGGGAGAGCTTGTTCTTCCTGGACCAAAGGAGGTGTTTGGAAAGGTGGGTGCGGGTCATGAGGTACTGCATCCCATCGGATGGTGGCTTGAGATGAGGCGCAGCTCAACCACCGGCTTCAACATGGAGACATGGAAAGTGCGCATATCCACCAATGTGTGGTAGTTCGTCCGGAAGGCCACCGGTTCACTTGGGGAGATACGTAATGGGCCGGCGAATCGGTAGGAGAGCTTGTTCTTCCTCATTGGACCAGGATTGTGTGGTTTCATCGAGCCATACTAGCTGTCCATCGCCAGGTGACGCCCGCCGATGTTTGTTAGCCGATTTGCTGTAGCGATCTTGAGCAGCTGTCAGTTTCTTACGTGCTTGTTGAATCTCGTGGAAGATGTCTTCCGCTGGCTCAGCCGCACCGCCATTGTCTCTGTGCAGAGGGCCACAAACCAGGTGGAGGCGGACACTCACCGAGAGAAGTTTGTAGGAGCAACGCCTGGCAATTTGACGAGGTATTGTAATGATATTCCAATAATGGCAACATTGGTCTCCCTTGCTTCTCGTGGAGGAAGTGTCGAACATGTCTTCTAGGACCGATTGTGTTTCTCCGTTTGTCCATCTGACTCAGGGTGGCATGAAGAGGAGAGGTTTTGTTGTATACCCAACGTTTCTGTGAAAGTCCTCCAAAACCCTGAAGTGAACAGGTTCTGCCTGTCGGACATCGTCTGTGTAGACGAAAATCTCACGATGAACAATGGGCAAGTTTTCTTGATGAAACCGCGTAGTCGGATGAGGTGACATGTCTTGGACAAACGGTCCATGACCACCCATATACTATCCTTGCCAGATCGAGTTCGGGGTAGATGCATGATAAAGTCCATTGAAATGGACCTGAACACCAGTATTCTGGCAGGGTAATAACAAGCGTTGTTTCTCATTCTTGCTTTTGCTTGCGGATGCGTGAGGGACCCAATCGATGGTATCAGCTCGGAGGCCATCCCAATAGAAATGCTCTTTCACCCGTGCATATATCTTGTCTATGCCGAGATGTCCAGAGATAGGGCTATCGTGTAGATCGTGGAGAATAGCTCTCCTCACATCCGGCAGCTGCTGAGGTATGACCAGGCGTCCCTTCTTGTACAAACACGCATCCTTGATGGTGTATTCCTGCATGAGGCTAGTGGGTACACCTGTCTGAGCATCTGTCAATAATTGTTGGTATGTCGCCCATAACGCAGGTCGATTGGAAGGGACTGACCGACGATGGTGTCCAACTGGGTAGTCATAAGAGAGCAAGCTTACGGTGAGGGCCCCGCCACCACATTAGTAGGCCTCAGAACGCATTTTGATTTCAAAGTTGAAATCTGCCAAATATTCCGACCACCGGCGTTGTCCAGCATTCAGGTTAGGCTGACTGAAAAAGTGCTGTAATGAGTGATGATCAGTGTGGCATATGAACTTCTGGCCAAGTAAATAATGTTGCCATGTTTTCATTGCATGTACCATGGCGAGCATCTCCTTATCATGTACCGCGTAATTCAGTTGGGCACCTTGTAGCTTCCGGGATTCATAAGCAATGGCTTTGCCATTCTGAGAGAGAACGGCTCCAATAGCAAAGTCAGAAGCGTCGGTGTGCACTGTGTAAGGCAATTTGGGGTCCGCAACTGCCAGGATGGGTGCTGAACTGAGAGCTTGTTTAAGAGTGAGGAATGCTTGTTCAGCATCCTTACCTAGCTGAAGCTCCTTGCCTTGCAGATCGGCGGGCATCACCAAGGGAACGCGATCTGCTAAAGTCCTTGATAAATCAGAGAACCCGCCATGCCAAGGAAACCACGCAGATGTGTGATGTCCTAGGGCAGTGTCCATTTGGAGATTGCTTTGATTTTGCGAGTATCCACTTTGATTCCCTCGAGGCTGATAAGGTGACCCAGGTATTCGCACTCCTCCTTCATGAATACACACTTACTCCGTTTTGCTAGCAGCTTATGTTTTCGCAAAAGGTTAAATACTCTCCTCACGAGTTCACAATGTTGTTGTGGCGTTGCTGTGTAGATCAGGATGTCGTCGAGGAAGACCTCGACGCCATGCCCTATCAGGGGACGTAATATCTCCTGCATTAGGCATTGGAAAGTGGCAGGTGCGTTTGTAAGACCAAAGGGCATTACTATGAACTCGAAGTGTCCATGCCTGAGGAGCAGCGGTTTTGTATTAAATCACCTTCTCGGATCCGAATCTGATGGAAGCCAGGGCGTAGATCCACCTTGGTGAAGTACTTGGCCCCATGTAATAGATCCAGGATTTCATCTATCCGCGGCATCTGATAGACATTCCTAACTGTGGCTCTGTTTAGGCCTCGGTAGTCGATGCACAGCCTCCATCCTCCATCCGGTTTTCCAACTAGTAGCACGGGAGCACCAAAGGGAGATACGGAAGGTCGGACGAATCCCTATTGTAAGAATTCATCCACCTACCGCTTTATCTCTTCGCTTTCTGATGCTGATGCTCTGTATGGCGAGATACTCACAGGTTTGTGACTCGGCACTAGTTCGATGGCATGGTCGATTGCCCGGCGCAAGGGCAGTTCTGAGGGCGGCTCGAAGATGTCCAGGAACTCACTAAGCAGGTCCTTCATCTCTTGGGGTAAGGCTGCCTCATCCTTCTCCGCTTGTGCTGCCCTGGACTCTGCTGTGCCCTCTAAGGGTAGGACTTTCTTGAGCTGCACCACATACAGAAATCTGCCCTGGGCAGTGGCTTTGTTTAGAGCTGACACTGCAAACAAGTGTTTGTCGGGGACATATTTGTCTCCCTTCATTTCATGTTGTTGTTGTTCTAGGCTCAATGGGTTCAAGCACGGTTAGGTAGACCACATATGTGGGGACGGACGCAACGTGGAAATATGTCCACATGTGGACATATTTACCTTCCAAAAACTCTTCTCGCTAGAATAATGATCGAAGTGATTCAAGTTTTTCCCAAAACTAAGAGCATGGCAACAAGTCCACGATGCCGATCTTAAGGATATGATTTTGCATTTGGTATTTAATTATTTGATCATGGATGGACAAGTGAGCTTTGGATACAAAAGTGAGCACAAGACACACAACCCAAGCTCATTTGAATTTCAACGCAAACGTCAAGTGAACACGAGAACACTAAAAGTGAGTCTTTGTCACGAAGTTGGAACTTGTTCAAATTTCAAAGTTTGGAATAATTTCAAAAAGTGGATTTTCATTTCAATTCAAGTGAATTTCAAGAGCAACAAGGAACATCGAAGTGAAGCATGGTCACAAACATAACAATAAACTTGTTTGTATTTCAAAGTTTTGTCTAAGCGGGATTTTCAAAAGATGGTAAGTACCCATGTTGAAAAGACTTGTCACGATGAGAGCATAACCGCCATCTTCACGCTGCGAGACCTTTCACCACGCTTGCGCAGGCGCTCGGTGCCGTGTGAACCATGTGATCTTGTGGCTGCGAGGAGGAGGAGAGGCGGGAAGGGAGCCCGTCCGGGCGAGGCAAGGAATTGAATGGCTCCAGCGCCTCCTCTCGGGTGCACTTAGGAGCAAAACACGCACTGCCGGTGGAGGAAAAGCAAATTCGAGTTGCATCTTTGCGTGTGGAAGATGGAGCATCTTTGTGCGTAGCGGATGTTAGGCAAGAGGCGGGGAGCATCCCCGCATGGAGGAGGATTGTCACGGTGATAATCATACGGCGGAGGTGGGTGTGAGGCGGCTTCTCCGGATCGAAGAACCCTCAATGAGTGAGGAGGGAACTAGTCTACGAGGGCAAAAGACACAGTCCTCTTTCATCCACAGGCGGTCAAGGCGATTCGTGCACGGCAAAGGCGGGATCTCACCAGTCGTGATGGGGCCAGCACAATGTGGGCGTGCTCGAGAACTTGGCTCGTTTTCGGATGTAGAACTGCCCACTTCAATTCGATAGCAAGGCTAAGGTGTTAGATGCTTTTTCCGAGCTTGTGGCCTCAAGGAATTCTTCCCCTGCCGTTAGGGGTGAAGGCTCGAAGCCACATCCTCGCTCCAAAACATCGGCGGCCATGAAAAGCTGCGAGTGTGACGTCGATCACTTGAAGGCAAGACAAACCTTTATGAATATTGTGCTAACTAACGACGGCGTGAGGCAAGCAAGCGCCTTGGGCCGAGTCCTTGGGGTCGGTGAGTTGTGGCACGCCATCTTCAAACCCAGCGATTTGCAAAGTGCACCGGAGGAGGCTGTGGTGTGTGGGACGGAAGGCTCGTTCGATTGTTTGCCCAAGGGGTTAAGGCTTTTGCAATTTTGGGAGTCGGCGTCAAGGCCTTCCTCCAACTCCAAGGATGCGAGGCGGCGTGGTGGCTCCTCTTGTCTTCCACGCATCATCCATTTCCTAGATACCTCTCGGGTGATTCGATTCACGCAATTTCTCTTTCTTGCTTCCACGGTGTGCGCTGCATGGTGGGTGCGTCTCCTTGCCCAGTGCAGGCTAGTCTATGCTTGCAATGAACACTGCCACTAACCCTTTAACTTGTTTCAGCAAGCCCATCGGGATCATCACTATATGTGATGTGACACTTGGTGCCACTTATCACTCCATGTTCGAGTTTCCTCTGTGTGGCTCGTCGCTTGACACCTTCATCTCTTTGCTTGCGCCATGCTTGCCACAGCTCTTGTTTAGTTGCTCTTGCTCTGGTCATTTGCCGGGCTCGATCATTTTTGCTCCATGGTCATTTGCCACAGCTGTGCTCATTTTCTCGGCTCCGGTCATTTTATGCTCTGCTCGCTCCTTGTCATTTACTCGCTCCTTGTCATTTGCTCGCTCCTTGTCATTTGCTCGCTCCCTCATTTTTCAGCTGCTTGCTCATTTGCTCGGCTCCTTCTCATTCGCTCGGCTCACGTCGGGTTCACAGCTCCGCTCATTTGCCACGGCTCGATCATTTGGCACCTCCGCTCCTTTGCCATGGCTCGATCATTTGCTCTGCGTGCAATGTTCATTTCTTGTAGCTCAGTTCACTCGAGGATATACAAGGCTCACACCTTTGTGAGTGGGGCACTTCATGTGGCTCTGTGTCCTTGTGCAGCTCCACTCTATCTACTTTGTTTGGTCACATCTTGGTGTCCCGGCTTTTAGAGGAGATGTTACGAGCATACATTGTCGTGAGTGATGTGCGGAGTTTTTGCGCTTTCAAAAGGAGAATCCGGATATCAAGATTGGCCAACGAGCATTGACTGAAGCCCTTCTTCATCAAATCCAAGAGAGAAATGTCATTGTTGCGGTACCATGTCGAGATGGCATTTTGAAAGACGCTACGAATGCCACGATGCCACATCAAAGGTGCACCTCGTGTGCACGTGTACCGTGGGTGTGGAGAGGAACCCGAGGAGGGGACAAGTGCCACGCGCATCGGAGATGTTTTCATCCGTCCAGAGATGGTGCACTCTTTATGCCCTAGAGCACCGGATGAGGGGGCATAGGCGAAAATGTTTGCTTGGTAAATGCGCTGTGGAGTTTCAAGCGGCCTCTGTCCTAAGGAGGTTTCACAAGCATTTTTGCCGGAGATGAAGCTGAAGTGGCGGTGCTTCGAATATCAGAGGGTGGGAGTGAATGAGGACGGAACCTCCAAGTCCAGAATAAAGCTAGTTTACAGGGAAACCCATCCGTCGGCGATGATTGAATTTCTTAAGGATATATTGACTGCTTTCATTTCACGTCCAAAGATGGCAAGCCCTGGAGTTTCGGAAGTGCATTGATTGGTTTCCCGAGGATGTGATAGTTTCTGTTATGGACTTTTCGCAAAACTATGCTTTTCAAGTTCAGAATGAGATATAATCAATGCACTGGCATAGTGATCAAGTTACTATTCTAGTTCATGTTACATATGCGGATGGGGCCGGTGGTGGAGGAGGACCCTAGTAATGTTCAAGTTTTACCACTTTTACATTAGTGATGACATGCGACATGACACTCTCTTTGTCCGGCATGCCCTTATGCTACATTGGGGACTCTTGTCAAATGGATACAAGAGTCCACGAGAGCATTGGATGTGGTCGGATGGTGCGACCAGATTTAAGGCTTGCGGACCAAGCTATTTTGTGGCGGTACCCAAGTCTACCAGGAGGATGCGAATCTTTGTGGAGCTATTTTGGGTCGAGGCCACGGAGCACGGGGGCGTGCCATATTAAAGAGGGCACTACGTCAAGAAGACATCACCTTCATCGACAAAGGCTGCAGTGTTGTCGACTTCTGTCCAGTATATCAATCAATGCATCCTCCTATGCAAGTGGAGAAAGCGGTGCAAAGGGTTTTTGGTTGGTGGGAAAGAATGAAGTCAACCGCAGTGACGGTGGTGTGCACCAATCCGGGTTCTAAAGGCATGCAGCATATATGGTGACTCGGTGGATGCAACCCTCGGCTCAAGATGGCATCTTGCGTGTTTTTTGTCTTGTGTGCATGGGCGGTGACCATGGAGCATGTGAGGCAGTGCCCTATACGAGCATATGGCATTCGATTACGAGGGAGAGAGGGCGTTGGTCGAATTGGACCGTGACCGCACCATTAATGCTACATGCGGTTGGTCGGATGGGCCGATCCTGCTGCTAATGGTGTTGCTAGTGAAGATGTCTCGAAATTGCGGACCTCTTGGAGCTTGGAGACAACTTTGTGGTGTGCGGATCCGGCGAAGGTTCAACTTTTATTTGGCAAAGTGCAGCATTGCGTGCATGACCCGAGACTCTTTTATGCTTGACTCGGACACTGGAGTCGAGTCCTTTAAGGCTTGTGAGGAGAGAGCACAACCCATTTGTGTTTTCGTGACGACTCTAAGGCCTCAATTGTACATATGCCAAACGAAATTGAAATGACCTTGACGAACTTGTAAATACCATGGTCTTGCTCAAGATGTGGCCATATTCACCGTGATGACCTCCACTCGCTTGGGATCTGGAGCACTTTGCTTGACTTGCGACCTTGCGGGTGACAATGCCCAACTTAAGCGCCTTTTAAAACCCCATCTCGTGGAAGACCTTGGAAGAGCCAAAGATTGATGCAAGTGAGTCATGGCCCGACGTCAGTCGCGGTGTCGGCGTGTGGCGATGGCGGTGGTGTCGTGCGATGGCGGTAGCGGGTGTTGCGATGCGGCGGGTGTCGGTGCGATGGCGGATCACGGATGGTAGGCGGAGACCATTCATGGCTCGGGCGACCTCTTGGCAAGTGTCGGAAGACTTGCGTAGTCATTTGGTGGTGATCGCGGCGGATCCCGGTATGGCGATGCGGAAAGGGTCGCCACGGCCCGGCGAGGCGTCGGTGATCACGTCGTCGGCCACGAGGATGAGGCGAGGATACACAATCGGTGAAGTCAAGCTAGTCTCTAAGAAGGGACCAAGAAAAGGGCCATCTAGTGTTTGGGAGAAGTTCATTTTCTGGCCCATGTTTGTTTGCGTGTTTAGGCGTGGTGTGTTGGAAGGAAGGCTCTCCCTGTGTACATGCGGGAGGCGCTTATTGTTTCTGATGAAGCACTTCAAAATTGTCAAAGATTCTATCAAGTATGTCATTTTTGTCTTTTCTAGTCTCCATTAATGTCTAGGGAGCGGCTTAGAACCACAAAGCCCTTTAAGGCTATGGGGGATACACTTTGCGCACCCTCCCCAAAGGTGACATTATGCCCATCTTAAGTTTTAAATGTTTGGGTCCTGGGAGGAATCCCATCAAAATAGACAAAAACCATTAAACTTAATGATTGGAACAAGAAGATTGTTTATGAGTGCGCCGGTATACCGGCGCATTGACTTTTGACTCATTCCAAGTTCACCATGTCTCCACCTCCGATCATGTTGTTCAAAACAAAGCGAAAGGTATCACAATCTTTATATTTCAAACTATCACGCACTATCTTTTACGCTTCCTTTCGACCGAGTCCCGAATGTCACATTCTCGAAACTGTGCATCATCCTCGTCTTCACCGACAGTTCATAAGCAAGCAAAACAGGATCTTGTTGTTTGTTATGTGAGTCCCGCTCATCCCATACATCACATCGTATCAATTCGATTGAGGGGCCGCTCTTTGAGTTCTTTTGCTGTGACCCTTCTTCACCCATTAAGTCAGAACTGCAACTTCCTAATGCTGGTACCATTAGCGAAATTTCTTTTGCCAATTTTGATACCCCCTAGTAAACTTCTGTTGTGGTCTCCTCATCAAGATCGAAGCTGCTCCAAGTCGTTCACCCGTGGAATGTACATGGCACACCGGGTCATTTTCTCGCCACAACATTCTCCCACTTCTAATGGCACCACCAAAAGCTTCACTCGCCAAGTATCCACCACCAGTCCTTCTCATTGAACATGTTAACAAGCATGCTCATCAATCTGTGGCTTTTGATATGGACAAACCACTGCTTGTCGTGATCGTGAAAATGAGTTTCTTCACGGCAGTTCCATGCCTGATAACTCCTGGGAAGGACATCGGTTGTATCGCCTTGCACAAATAAGAGGCCACAGGCTCATTCGATATACTCCGTACTCCGCCGGCTGGATGAACTCCACGCTCCACTATCCGTGTTCGTGGAATATTTGTTTTTCCCATACAGCTTGAATCTTTCGCACCTTTCTACCGGTGGCTTGAGCCTCCTCGCCAAGGACAGGTCATCCACGCTTATGCATAAGAATGACTCTAAAACATCAAGTTGAGACCTCTTCTGATGCAACATATTCTTCAAACCCACCTGTGAACTCCTCTTTGCTTCATTAGCCCTCTTGGCAAGTCGCAAAGAAGAGGGTGTGGCGCTCGGGCATGAAAGCTTTTAACTCCACGATGTCTCTCCATGACTTGATACTTCACCGCCTCTGGTTAGACATGGGGACTTTGATGCTAGTGAGCCCCATCTATGTCCACGGCTAGCAAGGGCCGCCGCCTCCATGCGCATCCAATTCAACGCTCTCCATATCAGTTCGAATCTTAGAGGAAGCTCCGAGCTGATATCTTTCTCGCAATTCCATTGAAAAGGTGGGTTACTACAAACTCGAAGAAGGTGAAAGTGCGCCCAGACCAGGCTTTCTCTCGAAAGGCCTGGATACCAACAAGATTGCGCACTGGGCGAGCCGGTCATTGATGCCGGCGCCTCCGCTGGAATGCAGTCTTGTAGCTCGATACCTCTTGGATTAGTTCGGTAGTTCGCAAACAAAGAACAATGAGAGGATGGTACTCACAACTTTGGAGAATGCCGATAGAAATTTTGCTAGCTTTTCATCTGATGTAGGATATAATTCAGCAGACTCAAAGCTGTACACCTCAAATGAGTCATAAATGCAATCGGGATGAGATGGAGAGTCTTCTTGTTTGTTACCTCTTCTACAATACCCATTAAAGGAATGTCCCTTGATAACCTTTTAGATTGCGACAATCGATGTCTTCTTCACCTCCGTCACTGGAGGAATTGCTTGGAATGCTCGAAATGGTTTTCTAAAGTTCGCTTAGGGGAGCACTCAAGTACTAGTTGTGCCCACTTACAGGAGGGCAGAGCTTTGTTTTGCCTTTGACCTCTTTACGTTGCTTGGAGCCACGGTTTGCTTGCTCCGGGTTCACATCTTTCCCACATAGAAAAATTGTGTCCACGTTTTCCCATAGTCTTCCTTGACACTGGCAATCCTCAATGGTAGGGTCTTGCGGTCAACCATTTTCCACAAAATCGGTGTCTTGAGTGTCTCCATCTTTCAACCATACCAAGAAGCCGATAAATATCAAACTTCCACCCTGATGGTTTTGGCGGGTCTCGCCTTTCATGGATTTCAAGCTCGTCATGAATATATCGCACTTGTTCTATGAAGTTGAGCTTCTTCCTTCTCTGCGGTGACGTTGTGGTCCACCGCCAAGACTCTCATCTACGCTACAGCTAAACCCGCATACACATGTGCCTCCATCCATTGATATTTATCCTCTGGTGCATCTCGCATAAGGTTTTCATCGCGATAATGATTGCCCCGATTACTCGAGTGTGTACCCATTCTCTGAGTCTCTTCTCGACACCTCTTCTACCCTTGCACCTCGCTAGGGTCTATCATGCATAGTAGGGGCAAAACTCCTTCCTCTTTCACCCCACCGCATCCGCCTCACAAGGGACTTCATCCATGCCTCATCCACTTTTCGGATTTGAGCATCCGCGAGTTAAGAAAGAAGGCTGCGCAATGTTTCACATGCACATCTGGTGGTGCTAAGGGCCCTCTTCTTGTGTGCGAGTTCGATCCTCTCATAAATTGTCCGGCCTTGATAGCTTTAGTCTCTCTCGTTTAGATCCGCCGCACGTTGCGACATCACCAACCACCGTTATCTTCCCTCGCTTCCCTTTTTTTACATGCACCGCTCCACATCCGCCCGCTCTTCCTTTCCGTGTCAACATGCATGATAAGCGGTTGATTCAACTCTTCCATGTTTTTGGGTCGGCTGCTAGGGCTGAAAGTATGCTTGGACTTACCACCTTGCTTGCTCCTCGTCTTCGATGGAGATTTTGTTTGTCTTCCCTTCTTCTTCCCTCATGCGTAGGCGGTGGCGATTTCTTCTTCAAGGAGACTCTTCAACTTCTTCGTCCTCATCCCCGCCGCCCTTACCTAAGGCCTCGTCCAAGCTTGCTTCTGCTGATGACCTAGAGCTTTGCTGCTCGCCTTCGTCTTCACGGATAAAGGCGGGCGGGACCTCATCCTCTTCAACCTCGGCTTGCATTCTCGACCATTATGCCTTCCTCTTCTCGACAGAGAGGTCTGCGAAACTGGACTTATAAGATTGCCTTGCCAAGGCGCAAGGCGCTCGGACTCCACCGCGGTTTGATTGGACTCCTTGTGAAACAAACCGTAAAAGTTCGATAAATTGCTCCCCTCACATCATTCATCACAACATAAGTTCTTACAAACCCTAAAATTGAAACATGCATATCGGGTATGGCAGCGTACGCCGTCAATCGACGGAAAACCGAAGAGGGTCTCTAATGTCGCGGTTCACATCGAACGCTTGTTTGCGTCTAGCACAAACATGATATGACTACATCATCGGTGATATGGCGGGGATGTAAAGTTACAAAAGTGAAGGAACATTTAGTCATCCACTCCATCCACATCACCCACATGATCCACCCTACAGCTTTCTCATCCTCAGATTTCCTTCATAGCCATTTACCCATAAGCGCCATAAGTGGATTCCAAGGAGTTGACTCGTCTTCTCCATGTCTCTGTGAGACCACTCCTTCTCTATTAAGGATCGCTTGTTCAAACTTTCTTGCAATCGCCTCACCTTCTGCAATTCTTGGAAGTTGTAAGGATTAGGAAGCGAATCCAATCCAGTTCCACTTCCCCCGGTACTCCCTCCTGCTGGATTCCACTGTGCATCCCCAATCATGTCCACATTACGCTGGGTGGCTTTCGATGTGGAAACACACACTTCCATGAGACGAATCTTCCTCAAATATGTCTTTGGAATTGGAGGCGGATGCATGGTCCGTGGATTTATTCGTTCTGCTGCCTTGCTTTTTGCAGCTTCATTCCTTGTTTTCTTCAACCCGTTTGGGCAGCTCAGCCTCAACCACCTTTGTATCTCGACTTTCTTGCTCCGTCGCTCGCCATGGAAACTAACGGCCTTGTTTAGGAAGGAAAAGAAAGGAAGGTGGCATGTCTGTAAGAGTGTCTTGTCCCTTCACCAAAATGAATTGGAGGAACTCATTTCAAACACCCAAATTAGTCGGGATATTAGGAGCAAACATGTCCATATGCAAAACCAAAATTAGTAATGAAACAACAAACCTTTGAAGGCGGATCACATTTGAATGGATCCTGTGGCACCAAGAGAATGACAACCAGAGCTGCCGACATATCTTCCAAATCAGAACACTCATTTCAAACACCAAAATTCGGATATTAGGAACCGGAAACATGTCCATGTAAACCAAAATTAGTAATGAAACAACAAACCTTTGAGGATCACATTTGAATGGATCTGCTGGGCACCAAGAGAATGACAACACGAATCACGCCGACATATCTTCCAACTGAACCACTCATTAAGAAATGGGGTTTCCATATACAATTATATCCTCGTTTCTTTGAATCCCACGGTCATCATGTTGCGTGCTTGGAAAGAGTTCTACAAAGCATCCCATTCCTCCCACTGTGAACCATTTGGAGGAAGGAAGACAAATGGAGAATGCGAAACAAGTTGGCGATATATGTCTGAAAGTAGCGGAGGGAAAGCGTGGAAATATGAGCCATTATGTTGTGATTTGTGGATGATGTCTTCATTTCTTTGACACTCGGACGTGTGTTTGAGGCGAGATGGTGACCAAAGGGTCCTAGAAGTGACCGAAGATGAAAGTGATGAAGGTGGGGCCATGCATCCAACAAATACGACCTCACGCGCTTAAAATCGTGTAATATGTTTCATGTCATGGGGAGATACTCAAGGAGCTGCACTGTCTGGCGGATCTCCAGCAATCTCCTTAATGATGTCTCTCCGGCGCCTTTTGATGCCATTCACATTCACAGTGAGTATTGCCACCATACATTGGAAGTTCAAAAGACCACGCCCCGCTGGGAATGCGAAGACGGAAGAAGAAGAGCCTCGTATCATATTGATTACTTCTCTCGGCGTGTGCAGATGGATGTCAGCCCCCATATCTCGGCGACATCTGTTTAAACCTCCGGAGGCACATACACTTGATTGATGATGATCTTTCAATGACTCGTGATTTCGTCGAGCCACCCATGAGACGGACTTTTAATATGAAGCCAAGATCGGAAACATTTATTGAAACGCGGACCCAAGCGGGAAAAGAAATCCAAGGTGCGGAACTCAAATGCTTGGAAAGTCGGGTATCTCGTGATTTGAGAAAGTCGTGTTGTGCTAAATCTTTGTTTATGCGCTAGGTAAACCCACCTTCCGAGACACGAGATATCGTTTCCGGATGAGTGGCGGAGGCGAAAGCGATCACTTTTCTTTTCATCGAAGCGTAAACATGGCGGATTGAAGGTGGAGACTTTGGTTGGAAGAGACGAGTTCATCTTTGTCGCGAAGCATTTAGGAGGTGTTTTGTATAGGTTCAAATCGATGCAAGCGGCCAAGGAGAGCGAGATAATATACCACTGCCTCCTCCGATGAGAGGCAACCGGCGTACCATGCTTCCCGCTGCGGTGGCGTGGATGAACCATTGTTCATGTTAATCAGCGAGCGGATGCCAAATGTTGAATCGTATCACCTTGGGACTCTTATACCAAAGGAGAAATATTTCAAGAATCTGGGCGGGCTGGCCAGTACAATATTTCACACTCCTACTTTTGCCAGTTGTGGCAGAATCACTTCCCGAAAGTAAGGATCCCAAAAAATAATCGTTTTGCAGCTTGTGCTACATCGACTACGGAAGATCGGGAGGCGAGAAAGAGCGTGAAACAAGGTATGCGATGTTTGAAAATTCGAGTCGCCGGTATCTGCATTTTAGAAAAGGTCATGGCAAGTGCAGATACCAGCCCACTTTAGCCATTAGTCCTACTTGCTACTACAGATGCCATGTTCCCAGATTGTTGCCATACTAAACAGTTGCATTGTTCCTTGGTTCATTGAGTGTGCATAAGAATATGAAGCCGATTTGTGAAACCACAGAGAGCGTTTAAAAGCAGAGAGGGAAAAGTGCATGAAGCATCGGGTCAAGTGTTATGCAAACCCCGCACGGTATATCGGACTCTCTATAGACGGCATGGACCAACAGAAAACACAGCTTCCACATTTCATGCATCTTCCAAAGAATATGGCAGACACTCCGCTTCTTGACGTCCATGTTGTTGGCTGTCTTGTGTACAACTATACTATGTAAAATTGTTCATTGAGTTTGGAAATATCGAGAACGATAAACTGACAATCTGCCATCATACAACATGTTATATTGAACTACGAGGGTTTACTTCCGAAGGTGTTATATTTGCAACTGGACAACACGACACGTGAAAATAAAAACGCTCTGCTGTTCGCCTACCTTAACATGTTGGTGTCATTGCGAGTCTTTGAGAAGATCAAGGTAGGCTTCCTCCTTGTTGGGCACACCCATGATCAGGTAGACCAAATGTTCTCCAGATTTTCGACTGTACTAAGGCATAAGGAGGCTTTTACCTTGCCCAAACTCACCTCTGTGTTGGAAAGTGCTTATACGCCAAACCCACAGTTGTGTGTGGTACACAGTCCCGATTTTAGAAGGTATGTTTGGCCCATCCTAATGGTAGGGCTGGCTACTGTGGTAGCCCGTGCATCAGTTGCACAACATCTCTTTTCAGAATCAGTTCAAAATAACTCGAGAGGAGAGGGAGGAACGCGGTTTCATTACGGTGATGCGAGGTAAACAATATTCAACTGATAAATACTGGTCCACCAATGAAGGCCTCGAGTTCTTGAAGCATGTTGTGGGCTACGGACTTCCCTTGGGGTTAGGAAATGAGTTGGGGTTTTGTTTTTTTTCATAGGTCCGAGGTAGAAAATAAGGCATAAAGGAAGGAATAGGTCCGGAATACTCCGGACTACACTCCGGAGTAGGTCCCAGGACTCCGGAGTACACTCCGGAGGAGCCACAGACCGACACATCAAGGGGCGGCCCGGACCCGCGAAGGTAATGTCGGAGTAGTCCGGAACACACTCGGGAGGCGGGATAGGATAAATCATGTAAAGTAACAGGGTTGGAGGCGTGTTTTAGACAGCCCTGAGACCACGTGGGATCTTGAGGAGGAGGGGCATGCATGCGGACCGGACCGTAGGTGCGATGGCGTTATAAGCGGAGTATTCACGCTCCAATGCAGGCGTAAGGCCGAGTAAGCCCAGGCGTAAGGTGAGAGTAAGCCATGCGAGACCTCAGCAGACGGGGAAGGGCACCCTCCGCCCCGGATACTCCGACGGCCAGGCGGAGGAGGCCATTCTGCGACCTCGAGACAATTTCGCGAATCTCTGCGCTCAACCCCGCCCTCTGGCGCTATCTCTCCGAACGCTCAGGCACCTTGGCTCACCTTTTGGAGCGGCAGCGGCGAAGAGGGAGCATCGTGCCAGCAATCGCGGACAATCACCTACAGCGGAGTAAGAAGGAGGCGATGGGACCCAAGAAGCTAGCCGGAGGTGGGAGCCACAGGCGCCTGGTGGGCAACATTGTCACCAAGAGATATCGACTTGACCAACCCGGTTGGCGGAGGCGGAGGACACAGTGGAGAATGGCACCTCGGCGTCTTTAGGGAGGTGTGGACGTTTGGCCGCACTTGTCGGCGCCGGAAGATGTTGGCAGCGGCCAACAAGGAGGTCCGATCCAAGAACCTCCGGGGGGATCCTAGGAGGTGGACCTTGAAGGTCTGAGGCGGCTGGCCGCCCAGAAGGAAAAATTGGGCGTGGTCCGGAGCCCCTCAAGGCAAGAGGAAAGATAGAGGCGACAAAGGCGGCAATCTTTGAAGCCAGGGGCCTTGGCCCGAACAACCAACGGTGGTGATGTGATTTGTTGGACAGGAGGGTGAGAGCAGTGGTCAGGATCATTGTCCACTGGAACCGGCTCACCAGGTAGATCACCTTGGTGACAATTTATTGGTGTTCCTGCATGCGCTGTAGAGGGGCAAGAGGCGGAGGAGGATCATCTTAGCCGGGTTGACGGAGGCTCACAAGCGAGGTGAAAGCCACCTCCATCGCCAGGGATCCCTGCTTGATCCATGTGTGGGGACACTACAACCTCACGAAGGAGGGAAGAGAGGCACTCGGAAGGGCGGCCCTACGAGCGGAGGCGGAGCAAAGCGCCCGGAGGCCCGAGGCCCCCTAAGACCAAGCAGGCAGGAGGAGGCAGGCGGGAGGATCCGACTCCATACGTTTGGAGGCGGACTCCCTCGCCACCAAAGGGAAGTGTGGGAGGACATCCCGCTTCCTTCTCTTGGTGCCCAGGGCGGCCAGCGGCGGAGGAGGCCCAGGCGGGAGTCGGCCCGGCTCCAGACGGCCGCAGCCACGGCGGCCGGCGAGCCCGACGGACTCGTCGGGGCCGAAGGCGGAAGGCGGTGCCACCCGCCAGCACCTTGCGCTGCCCTTGCCCCAGCAGTGGCGGGGAGGCGGTGAGAAGAGGCGGAAAGGGGCCGCCAAGGCAGGAGGCCAGCGCAGCCGGCCCACCGGGCAGTCTGTCGCGGGAGGCAAGAGGTCGGCTCGAACCCCTCACCTCAAGGCCCGGGAGAAGAGGGCGAACAAGGAATTGGCGGAGGGCCAAAGAGGTGAGGCTCCGGACCTCGGTACTCGGGACCTAAGGGTCTGATTAGGTCGGAGAGCCAGTCCGGACTCGCTCCGGGCTGCGGTATGGAGGTCCTTGGCGGATCGAGATGCCCGCCTAGCGGACTTCTTGGGGGCCTCACGGTGGCGGCCGTGGAAGAGAGCGGGTCTCAGCTCGTCATGGGCGGTATGCTCGCAGGGTCTCTGGAGGCGGCGAAGACCCGGAGGTGGAAGCCTGAGGCGCATGGTGCTCCTCGGGAGGCGGATGGGCGGCGGAGGCGAGGAGGAAGGCGGAAGCTCTCGGCCGCATCGAGGAGGAAGCGGGAGGCCGAAAGTCTGTCCATTCAGCGGGACGGACTAAGTTTCTTCTGGGTGGCGGTGGCAGTGAGAGGCCCAAGCACGGGTGAGGATCTGCAGCGAAGGAGGCCGGAGGCGGAGAGGGCTCGCGACAGGCTGGCTGGCCCAACATCGGCGGGCTCGGTGAAGCGGCGCAGGCGGAAGCCAGCGAAGTCGGCCGGGATCACTATCGGCGTGATCGAACGGTGGAGGGGAGGCAGGTGGCCGTGGCCAACGAAGGCAGCGGGAGGCGGAGCAAGCAGTCGGCCGTGAGGAGGCGGAGGTCGGCCGGGAGATAGGGGACCTCGGTGCAGTGCGGAGAGGAGTAGAAGGCGGAGGCTGGAGGGAGGACAAGGATACCTTGGGTGCAACTCAAGGCGCGCCAGGCGGCGGGGTTCTCAGGAGAATCCAAGACTTGACGGGAGATAAGCCTCCAGCTCCGCTTGAGAGGAGAATAGGCGGCAGTGCAAGGAGTTCGTCGCTGCGGCGGGGAGGTGGAGGAAGCCGAGAGTCGAGGCAGGATACCGCCCGCTGGAGAAAAGTGGCGGACCTCGGGAAAAGGATAAGCGGAGGAAAGCCTTTGGAGGAGAAGCGGGCTCGTCCGATTCTGAGAAGCAGAGGGCTCGGCTCCATGGCCCATAATGGCGGGCTGGAGCAATGGGGAGGAGGAGAACGTCGGCAGCGAAGGCTGCGAGGAGAGGTGACAGGCCGCCTTGGCATCAAAGTCCGCCCGCCTCTGATTAGCTTGTACAGGAGGCAGGCCGGCGAGCCGGACAACATGCCCGGTGGGAGCACCTCTGGAGAGAATCAGGGTGCTCGGGCTCATGTGGAGGAGGCGATTCAACAAGTCGATTCCGACTTGCCTACTACCACGAGCTCCTCAAGGCTCTGCAGGTCTGCGCCACCCTAGGCGGGAGGCGGACTTCGAGAAGGGTCGGAAGGAGGAGGCGAGGGAGGAAGGACCGGGACAGTGCAGGGACCCTAGGGGCCCATTTGATGGCAGCGGCAGGAGAGGAGGCGGAGGAGAGGCGGAGGAAGGGTCGCTACAGGAGGTAAGCACTCGGCACCCATCGGAAGGAAGGGAGGAGGACCACAGGAGGCCGTGGAAGAGGCGCAACGGGCATTCGGGAACCAAGGAGGGCTCGGTGGATGAGCCGTGATCAGCCGGTGAGGAGGCGGAACCCGAGGGGAGCCCGTGGGTCGGGACTTTGTCAGGACTCACGAGAAAACCCGGCTCAGTCGGCCCACAAGGAGCAGGACTTAGAGATCGGACTCTAGTGAGGCCAGGACCACGAGGTCCAGGACTCCGAGGAAGGTTGGGTCGAGGCCGGACCCAGGCAAGTCCGGACCCCAGGGTCCGAACTCCAGAAGAAGGCCGGACCACGGGGCCGGACCCCGGAGGAAGGACCTAGAGGTCCAGGACTCCGGAGTCGAGGCAGGGGTCCACGAGGTCGGACTCGGAGAGTGGGGAGAGCCACCAATCACCGGCCCGGATCCGGCCCTTGGAGGCCCGTTCTTGAGGGGCCCTTGAGAGATAAGAGAGGAGGAGGAGGAGGACTTAGTGGTGGCCGTTGTCGGGGCCCCATGGCCGTGGCGGCAGACCCTCGGGAGAGGAAGGGTCCCGCCTCGCGGATCATCCGATTGGGTGCGCCATCGTGAGGGCTCGGCTTTGGGCGCGGTGCCAAAGGCAGATCGAGGGGCCATCCAGCCCACCAAGCGGAGATAGGAGGAATAGGGAGAATAGTAGGCGGAGGCGATTAGGCCAGCTCATTTCAGAATAGAGGTGTAATAAAGGCGCCGACCTTGGCGTAGTATAAGAAGTGAGGCTCTGAGTAAATCATCTTCTCTTGGTGTTGATCGCGTTTCCTGGACCCTTGTCGTCTTCTTGCTAACGTGAGTCTGAGTCACTTTGGACGGGAAAGCGGCCGGAGAAGGTCACGGTGGACGGACCCTAACGTGTGGTGGTGTGTGCGGGGAAGGCGGAGGGACCCGTGTTTCAGCGGCGGTCAGCAGGCCGGGCGGTGAGCGGAGGAACTCGGGGCGTGAGCCGGGGCGGAGAGGCCCGGCGGCGGAGGAGGTCCGGATGTGTAGCCACTCGCGTTTTTCCCAAGGTTGATAGTGTAGTGAGAGTGGTGAGAGACGGACTAGAGGCGAGTGGCGTGAGCGTGACAACGGGGCCTGAACGTCCTTAAACGTTTAGCCACACGGGCACTGTTCGGTGGGCGTTCTGAGTAGTTAGGCGCAAAATGAGCGAATGTGTGTGTTGGTGACGGTCACAAAGTGAGGTGAGAATCCATTGAAAGCAGCAGGAGCTTATCATTCTCTTGGGAGCGGACTCCTTACTACAGCGACACGGACAAAGATTGGCTACCAACAAGCCGGTACCGCCATTGAAATGGCGCCACACATGTGCCTAAGGACCAATTTTGCTGCCTCCTCTCCAGTGTCTTTGGAAGTAAGGAGCAAAACGCACATGTCTGAAGGAAGAGATGTCTGAAGGTCATTGCCGCTATCCGTGCCAAATTGGAGTGGAGAAATTAAAAGACATTTTTAGGGACGCATTTGCCAAGGAAGATGTGTGGTGGAAATCGCTTTGGGAAGAACAAGAGGGCATTGTGGAAAAGAAGGGATAAATTCAGGTCCCTACAGAACTGGAAGAATCCTTTATGGCGGTGGTATAATCAAGAAGCAGTAGGATCGCGGGCAGCCTGCCCTGCTTCTCGCCTCCGGATGTTGCGAAGTCCTTCCTCATCCATTGCGCGAAAGTGCATGAGCGAGACATGTATGTGGAACCTATACAGACAATGGTTTCACGAAGAGAGCAAGAGAGGTTAAATGGTGATATTTCTAGATTGCTGAAATATAGATCCTTCGAAAATGATGCGTAAATCGTCCTTTACGGATTGCAAAGGTGCTTCACATAGTTTAGAAAGTCTGAATCACCTTTCATTGAAGTTCACCGTGGGTGACATGTAATACACGCTTTTGAAGGAAGGTACATGGAAGAGATGATATTCCCAAATGAAGTGCTTTTAGGGCATGGTACAAGGCGTTGCAGGCGAGCCACTAGAAGGTCGAAGAAGAATGTGCAGATGCCGATCATTGCTGACACATTTGTTTTGGCCTATGGGTTTGAACTAACTCGAACTAAACAGCTGAAGGCCCAAACACGTTCAATCATCAAGCGAAACCTTATGACGCTCCGCTTCGTGCAAGAAGATGTGCCAATGGAGGCGAACCAAGGCCGTGGAAGGGCAAACAACGACGACGATCATGTGGCTATTGAAGACGACACTTAGTGCAGTCTAGGAGGCCTTATGAGTAGGATGAGGCCACGTTTTCATGGTAGTTGAAGAATTACATGAATCTTGCATTTCTCAAAGAACGTGGTTTAAATGCTAGACAATGAATGAAGATCATTTGTGTTTTATTAAATACGGACAATGGGTCTTTGACAAGGTCGCAAGATGATTAGGGTGGTGCGTTTGTATATCAAAAGTTAAAGGACGGTAGTGCGTGATTTGCATCGGCAGTGAACTTGCGGGGTTACGACCTGCCGTGCGGCACGCTAAGAATAGGGTCAGATTCAGACTTGATTTTGATGTGGGTGCCGAAGGCCTGCCGGGACATACCAAGGCACTTTTATAGCTTGTACATCTCTTTTCTTAACTGGATTTATATGAGTGCATTTAAGCATGACGTGGGGCGTTCTGGTATACCGCCCTCCCCTCACATTCATGTAAACGGATGAAGCCAAATGCAACCATTCAGAGGTGCACGGGTGAGAGACACAAGAAGATTCTGTAGAACCTTAGTTGTGTTCAAACGCTGCGTATATGCACTTCTGGGCGACACACACATGAGTCGGAACATGATGGAAGGACAAGAGAATCACGAGAAATTTGTGCTTAAATATCCCACAAACATGTCCAAGTCGCCTCCGCTTTGGAGTACATGTTACAACTCATAGACCACCCGCATGCGGGTAAATGGATTCCAAATTTTGGCGATTGTAAATGGGGTACAAGTTTATAATGACAATAAATGAAGACTTCCATTGTTCCATCGGATCGAGTGTTGGCAGATTCGTGGATCCCAGCATGTAAGTCCATGATTTTGGTGTATCTAAGTTTTCGCCGATTTTTACAGGAAAAAATGGTTTGTTTTGCATAAAAGCCCAAAATAGCGGAATAAGCCGTTTTTCCCTAGACACTGTTCATTGTCCGGTTGTCTAGCCACCTACAGTTCAGCGTTTGACATGTGCCTCTAGGGCTTCCTCTAGCGTGGCCGCGAACCTTTTACCCAATACTTGGGCTTGTCCTTCTTGTTGTGGGGATCCTACCGTCCTGCTCCAAAGATTCGGATTTCTGGCACATAGTGTGCACGCCAGCAGATGCTTGCAAGCTTCCCTTGTTCGTGTCGCATAGCCCGGCCCTACTTCCGCATAATAATTACCTTCAACAACCTCGGCGCACTGCGAATTGGGCCTTCCAAAACTTGTTCTTCATGCCGTGCCTCGAGCCCGCGAACACCCCGACACACCGAGGAGGTAGAATTTCTCGTCTGCCCGCACGAGACTATAGTTCCTGTGCTCCAACTCTCGTGACCCCGAGCACAAGTGACTAGTCTTGATGAATGCTTCGTTTGGTCGCCTTTGAGCCTTCCGCCTGGCCTCTACTCCCAGAGCGGTCCCCATCCCTCGGCAGCCTTTCACTATTACCATGCCGCACCAAACCCGTGCCCACCCCACTCACATTTCCAGCCAGACACCTCCACCCCACCGCCTCCACGACATGTGTCCTTGTCCACTTCAGTCCATCATCCTTCGCCTCATGAGATGTGTCCTCATTCTCCACCTCGTGTGTCCCTATCCACCTCAAGTGGGGCCTTCTCAACCTCAAGTGTGTCATTCTCCACCTCATGTGTGGCATTTGTCCGTCGTGTGTGGCCTTCTCACGATGCCCTCCATGTCCACCTCAAGCGTGTCCTTGTCCACCTCTAGTGTGGCCTTCTCAACCCGAGCTATGTCATTCTCCACCTCATGTGTGGCACTTTTACGCCTGTGTGTGGCCTTCACCTCGTAGCTCCCCCACCTCATGTGTGTCCTTGTCCACCTCAAATGTGGCATTCTCCACTATAAGTGTGGCCTTTTCCGCCTGGATGTGGCCTTCTTCACCTCATGCGGCTCATTCTCCACCTCCTCATTGCCGCCTCGTGGGCGTTGTTGCAAAGTTGTCCAAAACTTCGCATCATGTAAAAGTCATCAAGTGCTTGGGGTTGGATGTCGCCCACTAAGCCGCCAACCACGCCATCACCTCCATGAACCTCCCGATGCCTCCCCACACCGCACCTCGTTCCACGCCCACCGGGTCTTCTGATCCGCCTGCAGTCATCAACCCGCAGCAATTCCATTGTTGCAACCTTCTCGAGGCCTACACCGATTGACCTTGCATTGAGTCGTTTTTCACCGAGGGCGGGTCCAAGCACCCCTCTTCTGCGACCGCACGCCAAAATCGGTAAGAGCCGCCGGGTAACAGAGTGGCCGTGTTCAATGGGAACACGGATCGCACTTGTCACGACCAATTTTTCATAGCAAGCCGAAAAACGATGATAGCATTAGACTTTGGAGGAAAGCAACACGTGCAAAGGAGAACCCTATTCCTCGGCACACACCCTCTACACACACTGGAGATGCCCGCATGTCCTGGCGGTGGCTACGGCGGATCTTCTCAAGGCGGGACAGCAATGCATCCGGATCCTTTACCAGCTCAAGGTACTCAGATTTCCACTCCTTGAGCTGTTCACTGCACCACGCCTCTGGTACTGTTCCCTGCGGAAGGTCCCAACCTTTGCGACATACCACCGGGTGTCCACATCCATGCTGCAGTCTTCCAGGGCACATGTCTTGTTGGTCCGCAAATGGGAAAAAAGGCAAAATTCATGGTACATATGCCCGCACGAGAGCAAAACCTGCTCATTGCAGCCAAACCACCTGCAATGACACGCACTCAATGAGAAACAAGGTGGACACCGCCTGCATAAGAAAACAGATCCGCGACAATCGAAAGAATACCTTGCGCATAGGCAAGCATTCACGAATTGTTGGTCTGGCCGTCCGCTCCAATGGCGCTGGAAGGAAGTTGGTGCGACCAGCCTCCTTCCACTTCAACATCCATGACCGCTGCAAGAGACTTGAGGATGT